>CM055116.1:824833518-825433518 GCA_029206835.1 Rana muscosa
GTTCACATTTCATACCTTTTAGACAGTCTCACTGCCTCTGCTCCTGATGAGTGACAACCAGTCACGAACCGCGTTGAGCTATAAATGCCACAATCATGGTTTTACATCAAGATGCCTCAGCTTTTGCTGTTACTAGGTGTATGTATATATATATATATATATATATATATATATATATATAAAATATTAGGAGATGTTTACGCAGTGGACATATTGTCAATGTATTATATTATATGAAATCCAACCAATATGGCTAACAGGTTATGATGCATATCTGTGCCAATTGATGTACTGTATGATATACTTATGAAATAAAAATGTTTATAATCAATAGTGTCTTTCTGCTCTCCAGCTGTATGTTTCACTCAAAGTCCCAAAATCTTTTTCTTTGCTGCGCAAACTTGGGATGGAGGCACTTCTGATTCACATTTCAGAGGCCTCATATAATGTCCCAAATTTCTCTTTTTTGATAGTAGTTCTTATATAACACAATCTTAACATTTAACATGAAATACTGGAATCTGTACAGAGATGTAGACTAACCTCTGGTGGTTCAATGAAGGCCAACCAGTCAGAAGCATGCGTAGGCAAGAGTCCCATAGACTGACACTTGTAAACAGCCAATGCTAGACCCAAAAGGTTTCCAATCAGGTAAACCAGCCCTTGTAGAAACCGCTGACCAGAACTTTCCAGGAGCTTGAAGGCTAAACAAGAACAGAAATGAAATTAAAAAAAAAAAAAAATTGCAAAAAACATTTAATATAACCAAATATGCTACCAGTCCTGGGGGGGGGGGGGGGGGGGGGTAAGCTTTAGAAATTATTTTCACATTGAAAGAAAATCTACAGCCAAAACTTTTTTAGTTATGGATAAAGTGACAAATGGTTAGCGCCACTTGCAGGTATTTCTTGCTGTACTGACCCCACTGGGGAGTATTTCCCTCACACTCCTGTTTTAGTGATAGCACTACATATACCAGAACCCTCTCCACTTGAGACACAAACAGCAATATTAACCACTTAAGCCCCGGACCAATACAGGCCATTATGACCAGGCCCCTTTTTGCGATTCGGCACTGCGGCGCTTTAACTGACAATTGCGCGGTCGTGCGACGTGGCTCCCAAACAAAATTGGCGTCCTTTCTTTTTCGTACATCACGGGACACAGAGCGACTTAGTCATTACTAATGGGTTATATAGTTTACCTTCAGGTGCTGGCACCTTCCAAACCGGAAGTACCCTCCCCTATATAAGCCCCTCCCATCCGGGAGCACCTCAGTTTTTTGCCAGTGTCTAAGGTGTTGGCCAAAGAGTAACATGTGTTTTCCTGGGCTTGCGTACAGGTTCTTTTACGGGCCTTAGTAAGCTGTTCCGGATCCCACCAAAAAAGCTTCATAGCTAAAACGGTCGGTACCCGGGCCTTGCAACAGAAGAGCAAGGTTTTGCCTGTAATGCCTCTCTTAGGAGGGCTGGACCCTGGGATCCAGAGCTCTGGTCATACCCACGACCAAGATGTTTTCTGTGCAGGGTGCTATACAGGTCCAGGGGAGTGGAATCCTTGGGAACCTGGTCCCTGAAGGTTTAATTACAATGCCTGCCGTGATAGGTGAAGTTTGGGCTTCTGTGGACCAAACAGAGTCCTGCGGCAGGGAACAGGTAAGTGGGGGCCCCCAGGAACTTGGTTCTATTGGGGGACCCCCAAGCCTAATTTGTCTTTCTGTCTGTTACCCAACGGTATTCCCGCTAATATCTGTGTATGCCTATAACTACTGGAAAATGTAAAATTTTAATAGTAGTCAAGAAAAAAAAATAAAAAAAAAAAAAGACCGCGGTACCTGTGTTAAACCACTAGAGGCCGCTGTGGTCCATTTTTCTTGTCATGTGGATCTTTGGTTTTCTCAAGTCAAAAGATCCAGGCAGTTGGTAAGTTTCTCTGTGGGAATCCAGTTCCTCTGCCCTGTTGCTGCGCTCATCCACCGCACAGGCCCTCCGGCAAAAAGGGCCCTGGCTCCTAGTCCCTGCTTGGTTTAAAAAAAGGGCGCCAATGGCGCACGCGCCTCCTATGAAAAAAAAGGGGCGGGGCGGGTGGATGACGCTCGATGCGCGCCGCGGCGCTTCTGCACATGTGCAGGCGTCCCAGCATGTATAAAAGACACAGTACAAGTGTCAGCTGGATGCAAACAGAGCTAGCAACAAAACGGTGGCACACAGAGGCGGTTGATGCAGGCATCCCCATAGAAAGGCACTTTAGTGGACACCAGCTGGTATATAGCAGCAATTGTGTCAGACTATTACCAGCAAAATTGGTGTATGACGACGGGAATACCTCGGCTTTGTGCTTAAAGGATATGTCTTCCAGACGCTCCGGAAATAAGTCTTCCAGGAAGCCAAAGGGGTCTCCATCGGGCTCTGAGGATATTGGGCATGCTTGTACTGCACCAATCTCCCCTGAAAATTCAGAGGTCAGTAGCCGTAGGAACCCCGCAGGAGTGCCTGGTGCTGCGGCTGTCCCCAGTCCACCTGCTCCTGTATATATAACAGAGGAGGTTTTATCCTCAACTCTGGGAGGATTGGAAGAGAGATTAACAGCATTGATCGCTGCTTCCCTGTCACAGGGAAAGCGCGTCCGATCTCTGTCTCCTCCTTCAGAGTGCCTGTTAGTGGAGGAACAGCCCCACACAGAGATCGACCTACCTGAAGGGGATCAGGATGAGGTTGATTCAGTTATAGAGGAATCAACAGTGGAAGAACCTTTCTCAGCATCTCAGGCTGAAAGATTATGGGTTCAGTCTCTGACTAACATGGTCCGATCAGCATTTAAAATGCCTCTGGCGGAACCATCAACCACTACGGTTTCCTCGCTGGGGTCGCTGAAAGCTCCCCAGGCTTGTCTGTTCCTTCCCAATCCACCCTTTATTGGAAGGGCTTATTTACCAGGATTGGGAGCATCCTGATAAAATATTTACTCCCCCCCCCCCCCCCCCAAGAGATTTCCAGTGATCTATCCCATGGAGGATAAGTTCATTAAAAAAATGGAGGGTCCCTACAGTGGACACAGCCATCTCTTGTGTAAATAAATCACTGACATGTCCAGTAGATAATGTTCCAATGTTCAAAGACCCAATAGATAAAAAATTGGAGTCTTTACTAAAATCTGCTTTCTCTACAGCAAGCATGGTGACACAACCTGCAGTAGCAGCGATTGGAGTCTGCCAAGCAATGAAAGATCAGTTGAAACAAGTCTTAAGGGACTTACCAGATCAGCAGGCTCTTGCCCTAGCTGACCTACCTAGAGCCTTGTGTTGCGGTGGACGCCATAAAGGATACAATCCAACAGGCATCCCGCTTTACGCGGTCTGTAGACATATGCGTAGGCTTCTATGGCTCAAAAACTGGTCTGCTGAAGCTCCCTGTAAGAAATTGCTGATTAGCTTCCCATTTCATGGAGAACGCTTATCTGGAGATGATCTGGACAAATATATCCAGAAAACTTCTGCCGGTAAAAGTACACTCTTGCCGGTTAAGAACAAGGGTAGAAGTCCTTCTTTTAAGAGGCCTACTTCTCCAGTCCCTGGCACATCGGCTGTGAAACAGTTCCGACGGCCTCCGCGGTCAAATCCAGGGGGCAGAAATCAGGGACAATCACAGGGTAACAAGAAACCCTGGGTCAAGAGAGGTACAAAACCTCCCCCCCAAGTCATGAAGGGTTGCCCCCACTCAATCGGGTGAGGGGAAGACTTCAGTTGTTCACAGAGACCTGGCGGGACACCATCAGAGACAGATGGGTGATCTCCGCAGTAAGTCTGGGATACAGGCTGGAGTCAAGACATTCCTCCTGCCCATTTTATAAGGTCAAACGTGCCAAGCGATCCCCAGAAGAGTGGATCCCTCCTTCTGGCACTAGAACAACTATTGCTCCAAGGGTAATCATGAAGGTTCCCTTGGAAGAAAGCGGGTTCGGGTTTTACTCGAACCTTGTCACAGTCCCCAAACCAAATGGGGACGTGAGGCCCATATTAAATATAAAAGGGCTAAACAAGTTCCTACACATCAGGACTTTTTCGGATGGAGTCGATCCGATCGGTGGCCACCGCCCTACAAGGGCAGGAATGGTTAGCCTCGATCGACATAAGGGATGCTTATTTGCATATTCCCATCTGTCCGGCCCACCAGAAATTTCTACGCTTTGCAGTAGAAGGGCGCCATTTTCAGTTCAGAGCCTTACCTTTCGGTCTGGCCACAGCACCACGAGTGTTCACAAAAATTCTGGCCCTACGATTGGCCAAACTAGGAACACAAGGTGTAACGATAATGGCATATCTAGACGACTTGTTGCTGATAGACCACTCAGTGAAAAAAAACTAGAAGTGGTCGTTCACAAGATAATCAAGTATCTGGAATCTCACGGTTGCATTATCAACCGAGACAAGTCAGCCCTAAAACCAGTCAAAAGTCTGGAATACTTGGGGGCTAAGACTGGATTCAAATCAGAGAAAGATTTTCTTACCTCCAGAGAAGGTGTCGTCTTTGAAAGATTTGACCCACTTAGTGGGTACAAAAAAGAAAACCATCCATACGCCTGTGTATGAGGCTGCTGGGAAAAATGGTGGCTTCATTCGAAGCAGTACCCTACGGTCAATTCCATTCAAGGAACTTGCAGAGGGCCATACTGTCAGCCTGGAACAAAAAAGTTCAGGCTTTAGACTTACCAATGTCCCTGTCCCCTTCCGTTCGCAAGAGCCTCCATTGGTGGTTGGTGCCCCAGAATCTGGAAAAAGGGAAACCCTTCAGTCCGGTTTCTTGGAAGGTGGTCACTACAGATGCCAGCCTCATAGGCTGGGGGGCAGTACTGGAGCAATGGTCTCTCCAGGGCAAGTGGTCAGAAGCAGAGAAGGCCCTGCCCACCAATCTCTTAGAGATACGAGCAGCCCGGTATGCCCTAGTAGCATGGACATCCAAACTCCAAGGGTCACCTGTCAGAATTCAATCAGACAATGCCACAGCAGTGGCATATATCAATCACCAGGGTGGCACCAGGAGTCGTGCAGCCCAGAGGGAAGCGAATTGCATCCTGGAATGGGCAGAAAGATATGTCACAGCCATATCCGCGGTTTTCATCCCAGGAGTGGAAAATTGGAGAGCGGACTTTTTAAGTCGCCACCAATTATGCCCGGGGGAATGGTCTCTTCACCCCGAGGTTTTCCAGGCAATATGCCAGCGGTGGGGAACACCGGATGTAGATTTGCTAGCATCCAGATTCAACGCAAAGGTGGACAGATTTGTGTCTCGCACAAAGGATCCCCTAGCTTGCGGTTCGGATGCCCTAGTGTTCCCTTGGGATCAGTTCAAGCTGATATATGCATTCCCACCGCGATTAATCCGCAGAATCAGGGTAGAAAAGAAACCAGTGATTCTGGTGGCTCCAGCGTGGCCCCGAAGGGCATGGTACGTGGAGATTGTAAAAATGTCAGTGGGAAGTCCTTGGACCCTCCCACATCGTCCGGACCTGCTTTCGCAAGGACCGATATACTACCCTTCCTTACCAGCCCTAGGTTTGACGGCCTGGCTATTGAAGCCCACATTCTAAAAAAGAGAGGGCTCTCTAATCCTGTGGTATCTACCATGATCAATGCCAGGAAGCCGGTATCCAGGCAGATCTATTATAGGATCTAGAAGGCGTACATCACGTGGTGTGAGGCCAAGAAATGGCATCCACGTAAGTACGTAATAGGTAGGATTCTGGACTTCCTACAGTGGGCTGTACATAGGAAGCTTGCCTTGAGTACTATCAAGGGTCAGACGGCCTTGTCAATATTTTTTCAAAGGCCCTTGGCTTTGCATTCATTAGTCAAAGCTTTCATACAAGGAGTGATGCGTATTAGCCCTCTGGTTAGTATTCCCATATGTCCATGGGACTTAAACCTGGTTCTGTCGGTTCTTCAGAAACAACCATTTGAACCATTGCGGCACATTTCCTTGGTTCTTTTCACCAGGAAATTGATTTTCTTAGTAGCCATTTGTTCGGCTAAAAGAGTATCGGAATTAGCCGCCTTGTCCTGTAAGGAGCCATATCTGGTTGTCCATAAGGACAGAGTAGTATTACGTCCTCATCCAGCCTTCTTCCTAAAAGGTGGTATCGAGGTTCCATTTGAACCAAGATGTGGTTCTTCCTTCCTTTTCCCCAAACCTAGTTCGGTAGAGGAAAAGTTATTGCATTCTTTGGATGTAGTAAGAGCAGTTAAAGCTCATCTTAAAGCCACTGCTCAGATTCGTAGAACGGATACTTTGTTTGTTCTGCCGGAAGGCCCCAGAAAGGGTCAGGCAGCATCAAAAATCTACTTTAGCCAAGTGGATTCGACAGGTCATAATACAAGCCTATGGCTTGAAAAGGAGACCGCCTCCGTTCAAAGTTAGGGCGCACTCCACAAGAGCAGTTGGAACTTCATGGGCAGTGCATCACCAAGCCTCCCTGGCTCAAGTCTGTAAGGCCACAACATGGTCCTTAGTACACACGTTTACTAGATTCTACCAGGTAGACGTCAGAAGTCAGGAGGATGTCGCCTTTGGGCGCAGTGTGTTGCAGGCCGCAAAAGAGCCTCATGCCTGATGGCGCCCAGCTTATGTATAGTGTATCCCTCCCCTCATTGGGCATTGCTTTGGGACGTCCCATTAGTAATGACCAAGTCGCTCTGTGTCCCGTGATGTACGAAAAAGAAAAAAGGGATTTTTATAACAGCTTACCTGTAAAATCCTTTTCTTGGAGTACATCACGGGACACAGAGCTCCCACCCCTCTTTTTGGGACACTTATTGCTTTGCTACAAAACTGAGGTGCTCCCGGATGGGAGGGGCTTATATAGGGGAGGGTACTTCCGGTTTGGAAGTTGCCAGTGCCAGCACCTGAAGGTAAACTATATAACCCATTAGTAATGACTAAGTCGCTCTGTGTCCCGTGATGTACTCCAAGAAAAGGATTTTACAGGTAAGTTGTTATAAAAATCCCTTTTTTTCCCACAAATAGAGCTTTCTTTTGGTGATTTGCAATCGGCGTTTGATTGGTTTGTGCAAAAATTATAGCGTTTACAAAATAGGGGATAGTTTTAAGGCATTTTTATTATTTTTTTACTAGTTATGGCGGCGATCAGCGATTTTTTTCGTGACGGCGACATTATGGCGGACACATCGGACACTTTTGACACATTTTTGGGACCAGTCATTTTCACAGCGATCAGTGCAATAAAAATGCACTGGTTACTATGAAAATTACACTGGCAGTGAAGGGGTTAACCACTAGGGGCGCTGGAGGGGTTAAGTGTGCCATGGGGCGTGTTACTAACTGAGGGGGGGCGTGGCTACGACTGACACGTCACCGATCTCCGCTCTGATTACACAGAGCGGAGATCGCTGACATTGTCAGTAGAGGAGCGGGGAGATGATGTGTTTACACACACATCTCCTCGCTCCGAGCGACGATCGCTGGGATCCCCGCGGCGTTCAAGTCCGCGGGACCCGCGGTCCCACTCACGGGGAAGGCGGCCATTCTGCCGACGTATATCTCCGTGAAGGGGTCGGCAAGTGGTTAAAACACTTTATTTTAGCTTAGAGGGATTGCACAGTCGCTGTCAGAGTTTTACTTCTAACTGTATTTCTGTTTCGGTAATTTCCTTAAATTCCTGTCCCAGTGCCAGGGGTCTCCAGGGCAGCAAAAGAGGGAAATCCTCATAGGCAGAGATCCAGATAGAAATAAAAGCTGAAATTGGCAGAGGGAGGTAGATGCTAAGATGCTATGGAGGCAGAGTGGTGGATACATATGGTCAGAGACCAACAGGAAATTTTTTGAGAGATTTGGTCAGGCTGGCTGTAATATTCCTTGGAGATACCAACGATTTAACGGCCATCCCTATACCCTACCTAAGATGTGTGTAATTGCTACACAATCCCCCTATAGACGTACCCAACTTTTTTTTTTTTTTTCCTCCAAAAGGAGGTTTATTGAAAAATATATTAAGCAAAAGTTTACAAACCATTGCACAATGTGTAGTATTATATCCATAGAACATTTGAATATTTAGATAACTTTTGAAATAATAAACAAAAACACAAATACAAAGCTGTAAATATACCATAATTCTCTCCCGCACTCCCCAGACCCCCATATCTCCAAATTATACTCAAACAAGACTCGACCCCGTCACCCCCACTGCAAACTGCATATGGGACCCGCAAACCCCCACCCCCGTTCCCCCACCAAACAGCCTATAAAAGCATTCTGTCCAGTACAAGCTCGAGCGCAGAGAGCCCCGGGGTATTCAACCAAGGAGCCCATAGCTTTTCAAATTTCCCCTGGCGACCTCTGTGCTGATAGATGTATTTTTCTAGGCGTAGGGTACATCCCATCTGAGTTATCCATTCACTCAGTCTAGGAGGTTCTTCTGCTTTCCAATGGTGAAGAATGAGTTTGCGGGCCTGAAAAAGGGCTCTACGGATGGCTGTTTTTGGATTGTCCTTTAGTGGCAGGCCATCCACAACTCCCAGGATACAGATCCTGGGGTCCTGCGGAATCTCCACCGAGAACACCTCCCCTATGGTTTTAAGAACCCCCCTCCAGTAGAGATGCAACTTGGGGCATCGCCACAGCAAATGGAAGAGGTCCCCGTGATCCCTAGCACATCTCGGGCAGCTGTCCTCCTCTCCCAGACCCATCCTGTGTAATCTCGCAGGTGTAAAAGTGTACTCTCAGCAATATGTACAATTGTGACAGGCGTTGGGCAACGTTAAGTGAACTTCCTTGAACTGCTAACAACGCCTCCTCCCACTGACCCTCAAATAGACCAACATCCCTTTCCCACGAGGCTATCACCCCCGCAGGAAAGCCCGGCAAAAAAAGGATAGTAGCATGGCGTATGTTCTAGAGATGAAACCCTTAAAACTGGGCACCCCCATCATAGAGTGAAAGATTGGGGCTGGAGACAATATCCACGGGTTGTTTCCCGCCTGGGCCCTAACTGCATGGCTCAACTGTAAGTAATAGAAGTGCATGGACCCATGCAGCCCAAACTGCTCCTGCAGCTCCACAAAGGGCCGCAAACAGCCATTGGAAAAGATGTGGACCAAATGGGTAATTCCACACCTCCTCCAACGCTCCGCACAGGTCAAAAGAAGCAGCTCCCCATAATACCGGTTGCTCCAAATCAGGCTGTGAACTGTAAACCCCTCAATCTTTTGTATTTGACGTGTTTTATTCCAAATTTTTTGGATCAGGGCATAGGTGGGGAAGAGCTTGTTTGACTTGGCAAATTGCAATGCCTCAAGGCCTGTTACTACACTTTCCGCTCCTGTGGTGCGCAGCACCAGGGCAACTGTCGGGTCCCCCACCTCCCCCTCCATGACCGGCTTTTCTTTTAGGGCTCTAGCAACGTGCTGCAACTGCGCAGCTACATAATATAACCATGGATTTGGGAGGGCCAGACCCCCCTCCTCCTTGGATCTCTGCAACTGCTCCAATTTGATTCTAGGGGTTTTGTTAAGCCAGAGAAGAGCTCAAAATAGAGAATTAAATTATTCTGAAAAATTTCAACGGGATCACAATGGGAGTGTTATGTAGAATGTACAAAAGTTGTGGCATAAAAATCATTTTAATGAGGTTGGCCCTGCCTGCCATGGACATCCTCATTTTAGACCATATTTTGGATTTATCCCTAATCCTAGTTAGAAGGGGCGATAGATTGAGAGAAATGTACTCACTAAGTTGTGGAGTGACCCATATACCCAAATATTTAAATTGCCGTGAGACTGGGATATCCTGCAGCATGGGTCCCTGGTCCCCCGGGGAGTCCAATAGCATCATTGAGGATTTAGTCGTTAATTACCAGGCCAGAAAATGAACCAAAGTTCCGGACCACCGCCATAGCCTCTCTCAGGGACCCCCCCGTATCCCCCAGTAGCAACATCGTATCGTCCGCATAGAGCATGATTTTTTCATGCGTCTGGCCATACTTAAACCCAGATATTAAGGGGTTGGACCGAATAAGAGCAGCCATTGGTTCTATGGCGATGGCAAAAAGCAATGGGGACAGGGGACACCCCTGCCGCGTCCCCCTATGAAGAGGGAACGGAAGAGAGACCCTGCCCGCTTCCCTAATGACCGCCGAAGGGGAATAATACAGAAGCTGCACCCAAGAGCGGTACACCGGTCCAAAACCAAAATTTTTTCATAGTTTCCCATAGATATTGCCACTCGATGCTATCGAATGCTTTATGAGCATCAAGGGACAGCAGAGCCCTATCACCAATATTATCCGCAGGAGACTGCATGTTAAGAAACAATCTCCGAAGGTTAATAGCTGTGGATCTTTCCGGTATAAAGCCGGATTGGTCCGAGTGTATTATGGATGCAATTACCCCATTCAATCTTGTGGCCAATACCTTAGCAAGGATTTTAATATCAGTCTGCAGTAGCGATATCGGCCTATACGAGCCCGGGTCTGATGAGTCCTTCCCAGGTTTGGAGCAGGAGGACTATACTGGCTTGTCTCATAGATTCGGGTAGACGTTGTGTTTCCCTGGCCATATTTAGGGTGCGGAGCAGTTGTGGTAAAATCTCTTCCCCATATTGTTTATACACCTCTATCGGGATGCCGTCGTCTCCAGGTGCCTTGGAGTTGGGAAAGGAGTTGGTGGCTGCAAGCATTTCCTCCACTGTAATGGGAGCTTCCAGAGATTCCGCCTGGGACTCCGTCAAACACGGTAGTTCTATTCCCCGCAGAAAATCCCGAAGCTCCTCCGTCGTATGGGTCTGTTTAGATCTATATAGATCCGAGTAGAAGTCCTCCAATTCCCGCATGACAAGATCTGGGGTATTAACCATCCTCCCCGCTGTGTTGCGTAATGCCCCGATGGATGGAGATGACTGCTGGGATCTAACCAATTTAGCTAGTAGTTTGCCTGTCTGTTCCCCCTCCTCATAGAAAGCTAGTTTAGTAAAAAATCTTTTTTTATCCGCTTTGGATGCATCCATTCTATTTAGTGCGTCCTGTGCTGCTATCCAAGCCTCCCGGGAGCCCTCCCCGGAGTTGGCAATGTACTCCGCCTCCAAGTGTCTAACCATGCGGGCGGCCTGCTCTCTCTGTTCCGAGGTATTGCGCTTAATGACATTGACTTCAGATATAAAGACCGCCCTCAGGAAAGCTTTAAAAGCATCCCAAGAGGCGTTGAAATCAGGGTGGCCAGCATGTCTCTGCCAGTACTGCGCAATGTCAGCCTCTATTTTAGCATGAGAGGGGAAGAGATTCAGCCAGAAAGCGTTCAGCTTCCATGGCGCTCTTTGCAAGGTAGATTCCGGCCTCACCTTCAGGTGAACCAGTAGGGGAGAGTGATCCGAGTTGCTCCTGGAAAGATACTGCACCTTCTCAATATACTGGTACGCCTCTGCTGAACACAGACACAGGTCAATTCTGGATAAAGACATATGCGTCTTTGAAAAGCAGGAAAACTGCTTCTCCAGGGGGTTTCTATTTCTCCAGGGATCCATCCACCCCACCTCCTCCATAAACCTAGCCAGAGCTGGCTTGTTACTCCCTGTTCCACCCGATGGGGGAGGGTGCCTATCTAATTTTAGGTCCGTAATGCCATTCAGGTCCCCTGTTAAAATCAGGGGAACCCCTGGACTACAGAGCTGGAATGCCAGCAAGGCACGCAAAATCAGCGTGTTAAATGGTGGCGGGACATATACTGCTGCCAGAATGAACGTAATGTGGTAAAGTCTACAATGCAAAAAAAACATATCTCCCCTCCTGGTCAATCCTTGAATCAAACAATTGGAAATCCAGCGACTTATGTATCAGGACACTCACACCCCGCGAGTACGAGGTATGAGTGGAGTGATATGCCCATCCCGCCCAAGCATACCCCACCCACGACAATGTGTCAGGAGTCAAATGAGTTTCCTGGAGAACACACACTGCCGGGAGATGTTTTCTGATGGAAGTGAACACCATGGTGCGCTTAAGTTAAAAGGTACACTAGTCATCATGTAACCATATAATAGTAAATGCAACAGTGCAATTGAGCGAGTAGGGTTGTCCACCGGCCAAACCTGGCGTACAATGGACCCCCGCAGTCGCCATTCAAAAACATACAGACATAACATAGTTTTACATCCCCCCTCCACCCAACATCCAATGTCTTTCTCCTGCCCCCTCTACCGAGGTGCGACATGTGCAGTGTTAGTACTTGGGTAACAAAGTTGGGAAGAGGGGGGGGGGGGGGACCAGCTGGGGCGGAAAGACTGTCAATCAGAGAGGGACTCCGGGCGGGGGAAGGGGTCATCCAGCACCCACCAGGCAAAGCCTGCACGGCCAGCACCGGTCCTGGAATGTACCCATATAGCAAAACGAGGGGGAGAGGGGCGGGGAAGGGTGCAACAAAGTCATTTGTCCGCCTGTGACAACAGGGCCTCCAGAGTGGGAGAGAGAGAAAAAAAAAAAAAAAAAAGAGGAAAAAAATAAAAAAACAACCTATCAACCATACTAGAAGGTCCTGGGAGTGAACAGAAACCCAGTGCGGGCTCAGATGCAACAGGCATACACTGCCCCAAGTCTGATACCCCTCGGGGTATACCAACGATAGTTCAAATTGCATGCTCATTTCTAATGCTCATTTCCTGGCAAAAACATAGGCATGTGTCTCCCGGTCGTGTGACCTTGTGGCTGCAACGTATCTTGCTTCAAACTAAGGATACTTCAAGGGTGTACCCCACCACAGGGGTCAGTCTGCATCCGCCGCCGGCCCACCTGCCTGGTGGAAGAGATGATCATTTGTGTCTAGCCAAGCTGAGGCTTCCGCCGCCGTTTCAAAGAACTGTACCCTGTCCCCTGCCACTATTCGGAGCTTGGCAGGATACAACATTGCATAGTTGGCCCTCAGGCGCTGCAGTCGCTTCTTCACCTCCCCAAATTTAGCCCTGCGTCTCTGCACCTCCGCCGAGAAGTCTGGGTAGAAGGATACTCTCACTCCATTAAACTGGATATTGCGTTTTTCTCTAGCCAGTCGCAGGATAGACGTACCCAACTTTAGTTATTTGATTGCTCATCGCTTTCCCTTTTTTCCTTCCTAAGGTTTTGTTTCCCTTTTCCCATTACCCCTTTCCTCCCCTATAATGCCGACGTTCCATCTGAATCACATCTGCTCGTTGCATGTGTGCCATACCTCATAGGTCAGTTCAGGTATATTTATATACAGTAGTTGTGATACATGTTGTACTTTGATTCCCCCCCCCCCCCCCCACGTAGCTGCTCATACCCGTGTTGACGAAGGTGTGGAGATGGGTAGAGAACCTCAGTGCCCTTTTAATATGTGATACGTACCAACCCTGAATGAAGGCAGTACATATGTTATCTATATATCGGTAATTCTTGCAGTTATGTATAACAGACATGGAATTTATGCCTATAGCTTTTGTATGGTTCTTGTTACGCTTATGGAACTTAGTACTTCCTGTAAAACTTAATGAACTTTCAGTACAAAAAAATAAAAAATAAAAATCTGATGGCACAACTGCAGAAGCATTTAGTTATAGTGCCCGTTTCCTCAAAAGGTAATGTAACTGTCACTTTACAATAATATTAGCAAAACAAAGCAAAAAAACTTACTTGCAGGCGTAGCAAGCAGCGCTTGTATGGGTCTCCATGCCATCATACACACCATCATAATAGGGAAGATGGAGATTGTATTACCAGCCATATACATAATGAATAGATTCATGGGTATCTGTTTAAGAGGTCCTAGAGCGATGTCCCAGCAACGCTGTCATACAGAAAAAGAATCACCAGATTTCATAAAAAATCATTTAACAATTTCTAAACCCAGCTATCACGACATAATGTACAATTACAGAGCTATGTGACCTTACCTTCTCCACCAGGATGTGGTCAGACTCCTGCACGCTGGTGTCTGGCACTTGTTTGTCAGAATATCCCACAGGATACATACTGTCCTGTGTAGTACTTCTGTCACCCCGACCTCTGAAAAGGGAATCAAAGATGTATACATTTCAGCTTGAAGCAGAGGTACACCCTAAAATTCAACTTCATCACAATAGCTTCCCTGTAATGTAAAATAAAACAAAAAATTCTTGCCTGTAAATTGTTGTTACTAGGCAGATTTGCTAATCTGCCCAGTTCCTGGACCGCGGTGGTTCTTCTGCCCTTCCTAAGCTGAGTGGCCTCCTGTGAAATGAGTGTCATCATTTCCCAGGAGTCTGTGCGCTTTATTCTGCCGAAAAATCACGTTATGTTATCTGTGTTGTCATTGTCATAACAACGGGGCGGACGTTCCTCCGTCGCCGCCCGTTGTCATGACAACAAAACAAACTAACGGCGCTACGAGCGCCGTTCTACTGCGCATGCGCGAGATCGATAGGTGCATGCTGGTTACCCAGCATGCACCTCTCCTGAAAACCAGGAAGAAACAGGAACTGGGCTTCACATGCCCACACATGATGGAAACGGCCACAGATGAACTAGACGATATAAGGCAAGTGTTTGCAATGATTTCTCGAACGATGGGGGAGTTAATGTTTTAGGGAATATTCACTGTAATTAATTTTAGCTTGCAAAAAAAAATAAAAAATTATGCCCGGAACCCCGCTCTAAAAGCAGTTTAGACTTTTCTAAGATTTGTAGCTATGGATAAAGCAGATTTAAACCCAAAAGACAAAATGTTATATACTTAGATGTGATGGCTGCATTAGGTTTTCTTTATTTAGGCTTTTCTCTTATTTTCAACGGGTGATCCAGCCAATAAGTCTATTTTTAACGTCCCTTAAAAGCAGTTGTAAACCTCAGACATGAAATATTAAAGCCCATACTTCTATAGTGTGTACTTGTCTCAACCAAGAGAGCCAAGTGTCGTTTCTGTATGAATCGATTGTGACAAGCTTTCCTGACACCAAGAAGAAAATGGTGACGGGGAGGGACCCCCAGCTGATTAACAGCCTCAGTTCTGTTACTGTGTACCAATCAGCTCTTAGAGCTCTTCTCACTGAGCTCTGCAGAGTGTAACTTCAACTCTCCCACCCCCCCCCCACTTTTTTTTCCTGAACGCTCAGACAAGCTTTATAAATACTGGATGTTGAACGGATGGAGAAGAGATTGCAGATAAAAGGAGGTACAACTTATGTAGGAGGATTTGGTTAATCTCTGTGTATGTTAATAGGCCAGTCACTTCAATGTGACTTCACAACCACTTTAAAAAAGTAGGTAGAGAGGACAAGGGTAATGGGGTAATAAGTTTAGGGGTATAAGTACCTGCACCTATTCTCTAACAAAAAAAAAACCTGAATATAACAAAACACTTTTGATAGTATATTAAAACAGACTGAATGGGAGGAAATAAGAAGTGAAGAGCAAGCAACAGTTTTCTAAGTTCAATATATGGCACACTACCTGCTTCCTCCAATCCCAAACTCAATAGCCCACTTAAAGCGGCCAGATTTGCGGTTTGCAACCAGATTCGGTGCAGATGCCATCTCTGTGTTCTGTAAACCAAAAAAAATATGATGATGATAAAATTAAACAGACCTAATATTTCATAAAACAATCTTTGGCAAGCAAGATTTTATATGTACAATGTTACACAATGCATCCTTTATAAACAAATTCCACTCGCCTGCTCACTATGGACAGTGGGAATTTGAGGCCTGGCGAGGCAGGGCTGCCTGGGAGCGGAGGGGGTGGGGTAGTCGAGCAGGTGGGGGTTGAATGTTAGTCCTTCGCAGAGGGGAAGGGAGAGCTGCCTGGATGATCAGAGCGCAGCGATAACAGCTTTCATTTCAATTGTTGTATGTTCCCTGCACTCGCTGTCACATACAGCCCCTGGTCGGGAACTTTGATAGACAGATCACCTGTCCAATCCCAGGACAGGTGATCTGTCTATCAAAGTTCCCCGGCTAGGAGGCGGGGCTGTATGTGACAGCGAGCAGTGGGAACATACAGCAATTTAAATAAAAGCTGTTATCACTGTGTTCCCCGCGCTCTGATCATCCAAGCAGCTCCCCTGTTCCTCTCCTCTCTTCCCCTGCACAGGCAGGCTGCATTGATGGGCAGGCTGCATTGACGTACACAGGTGAGACTGCATTGATGGGCAGGCTGCATTGACGTACACAGGTGAGACTGCATTGATGGGCAGGCTGCATTGACGTACACAGGTGAGACTGCATTGATGGGCAGGCTGCATTGACGTACACAGGTGAGACTGCATTGATGGGCAGGCTGCATTGACGTGCACAGGTGAGACTGCATTGATGGGCAGGCTGCATTGACGTGCACAGGTGAGACTGCATTGATGGGCAGGCTGCATTGACGTGCACAGGTGAGACTGCATTGATGGGCAGGCTGCATTGATGTACACAGGTGAGACTGCATTGATTGGGCAGGCTGCATTGACGTGCACAGGTGAGACTGCATTGATGGGCAGGCTGCATTGACGTGCACAGGTGAGACTGCATTGACGCGCACAGGTGAGGCTGCATTGATGGGCACGGATAAAGTTGTTGTTAATATTTATTTTTATAACTTAATTCTGCATAAAACATTTAAGTGTCATTTCATGAGATAATTTATGAGGGAGTGTTTAGGGGGCGGAATTAGGGGTGGGGCAGGGCAACTGGTGGCGAGTAACCCTTGAGGTCTGGCTAGTAGCTCATGACTTGAAATTTTAAACCTGGATTTATGTCCAATCAGCACATACCACAGCTGCCGATTTGGGCATCTCCTGTTCTTCTCCATTGAACGAGGGCTCCCTGATCCTCTCCCACTCTCCATTGGGATGGGGGTTCCCTGATCCTCTGCCACTCTCCATTGGATGGGGGTTCCCTGATCCCTCTATCTATTGGATGGGGGTGTTCACGGATCCTCTCCCACTATTGGATGGGGGGGGGGGGTTCCCGGATCCTCTCCCACTCTCTATTGGATTGGGGGGGGGTTCCCTGATCCTCTCCATTGGACTGGGGGGGTTCCCTGATCCTCTCCCTCTCTATTGGACTGGGGGGGTTCCCTGATCCTCTCCCTCTCTATTGGACTGGGGGGGTTCCCTGATCCTCTCCCGCTCTCTATTGGACATGGGGATTCCCCTAATCCTCTCCCACACTCTATTGGAGATGGGGGTTCCCCTAATCCTCTCCCACACTCTATTGGAGATGGGGGTTCCCCTAATCCTCTCCCACACTCTATTGGAGATGGGGGTTCCCTAATCCTCTCCCACACTCTATTGGAGATGGGGGTTCCCCTAATCCTCTCCCACACTCCATTGGATGGGGGGTTCCCCCTAATCGCTCTCCCACACTCCATTGGATGGGGGTTCCCTGATCCTCTCCCACACTCCATTGGATGGGGGTTCCCTGATCCTCTCCCACACTCCATTGGATGGGGGTTCCCTGATCCTCTCCCACACTCCATTGGATGGGGGTTCCCTGATCCTCTCCCACACTCCATTGGATGGGGGTTCCCTACCCCCATCCAATAGAGAGGATCAGGGAACCCCCATCCAATAGAGAGTGGGAGAGGATCCTCTCCATTGGATGGGGGTTCCCTGATCCTCTCCCACTCTCCATTGGATGGGGGTTCCCTACCCCCATCCAATGGAGAGGATCAGGGAACCCCCCATCCAATAGAGAGTGGGAGAGGATCCTCTCCATTGGATGGAGGTTCCCTGATCCTCTCCCACTCTCCATTGGACGGGGGGAGTTCCCTGATCCTCTCCCACTCTCCATTGGAGGGGGGGGGGGTTCCCTGATCCTCTCCCACTCTCCATTGGAGGGGGTGGGGGGGGGTTCCCTGATCCTCTCCCACTCTCCATTGGAGGGGTGGGGGGGGTTCCCTGATCCCTCTCCCACTCTCCATTGGAGGGGGGGGTTCCCCTGATCCTCTCCCACTCTCCATTGGAGGGGGGGGGTTTGTTCCCTGATCCTCTCCCACCTCTCCATTGGAGGGGGGGGGGGGTTGTTCCCTGATCCTCTCCCACTCTCCATTGGAGGGGGGGGGGGGTTGTTCCCTGATCCTCTCCCACTCTCCATTGGAGGGGGGGGTTGTTCCCTGATCCTCTCCCACTCTCCATTGGAGGGGGGGGGTTCCCTGATCCTCTCCCCACGTCTCCATTGGAGGGGGGGGGTTGTTCCCTGATCCTCTCCCACTCTCCATTGGAGGGGGGGGGGGTTCCCAGATCCTCTCCCACTCTCCATTGGAGGGGGGGGGGTTCCCAGATCCTCTCCCACTCTCCATTGGAGGGGGGGGGGGGGGTTCCCAGATCCTCTCCCACTCTCCATTGGAGGGGGGGGGTTCCCTGATCCTCTCCCACTCTCCATTGGAGGGGGGGGGGGGTTCCCTGATCCTCTCCCACTCTCCATTGGAGGGGGGGGGGGGTTCCCTGATCCTCTCCCACTCTCCATTGGAGGGGGGGGGGGTTCCCTGATCCTCTCCCACTCTCCATTGGAGGGGGGGGGTTCCCTGATCCTCTCCCACTCTCCATTGGAGGGGGGGGTTCCCTGATCCTCTCCCACTCTCCATTGGAGGGGGGGGGGGGGTTCCCTGATCCTCTCCTACTCTCCATTGGATGGGGGGAGTTCCCTGATCCTCTCCCACTCTCCATTGGATGGGGTGAGTTCCCTGATCCTCTCCCACTCTCCATTGGACAGGGGGGGGTTTCCCTGATCCTCTCCCACTCTCCATTGGACGGGGCGGGGGGGGGGGGTTTCCCTGATCCTCTCCCACTCTCCATTGGACGGGGGAGTTCCCCGATCCTCTCCCACTCTCCATTGGACGGGGGGGGTTCCCCGATCCTCTCCCACTCTCCATTGGACGGGGGGGGTTCCCCGATCCTCTCCCACTCTCCATTGGACGGGGGGGGGGTTCCCCGATCCTCTCCCACTCTCCATTGGACGGGGGGGGGTTCCCCGATCCTCTCCCACTCTCCATTGGACGGGGGGGGGGTTCCCCGATCCTCTCCCACTCTCCATTGGACGGGGGGGGGGGTTCCCCGATCCTCTCCCACTCTCCATTGGACGGGACGGGACGGGGTTCCCCGATCCTCTCCCACTCTCCATTGGAGGGGGGGTTCCCTGATCCTCTCCCACTCTCCATTGGAGGGGGGGGGGGTTCCCTGATCCTCTCCCACTCTCCATTGGAGGGGGGGGGGGGTTCCCTGATCCTCTCCCACTCTCCATTGGAGGGGGGGGGGTTCCCTGATCCTCTCCCACTCTCCATTGGAGGGGGGGGGGGGTTCCCTGATCCTCTCCCACCTCTCCATTGGATGGGGGGGGGGGGGTTCCCTGATCCTCTCCCACTCTCCATTGGATGGGGGGGAGTTCCCTGATCCTCTCCCACTCGTCCATTGGATGGGGGGAGTTCCCTGATCCTCTCCCACTCTCCATTGGACGGGCGGGGGGGGGGGGTTTCCCTGATCCTCTCCCACTCTCCATTGGACGGGCGCGGGGGGGGGGGGGGGGGGTTTCCCTGATCCTCTCCCACTCTCCATTGGACGGGGCGGGGGGGGGGGTTTCCCTGATCCTCTCCCACTCTCCATTGGAGGGGGGGGGGGGGGTTTCCCTGATCCTCTCCATTGGACGGGGGGGGGGGGGTTCCCCGATCCTCTCCCACTCTCCATTGGACGGGGGGGGGGGTTCCCCGATCCTCTCCCACTCTCCATTGGACGGGACAGGGGGGGTTCCCCGATCCCTCTCCCACTCTCCATTGGATGGGGGGGGTTCCCCGATCCTCTCCCACTCTCCATTGGATGGGGGGGGGTTCCCCCGATCCTCTCCCACTCTCCATTGGATGGGGGGGGGGGGGGTTCCCTGATCCTCTCCATTGGATGGGGGAGTTCCCTGATCCTCTCCCACTCTCCATTGGACGGGGGGGGGGGGTTCCCTGATCCTCTCCCACTCTCCATTGGACGGGGGGGGGGTTCCTGATCCTCTCCCACTCTCCATTGGACGGGGGGGGGTTCCCTGAGTCCTCTCCCACTCTCCATTGGACGGAGGGGGGGTTCCCTGATCCTCTCCCACTCTCCATTGGACGGAGGGGGGGTTCCCTGATCCTCTCCCACTCTCCATTGGAGGGGGGGCGGTTCCCTGATCCTCTCCCACTCTCCATTGGAGGGGGGGGGGTTCCCTGATCCTCTCCCACTCTCCATTGGAGGGGGGGGGGTTCCCTGATCCTCTCCCCACTCTCCATTGGAGGGGGGGGGGTTCCCTGATCCTCTCCCACTCTCCATTGGAGGGGGGGGGGGGTTCCCTGATCCTCTCCCACTCTCCATTGGAGGGGGGGGGGGGGGGTTCCCTGATCCTCTCCCCACTCTCCATTGGATGGGGGGGGTTCCCTGATCCTCTCCCACTCTCCATTGGATGGGGGGGGGGTTCCCTGATCCTCTCCCACTCTCCATTGGATGGGGGGGGGGTTCCCTGATCCTCTCCCACTCTCCATTGGATGGGGGGGGGGGGTTCCCTGATCCTCTCCCACTCTCCATTGGATGGGGGGGGGGTTCCCTGATCCTCTCCCACTCTCCATTGGATGGGGGGGGGGTTCCCTGATCCTCTCCCACTCTCCATTGGAGGGGGGGGTTCCCTGATCCTCTCCCACTCTCCATTGGAGGGGGGGGGTTCCCTGATCCTCTCCCACTCTCCATTGGAGGGGGGGGGTTCCCTGATCCTCTCCCACTCTCCATTGGAGGGGGGGGTTCCCTGATCCTCTCCCACTCTCCATTGGAGGGGGGGGGTTCCCTGATCCTCTCCACTCTCCATTGGAGGGGGGGTTCCTGATCCTCTCCCACTCTCCATTGGATGGGGGGAGTTCCCTGATCCTCTCCCACTCTCCATTGGACGGGGGGGGGTTTCCCTGATCCTCTCCCACTCTCCATTGGACGGGCGGGGGGGGGGGGGGGGGTTTCCTGATCCTCTCCACTCTCCATTGGAGGGGGGGGGGGGGGGGTTTCCCTGATCCTCTCCCACTCGTCCATTGGACGGGGGGGGGGTTCCCCGATCCTCTCCCACTCTCCATTGGAGCGGGGGGGGGTTCCCCGATCCTCTCCCACTCTCCATTGGACGGGGGGGGGGGGGTTCCCCCGATCCTCTCCCACTCTCCATTGGACGGGGGACGGGGGGTTCCCCGATCCTCTCCCACTCTCCATTGGACGGGGGGACGGGGGGTTCCCCGATCCTCTCCCACTCTCCATTGGACGGGGGGGGTTCCCTGATCCTCTCCCACTCTCCATTGGACGGGGGGGGGTTCCCGGATCCTCTTCCACTCTCCATTGGACGGGGGGGGGGGTTCCCGGATCCTCTTCCACTCTCCATTGGACGGGGGGGGGGGGTTCCCGGATCCTCTCCCACTCTCCATTGGACAGGGGGGGGGGGTTCCCCGGATCCTCTCCCACTCTCCATTGGACGGGGGGGGGGGTTCCCTGATCCTCTCCCACTCTCCATTGGACGGGGGGGTTCCCTGATCCTCTCCCACTCTCCATTGGATGGGGGTTCCCTGATCCTCTCCATTGGATGGGGGAGTTCCCTGATCCTCTCCCACTCTCCATTGGACGGGGGGGGGGGGGGTTCCCTGATCCTCTCCACTCTCCATTGGACGGGGGGGGGGTTCCCTGATCCTCTTCCCACTCTCCATTGGACGGGGGGGGGGGGTTCCCTGATCCTCTCCCACTCTCCATTGGACGGGGGGGGGTTCCCTGATCCTCTCCCACTCTCCATTGGACAGGGGGGGGGGGGGGGTTCCCTGATCCTCTCCCACTCTCCATTGGACGGGGGGGGGGGTTCCCTGATCCTCTCCCACTCTCCATTGGACGGGGGGGGGGGGTTCCCTGATCCTCTCCCACTCTCCATTGGACGGGGGGGGGGTTCCCTGATCCTCTCCCACTCTCCATTGGACGGGGGGGGGGGGTTCCCTGATCCTCTCCCACTCTCCATTGGACGGGGGGGGGGTTCCCTGATCCTCTCCCACTCTCCATTGGACGGGGGGGGGGTTCCCAGATCCTCTCCCACTCTCCATTGGACAGGGGGGGGGGTTCCCAGATCCTCTCCCACTCTCCATTGGACGGGGGGGGGGGGGTTCCCAGATCCTCTCCCACTCTCCATTGGACGAGGGCTCCCTGATCCTCTCCATTGGACGAGGGCTCCCTGATCCTCTCCATTGGACGAGGGCTCCCTGATCCTCTCCATTGGACGAGGGCTCCCTGATCCTCTCCATTGGACGAGGGCTCCCTGATCCTCTCCCACTCTCCATTGGACGGGGGGTTCCCTGATCCTCTCCCACTCTCCATTGGATGGGGGGGGGTTCCCTGATCCTCTCCCACTCTCCATTGGATGGGGGGGGGTTCCCTGATCCTCTCCCACTCTCCATTGGATGGGGGGGGTTCCCTGATCCTCTCCCACTCTCCATTGGATGGGGGGGGTTCCCTGATCCTCTCCCACTCTCCATTGGATGGGGGGGGGGGTTCCCTGATCCTCTCCCACTCTCCATTGGATGGGGGGGGGGGTTCCCTGATCCTCTCCCACTCTCCATTGGATGGGGGGGGGGGTTCCCTGATCCTCTCCCACTCTCCATTGGATGGGGGGGGGTTCCCTGATCCTCTCCCACTCTCCATTGGATGGGGGGGGGGGTTCCCTGATCCTCTCCCACTCTCCATTGGATGGAGGGGGGGGGGTTCCCTGATCCTCTCCCACTCTCCATTGGAGGGGGGGGGTTCCCTGATCCTCTCCCACTCTCCATTGGAGGGGGGGGGTTCCCTGATCCTCTCCCACTCTCCATTGGATGGGGGGGGGTTCCCTGATCCTCTCCCACTCTCCATTGGATGGGGGGGGGGTTCCCTGATCCTCTCCCACCTCTCCATTGGACGGGGGGGGGGTTCCCTGATCCTCTCCATTGGAGGGGGGGGGGTTCCCTGATCCTCTCCATTGGACGGGGGGGGGTTCCCTGATCCTCTCCATTGGACGGGGGGGGGGGGTTCCCTGATCCTCTCCATCGGACGGGGGGGGGGTTCCCTGATCCTCTCCATCGGACGGGGGGGGGGTTCCCTGATCCTCTCCATCGGACGGGGGGGGGGGGGTTCCCTGATCCTCTCCATCGGACGGGGGGGGGGGGGTTCCCTGATCCTCTCCATTGGACGGGGGTTCCCTGATCCTCTCCATTGGACGAGGGCTCCCTGATCCTCTCCATTGGACGAGGGCTCCCTGATCCTCTCCATTGGACGAGGGCTCCCTGATCCTCTCCATTGGACGAGGGCTCCCTGATCCTCTCCATTGGACGAGGGCTCCCTGATCCTCTCCATTGGACGAGGGCTCCCTGATCCTCTCCATTGGACGAGGGCTCCCTGATCCTCTCCATTGGACGAGGGCTCCCTGATCCTCTCCATTGGACGAGGGCTCCTGATCCTCTCCATTGGACGAGGGCTCCCTGATCCTCTCCATTGGACGAGGGCTCCCTGATCCTCTCCATTGGACGAGGGCTCCCTGATCCTCTCCATTGGACGAGGGCTCCCTGATCCTCTCCATTGGACGAGGGCTCCCTGATCCTCTCCATTGGACGAGGGCTCCCTGATCCTCTCCATTGGACGAGGGCTCCCTGATCCTCTCCATTGGACGAGGGCTCCCTGATCCTCTCCATTGGACGAGGGCTCCCTGATCCTCTCCATTGGACGAGGGGCTCCCTGATCCTCTCCATTGGACGAGGGCTCCCTGATCCTCTCCATTGGACGAGGGCTCCCTGATCCTCTCCATTGGACGAGGGCTCCCTGATCCTCTCCATTGGACGAGGGCTCCCTGATCCTCTCCATTGGACGAGGGCTCCCTGATCCTCTCCATTGGGACGAGGGCTCCCTGATCCTCTCCATTGGACGAGGGCTCCCTGATCCTCTCCATTGGACGAGGGCTCCCCTGATCCTCTCCATTGGACGAGGCTCCCTGATCCTCTCCATTGGACGAGGGCTCCCTGATCCTCTCCATTGGACGAGGGCTCCCTGATCCTCTCCATTGGACGAGGGCTCCCTGATCCTCTCCATTGGACGAGGGCTCCCTGATCCTCTCCATTGGACGAGGGCTCCCTGATCCTCTCCATTGGACGAGGGCTCCCTGATCCTCTCCATTGGACGAGGGCTCCCTGATCCTCTCCATTGGAGGGGCTCCCTGATCCTCTCCATTGGACGAGGGCTCCCTGATCCTCTCCATTGGACGAGGGCTCCCTGATCCTCTCCATTGGACGAGGGCTCCCTGATCCTCTCCCACTCTCCATTGGACGGGGGTTCCCTGATCCTCTCCCACTCTCCATTGGACGGGGGTTCCCTGATCCTCTCCCACTCTCCATTGGACGGGGGTTCCCTGATCCTCTCCCACTCTCCATTGGACGGGGGTTCCCTGATCCTCTCCCACTCTCCATTGGACGGGGGTTCCCTGATCCTCTCCCACTCTCCATTGGGATGGGGGGGGTTCCCTGATCCTCTCCCACCCTCCATTGGATGGGGGGGGGTTCCCTGATCCTCTCCCACTCTCATTGATGGGGGGGGGGTTCCCTGATCCTCTCCCACTCTCCATTGGATGGGGGGGGGGGTTCCCTGATCCTCTCCCACTCTCCATTGGATGGGGGGGGGGGTTCCCTGATCCTCTCCCACTCTCCATTGGATGGGGGGGGGTTCCCTGATCCTCTCCCACTCTCCATTGGATGGGGGGGGGTTCCCTGATCCTCTCCCACTCTCCATTGGATGGGGGGGGGTTCCCTGATCCTCTCCCACTCTCCATTGGATGGGGGGGGGTTCCCTGATCCTCTCCCACTCTCCATTGGATGGGGGGGGGGTTCCCTGATCCTCTCCCACTCTCCATTGGATGGGGGGGGTTCCCTGATCCTCTCCCACTCTCCATTGGATGGGGGGGGGGGTTCCCTGATCCTCTCCCACTCTCCATTGGATGGGGGGGGGGGGTTCCATGATCCCTCTCCATTGGAGGGGGGGGGGGGGTTTCCCTGATCCTCTCCATTGGACGGGGGGGGGTTCCCTGATCCTCTCCATTGGACGGGGGGGGGGTTCCCTGATCCTCTCCATTGGACGGGGGGGTTCCCTGATCCTCTCCATTGGAACGGGGGGGGTTCCCTGATCCTCTCCATTGGACGGGGGGGGTTCCCTGATCCTCTCCATTGGACGGGGGGGTTCCCTGATCCTCTCCATTGGACGGGGGGGTTCCCTGATCCTCTCCATTGGACGGGGGGGGGGTTCCCTGATCCTCTCCATTGGACGGGGGGGGTGGTTCCCTGATCCTCTCCATTGGACGGGGGGGGGGGGGGTTCCCTGATCCTCTCCATTGGACGGGGGGGGGGGGGGGTTCCCTGATCCTCTCCCACTCTCCATTGGATGAGGGCTCCCTGATCCTCTCCATTGGATGAGGGCTCCCTGATCCTCTCCATTGGATGAGGGCTCCCTGACCCTCTCCATTGGACGGGGGGGGGGGGGGGGTTCCCGGATCCTCTCCATTGGACGGGGGGGGGGTTTCCCTGATCCTCTCCATTGGACGGGGGGGGGGGTTCCCTGATCCTCTCCATTGGATGAGGGCTCCCTGATCCTCTCCATTGGACGGGGGTTCCCTGATCCTCTCCATTGGACGGGGGTTCCCTGATCCTCTCCATTGGACGGGGGTTCCCTGATCCTCTCCCACTCTCCATTGGATGGGGGGGGGTTCCCTGATCCTCTCCCACTCTCCATTGGATGGGGGGGGTTCCCTGATCCTCTCCCACTCTCCATTGGACGGGGGGGGGGTTCATGATCCTCTCCATTGGAGGGGGGGGGTTTCCCTGATCCTCTCCACTGGACGGGGGGGGTTCCCTGATCCTCTCCATTGGACAGGGGGGGGGGTTCCCTGATCCTCTCCATTGGACGGGGGGGGGTTCCCTGATCCTCTCCATTGGACGGGGGGGGGGGTTCCCTGATCCTCTCCATTGGACGGGGGGGGGTGGTTCACAGATCCTCTCCATTGGACGGGGGGGGGGGTTCCCTGATCCTCTCCATTGGACGGGGGGGGGGGTTCCCTGATCCTCTCCCACTCTCCATTGGATGAGGGCTCCCTGATCCTCTCCATTGGATGAGGGCTCCCTGATCCTCTCCATTGGATGAGGGCTCCCCTGATCCTCTCCATTGGATGAGGGCTCCCTGATCCTCTCCATTGGATGAGGGCTCCCTGATCCTCTCCATTGGATGAGGGCTCCCTGATCCTCTCCATTGGATGAGGGCTCCCTGACCCTCTCCATTGGATGAGGGCTCCCTGACCCTCTCCATTGGACGGGGGGGGGGTTCCCGGATCCTCTCCATTGGACGGGGGGGGGGGGGGTTCCCTGATCCTCTCCCACTCTCCATTGGATGGGGGCTCCCTGATCCTCTCCCACTCTCCATTGGATGGGGGCTCCCTGATCCTCTCCCACTCTCCATTGGACGGGGGGGGGGGGGTTCCCTGATCCTCTCCCACTCTCCATTGGATGGGGGGGGGTTCCCTGATCCTCTCCCACTCTCCATTGGATGGGGGGGGTTCCCTGATCCACTCTCCATTGGAGGGGGTTCCCTGATCCACTCTCCATTGGAGGGGGTTCCCTGATCCACTCTCCATTGGAGGGGGGGGGGTTTCCCTGATCCTCTCCCACTCTCCATTGGAGGGGGGGGGGTTTCCCTGATCATCTCCCACTCTCCATTGGAGGGGGGGTTCCCTGACCCCTCTCCCACTCTCCATTGGACGAGGGGGGGGGTTCCCTGACCCCCCTCGTCCCCACTCTCCATTGGACGAGGGGGGGGGTTCCCTGACCCTCTCCCACTCTCCATTGGACGAGGGGGGGGGTTCCCTGACCCTCTCCCACTCTCCATTGGACGAGGGGGGGGGTTCCCTGACCCTCTCCCACTCTCCATTGGACGAGGGGGGGGTTCCCTGACCCTCTCCCACTCTCCATTGGACGAGGGGGGGGGTTCCCTGACCCTCTCCCACTCTCCATTGGACGAGGGGGGGGGTTCCCTGACCCTCTCCCACTCTCCATTGGACGAGGGGGGGGGGTTCCCTGACCCTCTCCCACTCTCCATTGGACGAGGGGGGGGGTTCCCTGACCCTCTCCCACTCTCCATTGGACGAGGGGGGGTTCCCTGACCCTCTCCCACTCTCCATTGGACGAGGGGGGGTTCCCTGACCCTCTCCCACTCTCCATTGGACGAGGGGGGGGTTCCCTGACCCTCTCCCACTCTCCATTGGACGAGGGGGGGGGTTCCCTGACCCTCTCCCACTCTCCATTGGACGAGGGGGGGGTTCCCTGACCCTCTCCCACTCTCCATTGGACGAGGGGGGGGTTCCCTGACCCTCTCCCACTCTCCATTGGACGAGGGGGGGGTTCCCTGACCCTCTCCCACTCTCCATTGGACGGGCGGGGGGGGTTCCCTGACCCTCTCCCACTCTCCATTGGACGGGCGGGGGGGGTTCCCGGATCCTCTCCCACTCTCCATTGGACGGGCGGGGGGGGTTCCCGGATCCTCTCCCACTCTCCATTGGACGGGCGGGGGGGCTCCCGGATCCTCTCCCACTCTCCATTGGACGGGCGGGGGGGCTCCCTGATCCTCTCCATTGGATGAGGGCTCCCTGATCCTCTCCATTGGATGAGGGCTCCCTGATCCTCTCCATTGGATGAGGGCTCCCTGATCCTCTCCATTGGATGAGGGCTCCCTGATCCTCTCCATTGGATGAGGGCTCCCTGATCCTCTCCATTGGATGAGGGCTCCCTGATCCTCTCCATTGGATGAGGGCTCCCTGATCCTCTCCATTGGATGAGGGCTCCCTGATCCTCTCCATTGGATGAGGGCTCCCTGATCCTCTCCATTGGATGAGGGCTCCCTGATCCTCTCCATTGGATGAGGGCTCCCTGATCCTCTCCATTGGATGAGGGCTCCCTGATCCTCTCCATTGGATGAGGGCTCCCTGATCCTCTCCATTGGATGAGGGCTCCCTGATCCTCTCCATTGGATGAGGGCTCCCTGATCCTCTCCATTGGATGAGGGCTCCCTGATCCTCCCCATTGGATGAGGGCTCCCTGATCCTCTCCCACTCTGCATTCCAATTTCACCTGCAGCAGTCCTGGGGACAAAGAGAAGCAGGAGTAAGAGAGCCCCGGGGAGAAAACTGACAGCTCTCGTGTCTGGTTCAGTAGATGGCCGTGCCTGCGCATCCAATGCCTGTGGCCTGTCTATCACTGGTGCACTAACCAGCAAAGGAAGACCATTTCAAACACTAACATTGTAGAAATGAAATATTTATTGTAGTGCTCAAACCCCCCACCTACAGATGAAATAGACGCACAATACACCAATATCCTGGCTTACCCCAGACTGCAGCTCCTACAAATGTTATCGATGGCTCCTTGCTCCGGAAGGACGCTGCTTCCTGACCTCACTATAACCTACTATACCTTCCAATCAGTGCACAGAGGTTTCCTCGCCACTAAAGGAAGGAGAGGGGAACTTCCTGTCTTCTCTGAAGCAGCCATTTTACCGGAGTCAGATGATGATGAGCACAGGATTGATAGAAGGGCTCCTGCCATTATCACATCGTTATCATATTACTAGGTGATTACAAGTTCAACATACGGAAAGACAGATTGATGAATAGATTTTTATACATTTTTTACACACAAATATAACTTTCTTTTGGTGGTATTTGATCACCACTGTTTGTTTGTTTTTTTTTTTTGTTTTTTTTTGTGGGGGGGGGGGGGGGGGGGGGTTAGGGGGTTGCGATAAAAAACAAAAGAAGAGAACATTCTAAAAAAAAAAAAAAAAAAATATTTTTTTACAATCTGCTATAAAACATATCCAATAAAGAAAATCATATTTCTTCATAAATGTTGCCCAAAATGTATCCTGCTACATATCTTTGGTAAAAAATCCCAATAAGTGTATATTGATTGGTTTGTGTGAGAGTTAAGGCCTGTACACACGATCGGATTTTCCGACGACAAATGTGAGATGGCAGGATTTTTGTTGAAAAATCTGACCGTTTGTACGCGCCATCGGACAATTGTTGTCGGAATTTACGACAACAAATGTTTTATAGCATGCTCTCAAATTTTCCGACAACAAATGTGTTCCGTCTGATTATCGGATCGTGTGTACACAAGTCCATCGGAATAAAATCCAAAGTACAAACACGCATGCTCCGAACCAATGCCAACCATAACACATTAGCAGAAGTTGCCCAAAGGGTGGCGCTAAAGAGCTGAAACACCACGTAGTTTTGTGTATGTTGGCTGCCGTCTGTATGCATAAAAAAGTTTACGGCCAACACCCTTTGGACAAAATTGCACGGATTTGTCTGATGGAAATCCGATTGTGTGTACGAGGCTTTAGGGTGTCTACGAACTATGGGTTATATAATAATGTTTTATTTATTTTTTATACTAGTAATGGCGGTGATCAGCGACTTATACTGGGACTGCAATAGTGCGGTGGCCAAGCTGACACTAACTGACTTTTTTTTTATTTATTATCTTTTTTATTAATTTTCCAAAAACATATATAACACACATTACAATACATGAAACACATTTACAGTCTCAATATTTCCCATTACAAATAATAAAAAAAAAAAAGGGAGGAAAAGAGAGAGAGATGGGGAAAAGGAGAGAGAGAGAGAGAGAGAAAAAAAAGGGGGGGGAGTGGGGATGATTTTAGAAGGGGGGGATGGGGGAATACAGTCCCCCATACTCTCCCCCAAATATATTATGTGCTATCACTCTAGTGTTGATGTCTTCTAAAGTGGAATTAAATAATAAAGAGAGACAAAAAGTGGTTTCAAAAACTACTACAAACTGAAAAACAAGTGTTAAAGTCTAAAGTAGACAGTATAGAGGACTGGGGGATGAATTTACGAGTGACTGTACTGATGGAGTGACAAAACATGTATATAGAGAGAAAAGTGAGAGGTAAAGTTATCGTCACCTGTGCCAAAAGAAAAAAAAGGAGGAAAAGAAAGAGAGATGGGGAAAAGGAGAGGGGGAGAGAGAGGGAGAGAAAAAAAAAAAGGGGGGGGGGAGTGGGGATGATTTTAGAAAGCGGGGGGATGGGGGAATACGATCCCCCATACTCTCCCCCAGATATATTATGTGCTATCACTCTAGTGTTGATATCTTCTAACGTGAAATTAATTATTAAAGAGTGAAAAAAAGTGATTTCAAAAACTACTACAAACTGAAAAACAAGTGTTAAAATCTAAAAGTGGACTGTATAGAGGACTAAGGGATGAATTTACAAGTGACTACACTGATGGAGTGACAAAACATATATGTAGAGAGAAAAATAACAGGTAAAATTATCGTCACCTGTGCCAAAAAAAAAAAGGGGGAGGGGGGGAGTAGGGGAAGCCTCAGGGAAGAACAAGTCTAATCCCCCTCTCTCACTCTCTCCAAGAAAAGGAAGAGAACAAAAACAGGGGTGTAAGGAAGGAAAGAAAAGGGAGGAAAGGGGAGGCCGGCATGCATGGTATCCAATAAAATGTTTGTCACAGTACATTTTAGTCTCTTAAGGGATAAGCCAAAGAATAACCACAGGGAATCATCCTTAAGATATAGATAGCTTATTCAATAGATGTAAACGGGTCTCAGTGGAATTGTGCAAGTATCTCTCTATAGGTTGTGGTGTCCTTGAACTCCATCCACGGAGTCCAAGTTAAAGTGTGTCGTTGAAAAGTGTCCTTGTTACAATGAGTGATATCTTCCATGAGATGGACCTCTGAAATTTTTTGAAACCACTTTTTCACGGATGGAGTCTCAGGCTGACCCCAAAGGGTAGGTATAAGTGCTTTAGCCGTATTAAGCAGATGTGGAACTAAAGAACATTTGTATTTTCTGACAGGTTCCTTGGTAGCATGGAAGAGAATGGTCTATGCATCAGCAGGGAGATTAATATTGGATATTTGTTGGATAATTCGAATAATGCTAGACCAGAAGGGGCGGATGAGTGGGCACGACCACCATATATGAGCGTGGGTTGCTCTGTTCCCACAATTCCTCCAACACAACGGGGAGTTGTCGGAACATCTGATGAAGCTTTGATGGGGTGTAGTGCCATCTGGTTAGTAGCTTGTAATTGACCTCAGCCATCCTTGATGCAATTGAAGAGATATGAGTCAGCTGTAGGACTTTATCCTTTTGGCTGTCTGAGAGGCAGGATTCCAAGTCTGCCTCCCACTTAGCGAGAAAGGGAGGATAAGTATCACCTTGGAGCTTGATGAGTAATTTGTAGAATACCGAGATACAATGTTCAGGTGGGTCCGTTGAATTAAAAACTTCCTCAATACTGTTTAAGTCCTGTATCCCTCTAAGCGGCTGAGGCAGAGTTCTAAGGAAACCTTGCAATTGATTATATCTCCATTTGTCAAGAAACATAATGGGCTTGAGGCCGAGAATTTCCTTAAGAGGCTTAAGCGCATTTGCTTGAAGAACATGATGTAGTAGAAGAGGTTCTTCTGGCAACCACTTCCTATAGCCAGGATCTAATAGGCCAGGTAAGAAATAATCGTGGTCCAAAAGCGGTAACAGAGGAGAAGCATATGACCACGAGAACTTCCTATGTAAGGCATCCCATACATCAAGGGTGGAAGTGGTTAAAGTGGAGGTACTTGGAGCAAGGTGTCTATGTAAGCGTGGCAACCAGGGTGTAGTTGCTAGGTCTGTGTTACTAAGAGCATGTTCCAAACTCACCCAAAGTTTGGAATTAGCAGCATATTTCCATTCGGATATTCTAGACAGAATCACAGCATTATAATAAGCCTTAAAATTTGGAAGGGCCAGTCCCCCAGCTTCCTTGGAGCGAAATAATACTTCCCTAGATACTCTGGGGTGACTGTTCCTCCAAATAAAGCGGGAGACCATGGTCTGTAATAGGGAAAAAAATCCTATAGGCACACCCAATGGGATCATTTGAAAGAAAAAAAGAACTCTAGGCAGAATGTTCATTTTAATTATACTCACTTTACCCAACCATGAGTGTGTCAGCGTGTTCCACTTTTGTAGATCCCTTCTAATATTATTCAATAATGGGATGTAATTATATTTAAAGAGGGACTGAATGTGAGGCACAAGATTCACTCCCAGATATTTCATACTTCGTTGAACCCATCTAAAAGGGAAGAGGGGTTTTACATTTTCCACCTCCCTTCCAGGTAGATTAATATTTAGAATTTCAGACTTAGAAAGGTTAATTTTAAAGTTGGAGAGTGTCTGAAAAGTAGAAAACGCTGACATTAAATTAGGAAGCGAGATACGAGGCTGCTGGATAAAAAATAAAATATCGTCCGCATATGCCGCATATTTGTGCGTTTTATTACCTACTTGAATCCCATGTATATTTAAATTACATCTTATGGTTGCCAAAAAGGGTTCGAGGGTAAGGGCAAATAAAAGGGGAGAAAGAGGGCAGCCCTGTCTGGTCCCATTAAATAGTTGGAATGAGTCACTCAAAGTGCCATTTATGCGAATTTGTGCCGTGGGGTTAGAATAGAGGGAAGTAATGCGGTAAAACATTTTGGGTCCCAGCCCAAAATGTCGCAGGGTCAGTTTTAAGTAATCCCAGTCCACCCTATCGAACGCTTTTTCAGCATCTGTAGATACGAATAGGGTGGACTGGGAAGACCTTTAAGTGTATTGTATAAGAGATATCGCCCGGAGAGAATTATCCTTGGCTTCTCTGTGTGGCATAAAGCCCGTCTGATCCATAGAAACCCAACTAGGTATAAGAGGGAGTAATAATAGTAGAAAGTGCAGCGCAGGTAAAAGTCCCAAAAAAATAAAATATAAATGAAAAATATTCAATGAAGATAAAAAATGCAGTCTATGGTAAAGGTGAACAGATTTTTCCACGAAATATTCCACCAGTGCTCGAAACCACATTCAGTGACGATCCCTCCACCTCTGTAATTCTAATTACCTCATAGCATGGACCCCTGAATTAACAAGTGGTCATGCAAGCTGAGAAATACAAGCAGGTATATAACGTGGATCATAGATTCCTCAGCAATTCTCTTCAGTCCTCCGTGAATCCCCAGTATAAGAGATAAGGAAAAGATCTTATAGGTGGAGGGATCGTCACTGAATGTGGTTTGGAGCACTGGTGGAATATTTCGTGGAAAAATCTGTTCACCTTTACCATAGACTGCATTTCTTTATCGTACACCACGGGACACAGAGCTAGTCATTACATAATGGGTTAAGGGTCACCAGCGGTGATTGGACACTGGCACAACCAATGGAAGACAGTTCCCCTCCATATAACCCCTCCCATCAGGGAAGTACCTCAGTTTTTTCGCCAGTGTCGAAAGGTGTTGGACGCGTTAGGAGGTGCTAAAGGAAAGCTCTACCAAAGAGACCCTCTGGGGGTAAAAGAGCTATGCCTTCGGATCCATCCAAGACGCCTACAAGTTAAGCCAAAACTGGATGGGATCCGGGCCTCATCCATGAGGCGTCGCCTGTAATGTCTCTCTTCGGAGGACTGGGCTCTAAGATCCAGCACTTTCGCTATTTCGCTATAAAGTCCTGGTAAGAGTCTTGTACAAGGCCCAGGGGAGAGGTATCCTTTAAATAGGAACCCATATCCCTGAAGGTTGGAACACACATAGCCCACCGTGAAGGGTGAAGTTTGGTATCTGTCTGAAAACTTTCAGCAGAAAAACCTGCGGCGTGGATAAGGTGAGATTAGAAGGTCCATAACTAGGTTGGGACCTTTTTCAAGAAGTGGATGTCTTCTTTTTTTTCCACCACTGGGGGGAGTAAAGAGCTGAATATACTCACCTCACTCTGTTCAGTGTCGGCTTCGGTGAAGTACACTGTTCGTCACCTCCGCTGCTGAGCTTGCTTGGGCACCCCGCTCCTCCTTTCGGTGGCCGACCAGACACCTGCAGATGCAGGTAAGTGGGAACAGGGGCTGATGAGAGTCCTCTCTCACTATGGCCACCACCATAGCGCTAAAGGCCGCGCGCAGCGCGCGGGAGCGCGCTTTCTCAGAGGGGGGGGCCGAAGGCGTGCGCGGGCACGTGTCGCGCGCAGGCACAGAAACGGCGCCAAATTTAAAAGACTGTCAGTGTGAGAAGCACTGCAGCAGCAAGCAAGCTTGTTAGTTCTCTTGTTCCTGGCAGAGAAACACAGCAGCTATACAGGGACGTAAGACTCCATGTGGTTGGACTGGGTACTTCCTAGAAGACATCCATGTTATGCATAGTTATGTGTTAAAAGGTGCATACTTAATGTAATTGCTAAACTAAACATGGTAGTATATGCATTTAGGTACCTTGTATTTTGTCTAAACAGTAAGTCTTCCAGGGGAAGTAATGCGGACAAAAAGAGATAAAAGAGCACCGCCACCTGAGACAGGAGGCTCTAGCTGTGCTGACTCGGTACCTTCCTCTCCTGTGTTGCCAAATGCACCGGTACAGGATGAGCCATTACCTCTGTCAGGTATGGCGGCTTCCCCAGTGAAGCCTGGGCCTGCATATGTCACTGAGGACACTTTATCAGCTGCCCTAAATAATCTGGAGGAGAAAATTGCTACCTTAATCGCTAAATCCTCTAAAAAGGACAATAAGCGAAGCAGATCTCCTCCAGTATTGGACCTCCCTTCAGAAGTACCTGAGGAGGAGGAGGATGAGGAGGAGGCTACATCAGCAGAGGATGAGGAGTCAGACGGATCAAGGATATCGGATGAGCCTTTTTCGGTATCCCAGATTTTAAAGTCACAGGTGCAATGCTATGCAGGAGCCGTGCGAGCTGCATTTAGGTTACCCTCTTTGGAGGTAACAGAATCACCTGTCTCCTCCCTAGGATCATTAAGATCCCTGCAAGGTGCATGCTCCTTCCCGGTTCATCCGTTACTAGAGGATCTAATGTACGCAGACTGGCAACACCCAGATAAGCGTTTTTTACCTCCAAAAAAGTTTAACATTCTTTATCCTATGGAGGAAATTTTTTTAAAGAAATGGAGCCTGCCTACGGTAGATGCGGCTATTTCTTGTGTAAATAAAAACCTGACATGTCCGGTGGATAATGTACAAGTGTTTAAAGATCCTTCTGAGAAGAAGTTGGAATCCCTACTGAAATCCTCCTTCCTTTTGGCCGGCTCAATTATCCAACCTGCAGTAGCAGCAGTCGGTATGTGTCAGGTCATCAGCCAACAGGTAAAGCAGGGGCTGAAGGAGCTGCCTTCAGAGCAGGCTAAAAATTGGGAGAATTTGCCTAAAGCCTTATGCTTCACAGTGGATGCCATGAGAGATTCTATCATACAGGCATCACGCCTTACACTCCAGCTGGTACAGATGCGCAGAGTACTTTGGCTTAAGCATTGGTCAGCGGAAGCCCCATGCAAAAAGTTGTTGGCAAGTTTCCCGTTCCATGGCGAACGCCTATTTGGGGAAGATTTAGAAAGATATATCCAAAAGATATCAAGTGGTAAAACGACACTTTTACCTGAGAGAAAGAAAAACAAGAGACCTTGTTTTAAACGCACTCTCTCCCCAGCTCCCGGGAAATCAGACTCCAGCCAGTGGCGACGGCCTTTTCAGCCGCCCACAAAAGCCAAAGAACAGGCTCAGAAGAACAAGAAGCCGTGGGGTTCAAGAGCTAATAAGCAAGCCCCCAAAACCTCTCATTGAAGGGGCGCCCCCGCTCGGCCGAGTGGGGGGAAGGCTTCGTCAGTTCTCAGCGACTTGGCGGACAGAAACCCAGGACAAATGGGTGGTATCCACAATATCCTCAGGGTACAAACTGGAATTTTGAGAGATCCCATCTTCTCAATTCCGAAGTTCAAGACTCTCCAAGGATCCACAAAAAAGAGGATCCTTCTTCAAAGGTTTGAATCACTTAATAGCTCAAGGTGTGGTTACAGAGGTACCCCAAAAGGAGCGAGGTTCAGGTTTTTACTCAAACCTCTTTGTGATTCCAAAACCGAACGGAGAAGTCAGACCCATCCTGGATCTAAAATCTCTAAACTGGTTTCTGAACGTTCGCCATTTTCGAATGGAAACGATTCGATCCGTGGTCGCTACTTTAAAAGGCGGAGAATTCATGGCGTCCATAGATATCAAAGACGCATATCTACACATACCAATCCTCCCCGCTCACCAAAGATTCCTAAGGTTTGCGGTAGAAGATCGCCACTTTCAATTTGTGGCCCTGCCATTTGGTGTAGCCACCGCGCCCAGAGTATTCACAAAGGTGCTAGCTCCTCTGTTAGCAAACCTGAGAACACGGGGCATTGCGGTAACAGCCTGTCAGGAAAGGTTCCATCCGCTGGTGGCATTTATTATTTATCTTGCAGTACTGTGGTCCACCAGCAGGTGTCTCCTGGCAGTTTGTAACTGTCAGGAGAATCTTTCCCTGCTGGTGTTGTATTATCTTTTGGACGCAGTACTGGTTTCCACCAGCGGATGGATCCTGGCAGTGTGGAGCAGACTGCCCTCCCTCCGATCAGGTGTGACCTGAAGCTAATCAAGCATTCCTATAAATACCCGGCAGGTGTACACACACACTGCCCTGGTATCGTTCCTTGTGCCCTGACCTGTAGCCTGTCTACTTGAACCTCGATTCCTGTAACCTGAACCTGTTGTGTCTGTCCTGATCCCTGCTCTGCAGCCTGGTTGCCCCCCTGCTTGATCCTGTCTCCCTGTCCCGATCCATCCATCCGTCCTCTCCCTGTCCTGTGTTCCTTACCCCATCTGCTGATCTCCCCGTGTATGACCTTGGCCTGGCTAACGTTTATGCTTCTGGAATACCCCTTTGTCCATCTGTCTACCTGCTGTGTATGACCCTGGCCTGGCCCTGTTTATGATTCTGGTTTTCCCATTACTTGTACATACTTGTCTGTTACTGTTCTTATTTGTGGGTTCTGTTTGGTATTGGTTATTGTGCACTGTGTGGTTTGGAGGTGGTTGTATCTATACTATTTCACTTATCTTTAATAAATCATTATATTTCACTTACACACGTTTGGGTTTCCTTTGTTGCAGTTCACATAGTTCTGATCTTACCTGATATGTGACAGTATACCAGGGCCATTCCTGATCAGAAGTGACTGCACAGGGGAACCGTTTGTTTGCAAACATGAACACGGATGACGTTATTTATTTTTCTCTGCTGGCAACTGAAAGTGGTGATTATTGCCGTCAGGCTTTGGAAGGATGGTCTAGGGATCAGTTGTTTGCGGCTATCCGATCGGCTCACCTCCTGGTCAATCAGGGGTATATACTGTTTGGGGAGGTGCAGCCTCTGATTAAAATCTGTACTGAGCTGGCCCTGCCCTGTATTCCTGAGGGCCATGATGATTTCACCATTCCTTTCACCGTAAATCAGGTTATATCCCTAGTATGGCTGTTTGAAGATGATCCTGCTGATTTTTGTGAGCACTACTGAGCCAGTTCCCCACAGGTGATTGCTGAGTGCATTAAGTCTGGTCAGTCCTTTGTTAAACAGGGAAATTTAAAACCACAGTTTGTACAACCAATACTCTCGGCATGGACTGATATGTTACAATCAATCCCAGCCAACCCACAACAAACCACTTCTACCATCAGACACCTACCTGCTCAAAAGCCTTTTCTCCCGTCACCCATGGCAACCCCAGTCGCAGCTCGGTATACGCTGCTTCCCACCAGATACCAATATCCAATCTCTGCCCCCTGTACCTATCCTGCATTTAATCCACCTGTCTCTTCTCAACTACCTACAGCTTCCCCACAAGATTTTCCTCTGGCCACTGTTCCCTCTTCCTTGACATATCCCAGCCCTTCTCGTCAGTATGTCTCACCTCCTACCTACAGTCCTGCAGCCACCTACAGATCTCCAGCAGTTAAACCAAAGAAGAAACGGAAATTCTTTCCAACCCACACGATCCTGCCAGTAACCCAACCTGCCTTCACACCAAACAGTCTAATCCAGCCTGCAGTTCCAGAGCCAGCCTTCCAGCCTGCAGTTCCAGAGCCAGCCTTCCAGCCTGCAGTTCCAGAGCCAGCCTTCCAGCCTGCAGTTCCAGAGCCAGCCTTCCAGCCTGCAGTTTCAGAGCCAGCCTTCCAGCCTGCAGTTTCAGAGCCAGCCTTCCAGCCTGCAGTCCTTGAGCCAGCCTTCCAGCCTGCAGTCCTTGAGCCAGCCTTCCAGCCTGCAGTCCTTGAGCCAGCCTTCCAGCCTGTAGTCCTTGAGCCAGCCTTCCAGCCTGTAGTCCTTGAGCCAGCCTTCCAGCCTGTAGTCCTTGAGCCAGCCTGCAGTTCCAGAGCCAGCCTTCCAGCCTGCAGGTTCAGAGCCAGCCTTCCAGCCTGCAGTCCTTGAGCCAGCCTTCCAGCCTGCAGTCCTTGAGCCAGCCTTCCAGCCTGCAGTCCTTGAGCCAGCCTTCCAGCCTGCAGTCCTTGAGCCAGCCTTCCAGCCTGCGGTCCTTGAGCCAGCCTTCCAGCCTGCGGTCCTTGAGCCAGCCTTCCAGCCTGCGGTCCTTGAGCCAGCCTTCCAGCCTGCGGTCCTTGAGCCAGCCTTCCAGCCTGCGGTCCTTGAGCCAGCCTTCCAGCCTGCGGTCCTTGAGCCAGCCTTCCAGCCTGCAGTCCTTGAGCCAGCCTTCCAGCCTGTAGTCCTTGAGCCAGCCTGTAGTCCTTGAGCCAGCCTTCCAGCCTGTAGTCCTTGAGCCAGCCTTCCAGCCTGTAATCCTTGAGTCAGCCTTCCAGCCTGCAGTTCTCGAACCAGCCTTCCAGCCTGCAGTTCTCGAACCAGCCTTCCAGTCTGCAGTTCTCAAGCCAGCCTTCCAGACTGTAATCCTTGAGCCAGCCTTCCAGCCTGCAGTTCTCGAACCAGCCTTCCAGTCTGCAGTTCTCAAGCCAGCCTTCCAGCCTGCAGTCCCAGAGCCAGCCTTCAAGCCAGCCTTCCAGCCTGCAGTCCTTGAGCCAGCCTTCCAGCCTGTGGTCCTTGAGCCAGCCTTCCAGCCTGTGGTCCTTGAGCCAGCCTTCCAGCCTGTGGTCCTTGAGCCAGCCTTCCAGCCTGCGGTTTTCGAGCCAGCCTTCCAGCCTGCGGTCCTTGAGCCAGCCTTCCAGCCTGCGGTCCTTGAGCCAGCCTGCCAGCCTGAAGACCCTGTGCCAGCCTGCCAGCCTGAAGACCCTGTGCCAGCCTGCCAGCCTGAAGACCCTGTGCCAGCCTGAAGACCCTGTGCCAGCCTTCCAAACTGAAGCCCTGATGACAGTGTCCCAGTCGGAAGATCCGGTGCCCGTTTCCCGGCCTGTGGTTGTGGTGCCCATTTCCCGGCCTGTGGTTGTGGTGCCCGTTTCCCGGCCTGTGGTTGTGGTGCCCGTTTCCCGGCCTGTGGTTGTGGTGCCCGTTTCCCGGCCTGTGGTTGTGGTGCCCGTTTCCCGGCCTGTGGTTGTGGTGCCCGTTTCCCGGCCTGTGGTTGTGGTGCCCGTTTCCCGGCCTGTGGTTGTGGTGCCCGTTTCCCGGCCTGTGGTTGTGGTGCCCGTTTCCCGGCCTGTGGTTGTGGTGCCCGTTTCCCGGCCTGTGGTTGTGGTGCCCGTTTCCCGGCTTGAGGTTGTGTTGCCCGTTTCCCGGCCCGAGGTTGTGGAGCCCTTTTCCCGGCTCGAGGGTATGTCGTCTGCTGCCCAGCCTGAGATGATCCCGTCTGCTGCCCAGCCTGAGATGATCCCGTCTGCTGCCCAGCCTGAGATGATCCCGTCTGCTGCCCAGCCTGAGATGATCCCGTCTGCTGCCCAGCCTGAGATGATCCCGTCTGCTGCCCAGCCTGAGATGATCCCGTCTGCTGCCCAGCCTGAGATGATCCCGTCTGCTGCCCAGCCTGAGATGATCCCGTCTGCTGCCCAGCCTGAGATGATCCCGTCTGCTGCCCAGCCTGGGATGATCCCGTCCGCTGCCCAGCCTGGGATGATCCCGTCCGCTGCCCAGCCTGAGATGATCCCGTCCGCTGCCCAGCCTGAGATGATCCCGTCCGCTGCCCAGCCTGAGATGATCCCGTCCGCTGCCCAGCCTGAGATGATCCCGTCCGCTGCCCAGCCTGAGATGATCCCGTCCGCTGCCCAGCCTGAGATGATCCCGTCCGCTGCCCAGCCTGAGATGATCCCGTCCGCTGCCCAGCCTGAGATGATCCCGTCCGCTGCCCAGCCTGAGATGATCCCGTCCGCTGCCCAGCCTGAGATGATCCCGTCCGCTGCCCAGCCTGAGATGATCCCGTCCGCTGCCCAGCCTGAGATGATCCCGCCTGCTGCCCAGCTCGATGACCCAGAGCCTGCTGCCCAGCCCGAAGTGTTCCTGTCTGCTGCCCAGCTCGATGACCCAGGGCCTGCTGCCCAGCCCGAGGTGTTCCTGCCTGCTGCCCAGCTCGATGACCCGGGGCCTGCTGCCCAGCTCGATGACCCGGGGCCTGCTGCCCAGCCTGAGGTGTTCCTGCCTGCTGCCCAGCTCGATGACCCGGGCCCTGCTGCCCAGCCCGAGGTGTTCCTGCCTGCTGCCCAGCTTGATGTGATTGCCTGCCCGGATGTGACTTTGCCTACTACCCAGCTTGTGGCCATGAACTTTCTCCGGCAACAGCTAGTTGGAGCGTCCGGAGGCCGCTCCTTTGAGGGGGGGTACTGTCAGGAAAGGTTCCATCCGCTGGTGGCATTTATTATTTATCTTGCAGTACTGTGGTCCACCAGCAGGTGTCTCCTGGCAGTTTGTAACTGTCAGGAGAATCTTTCCCTGCTGGTGTTGTATTATCTTTTGGACGCAGTACTGGTTTCCACCAGCGGATGGATCCTGGCAGTGTGGAGCAGACTGCCCTCCCTCCGATCAGGTGTGACCTGAAGCTAATCAAGCATTCCTATAAATACCCGGCAGGTGTATACACACACTGCCCTGGTATCGTTCCTTGTGCCCTGACCTGTAGCCTGTCTACTTGAACCTCGATTCCTGTAACCTGAACCTGAACCTGTTGTGTCTGTCCTGATCCCTGCTCTGCAGCCTGGTTGCCCCCCTGCTTGATCCTGTCTCCCTGTCCCGATCCATCCATCCGTCCTCTCCCTGTCCTGTGTTCCTTACCCCATCTGCTGATCTCCCCATGTATGACCTTGGCCTGGCTAACGTTTATGCTTCTGGAATACCCCTTTGTCCATCTGCCTACCTGCTGTGTATGACCCTGGCCTGGCCCTGTTTATGATTCTGGTTTTCCCATTACTTGTACATACTTGTCTGTTACTGTTCTTATTTGTGGGTTCTGTTTGGTATTGGTTATTGTGCACTGTGTGGTTTGGAGGTGGTTGTATCTATACTATTTTCACTTATCTTTAATAAATCATTATATTTCACTTACACACTTTTGGGTTTCCTTTGTTGCAGTTCACATAGTTCTGATCTTACCTGATATGTGACACAGCCTATCTAGACGATCTACTATTAATAGATCAGTCAAAGGAGGGATTGGATCACGCTGTAGACACTACAGTAGGATACCTGGAGCATTTAGGATGGATTATAAACTTACAAAAATCCTCTCTCCAGGCCCAAAGAAGGATAGTGTACCTGGGCATGATCATAGATACAGCCCAAAACAAGGTATACCTGCCAGAGCCAAAGATAGTCTCTGAAAGACCTGATCCACAAGGTCAAAGCAAACAAAAGGCCGTCTATTCGCCTTTGCATGAGACTATTGGGAAAGATGGTAGCCTCCTTTGAGGCGGTCCCTTACGCCCAGTTTCATTCGAGACTACTTCAAGGCAATATTTTAGCCTCCTGGAACAGGAAGAGCCAAGCTCTGGATATACCCATGCGCCTGTCCTCACAAGTACGCCACAGCTTCAATTGGTGGCTAGAAGCCAAGAATTTACGGAAGGGAAAGTGCTTCCTCCCAGCAGCCTGGAAGGTGGTGTCTACGGATGCCAGCCTATCGGGCTGGGGTGCAGTATTCGAGGAGGCTTCTACCCAGGGAACCTGGGCCAAGACTCAGGGGATCCTGCCCATCAACGTGCTAGAGATCCGGGCAGTATATCTAGCCCTCAAAACCTGGACATACAGGTTACAGGGCTACCCAGTTCGGGTTCAATCCGACAATGCTACTGCAGTAGCTTACATCAATCACCAAGGAGGCACCCGCAGTCAGGCAGCCCAAAGAGAGGTGAACCGGATCTTGGCATGGGCAGAAGAGCATGTACCTTGCATCTCTGCAATCTTCATTCCAGGGATAGAAAACTGGCAAGCAGACTACCTGAGTCGTCAGCAGCTGCTACCAGGAGAGTGGTCTTTTCACCCCGAGATCTTTCAGGCCATATGTCTGAGATGGGGGAACCCAGATGTAGAACTGCTAGCTTCCAGGTTCAACAAGAAATTGGACAACTTTGTGTCCAGAACAAGAGATCCTCTAGCCTACGGGACAGATGCTCTAATAACTCCATGGAATCAGTTCTCACTGATCTATGCATTCCCTCCGATCTCTCTTCTACAAAGACTGCTTCGCAGGATCAAGGAGGAGGGAATACCAGTAATCCTAGTAGCCCCAAACTGGCCCAGGAGGCCTTGGTACGCCGAGATCGTAAAGATGGCGATAGGAAGGCCCTGGAAGCTTCCACTTCGACACGACCTGCTGTCACAGGGTCCAGTATTCCACCCTTCCTTACAAAGGCTAAATTTGACGGCCTGGCTGCTGAGACCCACATTTTGAAAAAGATGGTCCGGCTCTTTCTACGCTCATTAATGCTAGAAAGCCAGCCTCCAGACTCATCTATCATAGAGTCTGGAAAGCATACGTTTCCTGGTGTGAATCCAGAAGTTGGAATCCTCTGAAATATGAAATAAGCAGGATTCTTGCTTTTTGCCAGCTAGGAGTGGATATGAAATGAGCCCTTAGCACCATCAAGGGTCAAATATCGGCTCTATCAGTCTTCTTTCAGAGACCATTGGCATCTCACTCCCTAGTTCGGACATTCATTCAGGGGGTACTGAGGATAAATCCTCCAGTTAGGTCTCCCTTGTGTCCATGGGATTTGAATTTGGTATTGTCAGTGTTGCAAAAGCAACCTTTTGAACCTATTCGCCATATTCCTTTAATTATATTGAGTAGGAAGTTGGCCTTTCTGATTGCTATAGCTTCTGCTAGGAGAGTATCAGAGCTAGCAGCTCTTTCTTGTAAAGAGCCTTATTTAATTTGTCACAAGGACAAAATCGTACTACGACCCCATCCGGCTTTTCTGCCTAAGGTGGTGTCGGCTTTTCACTTGAATCAAGACATTGTTCTGCCTTCCTTTTTTCCAAACCCGTGGACGGCGGGGGAAAAATTATTACACTCTCTAGATCTAGTGAGAGCGGTAAGGGTGTATCTGCAAGCAACCGCTCAGATACGTAAAACAGATGTTTTGTTTATTTTACCAGATGGGCCCAAGAAGGGCCAAGCGGTATCAAAATCCACCATTTCCAGTAAAGTAATTGTTCAAGCTTATGGTTTAAAGAACAGGACTCCTCCTTTTCCTGTTAAGGCGCACTCTACCAGGGCGATAAGTGCTTCATGGGCAGTGCACCACCAGGCTTCGATGGCTCAGATCTGTAAAGCTGCAACTTGGTCTTCAGTCCATACATTTTCCAAATTCTATCAAATAGATGTGAAAGGACATGAGGATTCCGCCTTCGGGCGAAGTGTGCTGCAGGCAGCAGTATAGGGCTTCTGGTCCGCAAGCGGCCTGTTTGATCTGTGTCTCCCCCCCTTCATATGAGCATTGCTCTGGGACGTCCCATTATGTAATGACTAGCTCTGTGTCCCGTGGTGTACGATAAAGAAAGTAGGATTTTTATAACAGCTTACCTGTAAAATCCTTTTCTTGGAGTACACCACGGGACACAGAGGTCCCCCCCTTCTTATGGGAACCTTACTGCTTTGCTACAAAACTGAGGTACTTCCCTGATGGGAGGGGTTATATGGAGGGGAACTGTCTTCCATTGGTTGTGCCAGTGTCCAATCACCGCTGGTGACCCTTAACCCATTATGTAATGACTAGCTCTGTGTCCCGTGGTGTACTCCAAGAAAAGGATTTTACAGGTAAGCTGTTATAAAAATCCTACTTTTTTATCTTCATTGAATATTTTTCATTTATATTTTATTTTTTGGGGACTTTTACCTGCGCTGCACTTTCTACTATTATTACATACCTTTTGAATTGCGTGAAAATTCCTAGTGTCCAGCTTGCAAATACAGGGGGGTTTAGTATTTTTTGTGCTGATTGCATTTATTTATTCTATAAGAGGGAGTAGTCTGTTGGCCATTACCTTAGAATATAATTAGAATATAATTTGATATCAACATTTAATAGGGAAATTGGCCTATAGCTACTGCATTGAGCAGAGTCCTTATCTGCTTTAAGGATAACTGAAATATGGGCTGTAAGAGATTCCGGGCGTAGTCCCGAGGTCTGTGAGATTGAATTGGCATAAGCCGTGAGACGGGGCAGAAGGATATCACTGAATGTTTTATAGTACCGGATAGTATAACCATCCGGTCCCGGGGCTTTACCTGTCGGTGAAGATTTCAGAGCTGCCTGAAATTCCTCAACCGAAAGTTCAGATTCAAGTTCCCTGAGAGTCAAATTTGAAAGTTTGGGCAAATTTGCTTCTTTTAGATATGTAAGCATAAGGTTACGTCTCTCCTTCACAGTCAGAGACGGGGAGTCACACTGCACTTTGTACAAATCTGCATAATAGTCCCTGAAAGCTTTAGCAATGTGAGGAGTCGCATGGACTAAATTTCCGTTTGATAGCTTTATTTTAGGAATAAACAATCTAGTCTGTTTTTCTTTGAGGGATCTTGCTAATTGTCTGCTAGGTTTGTCCCCCGACTCATAGAATTTTTGCGAATATCGTTGGAATTTCCGAGCTGTATCGAGGTTAAGAAGATTTTTTAGTTCCTCTCGTTTCAATGTGAGAGCTTCTAGCTGGGATGTGTGCAAAGTGAGTTTGTGTTGTTTATCAAGTTCTGTTATTTGGTGCAGGACCTGTTCAAGTTGTTGACCACGCTCTCTTTTTTTCCTTGCCCCAAGTTCTATGAATCGGCCTCTCATAGTTGCCTTGTGAGCTTCCCATACAATAGCAGGGGATGTCTCCAGAAGGTTTATTGTCTTTAAAATATTGCGATATATGAGAGGCAAACACAGAAACTTCTGTTGGGTTAGAAAGAAGAGAATCATTGAGTCTCCAATTATTGGAGCGCTGAGTCAAAGTGGGCATAGTCATACTCATCGACACAGGTGCATGATCTGACAGTGTCGCAGTACCTATATTCGCTGATTGTAATAATGGGAGGTGATAATGGTCTAAAAAGATATTATCTATTCGGGAATAAGACTGATGAGTCTTAGAAAAATGGGAAAAATATTTTTCTTTTGGATGTAAAATACGCCATACGTCTATCAATTGTCGGTCTATTAGTCTCTTTTTAACAAAGGACAGGCGCTTAAAAGAGATGTTAGAGCGACCGTGGGATGTATCCAAAACAGGATCTAGAGACATATTTATGTCTCCTGCCAGTATGATTAGACCCTCAGCAAATTGTGATAAATCAGTAAGAATTTGAGAAAAAAAGGTAGGTTGATTTTGGTTCGGGCAGTATATGTTTGCTAGAGTACATTGGGTAGTACCTAAAAAGCCCTTTAAAAAAAGAAAACGACCATGGTCATCCGCTTGCATATCTAAAAAACGGAAGGGTACGCTACTACTAAAACCAATAGCCACACCCTTAGCTTTATTCGTATCTGAAAGGCTATAATACCACTGAGGAAAATAAAGCAAGGTCAATTTGACCTGCGTAGTATGGGTTAAATGTGTTTCCTGAAGAAACACAATAGAAGAGGCAAGTTTCTGTAATTCACGGATAACCTGATGCCGTTTTGCCGCAGCATTTAAACCCCTAACATTATAAGAAGTAACTTTAAGTGTGGCCATTTATCACAGTAGAGCATAACCCTTGAACCTACTTAGCCATGCATGCCAGCCTTGATAGGGAAAATAAAACAAAAAAGAAACGGGTAAGTATTGAGAAAAACAAGAAGACAAATTTACATAAACAACAAAAACGTCCATCTGGACGCATGTGGGAAACCTTAATTTATCACGCAGATTTCTGCGGTGGTCCCTATGGGGGGAGAGAGCACAGGCAGCCGTCCAGAACTCCCGTAAGAGAACGGATAAGAAAACTCGAAGGCTACCCGCTCTCCACAACCCCAAAAGGAAAGAAGGGGAGGGGAACGTGTCGTATAAAAGACACATAGGAGCATTGTGCTCCACCCGCATTCAGCTTGCGTCAGATAATGTGCAGAGGAATACTTTTTGCTCCAACAGTAAACAATAAACCTTTTTAAAATAAATATACTTTAGCGGCCAAGTCACATCTCATTAGATATAATAACTTACAGGCATACTCAACCAAAAAAAATAAAGAAGGAAAGTATATAGGCATAATCACCCTTTACTCGTCTATGTTATTATACAGGACCTGACGCTGAAGAGCGCCCTTTTTTAGTAGTAGGAGATTTTTGCCAATGGGAGTCCTGAATATTCGAAAACTTAGGGACCGGATCATGCCAGCCCAGGAGGTCCACTGAGGGCAGATTAAGGTCCTTTAAAAATTGTAACAATTCCTCTGGGAACCGGAGGGTGTGGGAGCGACCATTTTTGGTAGCAATAAGGCACGCGGGGAAACCCCATCTATAAATAATCTCCTTAGAACGTAAATGTTCCAAAAGTGGTTTAAGGGCTCTGCGGCGGTCTAAGGTTTCTTTAGATAGATCCGAGAAAATATTAAGAGTCGCTCCGTCAAAGTCAATGTTGGGAATGCTCCTCAACTTGATCATAATGGCGTTCTTATCTGTGAAGTAATGTAGATGGCAAATTACGTCTCTGGGTTGCTCAGGAGCAATGGTACGAGACCTGAGAGCCCGATGAACCCGATCAAAGCGCAACGGATCAGTGGATTCATTTCCCAACACTGAATTAAATATACCTCTAATCTGCGACTCCAAATCTTTATCTCCAGTCACTTCGGGCAGACCTCTGATTCGCAGGTTGTTTCTGCGGTTTCTATTCTCGAGGTCCTCTAACTTATATAGTGAGGCACGTTGAGCAAGGGCTAGCTGTGTGACAGTCTTTTGTAGTTCTCTTATAGCTGTTTCATGAGTATCTTGTCTCTGTTCTGTGCCCTCCACCCTATCGAGAATATGCATCATATCTGTTCTTACCCCTGTGATTTCCTTTTTTATTGATTTTTCGAGTCCATGGAACATCCCGGCTAACTCTTTTCTGATGCCGCTCAGCAGAGACGCCATATCTGAGCCCGTAGGAGACTCTGGTTCTTCCATGAGATCTGAGCAGTAAGATGATGCAGGCGAACTTTCTCTTACAGAGGTTGCTAATGAAGCGAGAGATGCGTTGCGTCTCATGCGTCTAGCTTGACTGCTACATGCGCCAGGGCCGGTTCCACTGGCAACCAGGAATCGCTGTATGGAGCTAGAGGCGCTTTGGTTAGTCGCCGTTCCTTTACTATGTGTCTTGGGAGTTGTAGAGCGGATTTTGTGTATCTTTGCTGGCATAGTTGGAGCTTCAAAACTGAATTTTAAGTGGAGCGCCCCTCAGTCTCATTCGCTTAAAAACATGTGTACAGCGTAGTATGGAACATATGGTTATTCAGGCCCATGCTGAGCTTCGTCTGCTGAATAGGGGTTGGGCTGGAGAGGACAGGGCTGACTGGGCCCTTGCTGCTGTTAGGCTAAGGGTGTAGCAAGCTGAGGCTTAGTGAGCGTGCTATTCCTTCCGAGCTGCTGCTATGTGGCTCTGGGTGTCTGATTAGTGCCTTGGCAACCAAGTAGGGAAGGTAATGATCCCAATGAGGCACTGAAACTGGGCCAGAGGGAGCTGTTCGGGGGGGTGAGGTGGGATGAGGCTGGGGTGCCCAGAGTAGCAAGATGGCCTCCGACTACCGAGGGTAGGCCCAAGCCGCGGTCTTTCCTGGGAGAGTAGGCCGACCTTGGGTGTTCCGCTCAGATTAGGCCTACAGATTCCCCGCTCGGAGCCCCTCCAGTGCGCCCGTGGATAGTCTCTCCTAGGGGTGTCCCGTTGTGGCCAGATAGGGCTGCCGCCCTGTTACTCACTGTGCTCCACAGGCTTGGAAGTCCGGGACGCCAGGCCGCAAGATGGCGTCAGGCGGCTGGATGGATGTAGCTAGCGGCCGGGATCCACAGGTGTTTTGAACGATGTAGCGTTCGTCCCGTGCCCTCTGGGGCTGCGGCAGCTGGTGGGTTAGAACCGGGCAGTCGTTCCGGATCGCGGGATTAGAGAGCGGGGAGCCTCGGAGGGTCAGCAGGCCTCAAGATGGCGCCGTATCCCTGTAGTGCGGGCCTGTTCGTATGCCCAGCTCAGGTACAGTTTCTGCCAGTATTTAGTTTGGGCTGTAGCAGGGGGAGCCCAGGTGCCGTTAGTGGTAGTATTGAGCTTCGGTGGGGTGGATTAGGGCAGTGATGGCAGTGGATTCGCCCTGTTTGTGTGGAGCCCAGCATCCACACGTCTTCCCTCCGACACTAACTGACTTACTGCCACTGACATCACCAGTGACACTAATACAGTGATCAGTGTTAATACCATACAATGTCACTGTCCTAATCATACTGGCTGGTAAGGTGTTACCATCTAGGGCGATCAAGGGGTTAAATGTGTGCCTAACTATGTGTAACGTGTGCTACTTTTACTAACAGATCTCCTTGTTTCCTATCCTTTGCAGGGATAAGAAACAGAGAGATTGTTCCCTCTGTACAAAGCCCTGTGTTGATTGTCAACATGGGGCTCTGGGCTGTGATTGGACACAGCCAATCAGCATTACTCATGGTTGGGACTTGCTCACAGACTTCCGCTGTGTACAATCACAGCAAATGTCAGGGGGCACATGTGTGCACCCCCTCAACCCATAAGCAGGCAGCAACATACTGTGCACGGGCGGTCCTTAGGTGGTAAAGGATGAAAATCAAATAATTTAAAGCAGGGGTCTCAAACTGGCTTCCCTCCAGCTGTTGAGAAACTACAAGTCCCATCATGCCTCAGCCTGTGGGAGTCATGCTTTTAACTGTCAGCCTTGCAATGCCTCATGGGACTTGTAGTTTCGCAACAGCTGGAGGGTCACCAGTTTGAGAACCCTGCTTTAAAGAGTTAGTTCACTTCTAATGATATTTGCATAGCTCCCAACTGTCCCTGATTTTGAGGGACTGTCCCTGATTTGGAACAATGTCCCTCTTTCCTCCTCATTTGTCCCTCATTTTTTTCTGATCTATATAATTGAATATAAAATGCACTTTTTATCTTTCAGAAAAGTGTTTCCAGTGCTAAACCTTTCATCCAAATTCTAAAATGCTGCATTTGTAAATTTTAAAGTGGTTGTAAACTAGGGTGACCAGACATCCCCGGTTTCAGGGGACAGTCCCCGGATTGAGGACACTGTCCCCGGACCAAGTCTGTCCCCGGTTTTGTCCCTGGATTGGATTTGAACAGGGGCTGGGGAAAATTCAAAGACAGTCAGTGCAGAATTAAAAAAATAAATATTCAGAATTACACCCCCCCCCCCCGCTCTCTGCCGCTCCTACTAGCATAGGGAGGTGTATTTTTTTCCATTATCTGTGCCCCTTTCTGATGATCATGTGCTGGTCGGAGCAGAGGGACCATTTCTTCAGTTTCGGGTGAATGCCCGTTCAGCTCCGCTCGCATGTTCTTCTGCCTTGGCTCAAATCCCGGCCAGCCTCCTGCCTGTGTATCTCCTTGCCTTCCCTGGTGGAGTGATCTTCCTCCGCTCCCCACCCAGTAGTAGCCGGGCCTCGGAGAGTGAGACTTGAGAGGCTGTGAGGTGGGCAGGGGGCGGCAGCAGTGAATGGCAGACAGAGGCAGCTGGGCTCAGCTGATGGTGTCCAGCAGCAGGAATAGAGTGGAAGAGGATCCGATGGTGGGGCTATCAGCGCCTTCAAGTCTTCAACACAGGAGTGCTTTGGGGGTGTCTGTGAATAGACTACATTGCACTTTGTTTGTCTCTCTGGCATCATAACTCACAGTCAGCAGGCACTCTATCATGGCTCTAGCTGGCTCTGTCACAGTGTGTCACATAACATGTCTGCTGGGTGCTGATTTCGGTAACTTTTTGGTCATAAGTATCAGCACCCAGCAGCCATGTTAAGTGATGCACTGTGACAGAGCCATGGTAGAGCCATGATAGAGTGCCTGCTGCCTGTGAGTTATCATAATGCTGATGATGGTAACCAGTTGCTGATCGCCTGATAGCAGATTTACTACTACAGGACGGCCGCGCTGCACAGGATCACGTATATATGTAATCCTGCATTTCTGGGTATGGGAGCCAATCAGCGGCTCGGGCAGACTCGATGTCCACCGGTACCCGCTGATCGTTATGTTCATAGACAGAACTGTGGTCTGCCTAGGTAAACAAGGCAGATTTCTGTTCTGTCAGTATGGAAGACATTGATCCTGTGTTCCTGCAAAGCAGGTACAGGGATCTATGCCTTTCCTTAGTAAAAGCACCTCCCCCACAGTGAAAAAACACTTGTTGGGCACACATTTAACCCTTTGATTGCCCTAGATATCCCCTTCCCAGCCAGTGTCATTAGTACAGTGACAGTGCATATTTTTAGAACTGATCACTGTATTGGTGTCACTGGTTCCCACAAAGTGTCATTAGTGTCCGATTTGTCCACCGCAATATCGCAGTCCTGCTATAAATCGCTAATCGCCGCCATTACTAGTAAAAAAAAAAAAAATGGCCCCGGATTTCATTTAAAAAATCTGGTCATTTTATTGTAAACCCACTTTGACAACTTGCACCTACAGGTAAGCCTGGATTAAGGCTTACCTGTAGGTGCAGGAAATATCTCCTTAACCTACACGGTTAAGGAGATATTTGCTGAAAACACAGCACCGATGACGTCACACGCATGCTCACTAGCGGGCCGGCATCAATGGCGGTTTTCTGGATGGGATCTTGCCGGCCCGAGTGCGCATGCGTGTGACGTCATCGCCGCTCCGGCCAATCACAGCGCCGGAGCGGCGATAACAGGAAGAAGCTCAGAGCGGACATGGCGGCGGCGGAGAACGAGCAGGATTTCGGGGGCTTCGATTTCAGGTAAGTGCCACATAATGAGCTAGTATGCTATGCATACTAGCTCATTATGCCTTTCTCTTGCAGGGGTATGTTTAACTAAAAAAGTTGTGGAGGGTTTACTTCCTCTTTAAAAGCCAATATAAAGGAATAGTAGTGGTAAAAAAAAGTCCTTGTGGGTTTAACCATTTTTTTAAAAAATAATTCTCCTTTAATGGGTGTGGCAGGGGGTGTGTCCTACGCCTACATACTTTTGCTAATAGGTGTCCCTCATTCCCATCTCAAAAAGTTGGAAGCTATGTATTTGCACACACAAAAAAAAATATCCCTAGGGACATTTATTTTTGTCATCTGTGTTCTGTTGGGGAGATTTCCCTTCACTTCCTGTCACATTGCCAAAGCAAAAAGAGGAAATCCCTCCAAAAGGAGAGAGGGAATCCGTGGAATGTTACCAGAATTAGTGTCACCATTGGAAGATTTGCCCTCTATTCCTGTTCAGGTGACAACTCAAAATTTGGGAATTTCTATCACTTTCTGTAATTTCAGTGAACAGGACAAATAGAGAGAGTGAATCTCCCTAGCAAGGAAACAGGCGGCAATAAAAACCTGACAGGGGTTGTTATCCTTCTTCACTCCATCCAAAACTAAAATAAAACAAATTAAGTTATACTTTAGAGCTGAGTATTAGTTAAAAAAAAAAAAGATTTCTACAGCTTTAGTCACATGACTGTAATGAAGTATGATCCTGGAGAAATCTGTGCAGGGATGCCTGTCCTCTTCCTGTCTCCAAGCTTCCAACACTGCAATGGTTAGCAGGTTCAGGTGTTCTTGCAGAACAGCAGTACAGGTGGTCTGATGTGCCTCCTCTCCTTTTTCATTACTTGTAAAAGGATCTGTGAATGGGGGAGAGTTTCATCAGACACAGGATTCTCTCCTCCATTCACAGATCATGTTACCAGCAGTATATTCCATGAAATACATCTTTTTCAGTGAAGGAGGAGAAAGGAGTGGCAGTGCTCCTGTTGGACCCTCTGTACTGCTGTTCTGCCTGAAGACCCAAAGCTGTTAGCCATTGAAGAGCTGGAAGTTCAGAAAGAGGAATATTTGCTAAGCTGCAATATATTACATTTTTGGTTTGGTGTTTCACACCACTTTCATTACAGGTAAGTGATGTGGCTAAAGAAGTAAGGAGTTTTTTGTATCTAAACTGCAAACTTAACCACTTAGGCCTCTTTCACATGGGAATGTCCATGTATGGACTCCGCTTTCCTCAGGGGGGATCACTCCGTTGATCCCCGCTGATCTGGTGGATGACAGGTCCGTCTCTGCTCACTGTGCAGAGATGGACCTGTCAAAGCCCCGCTCTCCTCTATGGAGATTGGATGAAAACGGACCGCCTGTCCGTTTTCATCCGATCTTCCAGACGGATGGATTTCACAGACAGGATCAGATCTGATAGCAGCGGGTGTCAGCGGCGGACATGTCATCGCTGACATCCGCCACTCCATAGGGAAAAAAACTGACAGGTGGACCTGATCGGAACTACCGTGTAAAAGGGGCCTTAAGGACCGGAAGATATTTCCCACTCGCCATTTTTTGCGATTTGTGAATTGTGCCATCGTGCGACGCTGGACCCAAACAAAATTTACGTTCTTTTTTTCCCACAAATAGAGCTTTCTTTTGGTGGTATTTGATCATCTCTGCGGTTTTTATTTTTTGTGCTATAAACAAAAGAGTGACAATTTTGAAAAAAAAAAAAAAACCTATATTTTTTACTTTTTGCTATGTAGCACACAGATCCCTTTCCTGCTTACCTCCGCTAGCAGGTGGGACACACCATGCTGCCACATGCCCAGTGTCCTCCTTGTTGAAGAGGGTGAGCGGTGTTATCTATTTTTGGGTCTTGCAGCGAGTTACCTCCTTCCGTTGGTTCCCTTCCCTAGAGTGTAGGGAAGAGTCTATTCTCTCTCTTTATTTCAAGAAGGCCATTGTCCAGACAGTATTAAACCCAATAAAGAAAGGTTTATTTTGCTTTCTCGATAACTCAACAGGAAAGTTGGAGATAGAGAATATTGAACAGGGAGGCAGGTTCAGGCACGCGGCACTTAACTATCACTCATCGCCACTGAGGCCTGAGTGGGATTTGCTCACCCGGATAGTCCCCTCTCACGGTTCTAGCAGCCAGTGTGGAGCACGGAATATTCACTTGTAATTTCCTAGGGATACGATCAAGGGACAGCTTCCAAATCTTGAACTTCCCAGTCTAGTAACACTTGAGTCCTTAGGTGCCAATGGGGCACGTTACTAGGCTTGTGGCGGACTACGGAATCCTTCCCTCCGATAGGTAACCAGGCCTCTCCCGAGACAGTGACTTCTCTCACCGGTCCCCTTGGGTAGATTCTCCCCTGGTTGCCTCTCCTTCAGAGTGGGTCACCCCTCACTTGGGTACCCTGGGATTCCTCTTCGGATGTAGACCCCAGCCAAAGGTGCTGGGCCTACTTTCAGCGGTGCAGCCTCAGGCTAAAGGTGCCTGGGGCTGGTACACACACGCACCCCTGGCCTGGAGGGCCGTTAGGCATGAACTGCCCCCCGAATAATGGCGTCTGCCCCTTATGTATCCTCTCCCAGCATGCACATCTGGTAGACCACGCCCACTGTAAGCTGCCGAGAGAGGACACTTAATAACGCTGCAACGCTACCTGTGGTTCGACCTGAGCCTGGGGCTTCAGTGCCACCCACAGGCCACAGGGAACTGTACTGCCAGGCAACATTACCTCAGAGCAGAAGCCAGTTTTTTTGAAGAATTCAACAGCCTGAGTCCAACTATGGGCTCAGGCTACCCCCTAAATTTAAGCATAGCGACCCTCAATTATTGGGGTGTCCACTACAGCTATAATAAATGAGAAAACCCAATCCTGGACAGCCGCACACCCCGTTGAAGGCATCTTTATTAAATCTTGAAAAAAGAGATAAAATCCAAAACAGTTGCTACACGATTAGCAGAGGCAGGAATATACCGTTGACGCGTTTCACACCGTAAGTGGGTGCTTAGTCATAGCTTTGGGTTTTATCTGTTTTTTCAAGATTTAATAAAGATGCCTTCAATGGTGTGCGGCCGTCCAGGATTGTTTTTTCTCTCCTATTTGCAGCAGAGCCTGCACCTGAAGGTTGTATAGGGCGTGTGCTTCTAGGTCTTTGGTTTTGGAGAGGCATTCCTTTTTTCTAATACTATAATAAATATCCCCAAAAATAAATATCCCAAAAAATTAAAAAACATTCTTCCTTAGTTTAGGCCAATATGTATTCTTATTTGTAGGTGTAATTGATTGTTTTGCGCAAAAATTATAGCGTCTACAAAATAGGGGATAGATTTATTGCATTTTTTTTATTAATATTATTATTATTTTTTACTAGTAATGGCGGTGATCAGCGATTTTTTTTTTGTTTAAAGGCGTTTATTTATCATTTTAACTTTTAAACATAACAAACAAAGGCCAGCCAACATGGCGATGGCAGTAGTAGTGTTGGCTACGCAGAACCCATCAAAAATTACAGAACAGGATAACACATTCTAGACCACTGTGTTGGAATAGCATGTTCGTCACCAAAAAAATAGTCCAAGTAGTTTGTACGGCAAACGGGGGTCACCAATAGTAGCCAGAGAGAGGAGAAATAGCAATAGTAGCCAGAGAGAGGAGAAATAGCAATAGTAGCCAGAGAGAGGAGAAATAGCAATAGTAGCCAGAGAGAGGGGAAATAGCAATAGTAGCCAGAGAGAGGAGAAATAGCAATAGTAGCCAGAGAGAGGAGAAATAGCAATAGTAGCCAGAGAGAGGAGAAATAGCAATAGTAGCCAGAGAGGGGGGAAATAGCAATAGTAGCCAGAGAGAGGAGAAATAGCAATAGTAGCCAGAGAGAGGAGAAATAGCAATAGTAGCCAGAGAGAGGAGAAATAGCAATAGTAGCCAGAGAGAGGGGAAATAGCAATAGTAGCCAGAGAGAGGAGAAATAGCAATAGTAGCCAGAGAGAGGAGAAAAAGCAATAGTAGCCAGAGAGAGGAGAAATAGCAATAGTAGCCAGAGAGAGGAGAAATAGCAATAGTAGCCAGAGAGAGGAGAAATAGCAATAGTAGCCAGAGAGAGGAGAAATAGCAATAGTAGCCAGAGAGAGGAGAAATAGCAATAGTAGCCAGAGAGAGGGGAAATAGCAATAGTAGCCAGAGAGAGGGGAAATAGCAATAGTAGCCAGAGAGAGGAGAAATAGCAATAGTAGCCAGAGAGAGGAGAAATAGCAATAGTAGCCAGAGAGAGGAGAAATAGCAATAGTAGCCAGAGAGAGGGGAAATAGCAATAGTAGCCAGAGAGAGGAGAAAAAGCAATAGTAGCCAGAGAGAGGAGAAATAGACAGAGGGAAAAAAGGGGGGGGACAACCCCCCTCCCCCCAAAAGTATCAACCTCTCACTACCCCATACATACACACACATGCAATGCTCTTCCAATTGTCAAATAAAAGGTGTGATCAGCGATTTTTCGCAGGACTTTTTTGGGACCAGTGACATTTATACAGCGATCAGTGCTATAAACATGCACGAATTACTGTATAAATGTCAGTGGCAGGGAAGGGGTTAACGCTAGTGGTGATCAAGGGGTTAAATGTGTTCCCTGGGAGGTGTTTCTAACTGTGGGGGGAGGGGACTGACTGGTGGAGGAGAGAGATCTGTGTTCCTGATCACTAGGAACAGCAGATATCTCTCTACTCCCCTGTCAGAACAGGGATCTGTCTGTTTACATTGACAGATCCCTGTTCTCAGTGGCGTAGCGTGGGGGGGCAGGGGGGCCGTCGCCCCGGGCGCGACATTTAGGGGGGCGACATTCCGTGTCTCCTCCTGAGTTTTATTTCCTGTGTCCCCGATCTCTGGCTGCCATGTTTAGTGTCCGGCGCCCTGTGATTGGACGTATGGGGGTCATGTGCGGTGTGGGGCTGGCCTGTTCGCGATCGCTCTAGAAGTCCCGCCTCCGCACATGACCCGCCATACGCCCAATAACAGTGTGCCGGGAAACTGTGAACATGGCGGCATGACAAGCACTGGAAGTGTGAGCCGCCGGGGCCGCTGTCTTCCCCTCCGCTCTGGTACGATGCTGTGTGTCTAGCGTGGAGCGGAGGGGCGAGGTGAAGATGGGTGCATGGAGGTGCAGGCGTGCAGCATCTGACACCATGGAGCGGGCTGCGGGTGGATGGCGCTGGCGGGGAGTTGGGACTCCGAAGCAATTCTGCACGTCCAGTGCTGAGGTCCTGTCCTGAGGAGAGTCCTGGCGAAGAGCAGACAGAGGTATGGAGGACTCAGAGGATGGATTTGCACCGAGCTGGGTGGAGGGGGTGTGAGTAGTGCAGGAAGCCGAAGTAGGACTCCTACTGTAGGAGTCAGGTGGGTCTGTGTAGTAGGTCAGTGTAGTGTAGTATGGTGGTCAGTGTAGTTCTCAGTGTTGTGGACAGTATAGTATGGTGGGTAGTGTAGTGTAGTATGGTGGGTAGTGTAGTGTAGTATGGTGTGTAGCATGGTGGGTAGTGTAGTGTAGTATGGTGTGTAGTTTGGTGGGTAGTGTAGTGTAGTATGGTGTGTAGTATGGTGGGTAGTGTAGTGTAGTATGGTGGGTAGTGTAGTGTAGTATGGTGGGTAGTGTAGTGTAGTATGGTGGGTAGTGTAGTGTAGTATGGTGGGTAGTGTAGTATGGTGTGTAGTGTAGTGTAGTATGGTGTGTAGTGTAGTATGGTGGGTAGTTGTTAGATAAATTTAAAATTATACTTTATATGTCAACTATCAAGATGCATATTAATCTTCTAAAGTTAAAATGTTTGTTTTATATAACTCTATTATACATAAATATGCTGAATAGCTCTAATAGTCCTAATTACTGGAATAAGTCATATGACCATATTCTATTTGTGCAAAAGATGTGCTGACTTATAGTAAAACTGTATTTTGCTTACATCTGCCAAACATGGGCTGTGAACCATGAAATAATTTATGTATCCATTGTATGAGATAATTTATGTGTCCATTGTATGAAATATCCTGTCATAAGGTGTAGGCTGAAAAAGGATATTTCCCTCTTTCCTGCTAAAACGTCAGAATAAAGGTTGAAATTATACACATGATCAGGACGTTACGAGCAGGAAAGGGGAAGGTTTAAGGGTTATAAAAGCAGAATGTAAATCTATGACAGGCAGAAAATGGATCTCTGAAGCCGCAAATATACTTTAACCATTTTCTCTGCATATGCAATAAAAAATCTTGACTTGTAACGAGAGTCGGTCCGAAATTTCTGTGACATTTTGGTCCTTCGGACCGGAAGTCCAAATTCCTGGAAAGCACTAGCCAACAACCCAGTGAACCGATGTCCGTACGGCAAAAAACTGTAAGTCCTCCGTCTTAAATTTGACGTTAACAGAGGCCGGCTCACTGAACTAGTGCCTCCCGGGCAGCGACTTACCGGATCAGCACAAGAGACCACTCTCGGGGCAAGGTAAGATATTTTCATTTATTATATTATACCTTTAGGCCTAAATGTGATTAGGGATTTAATGAATTAAGGGATTAATGTTAAATACATATAATATAGAGATGAATTGAATGTTTATCTGTTGTGTATATGTTTTGCTTTATCCGAGTTGAGGGAATATAAGTAGATACGTCCGTAGTTTAAATCCCTTTGATATAGGAGTATGGTCCCATTCTAATACCCGGGTGCAGATAAAGGAAATTTGTCGACAAAGGACCTAGGTCCTGACAGCCTTGTAAACTGCAGGAATTCCAGTGGGGGACACATAAATATTCCTACATCAAAAACATGAACCCTTGTTAATACAAAGGTATGGCCTGATAGATTTCCAGGTAACAAATAGAGGTAATTTGACGAGCCCTTGCGCTCAGCCAGCCTCGTATGTTGTGTAAAAAACCTGTACAGGCATTTATAAATACCGTTGAATCAACAAATATTAATGTTTTGATAAAGTGTGGGAACAACAGTCGAGAGAAATTAAGTCTCTTTTGTAATTCTGTTCATGCTCCCTACAGTTTACTGAAATATTAATGTTTTGATCAGGGGGGGTTGACCAGTCAGGTGAATTTACGTTCGCCTTGTAATTCTGTTCATTCTCCCTATAAATGAATAAAACATTAAGTAAGAAGACAAGACACCAGTATTATAGCAGCACACAAGATCAATAATCTAGAAGTGATATGTCACGACTAGAAAGTTTGTGAGTAGCTGCAGAAGTGATAAGATACTGTGTGCAGGTATTGTGTCAGTGTGAGAAGACCTTACAAAAACAAAACTCTGTGTGCACGTTAAAATGGGTGTGATCCATGGAAAATCTGTTGGTTTGAATGAAGATGCTAAGTATATGTGTAGTCTAGACAAAGAGAATGTGAAATTTCTTAAGATGTGGGAAACAAAATATGATTTTGATACTTCCTTAAATAAGGATGGTTGTGTAATGCTGTGTAGAAAGCTTAAAAATAAGGCCGGCCCGAAAAAAAGGAAACAGAAGAAATTAGGTCTTCCCCAGGCAAAAAAATGGCTTGAGGAGGCTAATCGTAGGTTAAATTCAGAAAACCATAAAAAAAACTATGTTTTTAGACAAAGAGGAGGACAATAATATGACCGTCCTCCGAAGCTTAGTTCAGCAAGTATTGACTGAACAAAACTCAACAAATCAAATGCACCCAACAGCCCCCACACACCCTTTAGAAGATACCCCAAACCCACTGACAGTTGCCGCTCCCCCTTTAACCACAACTCCCACTCCCAAATCCCTATACCCTATTGCAGACTTACATTCCCCACCACCATACGGGACAGAGGCATGCAATAGGCCACCTCGACTGACCCCCCGACTATCGGCAAACAACCCTTTTTCCATGCAATGTGACCCCCCACTGTTTGCTGTCCCTTCGTGGTCACCTGGGTCACCCCCAGATGCAACCGTTTCTCCTACGGCTGCAGCAAAACCCCCTCTCAAAATGACCCTCGCTGTCCAGAGAAGTCCACAAGGGACCCCCCTTACAGCAACGGTTACAAAACTCGTCGGCCACCTGCTCAATGCATTAATATCCCCCGCAGCTGGGGAACAAGCAGAATTTGGGGAGGAAGAGTTCCCATTAATTGAAGTTCCCAACCCTAGGGCAGGACAAGATGTAGGAGGTGTACCAGCCCCCAACACTATGATGGTCTATCGCCCCTGGACCCCCGAGGATGTTAAGAAAGTTATTGAAGGGATACCACATCCCAAAGTTAACATAGCTCAATTCAGGGATGGTATCATGGGAATGATTGCTAGCTATCATCTCAATGGGAGGGAAATAGAGCAGGTCATCCGACAGGTACTGGGACCTGACTGGCATCATGTAGTGGGAGATTGGAGTGGATTAAACAACCAGGGAAGGGTGTTGCCTCATGATGATGCAGCACTCGAAGTCAGGAGAAATGCTCTTATAGCAAGGATAGAAAATAGATGGGTACGTCGGGCCGACTGGTCCATTATAAATCAGTGTATGCAAGGAGAAGAGGAAACAGTGGATAATTTCATTGTTAGGATGAGGGAGATTTTCAATAACCACTCTGGGATAGAAATCCCAGCAGACCAAGTGAACGATAGCCCATATGAGCAACAGCTAAAGAATGCAATCCTGAAGGGGCTGATAGCCCCTATATCAAGTTTTGTTACCAAACACATGATTAACCATAGGATTTGCAGACTTCAGGAGCTAATTGAGTATGCAAGGCATGCTGAAAGGCACTTCCAATCAAAAAAGAAAGTAAAAAAAAGGGAAGGTGTTTATGATGGGTGAAAGTAATGATGTGTATGTTGTTGAGAATCGGAACAAAAGATTGGGGAACACTCGAACAAGGCCCCGCATTCAGGATTATGAGGGGAAAAAGAAGAGGGGGGAGTGTTTCCTGTGTGGTAAAAGAGGTCACTTAGCGAGAGCATGTGAGTCAAACAGAGAGGAAGAAGCATGACTAGAAAATGTTGGTATGTCCACAGAGAGAGATACAGAGGGAAATGAGGAGAAAGAGTCTGAGATCTTGGATGTGTGTAATGTTGAAGCTTGTTTGCATGTTGAAGTCAAGCCAGAAATAACATTGATTGTAAAGGGTAGTTGGGTAACATTTCTCTGTGACACCGGGGCTTGCAGGACCCTAATACACCCACTGGATATGCCACCAGGGGAAAAGAAAACAGGTGTAGTATATGTAAAGTCTGCAAATGGGTTAATGCACCAGGAGGCCGTGTCTGAAGGCCTTACTGTGGAAGATCCACAGACAGGTAAAAAGGCTCAGTGTAAAATTGTAATTTCAACTAAATGTCCTGTTAATTTGTTGGGTAGAGACATGTTGCATGCTCTCGATATTTCTGTCATACCAGTGGAGGGGGGCCTCAAAGCCCATCGACTGTGTGAAAAACGAATCACAGCCGTGGATAATGAGCCCCGATACTGGTATAGCTTGGATTTGCAAACTGAGGGGTTAAAGATGCCCAAAACCCTGACAGAAATAGTTGAAGAAGAGCCTGTGAGAAGCGGGTACAAGGTCCAGACGAACCTCTATTGCACTATGTACTACAAAAAGTCCTCAGGGCCTGATAAGTCTTATGAGAAACAGTTAATGAGTCTCACTAACACTGAAGTGCTCTTAAGATACCTGTACTGTGATAAGGAAGGAAATAGTGTGGCTACTTGTCTCCTACCACAACCAATTCTGCAAATATACAGGCAGGATACTGTACCTCATGTTTCGGTCACCCGGAACCCTGGGGTATCATGGTATGAGCTGGGAGAACTTATCACAGACTGGGTTCTACTAACAGATGAGGAACTAGAATCCAAAGGGATTCGGAGGTGCAGATTAGCATGGTTTGTTGAATGTACACCCAGAATCCACATGATTGAAGTTTGTGACAAAAGACAGTGACTGACACTTTTGACCCAAGAAGAAGAGGATGCCTTAAAAGACGTCCCCGATTTCTTGTGGTCAAAAGGAAAAACAGACGTTGGACTAATTAAAACAGCCAGTGAGGTCCAAATAACCCCTAAAAGTACAATGAGGCCTCATCAAAAACAATATCCACTAAGGAAAGATGCCGAAGAGGGAACAGACCACTTGATAATGGAATTACTAAAAATGGTGTCATCATTGAATGTCCGGATTCACCATGTAACACGCCCCTGTTCCCAGTCAGGAAGCAGAAGGGAGGGGAAGATGGGTGGAGACTTGTACAGGATTTACAGGCGGTCAATAGGGCCGTATTACCGAGGGCCCCGGTGGTCCCAGACCCACATGTACTTCTGAACGACCTTCACCCAGATAACAAGGTATTTTCTGTCATTGATATCAGTAACGCTTTCTTTTCTATTGCCTTACACAAAGACAGTCAGTTCTGGTTCGCTTTTACACATAAAAAGAAAAAATACACATACACCAGGTTACCCCAGGGATATTGTGAAAGTCCAACTATTTTCTCACAAGAAATGTCCAATAATTTGTCTCGGTTTATACCTCCCTGTGGGAGTCAAATTCTCTTGTATGTGGATGACATTTTGGTAGCAGCTCCTTCGGAGCAACAATGCAAACTTGACACCTTGGCTCTGATGCATTTCCTCGCAGAACAAGGTCATAAGGTCAGCAAGCATAAACTACAACTATGGAAAGAAAAGGTGACATACTTGGGTTATATTTTGTCTCAAGAAGGCAGACATCTGGATGAGATCCGAAAAGAGGCCATCCTTCAAGTCCCCAAACCACGCACCAAAAAAGAAATGATGTCATTTCTTGGTATGGCAAATTTTTGTAGAGCATGGATAGCTAATTATGCTACGGAGGTGGCGCATCTTTCTGATCTCATCTATGGTACACAAATATCTGCGAAAGATTGCATCCAGTGGAATGTACAAGCAGAGAATGCATTTACAAAAGTGAAGCACCTCATTGTGGGTTCCTCTGTGCTTAGCTTACCCAATTACAGTAAAATATTTTATCAGACTGTAGACTGTAAAGAGGGGTACATGACTTCTGTTCTCACTCAGGTTTATGGGGACAAACACAAACCAATTGCATTTTACTCAACTAAATTAGATCCAGTGGCACGGAGTTTGCCCCACTGTGTACAAGCTGTAGTAGCAGCCTCATTGGCCATACGGTCCTCTGCATTGATAGTATTGTTCCATCCCTGGTACTTAAAGGTCCCACATGCCATCTCAGTGATCTTACTACAAGACAAGATCTCCTATTTATCTCCAGCCAGACATTTATCATGCATGACTACACTTCTGGGACAGCCACACCTTACAATTGAGAGGTGCACTACATTGAATCCCGCTACACTAATGCCAACACCTGGTGACGGGGATCCACATGATTGTATAGCTCAAATTGATGAACAGGTACTCCCTAGAAAGGATCTCACTGATGTTCCCTTTCTAGATGCTGACATTACCTTCTTTGTTAATGGGTCGTGTAGAAAAAACGATAAAGGGATAAATCAAACAGCTTATGCTATAGTGACACATGACCAGGTCATTGAAGCCAGATCCCTTCCCAATTCCTATTCTGCACAACAAGCTGAAATTATAGCCCTGTCTAGGGCTTGCAGTCTAGGGGAAGGGAAAAAAATAAATATTTATACTGACAGCCAATACGCTTTCTCCACTATACACATATTTGCCCAGCAATGGAAAAATAGGGGTATGATTACGTCCACAGGTAAACCGATCACACATAGAGATCTCATTCTTGCCCTTCTAGAAAATGTACAAAAACCAGCACAAGTGGCTATTTGTAAATGTGCAGCACATAGAAAGGGAACAGATCCAATTACCCTAGGGAATGCACTAGCAGACAAGACATCAAAAGCAGCTGCTGAAGGACAGCAAATAACGTACATATGTTATACAAATCTCCAAGTAAGTGGTGAGGTACGGAAAGCTATTGATGAAACATGGTTATCAGAAATGCAGAAGGCATCACCGGAAGGTGAAAAACAAAAGTGGTTATCAAAAGGGGCAACACTGGTCAATGATGTATATACAAGTACAGACGGTAAACCCATCTTACCTACATCATTATTTTTTAGGTATGCTGTATTATTGAGCCATGGGCAAGCCCATACCTCAAAAGGAGGGATGGTACAGGTGATCAACAAGGTATTCACAACATATGGATTTACGAACTACTCAAAAATTTTTTGTCTCACATGTCCGATTTGTAACAAATACCATGCACAAGGTGCCCTACGACCCTTACGAGGTCATTTCCCACAACCCCCTTATCCCTTTCACACAATATGCATGGATTTTATTGAATTGAACAAATGTGAGAATAAAAAGTACTGTCTGGTTATTGTTGATATGTTTACAAAGTGGGTGGAAGCTTTTCCTATGACACATCCGGATGGGCAGTCAGTAGCCAAAGTACTAATCAAAGAGGTGATTCCACGACAAAGGATCCCCTCGGTAATTTACAGTGACAATGGCTCCCATTTTGTGAACCGAACAATACAACAGATTGGTAAATGGTATAATATTGACCTGAAAAACCACTGTGTCTACCACCCACAATCTGCAGGCACAGTGGAAAGACATAATGGTACCTTAACCACTTCCCGCCCAGTCAATAGCAGATTGACGTCCGGGAAGTGGTTCTGTTATCCACACTGGACGTCATATGACGTCCTGCGGGATAACAGCCGCCGCGCGCTCGGGGGGAGCGCACATTGCGGCGATCGGTGGAGCGGTGGGTCAGTCTGACCCACCGCTACACTGATCTCGGTAAAAAGCCTCCGTCGGAGGCTTTTTACCATGTGATCAGCCGTGTCGAATCACGGCTTATCAGGAAGTAAACAGGAAGAGCCGTTGATCGGCTCTTCCTCACTCGCGTCTGACAGACGCGAGTAGAGGAGAGCCGATCGGCAGCTCTCCTGACAGGGGGGGTTCGCGCTGATTGTTTATCAGCGCAGCCCCCCCTCGGATACCCACACTAGACCACCAGGGAAGCCCCCCAGGACCACCAGGGAAGCCCCAATCATGTGGATGGCCCCCATGGCCATCCACATGTAGTAAAAATAAATAAATGAAATAAAAACATAAACAAATATGCCAATCAGTGCCCACAAATGGGCACTGACTGGCACTTTCACAATGTGTGGTGGCTGGCATTGCTGGGCACCAGTGCCCCCAATGCCACCTACTAGTGTCCATCAGTGCCACCTATCAGTGCCCATCCGTGCCAATCTGTGCCCACCTATCAGTGCCCGTCCATGCCACCTATCAGTGCCACCCATAAGTGCCCATCAGTGCCGCCCATGAGTGCCAATCAGTGCCGCCTATGAGTGCCAATCAGTGCCACCTATGAGTGCCAATCAGTGCCGCCTATGAGTGCCCATCAGTGCCGCATACCAGTACCACATATCAGTGCCCATCAGTGCCGCCTATAAGTGCCCATCATCAGTGCCCATCAGTGCCACCTCATCAGTGCCACCTCATTGGTGCCACCTCATCGGTGCCCATCAGTGTCGCCTTATCAGTGCCCTTCAGTGCCGCCTTATCAGTGCCCCTCATTGAAGTAGAAAAGGTACTTATTTACAAAAAAAATTAACAGAAACAAAGAAAAACTTCGTTTTTTTTAAAATTTTCGCTTTTTTTTTATTTGTTGTGCAAAAAATAAAAATCGCAGAGGCGATCAAATACCACCGAAAGAAAGCTCTATTTGTGGGAACAAAATGATAAAAAATTTGTTTGGGTACAGTGTAGCATGACCGCGCAATTGTCATTCAAATTGCGTCAGCGCTGAAAGCTCAAAATTGGCTTGGGCAGGAAGCTGTATAAGTGCATGGTATTGAAGTGGTTAACCACCTCCCTACTGGGCACTAAAACCCCCTTCCTGCCCAAGCCATTTTTCAGCTTTCAGCGCTCTCACAATTTGAATGACAATTGCGCGGTCGTGCGACGTGGCTCCCAAACAAAATTTGCGTCCTTTTTTTCCCACAAATAGAGCTTTCTTTTGGTGGTATTTAATCACCTCTGCGGTTTTTATTTTTTGCGCTATAAACAAAAGAAGAGCGTCCAGTTTGGAAAAAAACACAATATTTTTTACTTTTTGCTATAATAAATACCCATTTTTTTTTTCAATTAAAATTTTCCTCAGTTTAGGCCGATACGTATTCTTCTACATATTTTTGGTATAAAAAAAAAATCGCAATACGCGCGTATTGATTGGTTTGCGCAAAAGTTATAGCGTCTACAAAATAGGGGATAGTTTTATAGCATTTTTTATTTTTTTTTATTTTTTTATTAGTAATGGCGGCGATCTGCGATTTTTATTGTAACTGCGATATTGTGGCGGACACATCGGACACTTTTGACACATTTTTGGTACCATTCACATTTATACAGCGATCCCTGCTATAAAAATGCATTGATTACTGTATAAATGTGACTGGCAGGGAAGGGGTTAACCACTAGGGGGCGGGAAGGGGTTAAATATGTTCCCTCAATGTGTTCTAACTGTGGGGGGAGGGGACTGACTGGGGGAGGTGACCTATGGTTGTCCCTATGTACAAGGGACACACCATCAGCCTCCTCTCCCTCACAGGACGTGGATCTGTGTGTTTACACACACAGATCCACTTTCCTGCTTGGTTCCCGGGCAATCGCGGGTGCCCGGCGGTAATCGCGGCCGCCGGGCACGCGCACCGGGTCCTTGGTAACGCGGCGGGCGCGCGCACGCGCGCGCGATCCCCCTCCTTCTGAGGGACGTTCAGGAACGTCCACTCAGAAGGAGAGAACACCCACCCGGCCGTACATGTACAGTGGCCGGGTGGGAAGTAGTTAAAGAGTAAACTAAGAAAATTGATGGAGGAAACAGGAAAAAACTGGGTTCAGTGTTTGCCAATGGCATTGTTAAGTACAAGAATTACCCCTACTGCTAAGGGCCTAACACCGTATGAAATGTTGTATGGTAAACCTTATTATATTCCACAACTCAGAGCATTCGCTCGAGATGATGAGGAAATGGACTATGAACTGGCAAATTATATGAGAAAGTTGCTAACAACTAAAGAACTCCTATGCCCAAATTCTCTTACAGGTCAAGAGACTAAAACAGATGATAATGGTTGGCTTGCTAGTTCTACCGTGATCCCTAAACAAAGGAAGGATCAGGTAGAACGTATATCTATATACAGTCGAAGAGGGTGGACTGGTGATTGCCAGTCCCGTGATTGGCTTACACCTAATAAATGTAATCCCATCTCCTTGACAATAAAAAACCTGCAGGTATCAGATGCTGGAGTTTATGGTCTAGGAGTATATAGGCCCAGCCTGAGTGATCTACTAGGAAGAATTACTATTAAGGTTGTAATCCCTGGTCAGAACACCCCAGTCCCAGAGCCCACTCAGTTTCAACTTAATCCCTCCTTGTTTAAAACAGATTTTACCTACAAGGAACAATTAAGTATAGAAACAGGATTTGGAGACAAAAATGAGTGGATAGAATGGGTCAGATACACAACTCAATCTAAGGGGTTAAGTGATTGTATTTCTTGTGCAAACCCAAGACCACAACTAGCTACCATTCCTCTCCCTGAGGAGGAAACAGATTTAGCTTGCATAATAAGACTGTTTTCAGAAAATATTACTGGGTCTGAATGTGCAAATGAGAAAAAGAGATACCCTAAAACTAAAATGCGAAGTATACCCCCTTCAGTACAAGCATTACCAGGAAATTTTTCTTGTTTCTCTAACATAGACAAGGATAGTTCAAAGGTTGGCACTCTATCTCCTGAATACTGTGCGACCACAACATCAACTACAGACATTAAGTACCAACTAAAATGGTTTCAGGAACAGAAACGGCAACTGGCTGATGTTTGGTGGCTGTGTGGGGACATGAAACTAAGACCCAGACTGCCATCTAGATGGGAGGGTAGTTGTGCCCTTACCCGCCTGTTGCTTCCCTTTTATATTGTTCCTATGACTAACAAATTGATGAAACTACCAGGTAAACACTATTTTAAACGGTTTAAGCGAGAAACACCCCAAGGATCCTTTGACAACCGGGTTTATATAGACTCAATAGGTGTTCCACGAGGAGTTCCGGATGAATTTAAAGCACAGAATCAAGTAACAGCAGGACTCACCTCACTCTTCCTATGGGTACAGCCCAATAAGAATGTCGACTGGATAAACTACATTTACTACAACCAGCAGAGGTTTGTGAATTACACCAGAGATGCTATCAAAGGTATAGCAGCACAATTGGACGCCACCTCTTTGACAGCGTGGCAGAACCGTATAGCATTGGATATGTTGCTGGCAGAAAGGGGTGGGGCATGCGAAATGTTCGGCACCTTCTGCTGCACTTTTATTCCAAATAATACGGCACCTGATGGAAGTATCACCAAGGCTTTGCAAGGCCTACAAATGTTATCCCAGGAACTAACTGAGAACTCTGGTGTAGAGAACCCCTTAACAGGACTCTTTGAAAAATGGTTTGGTAAATGGGGTGATCTTGCAAAAGGTTTGCTCATCTCTGTTGTCATGGCAGCCGCGGTCCTTACGCTGTGTGGATGTTGCTGCATTCCTTGTATTAGAGGAATTCTTCAAAGACTGATTGACACATCACTAACAAAGACTATGTTTTTCCAGAACAACACTGAACTATACCCGGAACCTGATGAAGATGAACTTACAGTCCTTTCAAAAGACCTATTTGTCTAAATGATAATACCTGGTAAAATAAAGAACCTGGATATTTGAAGTATTGACATTATAAGTATAATAAGGAGGGAATGTTAGATAAATTTAAAATTATACTTTATATGTCAACTATCAAGATGCATATTAATCTTCTAAAGTTAAAATGTTTGTTTTATAACTCTATTATACATAAATATGCTGAATAGCTCTAATAGTCCTAATTACTGGAATAAGTCATATGACCATATTCTATTTGTGCAAAAGATGTGCTGACTTATAGTAAAACTGTATTTTGCTTACATCTGCCAAACATGGGCTGTGAACCATGAAATAATTTATGTATCCATTGTATGAGATAATTTATGTGTCCATTGTATGAAATATCCTGTCATAAGGTGTAGGCTGAAAAAGGATATTTCCCTCTTTCCTGCTAAAACGTCAGAATAAAGGTTGAAATTATACACATGATCAGGACGTTACGAGCAGGAAAGGGGAAGGTTTAAGGGTTATAAAAGCAGAATGTGAATCTATGACAGGCAGAAAATGGATCTCTGAAGCCGCAAATATACTTTAACCATTTTCTCTGCATATGCAATAAAAAATCTTGACTTGTAACGAGAGTCGGTCCGAAATTTCTGTGACAGCAGTGTAGTATGGTGGGTAGTGTATTGTAGTATGGTGGTTAGTGTAGTGGACAGTATAGTACAGTGGTCAGTGTAGTGTGTAATGGTCAGTAAAGTAATCAGGTTGGTCAGCACTATTGTATTGTTGGAAGGGGCTCTGGGAGTGTCTAAGTCTGCAGGTTGGGGGGGCGCAAATTACTTGCCTTGCCCCGGGTGCTGACAACCCACGCTACGCCACTGCCTGTTCTGTCTCTCTCAGGAGTGATCGCGGCTGCTGGCCGCACGCATCAGCTCCCCCGACGTACAGTGCGAGCTATAGCTGTAAAACGGACCGACGTACAGCTACGGCGATTCGCGGGAACGAGCCGACCTGCCGCAGTATAAAGACGGCGGCTGGTCGGCAAGTGGTTAAAGAGATAATAATTCCCAAACTGAAAATGTAATATATTGCAGCTTACCAATCATTTAACTGGGTACACATTATACAATTTTCTGTCGTTTTTTTCCTTCAGATTTACCAAAACCATATAATAAAATTAGGTCAAACCTTAATGCCCTGTACACACAATCGTTTTTTCCAATGGACTTTTTTCATCGGAAAAAACGATCGTGTATGGGCCCCATCTGTCTTTTTTCCATCGGTGTAAAAAAATAGAACATGTTTTAAATTTTTCCGATGGAAAAAAAAAAACGATAGGAAATTCCAAACGTCTGTGTGGAACTCCATTGGAGAAAAAACCCACGCATGCTCAGAATCAAGTCGACGCATGCTCGGAAGCATTGAACTTCATTTTTCTTGGCTCGTCTGAGTGTTTTACGTCACCGTGTTTTAGATGGTCGGAATTTTGTCTGATTGTGTGTAGGCAAGACTGATGGAAGTCAGCTTCATCGGAATGCTGACGGAAAATTCCATCGGATTTTATTCCATCGGAAATCCGATCGTGTGTACAAGGCATAAGAGTTTCAATTTGTATGCAATCAGGTGGGCCCGTGCACTACATGGTTTTGGTAAATCTAAAGGAAATCAGACAACAAACGTATAGTGTGTATCCAGCTTTAGATGTGGTGGCTGCTTTAGGTTTTTAGGCTTTTGCTCCCATCTGTTCTCACCTGGAGATCTGGCCAGTAACATGCCTCCTGTATTAGACTGCCCCCACTCTGGGCGAAGGAGCATAGGAGGCACAGCAGCATTGTCAGTCTGGAGGGAGGGGAGTGTAATGCCCCATACACACGATCATTTTTCATGCCATTTTTTAAACCGACGTTTTTCTTATCGGTTTTTTTCATGTTTCCTCTCAAGCCTGTCTTGCGTACACACGATCATTAAAAAAAATGCTCGAGCAAAGCGCAGTGACGTACAGCACGTACGACGGCACTATAAAGGGGAGGTTCCGTTCGAATGGCGCCACCCTTCATGTTAGTAAAGTTTGTTGAGCGACGATTCACGCTTTTCAGCCTTGTGCTTTTCAGTCTGTTACTGTGTGATGAATGTGCTATCTCCATTACGAACGCTAGTTTTACCAGAACGAGCGCTCCCGTCTCATACTTGATTCTGAGCATGCGCGTTTTTTTTCACGTCGTTAAAGCATACACACTATCGTTTTTCACGTTGTTAAAGCATACACACTATCGTTTTTCACGTCGTTAAAAAAAAGGACATGAAAAACGAAGTGAAAAAATAGAGCATGTTCGAAATTTTTAATGGCCGTTTTTCACGTCGTTAAAAATGCTCTGGAGCATACACACGATAGGTTTTAATGCCCATTTTTAAAAATTGCATTTTTAACGGCATGAAAAACGATCGTGTGTATGGGGCATTAGATGTAATAGCAGATTTAGATACACTAACAGATTGAAGCCGAACTCCAGCTAACACTTTATAATCAGTTACAGCAAACAGTTTGCTCCTTTTGGGATGACAGTTTTTCATAAATAAATAAAGGCTGGACTATTGTAAGCACCCCTGTCTGTGTTAAAAAAAAAAAAAAATCTTCTCAGCCCTGTGACTGCTACATCTGCAGACCTGCCAGTAAGAGAATTACTGGCAGGATCACCAGATCTAAATAAAGAAAATAAAGCTTAAAAATAAAAACTAATGCAGCAATCAATTCATATGCCGCGTACACACGACCGTTTTTCTCGTCGGGAAAAATTTCATTTTTTCTCTTTGACGAGAAAAACAACCTTGTGTGGGCTTTCCTGCATTTTTCCTGACGAGAAAAACGGCAAGAATCACGACGAGAAAAATTAGAACATGCTCTAATTTTTCTCGTTGCGAATCACAGCATTTTTTTCCGTGCAGTTTTCCCATAGGGAAACACTGCCAGGGAGCCCACACACGATCGTTTTTCTCGGCTAAGAGAAAAAATGTCGGGAAACCCGGCCGTGTGTAGGGGAACAAGCCGTTCCTCGTTTTTCCCGTTGATTTTCTCTACGGTGTTTTCACAGTCGAGAAAATTGATCGTGTGTACACGGCATAAGAATTGGTGAGCTGCAAAATAATAAATGTTTGCTTTTGGTTTTATTGCTGCTTTAATGTTCAAGGGAAGCTCTAATGCAAAGGTTTTTTTTTTTGCAAATGCTATTAAAGGTAAACAAACCCATTTATATATTGCAACTTATTAGTGTTTAGATGTGCTGTCTGCATTCGTTTTCTCCTGGTGATCCTGCCAGTGACACACTTCCTGTCCTAGGGTGACAACGTTCACTCAATATGCAGGAACAGCGTTGTCACCCTGGTTTCCGTTATACAGAGTTATGACGTAGTCAATAGACGAAACCTGATAACATGGATTATGGGAGTTCAGACTACTCCGTTAGTGTTTCCTATTTGTGTTGTAAATAAAGCTACACGAGAGGGAAAAAAAACCTGACCCACTAAATCAGGTGATTGTCACATGAGCGGTGGGACCTTTGTTTGCAATTTAGGAGCACGTGATAAGACGTAAGCCCTTCACAGCGCATGCGCGCGCTAGAATCCTCCCGATCCACCTCCTGCGCAAGCGTAGTGCGCAGCCGCAGTGAGAGGTGCGTCAGCAGACGGGAGAAGCAGCAGCAGTCGAGTGTGCCGGTGATAGGTGGGAGAGAGGGACATGGCGGATGGAGAGCGCTCCCCTCTCCTCTCGGATCTCGGGGATGGAGGCGGCATGGGGTCAGCAGTGGGCCCCGGAGCCCTGTCACCGGGTAGCGGTCTTCCCTCTGCTCCTCCGTACGGTGGTCCTGGACCCACCCCCAGTAACAAGCCGCAAGGTAAGACCCCGCCTAAATCATTTGTTTATTGGCGAGCTGTGGCTGCCACGCCCACATCCTCGTAGTCGGTGTGCGCTGCTGATCAGCTGAAGCCCACACACGATGGGCGGGGCCTGTGAGCGGCAGAGGTGATTGGCTAATGGGGGCAAGTGGGGAGAAGGTAAAGGGGTCTGGATTCCTATCAAACCAGGGGCGTGGTGTGATTATGGAATGATATGTAATGGTCAGTGAGCAGCATGGGGTGCATTCAGTTGTATTAGTGGGCCTCAGGCTGGATTATAAAGTGTGACTCACTGGGGCCCTGAGAAAGAGAGCAGGAGGAGGGCCACAGTCTAATAAAATACACTTACAGGGGGCAATGTGTGTTTTTTTTATCTTTGTATTAAAAGTTGCAACTGGATTGCTCTTCTTTTTTTTAATTATATTGCATAGAGTGGCCCTGAACCTCCTCTTCTGGAGTCCTCCATCAGCTGTCTGCTCCCCCCCCCCTTCCTGCGGGTGTCCCCATAGCAAGCAGTGTGCTGAGGGGGCACCTGTTCTCTTTGGCTTTGACTGACTGCACCAGGAGCCAATGGCTTCCGCTGCTGTCTGTGTCCCCTGTGAGACCAGGAAGAGGGAGCGCACTGGATCGGTGAAAGGATACGGTATTAGGGGCAGAACAAGTAGTGTGACGTCTTTACTTTAAAGTGATTGGAAACCATCACCTTGTGAAAACAACCCATTCAGTTTCAAATAGAAATTAAAGGCAAACATTGTAAAGATATAAAAAAAAAAAAAAAAAAAAAAATCATCTCAGCCCTGTAACTGCTACATCTGCAGACCTGCCAGTAACAGAATTACTGGCAGGATCGCCAGATATAAAGAAAATAAAGCTTAAAAATAAAAACTAATGCAGCAATCAATTCTAAGAATTGGTGAGCTGCAAAATAATAAATGTTTGCTTTTGGTTTTATTGCTGCTTTTAATGTTCAAGGGAAGCTCTAGTGCAGTGGTCTCCAAACTGCGGCCCGAGGGCCGGATGCGGCACTTTGCTTGCCTTTATCCAGTCCTTGGGGCAGTATCCCTCCCACTGATATGAGACACTATTCTGACACCGACAGTGGAGAACTATTTCTCCCACTGACACCACTAATGGGCCACTATTCTTCCCTATGATACCAATGATGGGGCCCTAATTCTTCCCCTAATACCATATGTTTAGTCCCACTGATGCCAGGACAATTTCCACCCCTCGCTGGCCAAAGTCCGGCCCTCCAAGAGTCTGATGGGACAATAAACCGGCCCTTTGTTTAGAATGTTTGGAGACCCCTGCTCTAGTGCAAAGGTTTATTTTATTTTTTTGCCAATGCAAATTTTTTATATATATATATATATATATATATATATATATGTGATGAAATACCCTCTGTTCTCAGCTGCATAAGAGCTGGGGGGAGGAGAAGAGGCAGCAGCACACTGAGCTTCCCAGTGAATGGCTGTGCAGTCCGGGACATGTCAGTACAAGTCTAATCATTGGAGGAAAGCACACTGAGTTCCCAGCATAGCTAGAGAACTCGCTGTGTTCTCCTGCTTAGTGTGGTCAGTTTTTAATAGAAAAGCAGAGGGTCTGGCAGGAACACTGGGGATTTCACATAAGGGAAGCAATACAAAGAGAACAGGATACTTTCTCATAAAAGTACATGGCACAGCGGGCACATATCAGGAATATGAAGTGTTGGGGTAACAAATGCTTTACTGCAGGTAATCGTAATCCTCATGCCTTCCACAATCATATTATCCATATTTTTTTTCCCTACATTTTTTATTTTCTTAGTCTGGCTCCACCCCCCCCCCCCTTTTCTTCATTCGTGCCTAGGAAAGAATGAAGTCTACCCCGCTCCAGCAGCCTCCTGGGATATCCACATCAGATATCCCAGGAGGTTTCAGCTTACAGAGAGCATGTAGAGCAGTGTTTCTCAACTCCAGTCCTCAAGGCGCCCCAACATGTCATGTTTTCAGGATTTCCCTCAGATAAAACAGCTGTGGTAATTCCTAAGGCAGTAAAACAGATCAAATCACCTGTGCAAAAATAATGGAAAGCCTGAAAACATGACCTGTTGGTGCGCCTTGAGGACTGGAGTTGAGAAACACTGATGTAGAGGAGGGTGGTACCGGTCTAACGCTGCGTTTAGGACTAAAAAGCAAAAAGGAATAGAAGACAAAAAGTAAAAAATTGCGAACAGGCCTTTCATTGCAAAAGAGACCCGCAATGCCCTGTAGTATCTAAACTGGAACTGCGCAGCTCAGTTGCCAGTATGACTGTACTTCTGCACAGGAGTGATGTCATTTCACACTGGCCAATCAAGGTGGCTTAAGTCCAGCACCCAGGAGAACTATTTACTAACCAAAGGGATCTGTCTGTTAAGTGGTAATTAACTCTGCTATGTTTTTTCTTTTTAGGGGTCCCCAGGTGGGTTATGCCATGATGTGCTAGTATGCATAGCATATTAGTACATTATGGCAAACTTACCTGTCAAATGGTGCCCTCCAGCGATGCTGTTAGACCAATCCGGCGGGCCCTCAGTGCTTCCGAGTTCACCCGGTCTTCCTTCCAGGTTCTGTGCCTTCAGCCATTTGATAGGCCGGCCGTGATGACATCACTCCCGCAAATGCGCACAGGAGTCACATTGCTGAGGCACAGGTCAGGGCCGTAAATGTTCACTGAGCTGCGCATGCACTGCTTAGTGTAAATGACAGCTGACAGGCAGGAGGATGCATTTATGGCAGAAGAGACCGATTGGGTCAATACCTTGCCTGTCAGCAAAAAAAAATTTACTTCTACTTTAATGTACTGCCCTCTGTGGGATGTGCCCAATTGGTGATTCCCACCTTGTTAAGTATGTTAAAGCAGAACTTCACCCAAAAGAAGTTCCTTGTCTGCCTCCCCCCTTTAGGCCTCATGCCCACGGGCGTTTTTTCAGCCGCGTTTTTGAGCGTTTTTTACAGCTTAAAAACGCCTGTCCATGTTAGTCTATAGCTTCATGCCCACCTAGGCGTTTTTGAGCTGTAAAGAGCATAGGCGTTTGTAAGCTGTAAAAAAAACCCAGGACCAGTGCGTTCCTCAGCATCAGAATTAGGCAGAAAAAAACGCGAGCGTCAAAAAACGCGCACTAACGCGCAAAAAACGCGCACTAACGCGCGGTCGCGTTTTTAGCTCCGACGTTTTTTTTTTTCAAAAAAATAAAATAAAAAAATATTTACAATAACATGGACAGGCGTTTTTAAGCTGCAAAAAACGCAGCTGTAAAAACGCCAGTGGGCATGAGGCCTTAAAGTGGTAGTAAATCCCGCTTTTGAACTTGCACCTACAGATAAGCCTATAATAAGACTTACCTTTTAGGTACAGTGAATATCTCCTAAACCTGTACTGCTTAGGAGATATTCACACAGGATGCAGCCGGTGATGTCACTGGTATATGGGTTCTGAAGACACTGCATACTGTGCCAGTCCTTCAGAGCCCTGTGCCGTGGCCGTGGCCGTGTCTCTAATGGAGTGACATCATCGCGGCTCGGCCATTCAAAGGATTGGAGCCCGCCAACTTGGAAGGAAGACCAGGTGAAGATGGTAGCCCTGTCAGCGGTGACAGTGTGCCACTGGAGGGCTTCATTCTAAGTTAAGTCTTTCATAATGTGCTAGTATGTGATCCATACTAGCAGATGATGCCATTGCCTCGCAGGGTTTTATTTATTTTTTAAATGCCGTGGTTTACTACCGCTGTTAGTTTTGGCACTTTATATTTTTTGGGGGGGAGCGGGTTTCTGGTTATGACAGCCCCACTTTTCTGTATTTTTGCACATATCAAACAAACAAAACTTTTATTGGTATAGTTAAAACACTAAAAGGGAGCACAAAAGAGAAGTTCATGGTTATAGTTTATATATTCTTTAATTTATATAATTTAATGAAAAACTGGTACTGTTTGGCAGGTCTTTCAGGCTCCCACAGAGTGTAGAGGGGACATGGGTTTTCATGAGAACAGTCCCACAAGTTCATATATTTTTATTAATGTGGGTTACGACTCTTTCGCTATATCTGTTTAGAATTGCACAATGCAGGTCTGTCTTATGACTTTTATGGCCATATTCAGTGATGCTGAATGCTGTGGATTTGTTGTATGTTAGGCAAAGTACTTGTGAGCCATGCATAATATCTGTCTCAATTTAGTATAATTATTGTATAATATCACACATCTGTTAAACAGTAAGTATTTACTATTACAAAGTCCTTCCCTATATTTAGATAGAATACTTGTCAGCAGAGTCAAGCAGATAAATGGTCACTGTGTAGGCATTGTAGCCATTTTTATATTGTTTTCCGCCTCTCTGCGCCCATTCTTAGGTGTGTCTATGTCCTTGCACCTAGCTTTATGAAAAGTAGAGTGTCTTTTATCAGCACAGATAACATTCTTGTGATCCTTTACTGCCTGAATCACTCTTCTTGCAATACCTGGATTGCTAGTTAGTTAAACAAAGTTTATTTTGTAACTATTTGTTCTTCTTGCTAAATATTTGTTTTGATTTGTGTTCTGAACTTCTTTTTTTTTTTTTTTTCCTTCCTTATCAGGTTTTCCTGTGTTTCCAGCGGGTCATGCTTTACCTAATGAGGACCCTCCACCTTATTCACCACTGACAAGTCCTGAAAGTGGCTCTGCTCCTATGATAACATGCAGGGTGTGCCAGTCACTCATCAATGTGGAGGGCAAAATGCATCAGCATGTAGTAAAATGTGGAGTCTGCAATGAGGCCACAGTAAGTAAGGCAGCATGTCTGTAGGACAGAGGATCTGTTTTAGTTGTTCTTTTAGATTGTGAGAAGAGTTGTTATTCCTGTATGTCTGCCTAATGGTTATTCATTAATTCCTGCAGCCCATAAAGAATGCCCCCCAGGGGAAGAAGTATGTCCGTTGTCCCTGCAACTGTCTGCTAATTTGTAAAGTCACCTCCCAGAGGATAGCATGCCCCAGGCCATACTGGTGAGAAGAAACCACACGGGAAGGGAAAATGAATGCATGTTATTTACAATGTCTTACGGTTGAATAAATTTGCAAGGATGAACTAAAAGTCGGGTGATAACATTTCCTCTGTTAAGGGAAACGTAGGCTTGGTTCACACCTATGCAGTTGGCTTCTCATCCATTTCTACATTATCTTTTGCGGTGCATTTTTGCACATGCATTTCTCACTTTTTTAAAAAAAAAATTTATGCTTTTTGCATATGTCTGCATTTATATGCCCTTCTTTTTTTTTTTGGCCAGTTTTTTGTTGGGTGGATTAAAAACGCAACTTGCAGCAATAATGCACTACATGCCTTTCTGCAGCTTCTCCATTGAAGTCTATTGAACCGAAAATAGTTTTTTTTGGTTTAAAAAAAGGCCCTGGCCCTGTCCAGAAATGCACAAGACCAGTCACCCTGCACAATGAGAGAGCAGTGATTAGTCTTTATTACTGGAAGCTCTTGTACAGAGGCAAAGTCTCACACTGGATTAGGCCTCTTGCACACTATACTCCTGTTTGAGCATCTACTTTTTCATGTGTATCTTTTTGTTTTTGTTTGTTTTTTATGTATTTTCACGCATATGCATTCGCGCATGCGTGTGAAAACGTATTCTGCACAATATGTAAATGGTAATTTGCGCATTAGGCGTAAATTACTGACCAAAAATGCATATTATTCAATTTCTTTTTTTTATAGGCACATATTACAATTAATGGGCTGTATTTTAGCACAGTTTAAAAAAAATGCTCTACTAAGCTTTTTCAAGCTTCAGTGTGCAAGAAGCCTTACTGCACAGATCTGGAAAAGCACATTAACCACTAGGGGCCCGCGCTATAGTCTAATGGCGGCTATAGCGCAGACCCCAATTGCCGGGAGGACGTCAATAGACGTCCTCGCCTTTGCACACGCCCCGCGCGCTGTGATCACCGAGTCACTGAGACTCGGGTGATCACATATCCAAGTAAGGGGCCGGTCCCGCCCCCTTACCACGTGATCAGCTGTAGGCCAATGACAGCTGATCACGTGATGAAAACAAAGTTCGGTAATCTGCTTTTTTTTTTCTCCTCACGCTGTCAGTGCGAGGAGAAAAAAAACGATCACCGGCTCCTGTGTGCGGGACATCGGTCCCCAGTGGAAGAGGCACATCAGCCTCGTTAGTTCACACCAGTGCCCATCACTGCCACCTATCAATGCCCACCACTGGTGCCAGTCAGTGCCTCATCAGTGTCACCTAGCAGTGCTGCCTTTTAGTCTCGCCTATCAGTGCCCATCATTGCCACCCATCAGTGCCCATCAATGCCACCTATTAGTGACAATTCTCAGTGCCACCTATCAGTGCCTCTCAGGGCCCACCAGTGCCGCCTTATCGGTGCCCATCAGTGTAGCCTCATCAGCGTACATCAATGAAGGAGAAAAATTACCCGTTTGCAAAATTTTATAACAAAAAATAAAAACCGCAGAGGTGATCAAAAGAAAGCTCTATTTGTGGGAAAAAAATGATACAAATTTCATTTGGGTACAGTGTTGTATGACCACGCAATTGTCATTCAAAGAGAGAGCGCTGAAAATTGGTCTGGGCAGGAGGGGGGTTTAAGTGCCCAGTAAGCAAGTGGTTAAGATTCCAGTAAAAATACACATTGTATTAAGGCAACATTTGCTTATTCTGGAGTTTACTTTTTTTTTTTTCTTTTTTTAAGTTAATCTATTGCAGCTTATCAGTCTTTAAAGTGGTTGTAAACCCTTATCATTTTTTTTTTTTTTAAAACGACCTGTAAGAGAAAGGCATAATGAGCTAATATGACTAGCATAATAGCTCATTATGCATCACTTACCTTAGATCGGGGCCCCCGAAGCCGCCCTCGTCTCCCTCTTCAGCCGCAGCCATCTCTGCGGCGATAGCTGGAAGGTTACTTCCGGGTATCGCCGCTCCAGCCAATCACAGCACCGCTCCGGCGCTGTGATTGGCCGGAGCGGCGGAGACGTCACTATGAGCATGCGCGCGGGAGCCCTCACATTCGGCTACGCCCAGTGATTGCTGGGAAGTAGCCACATTTGTGAATGGGATTAACCCCATGAATGCGCCGTTGTCTACGGCGCGCATGCGCCGTAGACAGCGGCGCCTGTCATTTAACTAAATATATCCTAAACCGTGTAGGTTTAGGAGATATTTAATGCACCTACAGGTAAGCCTTAATCTAGGCTTACCTGTAGGTGCAAGTTGAAAAAGTGGGTTTACAACCACTTTAAAGTGTTACTAAACCCAGGAGCCTGCATTCACTATATATGGTCTCCCACAGTACACAGAACATGGAAATGCATTTATTTTAATAAAAACTGCCAAATACCTTTTTTTTCTCATCAGAAGTATATAGCAGTCTTGTGACTTCTATCAGTGTCTGGTTAAAGCTTTTAGGAGGGATTTTCATTCTCCCCTGATTGTCCTGAGGCTGCAGGACCCCTGACCCTCTGTCTGGACAGTGCTGATTGACCCTGTGCTGATCACGTGCACACGCTTAAAGAAAGAAAAAAAAAAACTCTAGTAATACACACCAAACTGAGCAGCTTGCCCCAAAGGCTCTGTTTTATCAGCAGATAGATTGGGGACAGTGAAAGAAGGGAAGGAGCAGAGGAGACGGGATCAAACGGCCTTTTTTACACAATGCACATGATTAACCCTTTTTACCACTTAAGGACCAGAAGGATTTACCCATTTCCTGACCAGGCCATTTTTTGTGACACAGCACTGCGCTACTTTTACTGACAATTGCACGGTCGTGCAACGCTGTACCCAAATAAAATGTATGTCTTTTTTATTTTTTTTTTATTTTTTTTTTATTTCCCCACAAATAGAGCTTTCTTTTGATGGTATTTGATCAGTGTTTTTTTTTTTTTTTTTTCGCTATAAACAAAAAGACTGTAAATTTTGAATAAAAAAAAAGTTTTTTTATTTTCTGCTATAAAACATACCCAGTACATTTAAAAAAAAACGAATTTCTTCAGAAATTTAGGTCAATATGTTTTCTGCTACATATTTTTGTTAAAAAATTAAATAAGCGTATATTGATTGGTTTGCGCAAAAGTTATAGCGTCTACAATATAGGGGATAGATTTGTGTAATATTTTATTTATTTTTTGTTACTAGTATTGGCGGTGACCAGTAATATTTTTTTTTTTTTTGAGGGACTGCGACATTGCGGCGGACAGTTTGGACACCTAGCTGACGTTTTTGACACTTTTTTTTGGGGAACCAGTGACATTACAGTGATCAGCGCTAAAAATATGCACTGACATTGTACTAATGACACTGGCAGGGAAGGGGTTAACGGGCAATCAAGAGGTTAACTGTGTGGGGCTGCCTGGGACAACACACAGATCCATCTTCCTGCACAGGAAGACAAGATCCTGGGTCATCCCCTGTCAGAACAGAGATCTGCCGTGTTTACTACGGCAGATCCCCGTTCTGTCTCTGCAGGGAAAGATCACGGGCGGCCTAGGGACATCGGGTCTGCCGGACCCACTGATTGGCTCCCCCACTGGCCAATCGGATTGTGCGCCCACAGAACCTTGTGCATGAACCGACGTACACCTACGTTGGCTTAACTTGTCGCAGTATAACTGCGGCGGCTGGTCGACAAGAGGTTAAGCAGCACACTTCCTATTCCAGGGTAACACTCCTTCCCTGTATTGTATCTATGGAAGGAAGTGTTAGGACTGATCTTCTTGGCTTTCTCCCTCTTTATTGGCTGAGACACAGCATCTGGAGCCATTGGCTCATGCTGTTGTCAATCACAGCTAGTGAGGAGGAGGTGGGCTTGAGCCACACTGTGTGTCTTGTAGGAACACAGAGTGGGGCTTGGGAGTGAGCACGCACAAGTGCCCTCATAACAAGTGGGAGGGGCCCAGAGCACTGGCAGGGGACCCGGGAAGAGGATTGGGTCTGCTCTGTGCAAAACCATTACACAGATCAGGCAGTTATAACATAACAACATGTTTGTTATTTTTTAGCTAATTTTACAACCACTTTAACGCTTGGTGATCATCGCAGAGATTCTCGCAACCACCTGCAGTAAAAACGTGCAGGCTACCGTTCATTCTGAATGGCACCCCCTACGCAAGTAAAAATGCAGTGCGTTTGCGGGTGCAGGAACCACAGGGAAATGGCATGGTCAAAATGACCATGCCACTTCCCTGCAGACTGCGTTTTGAAAGGTTCATGCATCTTTTGTCTGCGGAAAATGCAGGCGTGGCAGACGATTTAAACGAATGGGCTGCCATGGCCCTGCAGAAGGGACCCACGCACACGCATGGAGCTGTTGCTCCATTGGTTGTTCCATTGTTCTCCTTTTTTTTTTTTTTTATCTTTTGGTTGCTATATGTCACTGGTTGTTAGTGGCAGTACATGCCATATTCTAAAGGATGCTGTGTGATGGTAATATAGTATGTGTTACATTCTCTGAAGTGACGATTATTAGATTGCAACTATCTTCCTTTTGCTATAGATTTAGTGTATATGTAATAAACTCTCACATAATTATTTTGAATGAATAACTAATATTTGTCTGATTTCACCAGTAAACGTATCATAAACCTTGGTCCAGTCCATGCTGGTCCCCTCAGCCCAGAGCCACAGCCTGTCGGAGTACGAGTCATTTGTGGACATTGCAAGAACAATTTTCTGGTATGCAAAATTTTGTAATGTTATGCCATTGAATTGGTCTGTTCCTTTTGGAAATGATGCTTTTTGAAACAAAATTCAAGTGTGGGGTAATTGATTGTATGTGGATATGATGCGACTTGTAATTTCTGCAGTTTGTAACTGCCTAAATTACATTTCATTTATAATGCGTACACACGACCGTTTTTCACGAAGTTAAAAATGCCACTTTTTAAATTGGGCATTAAAAACGACCATGTGTAGGCTCCAGAGCATTTTTAACGACATGAAAAATGGCCTAAAAAAAAATGAGAACCTGCTCTATTTTTTCACGTCGTTCTTTTTAACGTCGGGAAAAACGGTAGTTTGTATGCTTTTACGAGGGGGGAAAAAAACGCGCATGCTCAGAATCAAGTATGAGACGGGAGCGCTCGTTCTGGTAAAACTAGCAATCATAATGGAGATAGCACATTCGTCACGCTGTAATGGACTGAAAAGCGCGAATCGCCGCTCAACAAACTACTAACATGAAGGGTGGCGCCATTCGAACGGAACTTCCCCTTTATAGTGCCGTTGTACGTCACTGCGCTTTGCTCGAGCGTTTTTTTTTCATGAACGTGTGTATGCAAGACAGGCTTGGGAGGAAACAAGAAAAATCACGTCAAGAAAAACGTTGTTTTTTAAAATGTCATTAAAAACGTCCGTGTGTACGCGGCATAAGGCTGCTTTCCATAGAGGTCTGTCTTGGCTTTAAGGCTACATTCACACCAGTGATTAAACTATAAGTTCACCCATGGGACCTTCTCCCCACACCCCCTGTCACAATTTGAAAATTACGGGGCTGTGTGGGGCTCCGTCCACATGGCCGCGTCATTCGTTCACAGAGATCCGTGAATGAGTAAACTACTAGTGCTGACAGCCTTTGCAGCTGACGACTTATAGATGTCTCAATGAACTACCAGGGCACTAGTGAGCGCTTTAGGTAGTTTGAGTCTTCCTGTCATTGTGTAACTGCCTGCCCGTACAGACAGCTTAAATTGACAGTTTGCAGGAGCCTGATCTGATTGCGGATGCAATGCTTTACATAAAGGCTCCTAAATAAAAAGTGTAGTGTGTTTTTTTTTTTTTTTTTGTTTTGTTTTTGTTTTTTAGAAAGGGTTTTGCTTCCTCTTTAGCCTGCTGCAGCAGCAGTCTGCAAATGAAAAGCATAATGGGCTATAATGCATCGCATACTAGCCCATTATGTGACACTTTCCTGCAAAAGAATCCAGCGATGTCCCCAGAGTAGGCAGCGTCCATCTTCTGTCCGCTCTTCCTTCTGGGCTGCTGACTCCGGCTCTGTGATTCGCCGGAGCCGCGTGACGTCACTCCCGTGCATGCGCACGGGAGCCGCAAGTTCACGGCACAGGCTGGGGAAGAAACGGCACTTAGTTTAGTTTCTTCCCCGCGCATGTGCAGCGAAGATTTTCGGCGGACTACAAGTGAAATATCTCCTAAACGGTGCACGTTTAGGAGATATTTCCACTACCTATAGGTAAGCCTTTATTCTAGGCTTACCTATAGGTAGAAGTCCTTCAAGTGGGTTTACAACCACTTTAAGGCTGATGCGAACTGTAATGGCAGGAATCTTTAGCTGCGGCGGTGAGAGGTTAGGTGACCCCGTTTACTATAATAACAGGTCACCAGCTACTACCACTTTGTGTTTGTCCAGCAGCGTTCACCGTAGGCAATCGCTTGTCTGTGCAGAAAGCCGTGGCCACCGGCGACCTGTAACTGATAGGGGTCGGCAGCTGCACACAGCCACTCACAGCCGGAGCAGGAATCTAAAGATTCCTGCCGCCACAATTTGCACAGACCTTAGTCGCTGGTGTGAATGTAGCCTAACGGGTGCTGTGTATGGCTATAGTGGATCTCTACAACAGTACAAATTAAGAGTGCGGAGCAGAACACTTTCAGCTACCATTTACTTCTCTGGAACAGATGCTGTGTTGGTGTTCTGTTTTCAAATTAGTATGTATACAACCTATAAACTAGCATTTCTGGTTTCTGCATGTGCTTTTTTTTTTTTTTTTCTTGCCAATCGAGAAACCTCTAATGCAGTGTTTCTCAGCCTTTCTTAGAAAGTGTTTTTTTTTTTTTTTTTTTTTTTTTTGAACCCCTTTCCCTCTTCCATGGAACCCTGGTTGAGAAAAGCTGATCTAGTGTAATAAAAGCATTGCACTGCAGACATATTTCTAAGCACTCGGGGAATACAGTTGTTGCTCTAACGGGAAAAACTGGGAACGTAATCATGTCAAATGTCATATGGGGTTCTGCATCTCTGCGATGGTTCTGAATAGTCCCTATCAGTAGCAGGAGGCAGCTGTGGGACTAAAATAATGTCTTTGCCTTATGCCACCCCTACTAGGTGCTGCCTGAGTGCCTTGTGGTTTACATAGAATGGAGACAATTTATTTTAATGTCTGCTGGTTTATGTGACCCCGATGGGTAATTGTGCAGCTAATCGCATGTGTTTTCTCTTGTGCAGTTTGCATCTGTCTTGAATTCTTGCTTTTGTCATTCTAAAAGGTTATTTTTACCCACTCTTCTTTTCTCAGTGGACAGATTTTTCAGACCGGACGTTGGCACGCTGCCCGCACTGCCGGAAAGTGTAAGTGTCAGAGAATGATAAGCTACTTCAGGATGGGGAAGAATGCTGGCACTAGACTTAAACCTCAATTTTACCGTATCTATTTTTGTCTTCAGCTCCTCTATTGGACTGAGGTACCCACGAAGGAGATGTGTGTGCTGCTTCTTATTGGGATTCGTCTTTGCTGTGGCTGCCGCTGGACTTGTGGTAAATATTTATCTAGAATAGGATACTTGGTTTCATTTTCATTATTTATTTAAATGTAATTGAAGACTGTAGGCTCAATTAACAAAGCTAACACACCAGGACAAAATTACTATTTTCGTAAGTGTCGGTTATTTTCAGTTACATCCAATAAAATTGGAAAATGACAGAAAATTAAGTGCCTTTAGGCTTGTGTAAAGCATGAATTTAGCCTTATATCTGTTGCATAATACGGTAAATAGTGGGTACAGACAAGCATCACCACTCTTAAATATAATTACATTTTGTTGCTTTGCAGCCTGAAATGAAGACCGACACCATTTTTGTTTTTATCCAGCTGTATTTACCTAGTGCAACTTATAACAGCCAAGTGAAAGATATACAACGCCAACATGTCAGATTTTTTTTTTTTTTTTTAAATATTCAAAAACAGAATCGCTGAGTAGGAAAAAGAATCACCCCCTTGTGTCAGTATTTTGTTGAACCGCTTTTTGCTTTAATTACAACCTTTTAGTCTCTACTAACTTTGCACATCTAGACTTTGCAATATTTGCTCACTCTTCTGTGCAGAACTGCTCAAGTTCAGTTACATTTGATGGTGACCGTTTTGTGGACTGCAGTCTTCAAGTCATTCCACAGATTTTCAATGGGGTTGAAGTCTGGGCTCTGACTAGGCCATGCAAGAACATTCCTTTTTCTTCTTCAACCACTGTGTGGTCATTTTTGCTGTGTGCTTTGGGTTTGTCACATCGGAAGGTAAACCTTCTTCCCATTGACCACTATCTGGCAGAGGGCAGCAGCTTTTCCTCAAGAATTTGATGGTATTTAATTTTGCTCCATCCATTTTTCCTTCTATCTTGACAAGTGCTCCAGTCCCTGCTGCAGAGAAACACCCCCATAACAGGATATTACCACCTCCATGCCTTACTGAAGGAATGGTGTTATTTGGATGGTGAGCTGTATTGGATTTCCGCCAGACATATTATTTGGTGTTGAGGCCAAATAATACAATTTTAGTCTCATCTGACCAGAACACCTTTTTCCATGTGGCCTCAGAATCTTCAAGGTGTGTTTTGGCAAAGCTCACTCGTGACTGCATGTGGCCTTTCCTTTTTTTTTTTTTTCTTGCAACCCTCCCATACAAGCCACATTTGTGGAAAATTTGTGATATTATTGTCACATGCACACAATGACCACTCTGTCATAAATTCCTGCAACTGCTTCAGAGTTGCTGTAGGCTTCTTGATAGCCTCTCTGATCCATTATTTCCTGTCTCTCTTTCCTCCTTTTTGGAGCGACGTCTTGATCCAGGGAGAGTCTGTGTTGTACCAAATACCTTCCACTTCTTAATAGTAGACTTTACTGTGCTTCTGGGCATTGATAAAGCTTTTGAGATTTTTTAATTTTTTTGGTATCCATCTCTTGACTAGTGCCTGTCCACAACTTTATCCCAGAGATCTTTTGACAGTGCCTTGTCACCCATAGGTAATTGTTTGCTTCAGTTGCACTACCAGGACTAAAAAGCTCCAGGAAAGCTTTTTCATGCTGAGCTAATCAAAATGATCACAGTTGAAAGTCGAAGGACTTTGTGTGCCATTGAGAAGGTGTTTAGCTACACCTGATTTTACAAGTCATTTTTTAGGAGGGGTGATCCTTTTTTTCTAACTCGGTGATTTTATTTTTCTTCTGACATGTTAGTGTTATATCTTTCACTTGGATGTTTAAATGAGTAAATGCAGCTGGGAAAAATGTCTGTCTTCATTTCAGACTGCAAAGCAACAAAATATGATTATTTTAAAGGGGGTAATTATTTTCTATATCCACTGTAAATGACTATTAAGTGAGTATGCAAGGCATACAGTGGATATAAAAAGTCTACACGCCCCTGTTAAAATATCAGCTTTTGTGATGTAAAAAAATGAGACAAAGATAAATAATTTCAGAACTTTTTCCAACTTTAGGCTGCTTTCACACTGAGCAGCGCTAGGCGTCTGCGGTTTACTGTAGTTTTTTCGGCTGCTAGCTGGGCGCTTTTAACCCCCGCTAGCAGCTAAAAATGGTTAACACCGCATTGGCGCCGCTGCCCATTGATTTCAATGGGCAGGGGCGCTTTAGGATACACTGCTCCTACAGCGCTGCAAAGATGCGGCTACCAGGACTTTTTTTTTTTACCGTCCTGCCAGTGCACCGCTCCAGCGTGAAAGCCCTCTGGCTTTTTTACATTGGAGTGAAAGGAGAGGCTCTTTCAAGGCGCTATTTTTAGCGCTATAGCGCCTCAGTGTGAAAGCAGCCTTAATGTGACTTATAAACTGTACAACTCAATTAAACAACAAGCTGAAATCTTTTGGGTGGAGGGAAGTAAAAAATAAAATGGAAATATGGTGGCATAAGTGTGCACACCCTTAACCTTATTCTTTGTTGACGCACCTTTTGCTTTTTATCATAGCAATCAGTCTTTTTGGGTATGAGTCTATCAGCATGGCACATCTTAACTCTTCTTTGCAAAAAGATGTGAGGGCATCACCTGTGCACAGACCTCTTCAGATCACCCCACAGATTTTCAATCCGATTCAGGTCTGGACTCTTGCTGGGCCATTCCAAAGCTTTATTTTCTTCTGGTGAAACCATGCTTTGTTGATTTGGATGTATGCTTTAGGTTGTTGTCGTGCCGAAAGACGAAGCTCCTCTTTCTGTTTGGCTTTCTAGCAGAAGCCTGAAGGTTTTGTGCCAATATTGACTGGTATTTGGAACTGTTCATAATTCCCTCTACCTTGACTAAGGCCCCTGTTCCAGCTGAAGATAAACAGCCCCAAAGCATGATGCTTCCACCACCATGCTTCACTGTTGGTATGGTGTTCTATTAGTGATGTGCGGTGTTGTTTTTGCGCCAGACATATCTATTGGAATTATGGCCAAAAAGTTCAACCTTGGGTTTTTATCAGACCATAACACATTTTCCCACATGCTTTTGGGAGACTTCAGATGTGTTTTTGCTAAATTTAGCCGGGCTTGGATGTTTTTCTTAAGCACTTGCCACTGTACCCCAAAGCCCAGACATATGAAGAATACGGGAGATTGTTGTCACATGCACCACACAGCCAGTACATGCTGATGCCTTTTTAACAATGAGATTCCTCTGATGCTTTGGAAGCTCTCTGGGGAATATGACTTTTGCTGTAGGATGTGACTAAGAAAAATGTCAAAGACCTACTAGAACAGCTGAACTTTATTTGGGGTTAATCGGAGGCACTATAAATGATGGCAGGTGCGTACAGACTCCTAGTTAACATGAGTTTGAATGCGATTGCTTAAGTCTGATCACAGCTACATTCCCACTTATAAGAGGGTGTGTACACTTATGCAACCATATTTACTTATTTTAGTTTTTTATTTTTACTCAAAGATTTCAGTTTGTTTTTCAACTGAGTTGTACAGTTTATAGGTCACATTAAAGGTGGAAAAGGTTCTGAAATGATTCCTTTATCTCATATTTTATTTAGTGTGTGCATATCTCTATCTATCATCTATCTATCACACACAGAAACTTGACATTTGTAACAGGGGTGTGTAGACTTTTTATATCCATTGTATACTCACTTTGTAAATGGTTAACATTGAATAAAGAAAAGGCATAAGTTGGAATTTAGCCATAGCTTCTATAGTCAGTGCTGCAACATTTGTCATGTTTCCTATATGTTTAGGTACCTATTTTTACACTATGGTGTTTGTTTTGTCTTACAGGCAGGCACTTGGACGTTGGCACGCAGATTTGGTGGAATCTATGCCTCTTGGGCGATATTGCTGCTGTTGGCACTGATATGCATTGGGCGTGCCATTTATTGGGCATGCATGCGAGTCAGTCACCCTATCCAGAGCTTCTCATGAGCCTGTCGAGACCTGCCTCCCTTAGCTCCTCCCTTGGTGGCCAGAATGGAAGTAACCTCTGGAAGGCACAAGGTGGAGTCATTGCAGTGGCCATTGACCAGCGGAATGAATCCATGCTGCCTTATGAAGCAGTGCTGACTATGACTCCACTATTCTTAATCCACCTGCTAATGTTTACTGCTGCCCATGGTTAACCTCTTCACCACCAGGGGCTGCAAAGCACTGCAGGATCCTGGAGCTGCAAAGGGGTTGATTGCTTTTTAATCATTCTGTTGTTTTTAAAATGAATTGTAGGGAAACTAAAACGAGAACTCCTGATCATGCTGCAAGTTGCGTGCGCCTTGTAGCAGATGGAGGGTTATGTTTACATGAAGGAGGAGCAGGGGGCTTTAAATATGTGTCATAGTAATTTGGGGTAGTTGTACAAAACCGTCATGGCATATACAAGGGTAAGGCAGCGGAAGCCAGGATGGAGAGCCAGCCTTGGGAGGATGTTTTTGCCTCATAGTGTCATATCCTCCTATTTGTTGCACCTTAAATCCATTTTTACTTACTGGAAAGAGTAATTGGGTTTTTTTTTTTGTTTTGTTTTCCAATACCTAAAGGAGAATCGTTTCCATTCAGCCTTTCCAGAGAGGCCTTCAGAACACTATATTCTTATTTAGGACAAGGACCTGCTGTTAGTCGGTCTGGAAGCGTGAGGTAGAATATTGCTTTCTTTCCGAAACCTATTACAAAATAGCTGCATGAATTGAACAGTCCTTGTCACATCATGTTGTGTTAGGTATAGACAGAGTACATTTACCCAGTCCTTTTCACTACCGGTTCATTCATTTACCTGACTGTGTGACTTAAAGCAGCAGCAGCAGCCAGTACAAATGAACCAAAAATAATAATTTGACGTTGTAGGATATACATGAAAAGCCAATACGCTGAAGTGTCTTGTAATGGTGTAAAGAAGACCACTTCAGTCATGTCCTTGGTTATGCATTAAGCTAATCTTTTAGAACACACTGGAATTTTATGTTTTAGTAGCCTTCTCCATTACCAATCCTGGAAAACCTAAATGTTTTATGTTGCTACCTCTAGGACACTACATAGAAGAACCACATGTACTCTCCTTTAGATTTTGGTGCTTTAGACACCTCATGTTTTTATCCATTTGTTCTGTAAGGAGGGCATTATCCTAATTTTATAGGGAGGAATACTTTTGATTGCAGAAATGGTGACTTTGGGGTGGGAGGTAACATCGGTGTAACCATGAAGAAGATAGAATCCATTGTGACTTCTGCAGGGTCCAATCTGTTCTTTTATCTGTGCAGCTGAGTTGTAAATAATTGTAATTTTCTCTTTTTGTTGCTGCTGTGCTTCCTGCAAATTTTATTTCACTTGAAAATATAAATGTTATTGTTTTTCCTTCTTATTTTTGACTCTGTGAAGCATTGTTCCTTGGCCGACAAAACATTAAAGAGGAGATGCCACTTTAATTTTTAATCATGTATTTACAGATATAGATTCCTGATCTTTCTATGTTCTTGTTTGAAACCCCTTCATGTATCCAGTGCAAAGAATCTAGTTTTCAGCTGGGACTGCAAAGTCAGGATTTCTCAGGTGTGTGGTAATGTGAACGTTAGGGCTGCTGCTTGCCATCCATGTAAAGTGCACTCAATAAAGAAGTGTACTTAAGGGATAACTAAACCCAAAAAGCAATATAGTGCAGCTTACTAGATGGGATAACTGTAATTTATATTATAATTTTTTTTTTTTTAGGCTAAGAATATTTTCAGCAACTACTAAGCCTATCAGTAGTCATGTAATGGACATGAAATGAGGCAGGCTTGTTTGAAGTATAGCCTGGATGAGAACCATGGCTATGTCCTTTTTTTATGCCCCTTCTACACGGCTCACACTCCGCCAGGTGTTTACTTGCTAAACAGGGAATCTGCCTGCTAAGCAAGTGGATGTCTAATCTGTCCGCTAGCTTATGCAGAACAGACACAGCCCGCTGTCCTCCTATGGGTGGTCAAATGTAAACAGACTGCCGTCTGCACCCGACTGTCATCCGATCTGCTAGATGGATGGGAAACGGATCCCCAGCTGTCTGTTTTTGGCAGATAGGATGTAAATGAACATATGTCTGTTTTTACATCAGCTGCTCCACATAATATAAATGGAGGGCTGCAATTGCTGACCATTTCTTGCAAAAATGCTGACTGCCTGGCTGTCCCATTGCCTACACTACTCTGAATGTTTGCAGATAAGGACTTAATGTACAGGTATGTTCTGGATCAGTTAAGATAATTGCCAGGTAACAGCATTTTTGGGGAGGGGGGAAAGAGCAACAGGCTTAATAAAGTGGTTTCAAACCCTTACATATACCCAGTGAAGGGACTATCCTCAGGCGATACACATATATATGAAACAAGGGCTACACAAGTTGTATCTGTCTATCTACAGTCTTCTCTTTTATTCAAAGTGCTGAAATGATGAGCTGGTCTGACTTGTCAGAAAAATGGGATGGAGAGCTGAAGTTTGAGAGTTTTTGAGAAGTCAGAGCTGATTGGAGGGAAGAGACACACCTCCCCTTCACACAGGAACAGAGCTGAGGCTGTCAATCTGCTGGAGGTCCCTCCCCTGTCAGCATGTTTCATCTTGCTTTCAGAAAAAATAAAATTAAAGTGACTCATGCTGATAGCAGAGGCACAAAGCGGCAGCCAAAAATGACACTTAGTGCTCCTAACTGAGACAAGTACACTAGAGCGAGGGTCAGCTAACTGGCTTGCTGATCTTCCATCCCAGAGCAATAATCAGAGTGCAATGCAGAGGGATTACTTGTAAAGTTGGAGCTGTAATAGGGAGCAAGAGCCACATAAGCCGATGTCTCCTCTGTAGTGCTTGCTTCTGTCCCATGTGGAGTGATACAACTGAATTCCTCTTATCCTGGCTAGCGGTCTCCAGAGTGGTGCCAGCAGCAGGAAAGAGGCGATCTTCAGGTCAGTGTGAAGCAATACACTGGGCGTATTAGTATAGGGTTGTTTTCATACTGATGTGCTGTGATTTACCCACACCGAGGGTGCAGGGCTGTGTACCTGCAGGTTTCCTGCATTTAGTCATAGACTTCTATTATATCATGTGGGTTTGGTGCACTTTCTGAATGCAGGAGATTTTGGTGCACTTTCAGAAAGTGCACCATGCCTGCAGGGTATAATGGATATCTATGGCATAGCGCAACTAACCCAGGAAAGTCACAGATGCAGGTGAACCGCAGCACATCCATGTGTAAGCAGCCTTTATAGGGGGCTCAGTAATGGTTCATTTACATTTCTAGTTTGGGAGGGTAAAATTCCATAGTTAAGATGTTTTTATAACTCTCGCCCCAACCACACCCATTTAACTGCAGTGGTCAGGGGGTGTACACTTGCCACAGCAGGTGTTATATGCCCTGTCATGGTTGGTGGGTGTAGCACCTGCCAAGCATGACCCATTTAATTGAAAGCGGAGGCTTTGCAGATGTCCTGCAACCTTGTGCAGTACAGCAAACAAGGGTTTAAAGCAGGCAGCATTGTGTTGCTTTCTCACTACCTGCTTTAATCCTGTGAAAGCATGCCGTAGCAGGGCACTTTCAGAGGGGACCCATTTACTTGGGTAAATAGGTTGCAATTGGCAGGCAGTAGCACCCACCAAAAGCAACGGGGGGGGGGGGGGGGTGGTGTTATTTACTGCAGTGGCACGTGTACACATTTGGCTGCTGCCTCAGCATCAAAGGGGGTTGGTAAAACTGTGACAACTGCAGGGTTTTACCACCTCCCAACTTTGTGTGAACAAGCCCTAAAAGGCTCATTCCCAAGTGCAGCAGCCATTCCTCTGAAAAGCGTTCTAGAGTGTGTTTGATAGGTGATTAAAACCCATGATTGCTGTGCAATGCATGCGATTGCAACATGGTAATACAGCATTTAGAGGTTTAAATGAGGTGTGAGGAGGCGACACTGTGCCTGGTGATCTTTGTTGTTCAGGTAGTTCTCCACCTCTTTTAATGTTGCCTATCCCTGTTATAGGGGGATATGCTTTGTTCACATTTCATGTCTGAGGTTTACAACCACTTTAACCCTTTCCCGCCGAGCGTACGTATATATGCGGCCTCGGCTTTCGGTGGTTATACCAGGATCATGCCTGCAGCTGCAGTCATGGATCCTGGTACTGTTGTTTAGAGCGGGCAATTGGCTATCCAGGCCTAACAACCGATGCAGCTAAAAGCCGCTCTGACCCAGCCTCCCGTCCCACCGGGAGACCCGATCCACGATCCGTCACCTTGAGTCAGACTGGCGTGAAGCCGTAAATGGCTTTGTGCCAATGTCACTTCCTGTTTACGCGGCTGCCAATGGCGCCGGATTTAAAAAAAAAATGTATATATATATATAACACACACACACTTGCTGTTTTCAGCGAGCTGAATACTTTGAAGTATAAAGGAGGGATTTTGGATCTTTTAGACCCTCGATCCCTCCATAAAGAGTACCTGTCACAGGGGATGTTTACATAACGTGTGACAGCAATAAAAGTGATCAATTTTTTTTTTTTTTTAATAATGTAAACATAAAAAAAAAGCGCCTCCATCCCTGGGAGCTAGCGCAGCAAAGAAAACGTATACGGAAGCTGCATATGTAAATGGTGTTCAAATCACACATGTGAGGTATCGTCAGAGCAATAATTCTAGCCCTAGACCTCTCTAACCTGGTAACCGTAAAAAAAAAAAAAAAATTAAAGCATCGCCTTTGGAAATTTTTAGGTACCGTAGTTTGTCGCCATTCCACGAGTGCGTGCAATTATAAAGCATGACGTTTGTTATCGATTTACTCAGCGTAACATACGAAAAAATTGGGCTAACGTTACTTTCATTTTTTTTTTTTAAATCCATGAAAGTAAATTTTTCCCAAAAAAGTTGTTTAAAATACCGTGTAACAAAATATTACAACGATCACCATTTTATTCTCTGCTAAAAAAAAAAAATAATATATATAATGTTTGGGGATTCTAAGTCATTTTCTAGCAAAAATAAAATACGGATTTTAACTTGTTGACACCAAATGTCAGAAATAGACTTAGTCATGAATGGGTTTTAAACAGCATGCTGGATTTGGAAGGCAACTGTGACTTCCTGATGATTCATAGCTATTTCCCATGCATGAGGCATGGACAGGTGGAGACTAGGCATGTAGCCTTCTGAGATGTATGCCTCAGGAGGCTGCAGGTAGGGGGGTATTGGAGTGCACAGATGTCATCCTTGCGATAAGTAAGGAAATATGAGCAAGTGGCTTCTGGAAAAGGTACTTGCTCCCTTACAAGGATCTCCCCTTAAAGTGTTACTAAAACCAGCACCCTGTAGTCACTCCATCTGGTCTCCCACAGTACACAGAAATGCATATTTTTTTTTTTTTTGTAAATATAAACAACTAAATACCTTTTCTCAGCAGTATATAGCAATCTTGTGACTTCAATCAGTGTCCAGCCAAGCATTGGTTAATTACAGGCAGATTGTGAGTTAAAATCCACTTTAATTTGTAGGCAGAAATCATCACACCTTTGTGGCCTGGGAACACGCACAAAAAAAAAGCATTGCACTTGTGGTGCCCCAAATGCAGCCAAGCATGTTGTGAATGAAACAGAATGAGCATAGTGCAGTACGTTTAGCCCCTTGGTGCCAGCTCCTGCCGGCCCTTTAAGGGATTTGGCATTCCGGGAGGCAGGGGGCTTGTGACCAGCATGATTGGTAGTCACATTAACAGAAAACTGCCGATCATCAGACGCAATTGTGAGCTGCCGGGAACACGCAGGGTGCTTGCTCTTGGTACAGCTCTATTGGCGCTAATGTGCATCGCCAAGGCCCGTCTGAGGGGCCATATTTGAATGCGGTCGGCTAAGGGTTCAACACTACTTTGACAAAACGGTAATTACACTTAGGTTTGTGGAACGTGCTTAAAAGTGCTCCTTTTTAGTCCTCTTAATACTCCTTGTTGTCTCATAGTGCTCCTTCCTAGGAGTGAGAATATGAAAATTGTGCTGGGTAAGGATGAGCTGCGGCGTGTTTGCACATCCCATGTGCAGAGCCTGCCAGGAAGTCGGCGCTGCGCTAATCACAGGCAGCGAGACATTGTCCCAATGCGCGGCTGCAGAGTTTGGGAAATGCCTCACTGCCTGCGATTAGCGCTGCGCAGTGACTTCCTGGCAGGCTTTGCACGTGGGGTATGCGAACACACTGGAGCTCATCCTTAGTGCTGGGGTAAACCATTCTGGTTGTCTGTAGCAGCCAATTAACTTCCTTGAGAGTCATGTGAGCTGTACTGCACTTTACCATGACCATTACAATGAAGCTTGAAAAACTCCCACTGCCAACATGTTTTCGAAGATCACCCACGACAACTAGCCAAATGTGAAGGCCAAAAGCACTGCACAGTGAAGAATTTTGAAACGCAGGGAAAAAGCGATGTAACTGAAAACTGCAACAAGAGGTTTATGTTTTTATAAAAGTAATGTTTTTTATTTTAGCATCTTTATAGTTGGATGGATTTAGTCAAGCAATAGTGTAGCAAAGATTATGGGACGGTGGGAACTTCCATCTGTGCTAATGCATAGGATACCGCAGCAGGATCCACTTTCTTTTTTGGGAGTGGAGAAAAGTTTGGACAGGTGCCTAGATAGAAGCTGATGGCAAATCTCTCTAATCAGGACATAAAAAAAATTGTGTTTTTTTTTCCTTTTCTTTTTTAGGTCACGTCACATGACCTTTAAAAAAAAAAAAAAAAACAACTGCCGCTTTAGCAGCGCTCTGGTGTAAAAGAGGTCTTCAAGCACAGGTATCAAACACAAGGCCCACGGGCCGAATACAGGCCATTTCATGTGGCCCTCACACCTCTCCTGCAGGAGAGCTCCTGGCCCCTACTTTCAAGCAATGCATCCAGCTTCGTCCCAGCAGCAGCATAAGGACAGGGGTGTACACTGTGATGTAAGGGAGAGTGGGGGACTCTTGACATCTAATCTTACAGATACAACCGGCCCTTTTGAGGGCAATCATAATGCTGATGCGGCCCGCGATGAAATTGAGTTTGACACCCCTGTCTTAGAGGGAATATGCCCTGGAAATCTTAGCCAGTGTCACATGAAGCTACGAACCTAAAACAGGGTATATGAATACATTGCTTATGTCCTGTACAATTAAGAAAATGGGTTATTTCTGTAGTTGTCCCACCATGTCAGCAAGTGTGCTTTCCATTGATATGGGAAAGCACCAAAAAAAAAAAAAACACATTTTGTTTAGGTGCTTCCTCATATCAATGGAAAGCACACTTGCTGACATGGTGAGACACCAGCACATCTTTCCTATAAGACCTCTTTCACACCAGAGCGCCGCTAAAGCAGTGGTCGTTTTTGCACTGCTTTAGCGTGCTGTTTTTTTTTTTTTTTTTTAAGGTCCTGTGACGTTACATTTAAAAAACAAACACACGACCAGTTTTGCTGCGCTTCCGAAGAACTTTTCAGGCATTCATGGGAAGGGACGTTTTGGGAGTGCTATTTACAGCGCTCCCAACCTGCCCCAAAGATTCTGCTTGCAGGACTTTTTGTAATGTCCCACAAGCACACCGCCCTGCCCCAGTGTGAAAAAGACCCATTGCAAAGAATGCGAGGCGCTTTTCAGAGACTATATCTAGCGCTAAAACACCTCCAGTGTGAAAGTACCCTTAGACCCCTTTCACACTGGGGCAGTAGCGGTAAAGCGGCGCTATTTTTAGCGATGCTTTACCGCTAATTTTGTGGCAGTATTCGGCCGATATCAGGGTGGTTTTACCCCCGCTAGCGGCCAAAAAAGGGTTAAAAACCACCGCAAAGCGCCTCTGCAGAGGCGCATTGCCGGCGGTATAGTCGCGGTTTCCCATTGATTTCAATGAGGAGAAGCGGTATACACACCGCTCCAAAGATGCGGCTAGCAGGACTTTTGGAGCGGTCCTGCTAGCGCACCGCTCCACTCGGGCTTTCACACTGGAGAAACAGCAGCTGCTTTTTAGAGTCGGTTTGCAGGCGCTATTTTTAGCGCAATAGCGCCTGCAAACCAACCCAGTGTGAAAGTGGTCTTACTCTACCCCACTTGAGTCCTCAGTTTTTTTTTTTGCTAGTTTCCTAAAGGTGACGGTCGCTTCAGACAAACTCCTACATTCCACACACTACTAAATGAGTATTCCACAGGGGAAAATGGTATCCTCACCCATAGCTAATCCTGAAGTGAATATTCACTCTGTTATAGGTCGACACAACATGGAGTGATGATCTCTGCATCCAATTCTAGCCCCATCTCAGGCATGTAACAAGTGTCCTACTTGACAAAAGATGAATTTTCTGCAACCGAAGCCTGCAATGTCACCGCTGTCCCCACTAGCAGCGAGCGTCCATCTTCACCCCTCTTCCTTCCGGGGCCACGAATTCCGGCTCTGTGGTGCCTGCGCCGTAGACATCGGCGCATGGCTCTATTGTAAATATCCCTAAACCGTGGAGGTTTAGGAGATATTTCCAGCACCTACAGGTAAGCCTTAATCGTAGGTAAAAGTGGTTGTACAGGGTGTACAACCACTTTTTAAGGGTTTACTTCTTCCTCTTTAAAGGAGTTTCAATTTGTACGCAATCAGGCAGGCCCTTGCACTACATGGTTTTGGTAAATCTGAAGAAAAAAATTGCAGAAAATCTAATAGTGTGTATGGGGTCTAAGACTACAATCGTTCCAACTCCTGTCTACCCGAGTCAGATCCATATTTGCCTGCCTAGACAAGGCAGACACAAAAAGGGAATGAGTGAGATGGAGCAGCAGCGTTTTTGAGGAGGCTGCAAAATGTTTTTCTCCCTCGGTCTTTAACCCCTTCACGCCTAAGGGTAAAACAAATCTAAATGCCTAAGCACAATTTTGCAAATTTGACATGCGTTACTAAAACTGTACATATCACCACAACTACTTTGTGGATCCAGGTTGATTAAACCTTGTTTGTTTTTTTCAGGACAAATTGGGATTTATTTTGGTGGTAAATGGATATCTCTTTTTTTTTTATCATCAAAGGAAAACTGGCCCAAAATAGTAAAAAACAAAATGCAGCTGTATGTTTGTGGCTATTATAATTTACCACCAAAGAACAGCCCAAAATAAATTCTCCTTCTCCAGACAATTGCAGCGATACCACATATGTGTATGTTAGTTGTTGTTTGTACCTGCAGTATAGCCCAGAAACGATGATGATTGAATTTTTTTTTATCCTGCCTAAAATACAACCACTAATTAAAAAAATTTAAACATCAGCTAAAATATGCTGACCATGACTTTTGACCCCGACAATAACACTAACCCCCCCCCCCCCCGATCCTGTTATTTTTTACACACTTTGGTTTGTTTACATTTTCTCTCCTCCAAGAAGAGGAAGATACAATGTTACTTTCTCTTCATTAAGAAAAGGAAGTAAACACAGTGACAGGCTCACAGTGACAGCCAATTAGAGGCTATCACAGCAATCAGGTGACCCGGAATTGTCCGTCCCAGGTCCTGATCATTGGTGCGAGACCCCCAGTATCTGATGAGAGCATGCTATGCAGCCCCACGGAAAAAAAAAACACTTCTGTGGGGACGCATATATGTGTGTGGTCAGCAGTAAGGGGTTAAAGACCTGAAGCAGGAACCTTACGCTGCTGTGCACAAAAGCCTTAGCATTGTAGTTCTCAATTCTCCGCCATCTTGCCATGCCTCTTTGGAGACAGACAAAGAGACCTGCAAAACCTTTTAAGAATTCCTCCGTTCATGAACAAAAAGAATGGGAAATCTATAACTTGATCACTCCAGAAAAGATTTTCACTCCTCTAAAAAAAACCTTTGCTGAACTCAAGTTAGAGTTCTCTATAAAATAAAAAAAAGTGGTCTTTTCCTGTAGTTGATCCTGCAGTTTTAGTCCTAAACATCTCACTGTACTTATTAAAAGGTGTTCCTTCATTCACAGATTCTGCAGATAGAATGCTTGAGACACTTATGAGAGCTCTCTTTACTCTGGGAAGGGCCCAGCCACCAACTATCACTGCAATTTTAGTATGTCAAGCTGCAGCTAATTGCACCAAGGCAGTGAACAATCTAAAGCAGGTGTGGGCAATTCATTTTCCCAAGGGGTCATATGAGAAATTGGGTCTCGTTTTGGAGGGCCGAACTTAAAGGAGTAGTAAAGTTACATGTTTTTTCACCTTAATGCATCCTATGCATTAAGGTGAAAAAACATTCGACAATACCGCCCCCCCCCGAGCCCCCGTTTTTCTTACCTGGCCCCTCGAAAGTCCCATGCTCGTCCCCATCATCCTCTTCGTTTTTCTGCCTGGCCGCCGATTGGCTACACTGGATAGATTGAAAGCAGCGCAGCCATTGGCTGGCGCTGCTGTCAATCACATCCAATGACGCGGCACGCCGGGGCCGAGTGATACAGTCGGCGGCTATGGCCGCCGCTGTATCACAGGAGCGCGCCCGCAATCACTCCACACCATGCGAGCTCACTCGAATTAAGGTGTGGAGTCCTTGCGGGGAGGAGCCAAGACAGCCGCCGAGGGACCCCAGAAGACCAGGATCGGGGCCACTGTGTGCAAAACGAGCTGCACAGTGGAGGTAAGTATAACATGTTTGTTATTTTTAAGCAAAAAAAAAAAAAAAGGTATAGTGCTCCTTTAATTCTCAATATAAATTTTTGACCTGGGAAGCAAGTACATAAACATATTGTCCTAGGTATAATAGGTACAACTACTCATGAAATGGGTCTCTTTCAGACGGGTAGTCGGGAGGTAGTAAAAAACAGGCGGTTGAGCCGCAGCTTTAACAGCCCACCCAAACTGTAAAATGACAGCTGGACAGGGCTGTTTACAGGCCGAGACCACGGCAAGCAGCACTATAGGGCGCTGCTGAAACCACATGATTGCAGTACAGTAGTTTTGCATTATAGGGCTGATGGTCATATAACATTGCCTGTCAAATGCCCTCTGCAAAGCGCTGACTAGGAGAGAGCTTGAGATCGGTACCAAGAGAATTTCTGCAGATCCTGATCTGGAGTTTAGAACAGGTGCTCGGCTCAAGGAGTTTGCAGCATGTAGGCACCAACACAGGAAAGACCTTGGTAGCAGAGCGGCAGGAGAGCACTGGGAGGTTTCCTAGGTAATGCTCTTCCACCAGAACTAAACCTACCCCGTTGTACCAATCAGCTCCTCAGACTCCCATTCTTGCAGCTCTCCCCACGGACACCTGTAAGGATGCCTTTCTGAGCTCAGAGAGGCATGCCGACAGTGGAGGCATCAGGGGCCGGATGTTGCCCTGGTCTGATGGAGAGGATCCTGTATTCCAGGACCATGGTGTGATTAATCAATCACTTTCTGCTCTGCTCTTTTGTGTGGATGCCCTAGCACATACCATGAGACAAATTTTCAGAATGGCTCTAATCTACATCCACAGAATCTTGTGGCTCAAAGCCTGGTCACCCGAAGCTGCCTAAAAAATGCACCTCTATATGTATGCCCATTCAATGCAGACATCTTTGTGGGGAGGCACTTGACAAATTTATCAAATATGTGACAGGAGGCTAGGTTTTATTTCCACAGCAAAAAATTCCAAAACCCCCTTCCTCAAAACACAGCACATCTAACCAGGCTAATATACCCACGTTCAGCTTTTCCTTTTGGAGGTGCCCTCACTCCCAAGAGTGGGGGGGATATTACAGTTTCCCTTTTCCTGGGTCAAAAACATCACAGACCCATGTATTCAAAAACAACTACAAACTGCCTAAGGTCAGTCAGATTTGCCAAATGCCCTAAAACATATCTTGTTCCAGGAAGTAGTTGTATCAGTACCCCCCACAAGACAGATTCAAAAGAGTTTACTCCAAACTGTTCACAGAACCTAAGCCCAAAAGGGATATTCTTCCTATTCTGGACTTAAAATGCCTCAACAAATAACTTCAAATTCCAAAATTTCACATGGAACCGCAAAGTCAGTATTCGCCTCTCTGAGACAGGGAGAATAGTGGACATGCAAGGTGCCTAACTGCATACAGTATTCTCATTTATCCTCATCAGCTCTTTCTACACTATGCTGTAGCAGACAGCAATTTCTAGTTTGTCACACTGCCTTTTGACTTAATTTCTGCTCCTACAGTATTCTCCAAGGTCCTAGCACCCCTTCTTGCCCAGAATTCAGGGCATCCAGGTCACAGGTTATTTAAGCCAGTGGTTCTTAACCCTGTCCTTAAGTACCCCCAACAGTCCATGTTTGCAGGTTTTCCTTTATCTTGCACAGGTGCTTTAAATCAGCCAATGGCTTGGTATTTTGGACAGCTACTTTATCAAAGAGAAATTCCCAAAACATGGCCTGTTGGTGGTACTTGAGGACAGGGTTGAAAACCACTGGTCAAGGTTCCTCAACTCCAGTCCTCAAATACCTCCAACAAGACATATTTTCAGGTTTTCCTCAGATGAAAACAGCTGTGATAATTCTTAAGGCAGTGAAGTTGATCAAATCACCTGTGCAAGATAATGGAAAGCCTGAAAACCTGACCTGTTGGGGGTACTTGAGGACTGGAGTTAAGAAACATTGATTTAGGTTACCTTTCCCTGAAGAACTTATCTCCCGTACAGTTGTCTGCAATTGTCCACAAGACAATTCAGATGCTCCAGGCCTTCGGTTGGGTGATCAATTTCCCAAAATCTGCCCTCCAGCCTTCTCTGCACCAGGAATACTTGGGTCTGGTCCTTGACACATCCCAAGTGAAGGGTTTCTTTCCACAAAGGAAAAATCTCTCTCACAGCCCATGCTTGAGCTCAAAAAAGACATCACACAATGAAATTCTCCACGAGAGCTTTAGTAGCCTCTTTCAGGGTTGTACCATTTGACAAGTTTTATTTAAGACCTTTCTAATACAACATCTTGTCACAATGAAAGCAAGCATGCTGCTTTTCTCGACCTTCCTATGGAACATGATCGCACATGGAATTCAAGCTTCACATTAACATCTTGGAACTCAGAGAAATACAAATGGCTCTGCAACACTGGACTCCACCTCTGCAACAACACCCAGAGTACAGTCAGACCATAAACTAGGCACCATGCATTATGCAGCCTTCAAGGAAGCAAGCCACACAATCTCACTTTCCAGAGATTTCCAGTCTACGTACAAGTAGTGGAGAAGTGGACTACTTTAGCTGCCACCACCTGGATCAAGGGTAATGGGCCCTTCATCCAAGCCTCTTCAATCTGATACGTCAGAAATGGAGGACTGGATATGGATATCCTAGCCTCCAGATTCAACAACAAATACCCCCTTGTCTGTAGCAAGGAATCTCTACCACTGGCTTCAAATGCCTTGGTAATTCCATGGCCTCAGTTCAGACCAATCTATACCTTTCCCTCAGTGTGAATTCTTCCTCTGCTGCTCAAAACAATAGAGTAAGAGAGGAAAAAGACAACTCTCCTTCCACAAAACAGGCCCAGAAGAACCTGATACACAGACATTTAACAACCTCTGGCATCTTTCCAGTAGGCCAGATCTGCTAACTCAGGGCTCTCTCATCCATCTTGCTTCTCAGTCTCTGGCTTTAACGGCATGGCTGTTGCAGCCCAGGTTTGAACAGGTAAGGGAATTTGCTGAAAACAGTTCAGGCTCTGCAGGGGTCCCAACAATAATGTCACGATCCGTCCAGATAGCTGACTGCCAGCTGGCTCAGCGCGCCGCTGAGAGCCTGAGCCAGCCAGTCCTACCCCTACCCCCAGTGAACGCTGGAGTGACTGACATTCACCACTCTGCTCAGAGAAGACCAGAGAACTGCGTGATCAGCTGTCTTTGATCACTTCGTTCTGGAAGACTGCAGCAGCCTTCTAGGCGAGTATAAACATTTACTTTTTCTTGGTTTCCTGCACTTCTCTTTAAGGCAGTAACAAAAACCAATATGCATTAGGAGAATATTTCAAATTGGTTACTAAGGGTTTCCTGTACATTGCATACCATGACTGCTCTGTGCACTGTCTTGCTACATAAGCTGAGAACATTCAACAGAACTCAAAAACCTGGCAACAGGAGTGTAGTGCATCGTGATCCTTTAATTTCACCATTTGAGTAAATAACCTTGACAAAAGGAGTATTGGAGTGAAATCTTGATCTGCACTCTTGTTGTACGTTGGTGACTCAAAGTACTTCATTTAGTCTGTTAACATGACAAGGCATCCAGCGTTTGAAAGTCAGCAATGGTAGCCAGCACATTTCCTTTAACTGCAGTTTTCTTTGGGTCCTGATGCTTTAATCTGCAAGTTAAAAATTCTGGGCACTTCCACCTGTTGCAAGTTCCTTATATACCTCTATAAACCTGATACACAGGCAAAAGGCAGAACATATAGCATCTAGGGGGTTCACTATAACAGGCGTTTTAAGGCAGCAGATCACATACACAAATAAAAATGTGATTTTCACAGCACTGCCTGATCCACAGATCTGCCCTCTATGACTCTTCCAGGTTTGACAGGTCTATAAAACAAACTTGAAATATTAAACTATTCCAATATCTTTTTAGAAGCCCTCCAGGTTTCAGTCTCTCCATGTAACCTCCACCTCATCTGTTCTGTACCTGTGGAGAGGATAGCAAATAAAAAAACAAATTAAACCAAAACCACCAGTCTAGATAGGAGACAAAATAAACCAATCTAATGAGAGCAGAACATAGTATTGACAGCAGAAGCTAACCTCTGAGTTATCCAGGAGTCTTGCAGCGGTGTGGTGTGGCCAGAGCGAAACATTTCCCATCCAGCTTGAGCAATCATAGCACCATTATCTATGCAAAAGCTTAAAAGTACAGAGACACTAATTTACTGAAGAACCAAGATTCAAGTCAATGCATGAATAGAGAAGTAAATGAGAATCAAACCCATTCACATGGGGCACACAAACCCATACACCCATGCAGTGAACCATGTTTATCCGCCTGGGAAGCACAGCACAGACAGACCACGTTCTAAACAGTGAATTGGTCCTGCATAGATATACACTCAGGGATGCACATGAAGATCCTTGCAACTGTACACCTGTTATTAACTATAACAGGCTGGCTGCACAGACCATTTTTGCTTTCCGTGGGATCATAGCTCTCTGCATGGGTGTATGGATCTACCGGTCCATGCATCTGCATGAATGAGGCCAGATAAAATCAGGATAGTGGCCAATACTTACCTTTCATCTGTTGCAAACAATTTGGCACCTCGTTCCTTGCACATAATCTCCATCATCTCTTGTAAGCGAATGTTACCTAAGTGTAGAAACAGAACATTTACAAAGTTAAATTTAGAGTCTGACTCCAGAAGTTAAACTTTCAAGTTAACAGAGGCCATTTTGGAGTTTGCTGCTTTACCAATTGCTGTAAACGGCGTTGAATGAGGAAGTGCTCTAACATGGTAGATATGCGGTCTGACAATTGTCATCTAAATGTGCATTATTAATGTTATAATTCCATCTAAGATACTGCCTTCCCAAATAATACTAGTAAAATTAAACCATATTCAAGTAAATATCACACACATAAAAAAGCTAGCAGAGAGTAGGTAATTAGTGGTGTCAAAAGGAGAAGTATAGCCAAAGCTTTTTTGGATGCATTTCTCCTATGGATCACAGAAGTGCAGTTCGTTCTGCACTCCTGTGACCCGTTTTCGGGCGTCAGCAGGCTGAAGCCCAGTGAGCGGAGGTCACTCAGCTGGTCCAGGCTGGGGAAAGATTCAGACTTTACAAAATCGGGATCCACCCAGATGCCTGGACTGGCAGCTGGCTTGGCCTCTCAGCTGTGCCAGAGTCAGTCGCTCCCACCCCAGCACTCCAGTGAGCGTTGGGAGAATCAAAGCAGAGAGCCGGTGACCGATAGTCTCAGCTCTCTTCTCAGAGCGGAGGGGAGAACTGAGGGATCAGTGGTGCTTGATCATTCAGTTCTCAGTGCAGAGGCGGCAGGGAACAGATGGAGCATCCTCCTAGTCAATTATACTTTTTTGTAAACCCCAAACTTCTCTTTTAACCACTTAAGCCCCGGACCATTTTGTAGCTAAAAGACCAGGCCCCTTTTTGCGATTCGGCACTGCGTCAATTTAATTGACAATTGCGCAGTTGTGCGACGTGGCTCCCAAACAAAATTGGCGTCCTTTTTTTTCCCCACAAATAGAGCTTTCTTTTGGTGGTATTTGATCACCTCTGCGGTTTTTATTTTTTGGAATGTAGAGCACAGTTTTCCTTAAGCAAGTGTTCAAAAATATACAAGTCAGTATGTAACTTACATCCAACTCCACCAACTATTAGTACTTCTTGTGAGCCGCAATGAGCCATAGCCCGTTCTGTGATCTCTACAAGCATGGCAAACAAAGTCTCCTGTCAGAATGGAAAAGCTTGGTAAATTAAATCTTGGCAGCACAGATGTGGGAGAGAGGCTTACAGTTAAGTATGGGAAATGTATGCGATCAATGCAGTGAAAAATGTAAACATCTCAGCAATTTTATCTGCTTAAACTACAGAGATATTATATCCCAATGATGTTGGGAAATAGTAATCTGGGAGACAAACATTCATTTTTTACATGTAATGAAAAAACTGGTAAGATTTTCATGTGCATCTTACAAACCTGCAAAGAAAAACAGAGGTCCTCTGGTGTAGATTCTCCTGAAGACAACATTTTGTGAGCCATGTCCTATAAAGGAAATGGAAAAACAAGCTCAAATAATGGTAGCAATATAAATACAGCCAGGAGCGTTACAAGAGATGATGGACGTCTAGTAAAGTCACTATAGGGATTCTTAGCTCTGCAACCACCATTTTCTAAGTGAACCTATCAGCGGATAAAATTTAACATGTCAAGTAAAATATAGGTAAGGTAATAATACTTAAAGTGATACTAAATTCTGTTATTTTTATACAAAAAAAAAAACATGTTATACTTCCCTGCAAAACCATTGCACAGAGCAGCCCAGATCCTCCTCTTCTCGGGTACCCCGTCTGCGCTTCTGCCCCCTCCCTCCTGCCCCTACTGCAAGCAGCTTGCTATGGGGGCATCAGAGCCGAGCTGCTGTTCTGTGTGTCCATTCAGACATTGAGCGCCCTCTCTCTCCACATTCGCTCACTGACTGACTGACAGCAGCTGCCAATGGCACCCGCTCTGTGCCTCAGCCAATCAGGAGACAGAGTCCTGGACAGCTGAGTCCTGCAACATCTCTGGATTGAGATGGGGCTCAGGTAAGTATTAGGGGGGATGCTGCACACAGAAAGTTTGTGTTAATGCATAGAATGCATTAAGATAAAAAAAACTTCTGCCTTTAGAACCACTTTAAGTTCCGGGGAGCCCACTGAACCAAATGCACGTTAGTAATTGGGCACCTGGCTTTTACGCTTTTTGGCATTTCCCCTGTCTTACAACTTGTAAGGAGAGACTGCATGCTGCTTTATACTAAACATCTCTGTCAAGAAGGACCACTTTAGCTGCTAGGGATGCCTGAGGAATGAACATGATGTTAGTAATGGTAACAATTTGTAGGTGAGGCATCTCAAGTCACCTCATCACAGATATGACATCAGCTAATGTTCTGCTCAGTCTGGTAAAAAGACAAAGCGAGCTTCTCTACAAGAAACATCTTTTGAGGTTCATAAACATAAAAATTCCTATTTCTGTACACAGATATCTGACTGTCTTGAACTAACTATGCTTTCATTATATTATGCAAAATACAGGCCACCTCTATACCACCTATTTATCGGATATTAGCATTTTTGATAGGCTACACTACTGCATACACTGTACTTTGTTAATCTTATTAAATACAAAAACATTATATATAACCGTGCAAGAAAATTCGGTAATGTATTATACTTTTACTCTTCACGTACAGTAAATCCGTAGGGCTCATTTCAAAAAGATCAATCACACCAACCATTTTAACCACTTCAATACAGGACTTTTTGTACCACTTCAATACCGGGCCTATTCTAGCACTTCTCTCCTACATGTACAAATCATCATTCTTTTGCTGGAAAATTACTCGGAACCCCGAAACATTATATATGTTTTTTTAGCAGACACCCTAGGGAATAAAATGACGGTCATTGCAACTTTTTTTCTTGCACGATATTTGCGCAATAAATTTTTCAAACGGCTTTTTTTTTTTTTAAAAGAAAATGGTTTCATGAATTAAAAAATAACAAAACAGTAAAGTTAGCCCAATTTTTGGGGAAAATATGAAAGATGATATTACGCCGAGTAAATAGATACCCAACTTGTCACGCTTTAAAATTGCGCACGCTCATGGAATGGCGCCAAACTTCGGTACTTAAAAATCTCCATAGGCAACGCTTAATTTTTTTTTACAGGTTACCAGGTTAGAGTTACAGAGGAGGTCTAGTGCTAGAATTGTTGTACGCGCTCTAACGCACGCGGCGATACCTCACATATGTAGTTTGAACGGCGTTTACATATGTGGGCGACTTACGTGTGCATTCGCTTCTGATCGCGAGCTACCGGGGACAGGGGCGTTTTAATTTTTTTTTTTTTTACATTTTTTTTATCACTTTTATTCCTATTACAAGGAATGTAAACATCCCTTGTAATAGGAATGTGTGTGACAGGTCCTCTTTATTGAGAGATGCAGGGTCAATAAGACCCCACATCTCTCCTCCAGGCTGGAAAGCATGAGATCAGTGAAAAAATTTTCACTGATCTCATACTTACTAGCCGCAATAACGGCTTTGTTTACATTTGAGGACCCGGGCGTGACGTCATCATATCGCGCCCGGGCCTCCGACGATCATAGAGATGACTGGTGACTATCTGGTCACCAGTCATCTCTATGCTCGTCACGTGACCCACTGACGATGCCGGAAGATTCTCTCCGGATCCCTGATCGCACGGGAGAGCCCGGAGAAGCACCGGATGGTGGCGGGAGGGGGGGGGGGGATGTCCCCTCCCGCCGCCTATAAGAACGATCAAGCGGCGGAACCGCCGCTATGATCGTTCTTATGGTGCACAGAATCGCTGGCACTTCAAAAGGATATCTGAATGGTGCCTCTAGCTGCAGGCATCATTCAGATATCCCCCTACAAAGCCAGGACGTCATATGACGTCCACCCAGGATGGGAGATCCCATCTGTGGACGTCATTTGACTATGGCTGGGTAGGGAAGTGGTTAAAGTTAAAAATATACCATTTTTGTTCTATGAATAATTCATACACTGAGAAGAGATTATATAGACCTCAATAAATTAAGAAATGTTGGAATTCTATCCTATTCATGACACATTTTGTTATCACAAATGTCCTTACCTCAATGTAAGAAAGAATGCCAGAGAAGGACACATCCATTCCTTTCACTGTGTATGGCAGCTCCACAAATTTTTTGCCCCTAAATTCAAAACCGTTAAACTTTTCAACTAAAGTAGGTACAGATTAAAGGCATGTATCAGCATAATGTCAATCAGCTTGTTTTCCCAGCTGCTCATGATGCTATGAATTGATCTATGCTGGTTGTTTGGGAACAAAGTCTCTAGCAACCAGTCTGCTTCTAAAAAACCCCTTTCACAATAACTAGTAATTTGCCAATGACATTGACTAAATATTAGCATATGTCTATGCACTGATGTCACCAGCATTCTCTATTTTTTAATTATGTTTACGTTTGAAAAATTAGCTCAAAAAAGCTCATCTCTAATTCAGAAGAAGGGACGGCAGTAACAACAGTTGCTAGTGGGCTTAAAGTAAATTAAGTATACCTACAAATCAACCCAATAGTGCTAGTTCTTGCATCCATGTAGGCAATTTTAATTTAGTTCAAAAAGTTATATGTACCATTTAGAAACTTGCTACCCTGCTGTCAGCACTATGTTTCTACAAACTTACTTTTACATTTAATATACCTGAAGCACTGTATTTAAAGCGGAGTTCCACCCAAAAATGGAACTTCAGCTTGCTGGTGACCCCCTGACATGCCACATTTGGTATGTCATTTTTTTGGGGGGAGCAGGTACCCTGTTTTTACAGGCACCCAGCTCCTACTTCCTCCCCTGGCGCCGGATGGAAGATCACCTCTCCCCCCTCCCTCTCTGCAATCTTCTGGGACACGTCACAGGTCCCAGAAAATTTCCCAGCCATTCACAGCGCGCAGTGCATGCCCGGCTGTGAAGCCACAGCCAGGCGCCCACAGTTAGAATGCCGGTGCCGTGGAGGAGGAGCGAGGCTTCGTACGCCCGCATCGCTGGACAGGTGAGCTTCCGATAATTAAAAGTCAGCAGCTACACTTTTTGTAGCTGCTGACTTTTAAATAATTTGAACTCTGCTTTAACGAGTAACTCCACATTTGTTGAGAAAAACAAAAAAATACTAACAATCTCCTCTGGGTGATCAATGCACATTGCAGGGATTTTACCAAACTTTGTAGCAGATTTCTACCTTTTGGTGCTCTAAAGAAATTGTTAGTCTGCAAAAGAGGACAGTCAGATTCATTACAATTTTTTTTGTGGGGGGGGGGGGGGTTCTGTACATCAACAGTGAACAGCACACGTCTATGTTGCCATATTGCGTTAAATTTGAAAATTGCAGCCACTGCAGATTGAAAAAGAATGGCAATTCTTAATAAATTAGAACTTTTTTGTTTTCTATATTAAAAGTTACCCTTTAAATTAGATAATCTCATAGCCAAATGCCTTTTCTGCCCAGAACAGTTGATGACAGGATTTTAGTGCTGATGCACAGAAGCATCAGTGTTTACACGATTACAGAGGAGTACAGTCATTCACTTCTATGGCCCGCTGTATGCCCCACCTGCAGCTCCCCAGGGATGGAAAATCGCAGAGAATTTTACGCTAGGCATATTTAATGCTTGCAAATGTCTGTGTGCACATAGCCTTAAGGTTGACAGACACAATTTCAGATAATAAAATTCTGCAACATAAAATAGGGAAAGATAGAAAACAATGCTTTGGAAACATACATACAATACATTTAGAGGAAGTACTTACTTCTTGGCCATTTGCTCAATATTATATCCAGGACTGGGATCATTTGGGATCTTGTGATAAAAAGCAAAACAAAAATAAATCCACAATAGATCCATGACAGCCAAACAACTAGAATTTCAGGAAGAGAAGTCAAAAATAGCTGCCTCCATATTCTCCCAGTGCAAGGTTGCCTTTAAAATGCAGCGTCATACATGTTCCAATACTGAAAACAGTCAACTGTAAGTACTGTGTGTAAACTGTACATCTACAATTTATCCTAAATGAAAGTTAGGACACTAATACAAAATGTATATATAAATATATTTTTGCAGAAAAACAAGCTATATTTGTTAGGAAAAACTTAAAATTGCTGGTATAGAAAAAAAAAAAAAAAAAAAAGAAAAAAAAAGTACTCTACGAAATCATTTACTTTCAGCACTATTGTGTTGTATACTGGGAGAATAGGAATCACATACAACCTTGGGAGACATTCCTACAGTGCTTTCCACCTATACAAATCTGAGGAAAGCAAGTCTCCTGCACTCTATGATATACAGTGTCTGAATTATCTCAACAGGGAACAGAAAATAAGTAATAGGTTTAAATGTTTTTCACTCCTGACAACAAAAGCCACCCTCCGATGCAAGATGGCAATTTTCTAATCTCTACATAACAGGTTATATTTCCTGGTTCTCCATTTTACCACTTCTTTTATATGTCCATGCTTTTTCATTATATTACCAAAATGATGCGCAGGCATAGCCAGACAAGTAAAAATAACACTATGCAATCATCACTGCACCTGCACAACCTGAGCATAACTACTGCTTCTTGGACAAACTGAAGAAACACACCGTTAACCTGTCCCTGACTTGCTGAGAAAACATTTTAAAAAGGGTTACAGTACTTACAAATGTCAAGGACTAGCAATACAAACAAGAAATCTGGATGTATAAACTATAAACTGACAATATCTAATCTCTTTTGCATACATGAAGTGACACTGTCAAGAAAAGGAAAACATTCAGGTGATCAGGCTTAGATTAAAGCAGCCATTCCTTAGCTCAAGTGTTTCTATTTGTTTCAGGATGTTATTCAGAGCAAAAGTTCAGTTCAGTGCCCCAGGAAATGGTTGAGCCCAGCAGGTTTTATGCCCCTTAATTACACATCTCTACAACACAATTTGGGGCCATGAACAGTACTGTTTTTGTGTCATCCTGTGCGCTGTTGGATAAGTAAAATGTCTTACCTTTAGGACTCTAGCAAAGCGGTCCAAACAGTTTCCAACAGCTATATCTATTGTTTCACCAAATATCCGATACCGATGTTCAGAGTATGCAATGACCTATAGGGACAGGAACCACAGAATATGTGACATTTGCTTGTCGGCAAATTGTCATTTACATTGCTTGCTTTTATCAAGCGGTTTAATCACCATTGTTAAGATGAGCTCAAACAAAGCATATCTAACCTCCCAAAAATTGTATATACTGTAGCTTACCAGTCCTCAAATGTGGTGGCTGCCTTAGTTCTTTTTTTTTAGGCTAAGACATGACAAGACCAGCCTGTGTCCAACTTTGGCTCCTCCCATAGATACTGTCTATATTCACTTCTCCACTGTAAGTGTGTTAGTCAAAATAAAACCTGAAAAAGAAAAATGAGAGCAGCTACCCCTTATAAGGTTTGTTAAGTAGAGATAGATCTATCTATCTCAACTTAGCAGGATACACAGTTCTTTCATCAGTTTATACCTGACCCTTAGGCTGCGTTCACACCTATGCGCATTGGATGCAGAGAACCCGCATCAATTTCACAATAGCAGGAGATTTTGACTGGCTCTCAATGGAGCCAGTTCACTTATCTCCGCTGCGGCTTCGAATTTGCACAGGAGTCCTGTGCGTGTTTTGGTCCGTTTCAGGCTCGAATTCAGCCAAAAACTTGGGCTAAAGTCGGACCTGAAACGGTGAACCAGGACACCCCGGACCCCTGCTGTGAGCTGCATGCGGCGATGGTGTGAACCCAGCCTTAAGCCTCGTACACACGACCGAGTTTCTCGTCAAAAAATTACAAGAAACTTGCTGGCAGAGCTTTCTTGCCGAGTAAATCGGTCGTGTGTACGCGGCTATCAGGTTTCTCGTCAAGAAAACCGACAAGAATCTCGATGAGAAAAAGAGAGAACCTGCACTCTATTTTCTCGTCGAGATTCTCGTCAGCATGTTTCTCGACGAGAAAAGTGTGTGTGTGTACACTAACCTGTCGCCGTGGAAACCCGCGCATGCTCGAAATGACTGACGCATGAGCGGTAGCTTCCTAGGCATAGGTAGGGTGTAGCAAGATGGCGGCGATGGTATCGAATGTGACGAGCGCACGCTCGTCGTAGTCGATTACGTCACCGCATTCGCTCCATTCAAAGAACCGCGGGTTCTTTGAATCGAGCGTGTGTACACTCGGCCGGGACAAGTTTCTTGTCCAAGAATCTCGTCAAGAAAAACAAGTTTTTTCCTGACGAGATTCTCGGCCGTGTGTACGAGGCTTTAGACTTACCGTATTTATCGGCGTATAACACGCACTTTTTTCCCCTTAAAATCAGGGGAAAATCGTGGGTGCGTGTTATACGCCGATACTCCGTCGAATTCCCCTGCTGAAAACGAGCGAGAGGAGCGAGCGGAGCCGAAGCCGAAGTACAATCGGCTTTACTCGGCTCCTCTCGCAGTCCCGCCCATCTCTGACTGCGCCGCTGACATAGAGAAAGCCGAGTGTACTTCGCCTAGTCTCGGCTCCTCTCGCAGTCCTGCCTGTGACTGTGAGCAGACACGAGTCTAGGCGAAGTACACTCGGCTTTCTCCGTCAGCGGCGCAGTCAGTGGAGATGGGCGGAACTGCGAGAGGAGCCGAGTCCAGCCGAAGTACACTCGGCCCCGCTCGCTCCTCTCCATCGGCGCCAAATTTTAAAAACCGCCCGGACTGACACGATCGCAAAGGCACTGGGCAAGGCTGCAGATGGACAGATGAACACTGGGCACGGCTGCAGATGGACAGATGGACACTGGGCACGGCTGCAGATGGACAGATGGACACTGGGCACGGCTGCAGATGGACACTGGGCACGGCTGCAGATGGACAGATGGACACTGGGCACGGCTGCAGATGGACACTGGGCACGGCTGCAGATGGACAGATGGACACTGGGCAAGGCTACAGATGGACACTGGGCACGGCTGCAGATGGACAGATGGACACTGGGCAAGGCTGCAGATGGACAGATGGACACTGGGCACGGCTGCAGATGGACAGATGGACACTGGGCACGGCTGCAGATGGACAGATGGACACTGGGCACGGCTGCAGATGGACACTGGGCAAGGCTGCATGCTGCATTTAAATGTAAGTTTTTTTTCCTTGAATTTCCCTCCTAAAAGTTTTTTTCCTTAAAATTCCCTCCTAAACTTGGGGTGCGTGTTATACGCCGATAAATACGGTATATTAAAAAGCAATAAAACAATCCTTGTGAAGTACTACCAAGCTGGAATCGGAGTCTGAATTACAGTGGGTATGGAAAATATTCAGACCCCCTTAAATTTTTCACTCTTTGTTATATTGCAGCCATTTGCTAAAATCATTTAAGTTCATTTTTTTTCCTCAATGTACACACAGCACCCATATTGACAGAAAAACAGAGAATTGTTGACATTTTTGCAGATTTGTTAAAAAAGAAAAACTGAAATATCACATGGTCCTAAGTATTCAGACCCTTTGCTGTGACGCTCATATGTTTAACTCAGGTGCTGTCCATTTCTTCTGATCATCCTTGAGATGGTTCTACACCTTCATTTGAGTCCAGCTGTGTTTGATTATACTGATTGGACTTGATTAGGAAAGCCACACAACTGTCTATATATGACCTTACAGCTCACAGTGCATGCCAGAGCAAATGAGAATCATGAGGTCAAAGGAACTGCCTGAAAAGCTCAGAGACAGAATTGTGGCAAGGCACAGATCTGGCCAAGGTTACAAAAAAAAAAATTGTGCTGCACTTAGGGTTACTAAGAGCACAGTGGCCTCCATAATCCTTAAATGGAAGACATTTGGGACGACCAGAACCCTTCCTAGAGCTGGCCGTCCGGCCAAACTGAGCTATCGGGGGAGAAGAGCCTTGGTGAGAGAGGTAAAGAAGAACCCAAAGATCACTGTTGCTGAGCTCCAGACATGCAGTCGGGAAATGGGAGAAAGTTGCAGAAAGTCAACTATCACTGCAGCCCTCCACCAGTCGGGGCTTTATGGCAGAGTGACCCGACAGAAGCCTCTCCTCAGTGTAAGACACATGAAAGCCCGCATGGAGTTTGCTAAAAAAAAACACCTGAAGGACTCCAAGATGGTGAGAAGTAAGATTCTCTGGTCTGATGAGACCAAGATAGAAGTTTTTGGCCTTAATTCTAAGCGGTATGTGTGGAGAAAACCAGGCACTGCTAATCACCTGTCCAATACAGTCCCGACAGTGAAGCGTGGTGGTGGCAGCATCATGCTGTGGCTGTGTTTTTCAGCTGCAGGGACAGGACGACTGGTTGCAATCGAGGGAAAGATGAATGCGGCCAAGTACAGGGATATCCTGGACGAAAACCTTCTCCAGAGTGCTCAGTACCTCAGACTGGGCCGAAGGTTTACCTTCCAACCAGACAATGACCCTAAGCACAAAACTAAAATAACGAAGGAGTGGCTTCACAACAACTCCGTGACTGTTCTTGAATGGCCCAGCCAGAGCCCTGACTTAAACCCAATTGAGCATCAATGGAGAGACCTAAGAATGGCTGTTCACCAATGTTTACCATCCAACCTGATAGAACTGGAGAGGATCTGCAAGGAGGAATGGCAGAGGATCCCCAAATCCAGGCGTGAAAAACTTGTTGCATCTTTCCCAAAAAGACTCATGGCTGTATTAGATCAAAAGGGTGCAAATACTAAATAATGAGCAAAGGGTCTGAATACTTAGGACCATGTGATATTTCAGTTTTTGTTTTTTAATAAATCTGCAAAAATGTAAACAATTCTGTTTTTCTGTCAATATGGGGTGCTGTGTGTATATTGAGGAAAAAAATTTACTTAAATGATTTTAGCAAATGGCTGCAATATAACAAAGAGTGAAAAATTTAAGGGGGTCTGAATACTTTCCGTACCCACTGTATGTAATGTGAAAATATTACAGTCCAAAGTATACATACTGTATATATTTACAACATTAACATTCAATGATAATTTTATTTCAATAAAAAGGGAACTGCAGCCAAAACGTTTTTTCTTTAGCTTACAATAGAGTGAGGAAAGATTAGACTGTCAGATTTTATTAGCGGTCTGCGTCTCTGTTGCTGCGCGGTCACCAAGGCATGAAGTAAGCCAATGCCTGCGATGGCAAAGCAGCAATACAAGCAATAGAAGGAGTTAGAACTGAACCCATGAGCTCAGTCAATAGTATTTTCTCACTGGCTTCTTGATCTTCAGCCATCTTGATTGGCCAAGCCAGGATGTTACAACTCCTGTGCATGCACTTGGGATGCTGCGATTGTACAATGAGTTGCACCTGCAAACTCTGACTGAAAGTGAAGGGGGAATCTAACACACTGATAATAACTAGGTTTTTCCCCTTTCTTGTTATATCCAGAATGTAAAGTAAATAGTTATGGTCGTAGCTCCAGTTTAAAATCATTAACTCATCCAAAAAAATAAAAATACAAGAGTGCCTATTGAGCAAATGTTGTTTCCTTTAAAGTAAATAAAATTGGTCCCTCCTCCAGGAGAGTGCACACTAAAAAATGCATTAAAGTACCTCTTCATTATGTGCCCTCCTCCTTCCAGTGGCATTGCTGACTTTCAGGGTATGAGGATAGGATGCATACTACCTGACCTGTCTCCACCAATTGCACAATATGCCTGTCCTGAACAGTGTCCTGTGACATGAGGAGGGAGTGTATGCCTAAGTCCAATATACCGATTTAAATGAAGTATTACATAGGTACTATTGTAAGCTGCAGTATTCCTGAGAGCAGGGTAACATGGAACTTAAAGTGATTGTAAAGTCACTACTGACAAATCCTGTGATCCCCTCTCTTACAGGATGCTATAATATGCAGCATCTGTTATTTTTTTTTTAAATTGCGCAAAATACCTTAAATACAGCGCCACTCGGCGCTCAAGCGACCTGGAGGAGGGAGAGGAGGAGGGTGGCGGGAGGTCAGGTGAGCGCCCAGCAGCGCTGTAAATAAAGGTATTTTGCGCAATAATAATATTAATAATAAATAAAAAAAAACAAACACACAGTTACTGCACATTATATCATCCTGCAAGAGGGAATTACGGGATTTGTTAATAGTAATGTTACAGGCTCCCGAGCGGACAGGCAGGGAGGGGGAGAGAGGAGAGCAGCAGGCTGATGGAGGCAAGTAAGCTGACCATGGTAATCATGGATCAGCAGCCTTTAAGGATGGCAATCAGCTGTTTTACGTTGTTTTTTTTTACTGCTCCCCAGAACTTGCGGGTTTAGGGCATATGCGACTTCTTCCCATGGGACAGTGCTGGTGCTTGTTGACTGGCCACTGAGCTTGTGTACCCTCCAAGAAGTGTATTACATAGGGTTTTTTTTCTCTTCAATCCCAGCAGTTGAATGAAATGACGGAATGAAGGTAAGCTGTGGTTGTCAAAATTAAAGTTAACCTGTTGCTGTTGTGTTTACTGTAACCCATCTATTCAAATCTGCTTGTTCAGTACACCTTTTGGTCAACTTTTTATACCCAAAAACACGTGATTAGCATGGCTATCCACGGTCTCAACACCATCAGCTTTCACTGCTCACTTGTGACTCGAGTACATAAATTTTGCCACCAATGGTATATAGAGAAAGGAAGGGGCAAAAAGGGAGCCAGTTAGGCAGCAATTTGCACCAAGAAGGGAAGGGTGGGACTTTAAATGAAGCTCATGGGAACAAAGAGAACAAAAATGGTGGAAATGTAAATATTTATTAATACATAATTACATGTTACAATACATTGGATTACATAAACAATACAAAAAATTGCACACGGGCAGATGCCAGTTCCTGACACGATAATGCCAGGCGGCAACATGTCTGTAAACAATGTGGTAAATTGCACACTGGCGAATGCCAGTACCTGACACAGTGATGCCAGGCGGCAACATGTCTGTAAACATTATACACAAGATAAATAAGAGGGTCCACCTATGTTCATAATTGGGTAAACATTTTGAAAGCATACAATCTGCAAGTTCTAATATCTATTGATCCCTGTGGGTATAGGTTGGAACATAACATGGTAGACAGGTAGCTCGACGCGTTTCACGGCTTTAAGCCGCTCTTCAGGAGCAAGTATATGGAGTTTCTGCAATAAAAAAGTAAATTGCTAAGTAAACTGGCTTGTGTCAGTATAAAAATGGATGGGTGCAATCAAGCAGCCATCCCAATAATGGGAGGGTATGACTTACATGTATATGTGCAATAAGTGGCACGCCAGCAGGGACTGTGGACCACTCAGGGGGGTCGGTGTCGAGAGCTGAGGGGGCGTGCTCAGCGGCGGTGGGACCCCCCTGAGTGATCCACAGTCCCTGCTGGCGTGCCACTTATTGCACATATACATGTAAGTCATACCCTCCCATTATTGGGATGGCTGCTTGATTGCACCCATCCATTTTTATACTGACACAAGCCAGTTTACTTAGCAATTTACTTTTTTATTGCAGAAACTCCATATACTTGCTCCTGAAGAGCGGCTTAAAGCCGTGAAACACGTCGAGCTGCCTGCCTACCATGTTATGTTCCAACCTATACCCACAGGGATCAATAGATATTAGACCTTGCAGATTGTATGCTTTCAAAATGTTTACCCAATTATGAACATAGGTGGACCCTCTTATTTATCTTGTGTATAATGTTTACAGACATGTTGTCGCCTGGCATCACCGTGTCAGGTACTGGCATTCGCCAGTGTGCAATTTACCACACTGTTTACAGACATGTTGCCGCCTGGCATTATCGTGTCAGGAACTGGCATCTGCCAGTGTGCAATTGTTTGTATTGTTTATGTAATCCAATGTATTGTAACATGTAATTATGTATTAATAAATATTTTAATATCCACCATTTTTGTTCTCTTTGTTCCCATGAGCTTCATTTAAAGTCCCACCCTTCCCTTCTTGGTGCAATTTGCTGCCTAACTGGCTCCCTTTTTGCCCCTTCCTTTCTCAATGTGATAGGGATGGAGGTACAGGGCCCTACCCGGCCATGACCTCGCAAAAAGTCCCACTATCCCTTCTCCCCCTTATTCACCAATGGTATATAAAATTCAAATACTGATCATTTTTGCAATACTCTACCTGTGTGTTGCCTCCACTCACATACAAAACAGTGGGGTTTTCAGCACCTGTAATCAGTCGCCCCATTTCAATATGGCCTATGCAATGATTTACTCCCAACAGAGGTTTATTCCAAAGCTGTGCTACTGTGCGTGCCACTATGGCTACCGAAACTAAAGGTGCTCCCATTCCAGGTCCTAAAAAGAGAGGAACAATGGCAACATGAAAACAGAACAATGCCAGAAAGAAATAAACAAAGCAGCTCTTATTTTATCACTTTGTCTCATTTCTACTTAGACAATAATCAGAACCTTGCACATGAATAAATACAGACAGTATAACGGCCCAAAAGAATTGGACAGCAGTCCAAGCATAAAACCTTTCCAATCTGGTCCTTCTATAGTGTCTCAGATAGGTCATCGTTGGGCATATCAATCAGATAGCTCTGGAATATCTCTGACTTTCCACCTTACACTAGTTCTGCTGCTGAGCTTATAATGGCTTTTTGAGCTCTTCTGTTTCACCTGGCAGATTTATGGTTTTATTCAACTACACTTGAAACTGATACATATCTGTCACAGTGCAAAGCCAGTTGGCCTCTTTTTTTTTTCTATTTAAAAGAATAGGTCTACCAGTAGAACACGTTACACCCGTATTTGGGGTGTAACATGCCACATGTTCGAGCACATCCCCCTCGCCCCCCCGAGTCCCCATCCCATGTGACAGAAGGCGATTGTTTCGCTCCCCCACAGTTTCTGTCACATTAAAAATCTTCAGGGATGTATGAGTGAATAAACTACACGTCTCATCTGCCACAATGGCAGACAGCTTGTAGTTTTCAATGGACTACGAGTACGCTGATCATTACATGTGTAGTTCATTGAATCTTCCTTCAGGTTTCTAACTGAAAGCCCATACAAAAGGTACGGGAAGAAAGCTGGAGGGAGTGTCTGCGAGAGCCTGGCATGGCACCTGCGATCCATTGATAGCGGGTGCAATTCTTTGCAAGCTGTTGTGTAAAAAACACAAACAAAAAAACAAGGGCACACTTTTTACCTGCAAAAATTTGTGCATTTATAATTTTTTTTACTTAACAGTGAACTTACCTTTAAAAGTAACCAGTGAGATTAGAATACTTCCCTGTTCCAGACTGCTAGGGACAGCAGCAGTGTGCATGGTTGCTTTACTGTAAGACAGGTGTAGGTAACCTTAAAGAGGTGGAGCTCTACCTGAACAACATGGAAAAGTCAAAGATCGCCAGGCACAGCGATCTTTGACTTCTCACCTCCTCACACCTGATTTAAACCTGCAATTGCCATACTACAGTTTCGCAATTGCACGGCAATTATAGGTTTAAATCAGGTGGCGAGGGGGCAACATATTGGCTTCTCACCACCTGTCAAAACACACTCGGATCGCTCTTCATGGGAGTTGCAGTGCCTGCTACACTTGTGAACGAGTGCACTTAGGTGCATTCAGCAGCAGTACCCTTAGTGCTCATTCACATGTAAAAGTTGAGGGGGGTGGGTAAAACCCTGTGGTTGAGTTGCGGTTTTACCACTCCCAATCCCTACCCGCTTTAGCTGCTGAGGCAGCAGCCGAAGGTGTACACATGCCGCAGAAGGGACTAAGTCCCCCCCTTGCGCTTTTGGTGGGTGCTACCGCCTGCCAATCACAACACATTCAAGTAAATGGGGCCGCTCTGCAAGTGCCCTGCAACTGCATGTTTCTGTGGGGTCCAAGGGGTTAAACCAGGTGGTGAAAAACACCACAACGCTGCCTGCTTTAACACCCTGTTTGCTGTACTGCACAAGGTTGCAGTGGCCTCATTCACTTCAATGGGTCATGCTTGGCAGGTGCTACACCCACCAACCATGACAGGGTGTATAACTCTTGCTGCGACATGTACACCACTGGCCACTGCAGCTAAAGGGGGTGCGGTTGGGGCATGGGTGATAAAAACACATCTTAACTATGAGGTTTTATCAACCCCCAAACTGCAAATGTGAATGAACCCTTGCTGTTCTGAGCCCCCTATAAGGCTGCTTTCACGCGGATGTTTTGCGGTTTACCTGCGCCATGGGCACTGCAGGTACACTGCACTGCAACTGCAGTGTGGGTAAACAGCAGAACATCAGTATGAAACAGCCCTATACTATTATGCCCAGTGTATTGCTTCACACTGACCCAAGATCTCTTCTTTCCTGCTGCTGGCACCACTCTGGAGACCGCTAGCCGGGATAAGAGGTGGAGTGCAGTTGGTAACACTCCGCATGGGACAGGAGCCAGCACTACAGAGGAGGCATCTGCTCGTGCAGCTCTTGCTCCCTACTACAGATTCAACCTTACAAGTAGTCCCTCTGCATTGCACTCTGATGCTCTGGGATGGAGGATCAGCAAGCCCAGACCGCGATCTACCAGTCACCTGCCCGCGATCTACTGGTTGCTGACCCCCACTGTAAGATGATGATGATGAACAGTAACCCATGGTGATCAGGTTTCTACTATTATTAGCCAAGGACAAACAGGAAAAATAAACAGAACCACTGATTTGCTGAGTGTTACTGCACTTTCTACATTGGCAGTGACAGTTTACTATGAATATTAAAAAAAATAGGATTTTTATAACAGCTTACCTGTAAAATCCTTTCTTGGAGTACATCACGGGACACAGAGCGACATAGTCATTACTAATGGGTTATATAGATACCTTCAGGTGCTGGCACTGGCAACTTCCAAAACCGGAAGTACCCTCCCCTATATAAGCCCCTCCCATCCGGGAGCACCTCAGTTTTGTAGCAAAGCAATAAGTGTCCCTAAAGAGGGGTGGGAGCTCTGTGTCCCGTGATGTACTCCAAGAAAAGGATTTTACAGGTAAGCTGTTATAAAAATCCTATTTTCTTTCTCGTACATCACGGGACACAGAGCGACATAGTCATTACTAATGGGATGTCCTAAAGCAATGCCCAATGAGGGGGGGGATACACCATACATAAGCTGAGCGCTATCAGACATGAGGATCTTTTGCGGCCTGCAACACACTGCGCCCAAAGGCGACATCCTCCTGACTTCTAACGTCCACCTGGTAGAACCTAGTAAACGTGTGTACTGAAGACCATGTTGCGGCCTTACAGATTTGAGCCAGGGAGGCCTGGTGATGCGCTGCCCATGAAGTTCCAACTGCTCTCGTGGAGTGCGCTCTAACTTTGAACGGAGGCGGTCTCCTTCTCAAGCCATAGGCTTGCATAATGACCTGTTGAATCCACTTGGCTAAAGTAGATTTTGACGCTGCCTGACCCTTTCTGGGGCCTTCCGGCAGAATAAACAAAGTATCCGTTCTGCGAATCTGAGCAGTGGCTTTTAGATAAGCTTTAACTGCTCTTACTACATCCAAAGAATGCAATAACTTTTCCTCTACCGAACTAGGTTTGGGGAAAAAAGAAGGAAGAACCACATCTTGGTTCAAAAGAAAACCTTGATACCACCTTAGGAAGAAAGGCTGGATGAGGACGTAACACTACTCTGTCCTTATGGATAACCAGATATGGCTCTTTACAGGACATAGCTGCTAATTCCGACACTCTTTTAGCCGAACAAATGGCTACTAGAAAAAACAATTTCCTGGTGAGAAGAACCAAGGAACTATGCTGTAATGGTTCAAATGGTTGTTTCTGTAGAACCGACAGAACCAGGTTTAGATCCCATGGACATATGGGAATATTAACCGGAGGACTAATACGCATCACTCCTTATCTAAAGGCTTTGACTAGTGAATGCGAAGCCAAGGGCCTTTGAAAAAATATTGACAAGGCCGAAAACTGACCTTTGATAGTACTCAAGGCAAGCTTCCTATCTACAGCCCACTGTAGGAAGTCCAGACTCCTACCTATTACGTACTTATGTGGATGCCATTTCTTGGCCTCACACCACGCGATGTACGCCTTCCAGATTCTATAGTAGATCTGCCTGGATACCGGCTTCCTGGCATTGATCATGGTAGATACCACAGGATTAGAGAGCCCTCTCTTTTTTAGAATGTGGGCTTCAATAGCCAGGCCGTCAAACCTAGGGCTGGTAAGGAAGGGTGGTATATCGGTCCTTGCGAAAGCAGGTCCGGACGACGTGGGAGAGTCCAAGGACTCCCCACTGACATTTTACAATCTCCGCGTACCACGCTCTTCGGGGCCACGCTGGAGCCACCAGAATCACTGGTTTCTTTTCTACCCTGATTCTGCGGAGTAATCGAGGTAACCATTGTGGCGGTGTGAATGCATATATCAGCTTGAACTGATCCCAAGGGAACACTAGGGCATCCGAGCCGCAAGCAAGGGGATCCCTTGTCCGAGAGACAAACCTGTCCACCTTTGCGTTGAATCTGGATGCTAGAAGATCTACATCCGATGTTCCCCACCGCTGACATATTGTCCAGAAAACCTCGGGGTGAAGGGACCATTCCTCTGGGCATAATTGCTGGCGACTTATAAAGTCCGCCTTCCAATTCTCCACTCCTGGAATGAATACCGCAGATATGGCTGGGACATATCTTTCTGCCCATTTCAGGATGTAATTTACTTCCCTCTGGGCTGCACGACTCCTGGTGCCCCCCTGATGATTGATATATGCCACTGCTGTGGCATTGTCTGATTGAATTCTGACAGGGGACCCTTGGAGTTTGGATGTCCATGCTACTAGGGCATACCGGGCTGCTGGTATCCCTTAGAGATTGATGGGCAGGGCCTTTTCTGCATCCGACCATCTGCCCTGGAGAGACCATTGCTCCAGTACTGCTCCCCAGCCTATAAGGCTGGCATCTGTAGTGACCACCTTCCAAGCAATCGGACTGAAGGATTTCCCTCTTTCCAGATTCTGGGGAACCAACCACCAACGGAGGCTCTTGCGAACGGAAGGGGACAAGGACATTGTAAGTCTAGGGCCTGAACTATTTTGTTCCAGGCTGACAGTATGGCCCCTTGCAAATTCCTTGAATGGAATTGACCGTAGGGTACTGCTTCGAATGATGCCACCATTTTTCCCAGCAGCCTCATGCACAGGCGTATGGACGGCTGTCTTTTTTGTACCCACTAAGTGGATCAACTCTTTCAAAGACAACACCTTTCCTCGAGGCAAGAATATTTTTCTCTGGCCTGAATCCAACCTTAGCCCCAAGTATTCCAGACTTTTGACTGGTTTTTGGGGCTGACTTGTCTCGGTTGATAATCCAACCGTGAGATTCCAGATACTTGATTGTCTTGTGAACGACCACGTCTAGTTTTTTCACTGAGTGGTCTATCAGCAACAAGTCATCTAGATATGCCATTATCATTACACCTTGTGTTCTTAGATTGGCCAATAAAGGGCCAGAATTTTTGTAAACACTCGTGGTGCTGTGGCCAGACCGAAGGGTAAGGCTCTGAACTGAAAATGGCGCCCTTCTACTGCAAAGCGTAGAAATTTTTGGTGGACTGGAAAGATGGGAATGTGCAAATAAGCATCTTTGATGTCGATCGCGGCTAACCAATCCTCCCCTTGTAGGGCAGTGGCCACCGATCGGATCGACTCCATCGGAAAGTCCTGATATACAGGAATTTGTTTAGCCCTTTTAGAATTAATATGGGCCTCCCGTCCCCTTTTGCTTCGGGACTGTAAAGAGGTTTGAGTAAAACCCGAACCCTCATTCTTCCAGGGGAACCTCCATAATTACTCCTTGGAGCAATAGTTGTTCTAGTGCCAACAGGAGGGACTCTCTCTTCCGAGGATCCCTTGGCACGTTTGACCTCAAAAATGGGAAGGAGGAGAGTCTTTTAACTCCAAACTGTATCCCAAACATACTGCGGAGAGCACCTATCTGTTTTGATCGTGTCCCGCCAGGTCTCTTGCGAACAACTGGAGTCCTCCCCCCACCCGACTGAGTGGGGGCAACCCTTCAATGAATTTAACTTTGGGGGAGGTTTTGTACCTCCCCTGACCCAGGGTTTCTCATTACCCTGCTATTGTCCCTGTTTTTTACCCCCAGGAATTGACCGAGGAGGCCGTCGGAACTGTTACACAGCCGATGCCCCAGGGACTGGAGAAGCAGGCCTCTTAAAGAGGGACCTCTAACTCTGTTTTTAACCGGCAAGAGCGTATTTTTACCGCTGGAAATTTTCTGGATATATTTGTCCAGGTTTTCCCTGAATAAGCGTTCACCATGAAATGGGACGCTAACCAGCCATTCTTTACAGGGAGCTTCAGCAGACCAGTTTTTGAGCCATAGAAGCCTACGCATATGTACTATAGACAGCGTAAGGCGGGAGGCCTGATGGACTGAATCCTTTATGGCGTCAACCGCAAAGCCTAAGGCTCTAGGTAGATCAGCTAGGGCAAGGCCTGCTGATCTGTCAAGTCCCTCAAGACCTGTTTCAACTGATCCTTCACTGCTTAGCAGACCTCACTGCTGGTTGTGTCACCAAGCTTGCTGTAGAAAGAAGCAGACTTTCATAAGGACTCCAATCTTTTATCTATTGGGTTCTTGAACATTTGGACATTATCCACTGGACATGTCAGTGATTTATACATACAAGAGATGGCTGCGTCCACTGTAGGGACCTTCCATTTTTTGATGAACTTATCCTCCATGGGATAGACCACCGGAAATCTCTTGTGGGAATAAATATTTTCTCAGGACGTTCCCAATCCTGGTAAATGAGCCCTTTCAGTAAAGGGTGAAGTGGAAAAGAACAGACAGTCTGGGGGCTTCTAGCGACCCCAACGAGGATACAGTAGTGGTTGATGGTTCCGCAAGGTGCATTTTTAAATGCTGATCGGACCATGTTAGTCAGAGACTGAACCCATAATCTTTCAGCTTGAGATGCTGAGAAAAGGTTCCCCCACTGTTGATTCCTCTATAACAGAATCAACCTCATCCTGATCCCCTTCAGGCAGGTCGATCCCTGTATGGGACTGTTGCTCTGCTAACAGGCACTCTGAAGGAGGAGACGGAGATCGGGCGTGCTTTCCCTGACAGGGAGGCAGCGATCAATGTTGACAATCTCTCTCTAATCCTCCCAGAGCTGAGGAAAAAACCTCCTCTGTTACATACACAGGAGCAGGTGAACTGAGGACAGCCACAGTACCAAGTACCCCTCTACGGTCACTTACCTCTGAACTTCAGGGGAGACTGGTGAAGCAGAAGCATGCCCAAGATCCTCAGAGCCCGATGAGACCCCCTTCGCTTCCTGGAAGATTCAGTTCCGGAGCTTCTGGACGGCATATTCCCAAGCCTAAAGCTGAGGTATTCCAGCCGTAATACACCACTTTTACTGAGAATAGTCTAGCCCAATTGCTGCTATATCACAGTTGGTGTCTACTAAAGTGCCTTTCTAGGGGATGCCTGCATCAACCGCCTCTGTGCGCCTTTATACTGTTGCTAGCTCTGTCTGTGCACTTCAATAGCCAGCTATAATGTGCTTTAAAACACGCTGGATGCCCGCACATGCGCAGTAGCGCCGCGGCGCACAGCTGAGCGTCATCCACCCGCTCCGCCCCTTTTTCCAGATCGCCTCTATATATAGAGGCACGCGCACGCGCGCGGGCACGTGCGCCTTCGGCGCCTTTTTTGAAAACAATAAGGAGCTAGATGGGAGCCAGGGTCCCTTTGCCGCAGGGCCCGGGGATGGATGAGCGCAGCAACAGGGCAGAGGAGACAGCTTCCCAGGAGAGAACATACCAACTGCCTGGATTTGATTCTGGAAGAAAAAAATCCACATTACAAGAAAAAGAACCATAGCGGCCTCTAGTGTCTAACACAGGTACCGCGGTCTTACATTTTTTTTTTTTTCTTGCCTACTATTAAAATTTTTACATTTTCTCAGTAGTAACAGGCATACACAGAATATTAGCGGGAATACCTTAGGTAACAGCCAGAAAGACAAAATAGGCTTGGGGGTCTCTCAATAGAACCAAGTTCCCGAGGGCCCCCACTTACCTTTTCCTCGCCGCAGGACTCTGTTTGGTCCACAGAAGCCCAAACTTCACCTATCACGGCAGGCATTGTAATCAAACCTTCAGGGACCGGGTTCCCAAGGATTCCACTCCCCTGGACCTGTATAGCACCCTGCACAGAAAACATCTTGGTCGTGGGTATGACCAGAGCTCTGGATCTCAGGGTCCAGCCCTCCTAAGAGAGGCATTACAGGCAAAACCTTGCTCTTCTCTTGCAAGGCCCGGGTACCGACCGTTTAGCTATGAAGCTTTTTTGGTCAGATCCGGAATAGCTTACTGAGGCCCAAAAGAACCTGTACGCAAGCTCAGTGAAAAACACATGTTACTTCTTGGCCAACACCTTAGACACTGGCAAAAAACTGAGGTGCTCCCGGATGGGAGGGGCTTATATAGGGGAGGGTACTTCCGGTTTTGGAAGTTGCCAGTGCCAGCACCTGAAGGTATCTATATAACCCATTAGTAATGACTATGTCGCTCTGTGTCCCGTGATGTACGAGAAAGAAAAGATAAATCTGTAGATAAAAATGATAAGCTTGTGCCATAATAGAAGGATCTATACTCTCCCTGTACAGCCTCGTACACACGGGTGGGAATCCCGCCGGGGAAAAAAAACCCGTCAGTTTTCCCGACGGGATTCCCGGCAAGCTTGCCTTGCACGCCGAGTGTACACATGGCCATTTAAAAGAACCGCCGTTCTTTTAAATGGAAAGAACGCAGTGACGTCATCGACTACGACACATTCTATGCCGTCGCCGCCATCTTGCTACACCCTACACTATTCTTGTATGCTACCGCGCATGCATCAAAGTCTTTTCGAGCATGCGTGGGTTTACCATGGACAGGTAAGCGTACACATTCACGGTTTTCTCGGCAGGAAACACTCTGCCAAGAATCCCGACGAGGAAAATAGAGAGCAGGTTCTCCATTTTTCTCGTCGAGATTCCCGGCAGTTTTCCCCGAGGAGAAACCATACACACGAACGGTTTTCTCGGCTAAAAGCTCTCCCGGCAGCTTTCTTTTCAGAAAACCGGTCGTGTGTAAGGGGCTTGAGGCAGTAAAGTGGAGTAATGAGCAATCTATAGTCACCTCTGGGGGGGGGGGGTTTCCCCCCCTTTTAATCAGCAACACTTTATAAAACTGAACAAGCTTTTCCAATGTGCCAAAGCCATAGGTCAATGATCGTCTGCTGAGAACTTCTAACAGATTTATTTACACTCCATGGGGATATTTTTGTACAGATGGGCTGAAAGTCTTTGAAACAGGAAAAAATGGCCATCTTTACTGCATTGGAGGCTTTCATTGGGTTTAAAATACCCTTATTTTTCTACTTGGTCTTACCTTTAGTGTAAGCCACACAGTCTATATCCTTTGGTTGTATCTGTGCTTCCTCTAGAGCTTCATGTAGTACTTCCAGTATACAGGAGCGGTGATGACGAGCCGTGTCACTAGGAAGGAAACCTGCAGTGTGGTAAAAGTATCCAGCATTATATTCCCTTCATCCAGTTAGAACTAATACACTGTTATATAGCATACCTCTTCACTGGCTAGCACAGGATTTTAAAATAAGAGGGTAAATTAATAGAGGTTTCAATCCTCTATCCAAAAAGATGTCTGGTTCAAAAGAACATATAGAAATATTTTCCTAAATACATGCATCAGCCCGCAAGGACCCCATTTGTATATCGCAAAGTTAAAAGCCCACTGGATCACTACTAATTTAAAATGTGAGAGATGTAGCTGAGAGGGCATCCACAAATATAAAGCTTCTGAAGGACTTTGGTCACTCCTGGAGTTTTCTGTGCCATAATAATCCTCTGCAATGCAAAATATGCAGCTGAAACTGTATAGTAAAATATCTTGCAATCATGGCTGCATTCAAATCCCAGGCTTCTCAATTGTGACCACTACCAGACAACTTTTCACTAATCATGGTAACTGTTACCATCCTGAGCAAGCACACCATTATATCTTACCTTGTCCTGGAGGTGTTATGTAGGTTCTTCTTGGGTTGCTGAGAACCTTTCCATCCTGAATAATCCCAACACCAATTTTGTTGGCACTGCCTTCAAACCCAAGTACAATAGTCATTGTGACCACTAGAAGGAAAAGAACAAGTGTAAAAATGTCAGTAAATTTCATGAATCATATTTTTTGGGGTGGGGGTTTAACCCCTTCACTGCCACTAATGTAAAGCTGGTGGCTGTGGCATCTTTTACACCTGTCACAATCTATACGCTTTAGGGCTGGGAAAAAAAATTGATTTTAATCTTGAATCGATTTTGAGTTCAAATCGATTCAGATTTGAAGAAAAACGATTTTTTTAGATAAAAAAAATAATAATAAATATATATATATATATATATATATATATATATATATATATATATATATTTTTACATTTTTTTTTTCCTTCAAAGTTTCCGTAGCAGGGCTGCAGGGGGCGTATCCGGAATGGCACTGGGCGGCGTTAACCCAATTACATCTACTCGCCGCAGCGAGTAGATGTAATGTAACACTAACTAACCGCAAGCTGCCGTCTGCCTACCTGATCAGCGTGTCATGCAGACAGACGGCGGCCATTGCAGTGTTCAATAGCCGCGCCTCCCGAGTCATCGTCGTCGGTGATAGGCGGAACATTCAATTTCACAGCAGGCAGTGTTCAGCCTATCACGGACATCCTCGTCTGTGTTATGAGGATGAGCGGATGCAAGGAGGGACTCTGCTGGGGACACCTGATGCAAGGAGGGACTCTGCTGGGGACACCTGATGCAAGGAGGGACTCTGCTGGGGACACCTGATGCAAGGAGGGACTCTGCTGGGGACACCTGATGCAAGGAGGGACTCTGCTGGGGACACCTGATGCAAAGAGGGACTCTGCTGGGGACACCTGATGCAAAGAGGGACTCTGCTGGGGACACCTGATGCAAAGAGGGACTCTGCTGGGGACACCTGATGCAAAGAGGGACTCTGCTGGGGACACCTGATGCAAAGAGGGACTCTGCTGGGGACACCTGATGCAAAGAGGGACTCTGCTGGGGACACCTGATGCAAGGAGGGACCATGCTGGGGACACCTGATGCAAGGAGGGACCATGCTGGGGACACCTGATGCAAGGAGGGACCATGCTGGGGACACCTGATGCAAGGAGGGACCATGCTGGGGACACCTGATGCAAGGAGGGACCATGCTGGGGACACCTGATGCAAGGAGGGACCATGCTGGGGACACCTGATGCAAGGAGGGACCATGCTGGGGACACCTGATGCAAGGAGGGACCATGCTGGGGACACCTGATGCAAGGAGGGACCATGCTGGGGACACCTGATGCAAGGAGGGACCATGCTGGGGACACCTGATGCAAGGAGGGACCATGCTGGGGACACCTGGTGTAAGGAGGGACCATGCTGGGGACACCTGGTGTAAGGAGGGACTCTGCTGGGGATACCTAAAGTAAGGAGGGACTCTGCTGGGACCACTGACATAGAGAACATTCAAAAGCTGGAAAAAGGCAGAGTGCCACCTGCTGGGGAAGTAGAACTCTTCCCTAGGGTTGTGTTGAGCCTCAACTTTAGCTAATATAGTAAGAGGAAGCAGCTCCCCTCTGTCATTCCCAACACATGTCAGTCAGGATATACAAAACTGGAGTTCTTCTACAATGCTGTGCACCATTGTCATGTATGGAATCACTATACACACTCACCTTCTATATTCCTCTCACTTCCTTCTCAGATATGTCACAGAGCACTGTGCCCCATGTACTTCTCCTCCCTGCCCGGGTGCTGGAACGTCACGTGACCCCCCCCAGCGCACCGATCCCACGTGTCTGTGTTGTGTGTGCCTCTACGTGTTTCCGGCCAGCAGCGCGTGGAACTTCCGGTCCGGTGTCTATTGTGTTCTGTGTGATCAGGCTGCAGAGGGAGATCTGTGTCCAGGTTCGGTACGTACATAGGGGATCGGCTACGGAAACATATTGCATATATGTACTGTGTGTATGGTGCTGATAGATCTCATACTCCATCCTGAGCGGCCATACAGTGCATGCTGTCTGCAGACACATGTGCTAAACAATGGCTTCCACTACAGTAGTGTAACACTGCATATCATCCATCCATCCTAATATAGATCTTATGAGATATATATATATATATATATATATATATATATATATATATATATATATAATTATATGAGAGAGAGAGATGAATCTCTTAACTGGGGCAAGGAGAGGAAACAAAAAAAAATACACAATATTATGATTGCTGACTTGTGGTTGAGATGTTCACGAGGCAATTGGTCCCTAAAAATAAGATTTTCTGTTCATGCTTGCACACAGACCTAATCACTGAGGTCACGTTCACATTAGGCAATTTGGAACTATGGGCAGAATCGCTATGATTCCAAAGATGCGTGATTGGTTGTAATTATTCTTAACACAGTGCAATTGTGCAACAGAAATGCTGCAAAAATGTGCTTAAAATTGTGCACCCCAAAAAAGGCGCACGCATAGGGCAGCCCATTAAAGCGAATGTGCGGCACACAGAAATGCATGTAAGTCACGAGCGGGAACGCTAGTTCCTGCTAATGTGAGATCTAAACAGGGCCTAACTGATGTTTATACACAGGATCTTTCTGGAAGAAATAACTTGAGTAAGGGTTCATGCACAATATATTCTTTTAGCCTGGGTTTACACTGCTGCAGTGCAAGACATCGCATGTGAGGCACACAGGAATCACAGCACATTCCTGTGCGAATTGCATGCGATGTCCCTGGGGTGTGATTTGAGCCATGGGTTTGTATGTCTCAAATCACACCGCATTCGCGCCAAGCTGGAGCAGGATCGTTTTTTTGTCTGCACCAGAATTAGATCGCACAGAGGCTCACAGAGGACATTAGGAGCTCACAGAGGACATTACAAGGAAGCAGAAAAACAATAATGCTGCGTACACACGACCGTTATTCATGTCATGGAAAAAAAACAACGTTTTTCTCAACGTGATTTTTCCTGTTTCCTCTCAAGCCTGCCTTGCACACGCGTTCATGGAAAAAAAAAAAAACGCTCGAGCAAAGCGTGGTGACGTACAACGGCACTATAAAGGGGAAGTTCAATTCGAATGGCGCCACCCTTTGGGATGCTTTTGCTGATCCTCGTGTTAATAAAGTTTTGGTGAGACACGATTCGCGGTTTCCCGCCTCGTGCTTTTCAGTCCGTTACGGTGTGACGAATGTGCTATCTCCATTACGAACGTTAGTTTTACCAGAAGGAGCGCTCCCGTCTCATACTTGATTCTGAGCATGCGTGTTTTTTTTTCCCCTCGTAAAAGCATACACACGACCGTTTTTCACGACGTGAAAAACGGCGAGAAAAAATAGAACAGGCTCTAATTTTTTTTCGGGCATTTTTCTCGTCGAGAAAAATGCTCTGGAGCCTACACACGACCGTTTTTCACGACCATTTTTAAAAATTGCATTTTTCTCGTCATGAAAAACGGTCGTGTGTACGCGGCATAAGAATCTATTTCGTGACAAATAGATTACAGTGGATGTATTTTTTTTTGGAGAATAAAGATATATTTAGTGTCACTTTAACAATTGCTTTTATCACAAAGCAAAATAATGCAAATGCATCCCTTTTTCAGATTATTGAGCACTAATGGTAGAACTATGTTTGTGCACAAAATATGTAATATATAGGAAAATTGATAGTTGGGTGTAACATATGATGTTTGCAGTGTTCTGCAATAGTGGGATTATTTAAAAGCCCAGCCCTAGGGAAAAGAAAAATGCACCCTTGTAGTGGGACTGCACTGCACTGCAAGGGACGAAATGCTAGTTTATGCCTAAGGTAAAGAGAAAAAGTACTTTTATTAACCTGATCCTCCCCTCCCTCGGGCTCCCGCCAGACTGTAAAACCCATCTCTACAACCTTTTCTCCCCTATGCTCGGCAGTCACAGCCCCTCTGACATCATCAAGACCAATGCAGAGCCTAAAAAACCCTCCACTGGGCATGGGGACGCTGAGGTACAGTCCACTGCTGAAGCATAGGGGAATATAGGAGAGCATGGGGGAAGTGGAGGATCAGGTAAATAAAATTAGTTTTTTGTGGCCCTCTGAAGCTAAACGAACATTTAAGCCTTGCAGTGTCGAGGCAGCACCATTTTCATTTTCCTGGAGAGGGTCTTTAAAATACTGGTACTTTATTATGGTTATGTTTTGCTGCTTGTTAAGAAGAGAGACAGAAGTTGGGTTGAACATTTTTCCTTTGTTTGTGCAGGTAGAGCATTCAAGACGATCCGTGCTCTGTTCTGTGTGCGTCTGTTTTCTGTCACCGCCAGAATGCCAAAACGTGGAAAGAAGGAGGATGTCAAGAGTGAAGCTGTGCAGGATGAGGGTAGGTACAATGATGGCCAGGTACAACAGGTCAGGGACTTGTTCTCTTCACTTTTCCTCATATATCCATGTATGTCTTTCAGAACCTGAGAACAAGAAGGGGAAGAAGGGAGGAGGAAAGGATGCAGAACCTGTTCCGGTGTACGAGGATGCTCCTGATAATTTGACTTCTGATGATGACAAGAAGTACACATGGAAGATAAGCTCATGGAATGTTGATGGCATCAGAGCATGGGTCAAAAAAGAAGGCGTAAATGTGAGTATGTTTATAGCTACTGTTCATAGCAAGGTGGAAAATTTTATTTATCCCTTAACTGCAAAAAAAAAAGGTATTGTATATTTGCATGTCCTGCCACCTATGCCTTGTATTTCCTTCTCTTCAAGAGCTACACCAACTGTAGGCTCTTCAGTCTAACATACTCCCAGGAATGTTGGATCCCTGGCACCCTGCTGCTCGCTGTGGTTCCATCTGCTGGCTGCTTTATTATATTTGTGTCCTGTAGTGACGTGGTAGACAGTTGGTGAAACCACAGCGAGCAGCAGGGTGCCAGGCTTCCAACACTTACAGAATTACCAGATACAGAAGATTCTCCTTGGCTGGTGTAGCTCCTCAAGACAGCAAAGGTCCAAGACATTGGCAGCAGGACATGCAAGTATAATACCTTTTCATTTAAATTTTTTTTTTTTTTTTTTTTGAGACCAAGCCATTAGTGGACATACACCTGACAGTGATAAATAAAAAGGGCATACAAGTTACTGAAAACTGTCCCATTATGAGTGATTGCAGGCAACGCTATCCCTATTACTCAGTGTTTTGCTTGGTGCAATTTTAGCTTACTCAGCAGGACTCGTTGGCTCATTTTGCCCTGAATGGGCAAAGTGAATGTATTCGTTAACATTAGTGAATTTGGTGTTAAACATTTGCCAATGGACAGTGTTTATTCAAATATTTTGCAATATAGCATTTGCATTATGTATTTCTTATAACAGAGTAAACTTTTTTTTTTTTTTTTTTTTTAGTGGGTACGAGAGGAGGATCCTGATGTCCTGTGTCTACAGGAGACAAAGTGTGCAGAAAAATCCCTTCCTGCAGACATTAAAGACATGCCTGAGTACCCTCACAAGTACTGGGCTTGTTCCAATGAAAAGGAAGGCTATAGTGGAGTGGCAATGTTGTGCAAGAAGAAGCCTGTAAATGTCTCCTATGGCATTGGTATGTTTACATTTCTTTACAGTGGAATTCATATGTGATGTGTGGTTTAAAAAAAGGTTTAGCGAAACCTCAATGGCTTGGGATTAATCCTCCTCCTTCTTTTTTTCTTCTTTTTTCTTTTTCTTTATTAAGAGGGCACAGCAAAAGGTGTGTGTGTGTGTGTGTGTGTGTGTGTACATAGCATTGAGAAGGAGAGATCAATGATCAGACTCATTCAATTGTGTTGGTAGCACAAAATAAAACTGAAACTGCTTTTGGCAGAACAATAAATAATCTAAGCAAAAAGCAGGTTGCACATTATTGGATACACAATAAATAACTAAAACTGCAATAAAAAACACCTAATTCAATAATTGAGTGATGCACAATTCAAATTAGAGGGAATAGCCAATGAATCATGAACCCAATAATCCTCATACAAGAAAAAGTCTGTGCATTAATCAAAAAGTCCCTAAAGGCAAGTTGATATAACAATCATACACAAAAATAGCCTGTGTAGTAATCAAAAAGGTCCAAAAAGCCTTTCACTTTTAACAATCGGAATGTTTGTAACACAGAAGCTAAAGCTGGGGCTGCACTTTTTAAATTTTTTTTCCTTCTGTCTGCAGGAGAGCTGCACGATTAATCGTTAAAAAAAAATCGCAATCTCGATTCAAACTTTTACCTACAGGTAAGCCTATAACAAGGCTTACCTGTAGCTACCTTGAATATCTCCTAAACCATCGTTTATATTCAGTATATGCACTCAACGTCATCGGCACATGCGCACTGAAAAAACGACTCGCTCGTACATTTCTTCAGTAGCTGTGCCATGACTGCCGGGCCAATCACAGCGCCAGAGCCCAGAAATAACTCCGGGAGACATGTCGCCGGTCACAGTGGTGCATGGGGACAGCTGCAACATATTCGTTCTAAGCTAAGTATTTCATAATAAGCTAGTATGCAATGCATACTAGCTCATTGTGCCTTTCTCTTGCAGGTTTTTTTTTTTTTTAGAGTGTTTACAACCCCTTCAAAGACTAAACCTTTTTCTGACACTTATTGCTTAAAAGTTAAAATCAGTATTTTTTTTTTTTGCTAGAAAATTACTTAGAACCCCAAACATTATTTATATATATATATATATATATATATATATATATATATATATATATTATTTTTTTTAGCAGAGATCCTAAAGAATAAAATAGCGGTCATTGCAATATTTTATGTCACACTGTATTTGCGCAACGGTCTTTCAAACGCAATTTTTGGGGAAAAAATACACTTCAATTAATTAAAAAAAAACTAAACAGCAAAGTTAGCCCAATTTTTTTGTATAATGTGAAAGATGTTACACCGAGAATCGTGCTCATTATTCTAAGCAAAAAAAAATTGTGATTCTCTTCTTTTTTTTTTTTTTAATCATGCAGGTTAACCTAAAAAAAAAAAAAAAGGTTTCTTGCATCCACGCTATGAAGCACTGATGTGCTAATCTTCCACTGCGGCTATTGTTCTCTGACAGCTGGTGCATGTCAAAATACCTGAATAGTGGCTCCATTCGATTGTATGCAGCCGCTGTTCACCCAACGGATTTCCATCTGGCCCCTGTTGATTTTTTTTTTCAAAGGATGTCAGGCAGGAGAGCGATGACAGTGCGAAGTCCATCTGGTTCATCAGGAACTGGCCAAAATGTGATCAGTGTATAGCCAGTTTAAGGCCCCTTTCACACTGAGGCGTTTTTACCGCGTTTTCACGCTAAAAATAGCGCTGTAATAACGCCTGAAATAATCCTGCCCCAGCATTCTCAATGTGAAAGCCCTGAGGCGTTATGCTGGCTGGGCGTTGGAAAAAATCCTGCAAACCGCTTTTTTAGAGCAACTTTAGGGCGCATAAAATAGTGCTGTAAAAACGCCTATCCCCATTGAAATGAATGGGAACCGCGGTAAAAACCCATAGGCATAAGCGTTATTTAAAAAAATAGCGCTAACGCATATGCGTTTTTACCGCGTTCGCGCTATTTTTAGCGCGAACGCGGTAAAAACGCATACGTGTTAGCGCTATTTTTACCGTGATCGCGGTAGAATAGAGGTACAAAATCCCATAATTTTTGAGCGTTTTTTCAACGCCTCAGTGTGAAAGGGGCCTAAGAATGGATAAGTAAATGTGAGAAGGCGCTTAGATCTATTTTAAATTTGTTTACTAGAAAGGAAAACACAAAATAATTTGTATACAATATTTCATTTTGATTTGAACCTTGGTAATCCCCTCCCTGTAAAAATGGGCATATTGTTTTTTGTTAATGCAGCGGTTAACTTTTTGTGCTTGTCTTTTGTGCTTTTTTTCATTAGGAATTGAAGAGCATGATAAGGAAGGCCGTGTAATTACTGCAGAGTATGAATCCTTTTACTTGGTAACTGCTTATGTTCCCAATTCCAGTCGCGGCCTGGTACGTCTAGATTACCGTCAACGCTGGGATGTAGACTTTCGTGCTTACTTGAAAGAATTGGACAGCAAAAAGCCACTTATTTTGTGTGGTGACTTAAATGTTGCTCACCAGGAGATTGATCTAAAAAATCCCAAAACTAACAAGAAGACCCCTGGTTTCACCCCACAGGAACGGGAGGGATTTGGAGCTCTGTTGGCTGAAGGCTTCCTGGACAGCTTCCGTGAGCTGTATCCCGACAAGCCATATGCCTACACCTTCTGGACCTACATGATGAATGCTCGGGGCAAGAATGTTGGCTGGAGATTGGATTATTTTGTCCTGTCAAAAGCCTTGCGGCCATCCTTGTGTGATAGCAAGATCAGGAGCAAAGCTCTTGGGAGTGACCACTGCCCTATAACCCTTTATATTGCTATATAAAGGAAATAAGTGGTTACTACCTGAATTCAGTATATGGTCATTTACCTAGTACTATGGCCACTTAAATGTGACATAACATGGCCCTTGCACCAGATAAATGTCTGTTATACATGGTTATAGAAATGTAGTTTCTCAGTTAAACATGTGCTCGAAGAATAAGTGTTTCTCCTATATACAACCAACATAAAACATGAAGAAAATTCTTTTTGTTGACTAGCAGGGGCCCTTTCAAATATAACAAGACCTTGCTCTTTTTTTCCCATTTGGTTCTTCCAGGCCAGTTCTTTTCTTCATATGGTCATGGAAGTGAGGGTCCTAGCCCCTAAACAAGCCAAACTTGATGGTGCTTTCTCTTCAAATTGGGCTACGGCATACACTTCCATTATGATACAGTCAGCAATGAGGCTTAAGGCCTCTTTCACACTGAGGCGCTTGAAAAACTGCCAGTAAAACACTGAGCACGCTTGAAGAGTTTTTCAGGCGCTTTTGAAGAGCTTTCAATTCATTTCAATGGAGAGGGGTGTTCTTTCACTGCTCTGTCAGCGCATTGCCCCAGTGTGAAAGCATTCATTGATTTTAATGGAAATACGTTTTCGTGAGTTTTTCAGGCGCTTTTTTTAGCATGAAAAGCGCCTCAGTGTGAAAGTGGTCTTAAACTGTTTCATTACCTTCTAGTCATAGTGATTAGAGGATCTATGTTTTGTTGTCGGAAGCCTGTACCAAGACAGATAAGAAGGCTGCCATTGCTGAACACCTTTAGTAAATGCTAGCTGCCTGGCTGTCTCCAACTTCATCACTTATAGTCACCGACCTGGAACTAATGTACAGATGAAAAAGTTACCTGTATAATAGCCAGGCAACTAGCATTTTCAAAAGAAGTCACGTGTGGCAGCCTCCCTTTTTTGTTTCATTTCAGATTTCCTTTAGGTCAAACTGCTTTTTAAAGTATATATTGCAGCAGCTTTAAACGAAACCAGCTGCACGGAGTGCTGATGGGGTTTTAATGCTGTAGTTAGCACTTGAAAGCTACACTATTAGTGTAAATGAAACTATAGACTGGTTTGAGATTAATAAAGTTTTTGATTTACCCGGGTGTTTCAGGGTACTCTGTTTCAATGCATTTTTGTTACTGTAGCCTTTTCCCAGCTTTGTAGTTTTTATACATGCACTGGATACCTGAATAGCCTACCTTGTTCCTAGTTTGTCTTTTCCCTTTCTGAATAAGTTTGATATTTAGTGACCAAACTGTTTTATATCACTTGTCCTTTATGCAACTTCACACTAAGTTATCCTATGTTAGAATTTTTAACAAAGGAATGCTATTAATGTTTTTGTCCTCTTTGTTAAAACATACATTTGACTGGTCAGATAATTAGCAGCAGGTTATTGAGAGTGAAGTTTTGTTAACTCGTACAGATCGATCAAATGTTCTGACTACACTAAAATCTGGGTGCTATGAGTCACTGAATAATGTTATTTACAAATGTGTCCCTACTGCTGATTTTATATATATATATATATATATATATTAGGGCTGGGCGATTTCCCCCCCCCAAAAAAAATCTGCGATTTTTTTTTTTTTTTTTTTTTTTATAAAAAAAACTCAATTTACGATTCGATTTATTTTTATTTTATTTTTTTTATTATATTATTAAAGTGCATCAACAAACAAAATTGCAAAGGCAAACCCTTTCTCTAACTGGAAAGTCAGTGTGCAACAAAGATTGTTAAACATCCAAATTATTAATACTGTATTTGGATTTAGCTAATAAAACAACAAAAAATCTTGAGGTTACTCTTAGTTGAATTGAACTGTGCCGTGCCTCACTGTGCCCAATGCCTCACTGTGCCCGTGCTTCACTGTGCCCATGCTTCAATCACTATGCCCGTACCTGATGCAGATTTTCATGGGATACGGAATTTACGGCTACACCGGCGGCCATTCCAGTATTCAAAAGCCGCGCCTCCTCCTCGTCTGTGATAGGCGGAACACTCAATTTCCCTGCATTCAGTGTTCCGCCTATCATGGACATCCGCTCATCCTCATAACACAGACGAGGATGAGGGGATGTCCGTGATAGGCTGAACACTGCCTGCTGTGAAATTGAGTGTTCCGCCTATCACCGACGACGATGACTCGGGAGGCGCGGCTTTTGAACACTGCAATGGCCGCCGTCTGTCTCCATGACACGCTGATCAGGTAGGCAGACGGCGGCTTGCGGTTAGTTAATGTTACATTACATCTCCTCTCGGCGGCTGCAGCGAGTAGATGTAATTGGGGTAACGCCGCCAAGTGCCATTCCGGATACGCCCCCTGCAGTCCTGCTACGGAAACTTTGAAGGAAAAAAAAAATGTGAAAAAAATTATTATTTTTTTTTTTTTAAATCTAAAAAAAATCGATTTTCTTCAAATCTGAATCGATTTGAACTCCAAAACTCGATTCAAGATTAAAATCGATTTTTTTCCCAGCCCTAATATATATATAAAAACTATAGTATAATGCTAAAAATGGCATTTGCTTTCTGTGGAATAGAGCACACTTCATTTCTAAGCCAGGTCTTTAGTTGTTCTGGGCTCCCAGATGACAAACTCTATCTGTGCCAGTTTTGGGTGAACTTTACGGTTTTTCATCAAGGTATACATTTGTTCTCTATGCATCCACCTCAAGAGACTTATGAAAAGAGCTGTATATTTTCCTGTTGTGAATAAAATAAATGGGAATGACTTGTAGATTTATCATGGTGGTGGCCTGTTTTTTTAGTTACTTGTTTTTATCTGCTTCCTGAAACTCTTTCCAGCGAGATTGACTACATTAGCTGCACAGTATAGGGTTGAATGAATACAGGTGTATTCAAATATTTCCACATGCACTTGATTTTTCTGCCAGAAGCTTCCCAAAATATCCACTGTAAGGACTCTTAAGCCTCAAACACACGATCGGATTTTCCGGCGGGAATTGTGTGATGGCAGACTGTTGTCGGAAAATCCGACCGTTTGTATGCTCCATCGGACAATTGTTGTCGGATTTTCCAACAACAAATGTTGGATAGCATGCTTTAAAATTTTCCGACAACAAATGCGTGTTGTCGGATTATCCGATCGTGTGTACATAAGTCCTTCGGAAAAAAATCTAAAGTACAAACACGCATGCTCAGAAGCAATGCTAACCATAACACGACATTAGCAGAAGTTGCCCAAAGGGTGTCGCTAAAGAGCTGAAAAACCACGTAGTTTCGTGTTTGTTGGCCGACAATTCTTTGCAACACAAGTTCACGCTTTGTCCGATGGAAATCCGATTGCGTGTACGAGGCTTTAGACACAACTCCTTCCTGCCCTGGTAGTCCAGGTGCTACCTACAGACTCCCATAAACATTAAAGTGGTTTTAAAGTCAGAAGTTTTTTTTATCTTAATGCATTCGATGCAGTAAGTTGAAAGATTTCTGTGCCCCCCCCCCCAATACTTACCTGAGCACCATCTCAATCCAGCGATTTTGCACGAGTCTCGGCAATCTGGGGCTCCCCTCCTCATTGGCTGAGCCAATGAAACCTGCTGCTGTAAATCAGTCAGTGGGCCAATGAGAAGAGAGAGAGGGCGAGGCCGTGTTGTGGCTTTGTGTCTGAATGGACACACAAAGCAGCGGCTCGACACGGGTGCCCCCATAGCAAGCTGCTTGCTGTGGGGGCACTCAGCAGGAGGGAGGGACCTGAGAAGAGGAGGATCCGGGTTACTCTATGCATAACCACTGCACAGAGCAGGTAAGTATAACATGTTTGTTATTTTTTTTAAAAAGGAGCCTTTAGTATCACTTTAAAGCGGAAGTAAAGCCCGCTTGGTAATTTTTACCTACAGGCAAGCTTATAATAGTGCTTACCTGTAGGTAAAATCTCTCCAAAACATGCGCCATTTAGGAGATATTCAGCCTGGATGTAGCCAGTTACGTTGCTGGCGCATGCGCTCTGAAGGTCCTGCATACATTGCCGGGACTTCAGTGCTTCGTGCCGGAACCGAAGACTCCCATGCGCATGCATGGGAGTGACGTCATCGCGGCTGCAGCCAATCACATAGGTGGAACTCACAAACCCAGAAGAAAGACCGGCGGAAAATGTCAACCCTCTCATCGGAAAAAAATATAGAAGAAACTGCGCTTAAAGTGTACGAATCAAGCTAATGGATTGCCTGAAAAAAGAAAAAATTATAGGAGAAGCAGCAACTAGTCTGAAAACAATCATCAGTGGGTACAAATAAGAAAAAAATATGTAGTCGCGCTAACTTATGAGTTTGAACATAAGCCCATCACTGGGTAACTGAAAAAATCCAAATATCAACAGTGATAACATATAAAAAGCTAAGTGAAAAGCAATATATATTCTATATGAACAGATGATAAACAGAAAATTAACTGAATAAAAAAAAATTTTTTTTGGGTTAGTGTCCAAAAATACTGTAGAGCGGAAAAACCCCTCAAAGTTCATAATCAAAAATCCATAATGCAAAAAACCATGATGAAAAAAACACCCGTGAGGCGATATCCAAAATTAATAAAGAAATGAAGAAGGAAAGGATTCCGATCTTCTTAGACTTAAATTCGTGACTTTCACCACCACCAATAGAAGTTACTGCTTACCGAACAGCGATGGTCCCCTATGACGGAGGACCTCAAACAGCCTTAAGTAATACTCAGTTAAGCCTCCAGAGTGTAGCCAGTGATAAACCTCAGTTGTTTTAATAGCCCGACAGCTCATATAGCATCATACAGGTATTCAACGTGGACCATGAAAAAAAAAGGGGGGGACACTAGATAGTGTAAAATCTTTGGTGAACATTTATTAAAATAATGAAAACATACTCACAAGAGCAGTTAAAAAGACAGCTTAAAAGTATCACAGCGCCGACCGGTCAATTGGCGCTGGCACACACACGTCCGTGGAACTCGAGCAATGGAGGGTGACGTCAGCACAAAGCTCGTATCCTGCCCTACGCGTTTCGTGAAAAATCACGTCGTCTCGGGGCACGGGCGATGAGCTGCGTCACCCCCTCTAAATAGGGGACACACCGGAAGGAGGATCCGACCCGGAAGAGGACGCGCGCGTGCACGCATTACGTCAGGAGTCAACAATGCCTGGCTAATACGGCCGCTGTACCAGCGTAGCCGATCTAGCGGCAGATGCGCACGCACATCTCCCCACGAGGAAACCAAGCCTCGTTCGCGAGGCCGCTCAGTGCACGTCATCACGCTAAGCGGAATGACGAAAGCACTCGGGAAGAGCGTACCTTACGTCTACGTGGCCATGACAACAAGGATCACGGCGCGTCATCACGAAAGAACGGACTGACGGAAGCCCTCGGGATGAGCATACCATACGTCTGCGTGACCATGATAGCAAAAATCACAACAGCGTTACGTACGTCCTCTAAGGGGAGGGACCCTCCGGGTGTGTCGCAAGAAACAGTAGAACCCGCAACCTCCACCGCAACCAATGGGTGCAGAGGACGCATTGGGACACTAAACTGCTCCAATTGTTAGATATTAATATCACACATAAACAGTAATAAATTGATGCTGGAATTTGGGAACATCTAAGTTCATACCAATGTCCAGAACCGTACAAAAAATAAATTTAACAGAAAAACAGAATGACCTCATATTATTTAAAGTATAAGTAGCGGTGAATCCGCATAAAATTAAACTACAACAAACTAGTGGTCGACAGGGTACATGTTACGATGGGTGTCAATGATCGGGCCTCAATGGACTCCCATCACAACATCATTGCCAGTTGTTGCTAGGAATTGTTGATAAAGGCATTGACATCGGTGTCAACGTTGAGTCCAAATGGAACATAAGTCCTCAACCTGTACACCCATGCCATTTCTTGCTTGGAGATTTCTCTCACAAGCAAGCTGCCTCTCCAATGTGGTCTATATTTATCAATGGCAATGAATAACGTGCCAGACGGGTCTCTCTTATGGACCTGGTCATAGTGCTTGGATACAGAGTGCTTATCGAAACCTTTGCGGATATTTGCTATGTGTTCGTTAAGTCTCACCCTCAATGCCCTTTTGGTCCTCCCCACATACTGAAGACCGCAAGGGCACTGAATCAGGTAGACCACCCCCAAAGATGAGCATGTTATGAAAGGTTCGATTTCATAGGATCGGCCAGTGCTTGTTGACAAAAATTGGCTAATCTTCCTATCTCTGCAACTATTCAGGCTACACACTTGGCATTTCTTACATCGGTAGTATCCTGTCAAGTTCTCCAAGAATGTCCTATTAGCCCGTGGGGGGTCCTGGACGCTTGGAGCCACTCTATTGGAAAGTGTCGAAGCCCCTCTAAATACAATAGATGGTCTTTCTGGAAGGGAGGGAGCCAGCACCTGGTCACTGATTAGCACGTGCCAGTGCTTACGTATCAAACGTTTGATGGTCTGGTGCTGCATAGAGAAGGTGGTAATAAATGGAAGAGAAAACTTACCATCCCCTGCCACCTTCTCCTTATTAGCCAGAAGTGATCCTCGGTCAATCTCACTAACAGATTGTATCAATTGAGACATATCACTCTGTTGGTAACCTTTATCTACAAATCTTTTAGAGAGAATCTCAGCTTGACCTTTAAAGGCCACTAGATCTGTGCAGTTACGTCTTAATCTAGTGAGTTGACCATAAGGAACAGCCTTGAGCCAGGGGGCATAATGGCAACTATCAAGCGGGATGTATGAGTTCCTATCAGTTGGTTTAAAATAAGTGGTGGTGACAAACTTATTATCGACAACTGAGATTTCCAAATCCAAATAGTGTACTGATTCCTGGCTTGCCTCAAAGGAAAATCTGATACCTCTATCGTTATCGTTCAGGGACAGCATGTAATCACGCAGAGCGGGTTCACTACCGTCCCACAGGAGGAGGACGTCGTCGATGTACCTTGCCCAGAGTACAACCTCTGGTCTCCGGCAAACATCGACGACGTCCTCCTCCCACTTGGCCATAAAAAGATTGGCCAAGCTGGGGGCATACTTCGCTCCCATCGCCACACCTCGGTCTTGGCGGAAAAATTGATTATCACACCAAAAATAATTATGACTTGCTGCATATTTCAGCAGAGTCATAATAAAATCAATTTGCCGGGGTGGCAGATCTGATCCTCTCACCAAGTACAACTCCACAGCCTCAAAACCACGCTCGTGTGGAATAATGGTATAAAGTGAGGTCACGTCCGCCGTGACCATCCATATACCATGTGTGGGAACGAGGTCTTTGAGTAAGTTAATAACGTACTTGGTGTCTCTTACGTATGAGGGGATCTGCTGAACCAGAGGTTGCAGAAAAAAATCAATATACTTCCCCACCCGGGACGTGATTGAATCTATCCCACTTACAATGGGTCGTCCCGGGGGGGAGGTGAGGCTTTTGTGGATCTTCGGGTCTTCGGGAGATAATAGATAACGGGAGTTCGGGGGGCACAAGGTATCAAAAATAATCTCTCCCTATCACTAAGGATACCTACCCGATGTCCCTCATCCACAATACCTTCCAGTTCCCTCTTATACCTAATGACAGGATCCCTACTAAGGGGGGTATATGTTTCAATGTCATCAACGATCCTGTGCAACTCTTTTAGATAGTCACACCTATCAAGGATAACTATCCCTCCCCCCTTATCAGCGGGTCTAATAACTAGGGATTTGTTAGAACACAGAGACTCAAGACCACTCTCCAAATTCCTCTGCATCTTAACCTTTTTCACCTTAATCATTTCAAGGTCCTTGAGTACCACATCCCTAAATACTTTAATACTCGGAGCCAGTGAACCAGGGGGGTTGAACAGTGATGCATTGGCTAAGCCAGTATGTTTGTACTCAGGTGGAGAATTCAGTCCAACCGTTATAGGATTAGACAAAAAGTGCCTTTTGATGTTAAGCTTTCTCGCAAACTTGTGAACATCCATAAAGGTTTGGAACTTGCTCAAGCTCCTAGGCGGAGCAAATTTCAAACCCTTATCTAAGAGGCATTGCTCAGATTCTGACAAAGGCTGTTGGCTCAAATTAAAGATGCCCGCACCTATATTCTTTTTCTTTTTGAGCAACTGGGCCCTCCTCCCACCTCTAACCCCTCTCTTCTTTCCGATGGGCCAAATCGACCTTGTTGGCCCATGGGAAAACCCCAACTTGAGTTAGGTCTAAAGTCATATGGACCTGGGGGGTAGGGAGGCCTAGAATAATCATAACCCCTGTCATATTGACTAGACTGAGAGAACTGACTATTTCTATCCTGGTTGTCAAATCCAAATCGTCTTTCCATAGATCCACGGCCTTGCGGCCCCAATGAATCTGATAAAGGGAAAAAACGATTTTGGGTGGGGATGTTGTAGTCCCGCATACCACTGGTCTCAAAACTGGGTCTCATATATCCTTGGTTATATCCCATATCATATTGGGTGGATCTAGATGAAGGGTACTCCCAATCCCCCAAGGATTCATCCCGAAAGGGTTGAACCTGTACGTCAGATCTATGAGTTTTCGTTTTTTTTGGCGTTTTAGATGAAAGATTACCTTGATTAGGCCCATTCTTGGTCTTAACCTTATTATTACGTTGAGCTATAACCGGTGTGGGAGGGTTTAAAACCCGACTAGTCCTAGGGGGGTTAACAGCCGAGCCAGGTGGCACTACACCCTGAGGTGCAGTGTCCATTGCAGCCTCGTTTGTCTCCTCTACGGTCATTTTTCTCTGCCACAAAAAAACAAAACCGGACTGATAATCCTCAAAATCTCTAAGGTACTTTTTCTTCTTTTTCGCTTTTTGGTCCTTTTCTTCCCTCTCTAAGGTTTTTTGAAGAGAGTTGGAACACTCCCTGTATTCCTCTCCATTTTTAAAAGAGGCTAACAGGTCCCTAACCGTTTTGATCTCGGTGTCAAGTCTTTGCAACTTCTGGCTCTTCCCTTGAGCCAAAAAACGCAAAAAAGAGACTCCGGCATCATTAAAGTATTTGGCCCAAGCCTCCAAGTCAGGTTCACCCTTTTGTGGGCTCACCTCCCAACGGAGGCTTCTTGGGACCATAGCATTTCTGATGTAATTCTCCAGAAACGCTATGTCCCACTGAGTGTGTATCTCAGTTGTCATAATGTTTTTAAGTCTCAAAAAGAGACCACTGACATCAGAGCCTACCGAGGCCGGGGTAGAGTCAAATACCCCAGTCGTGTTGACTATCCGTTTAGCTCGGAAGTCAAAAATATCCATCTCGGTCAAAGGTCGACCAATCACCAAGCAGCAATTAATAGTAGTTTGTGTGAAAATTTGAAAAAAATATGGAAGAAACTGCGCTTAAAGTGTACGAATCAAGCTAATGGATTGCCTGAAAAAAGAAAAAATTATAGGAGAAGCAGCAACTAGTCTGAAAACAATCATCAGTGGGTACAAATAAGAAAAAAAATATGTAGTCGCGCTAACTTATGAGTTTGAACATAAGCCCATCACTGGGTAACTGAAAAAATCCAAAAATACTGTAGAGCGGAAAAACCCCTCAAAGTTCATAATCAAAAATCCATAATGCAAAAAACCATGATGAAAAAAACACCCGTGAGGCGATATCCTAAATTAATAAAGAAATGAAGAAGGAAAGGATTCCGATCTTCTTAGACTTAAATTCGTGACTTTCACCACCACCAATAGAAGTTACTGCTTACCGAACAGCGATGGTCCCCTATGACGGAGGACCTCAAACAGCCTTAAGTAATACTCAGTTAAGCCTCCAGAGTGTAGCCAGTGATAAACCTCAGTTGTTTTAATAGCCCGACAGCTCATATAGCATCATACAGGTATTCAACGTGGACCATGAAAAAAAAAGGGGGGGACACTAGATAGTGTAAAATCTTTGGTGAACATTTATTAAAATAATGAAAACATACTCACAAGAGCAGTTAAAAAGACAGCTTAAAAGTATCACAGCGCCGACCGGTCAATTGGCGCTGGCACACACACGTCCGTGGAAGTCGAGCAATGGAGGGTGACGTCAGCACAAAGCTCGTATCCTGCCCTCATCGGTCACAGCGTGCCTGTCGGGAGGCTTTGTTTGTAAGGCAAGTATTTCATAATGTGTTAGTATGTGATGCATACTAGCACATTATGCAATTGCATTACAGTTTTTAGTTTTTTTGTTTTTTTTACTACCGCTTTAGTGATCTTTGATGCTTAAATACTTGCGTTTATGCACATTTACATGCATATGGCATTTAGAGGCATGTGCATGTATACTCATTCTATTGGCTAGAAATGTTTCATTTAATCTAGCCACTAAAATAAATTTATGTGAACATTTACATGCATTTCTGCATACGCTGTGACAGTAAGTTCCCTTTAAAGTGCATGTTTGGGGCATTTTTATGCCCCTGGACACTGCTCTAAACTCCCAATGTGCATGCACACATTGGCTAAAATAGAGCTATGTTAGAGGCATAAAAAATGGAAAATGTCTTTAAGTGGCATTTTTTTTCTGCCCATGTGCAATAGGCCTAGTTACACATTTGACTATAGGCTGAGTGAAAGGACCGTGAGCCAACAGAGTAGTGCATGCTGTACATTGGAGGGGATCATTGACCAAATAAGAGAATGAAATGGCAACTTTGCAAGGTTGTTGGGTAGATTTTACCAGTCTTTTGGTGTAATTTCTTTTCCTTGAAGCTGAAAATTCATGTAATCTAGATAGTGTAAAATACTGCTTGTTTTCCCATCCTTCTGTGTGCTCTACACAGCCATATTTGCTGATTTGAACATTTCAGATCAGGTAGCTGAATTCATGATTTAACATCTGACTATTGTTTCGTTAACCATTTTCAATATGGAGAGATACATTTGGTTGAAATGTAAACTTTAACTTGTTTTTTTACTTTTTTTTTTTTTTTTTTAACCTGTTGCATTCGTAAGTGTTTTAAAGTTTAACCTGTAGTAAAAGGGGCACTGTGAATAAAAATTTAGTTTTTATACTGAATGCTTTTAAATACAGAGATTTCTGTAGTATGTACCAACATAATAAAATAGAAAATATATATTTTTCTTTCTCGTACGTCACGGGACACAGAGCGACATAGTCATTACTATGTGGGTTATATAGATTACCTTCAGGTGCTGGCACTGGCAACTTCCAAAACCAGAAGTACCCTCCCCTATATAAGCCCCTCCCATCCGGGTGTACCTCAGTTTTTTGCCAGTGTCTAAGGTGTTGGCCAAAGGTTAACATGTTTTTCATCTGGGCTTGTGTACAGGTTCTTTTGGGCCTCAGCAAGCTATTCCGGATCCGACCAAAAAAGCTTCATAGCTAAACGGTCGGTACCCGGGCCTTGCAGAGAAGAGCAAGGTTTTGCCTGTAATGCCTCTCTTAGGAGGGCTGGACCCTGGGATCCAGAGCTCTGGTCATACCCACGACCAAGATGTTTTCTGTGCAGGGTGCTATACAGGTCCAGGGGAGTGGAATCCTTGGGAACCCGGTCCCTGAAGGTTTAAGTACAATGCCTGCCGTGAGAGGTGAAGTTTGGGCTCCTGTGGACCAAACAGAGTCCTGCGGCGGGGAAAAGGTAAGAGGGGGCCCCTCAGGAACTTGGTTCTATTGGGGGGACCCCCAATCCTAATATGTCTTTCTGGCTGTTACCTAACGGTATTCCCGCTAAATATCTGTGCATGCCTGTAACTACTAGAAAATGTAATAATTTTAATGGTGGTCAAGAAAAGAAAAAAAAATGGACAAACCGCGGTACCTGTGTTAATCCACTAGAGGCCGCTGTGGAATGTCGTTTTCTTGTTATGTGGACTATTTCCTTCTGAGGTCAAGTCCAGGCAGATGGTGAGTTCTCTTGAGGGAAACTGCTTCCTCTGTCATGTTGCAATGCTCGTCCATCCCCAGGCCCTGTTGCAAACAGGGACCCTGGCTCCTCTCCCTAGTTTTTTTTTCAAAAGAAGCGCCGAAGGCGCACGTGCCCGCGCACGCGCCTCTATATATAGAGGTGAGCTGGAAAAGGGGGCGGAGCTTGGCAGATGACGCTCTGTGCGCGCCACAGCGCTTCTGCGCATGTGCGGGCGTCCCAGCATATCAAAAGGCACAATTATGTGTTGGGAGCTGGCTATGGAGTGCAGAGACAGAGCTGGTAACATTTAAAAAAGGCATACAGCAGGCGGTTGATGCAGGCATCCCCATAGAAAGGCACATTAGTAGACACCAACTGTTTATATAGCAGCAATTGTGCTAGACTATTTTCAGTTAGTGGTGTATTACGGCTGGAATACCTCAGCTTTGGGCTTAGGAATATGCCGTCCAAAGTCTCCGGGACTAAGACTCCCAGGAAGCAAAGGGGGTCTCCGTCGGGCTCTGAGGATCTTGGGCATGCTTTTGCTGCACCAGTCTCCCCTGAAAAATCAGAGGTTGGTGCCCGTAGAGAACCCTCAGGAGTACCTGGTACTGTGGCTGTCCTCAGTTCACCTGCTCCTGTGTATGTAACAGAGGAGGTTTTTTCCTCAGCTCTGGGAGGACTGGAAGAGAGATTGACAACATTGATCGCTGCTTCCCTGTTAGAGGGAAAGCGCGCCCGATCTCCGTCTCCTCCCTCAGAGTACCTGTTAGCGGAGCAACAGTCCCATGCAGGGATCGACCTACCTGAAGGGGATCAGGATGAGGTTGATTCTGTTCTAGAGGAATCAACAGTGGAAGAGCCATTTTCAGCATCACATGCTGAAAGATTATGGGTTAAGTCCCTGACTGATATGGTCCGATCAGCATTTAAAATGCCCCTTGCGGAACCATCAACCACTTCTGTCTCCTCGTTGGGGTCGCTAAAAGCTCCCCAGACTGTTTGTTCCTTTCCAATCCATCCTTTACTGGAAGGACTCATTTACCAGGATTGGGAACATCCTGATAAAATATTTACTCCCCCTAAGAGATTTCCGGTGGTCTATCCCATGGAGGATAAGTTCATCCGAAAATGGAGGGTGCCTACAGTGGACGCAGCCATCTCTTGTGTGAACAAATCACTGACATGTCCAGTAGATAATGTTCAAATGTTCAAGGACCCAATAGATAAAAAATTGGAGTCCTTATTAAAATCTGCTTTTTCTACAGCAAGCTTGGTGACACAACCAGCAGTAGCAGCTATTGGGGTCTGCCAGGCGGTGAAGGATCAGTTAAAACAGGTCTTAAGGGACTTGCCGGATCAGCAGGCCCTTGCCCTAGCTGATCTACCTAGAGCAGGGATATGCAATTAGCGGACCTCCAGCTGTTGCCAAACTACAAGTCCCATGAGGCATAGCGAGACTCTGACAGCCTCAAGCATGACAACCAGAGGCAGAGGCATGATGGGACTTGTAGTTTGGCAACAGCTGGAGGTCCGCTAATTGCATATCCCTGACCTAGAGCCTTATGCTTTGCGGTTGACGCCATCAAGGATTCAATCCATCAGACCTCCCGCCTTACGCTGTCTGTAGTACATATGCGTAGGCTTCTATGGCTCAAGAACTGGTCTGCTGAAGCTCCCTGTAAAAAATTGCTGGTTAGCTTCCCATTTCATGGTGAACGCTTATTCGGGGAAGACCTGGACAAATATATCCAGAAAATTTCCAGCGGTAAAAGTACACTCTTGCTGGTTAAAAACAGATTTAGAGGTCCCTCTTTTAAGAGGCCTGCCTCTCCAGTCCCTGGGACATCTGCCGTGAAGCAGTTCCGACGGCCTCCTCGGTCAAATCCCGGGGGTAAAAATCAGGGACAATCACAGGGTAACAAAAAACCCTGGGTCAGGAGAGGTACAAAACCTCCCCCCAAGTCAAATTTATGAAGGGTTGCCCCCATTCAATCGGGTGGGGGGAAGACTTCAGTTGTTCGCAGAGACCTGGCGGGACACGATCAGAGACAGATGGGTGCTCTCCGCAGTAAGTCTGGGATACAAGCTGGAGTTAAAAGACTCTCCTCCTTCCCATTTTATATGGTCAAACGTGCCAAGAGATCCCCGGAAGAGAGGATCCCTCCTGTTGGCACTAGAACAACTATTGCTCCAAGGAGTAATCATGGAGGTTCCCCTGGAAGAATGCGGGTTCGGGTTTTACTCAAACCTCTTTACAGTCCCGAAGCCAAACGGGGACGTGAGGCCCATATTAAATCTAAAAGGGCTAAACAAATTCCTACATATCAGGACTTTCCGGATGGAGTCGATCCGATCGGTGGCCACTGCCCTACAAGGGGAGGAATGGTTAGCCTCGATCGACATCAAAGATGCTTATTTGCACATTCCCATCTTTCCAGTCCACCAAAAATTTCTACGCTTTGCAGTAGAAGGGCACCATTTTCAGTTCAGAGCCTTACCCTTCGGTCTGGCCACAGCACCACGAGTGTTCACAAAAATTCTGGCCCCACTATTGGCCAATCTAAGAACACGAGGTGTAACGATAATGGCATATCTAGACGACTTGTTGCTGATGGACCACTCAGTGGAAAAACTAGAAGTGGTTGTTCACGAGACAATCAAGTATCTGGAATCTCACGGTTGGATTATCAACCGAGACAAGTCAGCCCTAAAACCAGTCAAAAGTCTGGAATACTTGGGGCTAAGGCTGGATTCAGACCAGAGAAAAATTTTCTTGCCTCAAGAAAAGGTGTCGTCTTTGAGAGATTTGATCCACCTAGTGGGTACAAAAAGACAGCCGTCCATACGCCTGTGCATGAGGCTGCTGGGAAAAATGGTGGCATCATTCGAAGCAGTACCCTACGGTCAATTCCATTCAAGGAATTTGCAAAGGGCAATACTGTCAGCCTGGAACAAAAAAGTTCAGGCCCTAGACTTACCAATGTCCTTGTCCCCTTCCGTTCGCAAGAGCCTCCGTTGGTGGTTGGTTCCCCAGAATCTGGAAAGAGGGAAATCCTTCAGTCCGATTTCTTGGAAGGTGGTCACTACAGATGCCAGCCTTATAGGCTGGGGGGCAGTACTGGAGCAATGGTCTCTCCAGGGCAGATGGTCGGATGCAGAGAAGGCCCTGCCCATCAATCTCTTAGAGATACGAGCAGCCTGGTATGCCCTAGTAGCATGGACATCCAAACTCCAAGGGTCCCCTGTCAGAATTCAATCAGACAATGCCTCGGCAGTGGCATATATCAATCATCAGGGGGGCACCAGGAGTTGTGCAGCCCAGAGGGAAGTAAATTGCATCCTGAAATGGGCAGAAAGATATGTCCCAGCCATATCCGCTGTATTCATTCCAGGAGTGGAGAATTGGAAGGCGGACTTTCTAAGTCGCCAACAATTATGCCCAGGGGAATGGTCCCTTCACCCCGAGGTTTTCCGGGCAATATGTCAGCGGTGGGGAGCACCGGATGTAGATCTGCTAGCATCCAGATTCAATGCAAAGGTGGACAGATTTGTCTCTCGGACAAGGGATCCCCTAGCTTGCGGCTCGGATGCTCTAGTGTTCCCTTGGGATCAGTTCAAGCTGATATATGCATTTCCACCGCCACAATTGTTACCTCGATTACTCCGAAGAATCAGGGTAGAAAAGAAACCAGTGATTCTGGTGGCTCCAGCGTGGCCCTGAAGAGCATGGTATGCAGAGATTGTAAAAATGTCTGTGGGGAGTCCTTGGACCCTCCCACATCGTCCGGACCTGCTTTCGCAAGGACCGATATACCACCCTTCCTTACTAGCCCTAGGTTTGATGGCCTGGCTATTGAAGCCCACATTCTAAAAAAGAGAGGTCTCTCTAATCCTGTGGTATCTACCATCATCAATGCCAGGAAGCCGGTATCCAGGCAGATTTACTATAGAATCTGGAAGGCGTACATCGCTTGGTGTGAGGCCAAGAAATGGCATCCACGTAGGTACGTAATAGGTAGGATTCTGGACTTCCTACAGTGGGCTGTAGATAGGAAGTTTGCCTTGAGTACTATCAAGGGTCACATTTCGGCCTTGTCAATATTTTTTCAAAGGCCCTTGGCTTCGCATTCACTAGTCAAAGCTTTTATACAAGGAGTGATGCGTATTAGCCCTCCGGTTAAAATTCCCATATGTCCATGGGACCTAAACCTGGTTCTATCGGTTCTACAGAAACAACCATTTGAACCATTACAGCACATTTCCTTGGCTCTTCTCACCAGGAAATTGATTTTTTTAGTAGCCATTTGTTCGGCTAAAAGAGTGTCGGAATTGGCCGCTATGTCCTGTAAGGAGCCATATCTGGTTATCCATAAGGACAGAGTAGTGTTACGTCCTCATCCAGCCTTTCTTCCTAAGGTGGTATCGAGGTTTCATTTGAACCAGGATGTGGTTCTTCCTTCCTTTTTCCCCAAACCTAGCTCGGTAGAGGAAAAGTTATTACATTCTTTGGATGTAGTAAGAGCAGTTAAAGCTTATCTGAAAGCCACTGCTCAGATTCGTAGAATGGATACTTTGTTTGTTCTGCCGGAAGGCCCCAGAAAGGGTCAGGCAGCGTCAAAATCTACTTTAGCCAAGTGGATTCGACAGGTCATAATACAAGCCTATGGCTTGAGAAGGAGACCGCCTCCGTTCAAAGTTAGGGCGCACTCCACGAGAGCAGTTGGAACTTCATGGGCAGTGCATCACCAGGCCTCCCTGGCTCAAATCTGTAAGGCCGCAACATGGTCTTCAGTACACACGTTTACTAGGTTCTACCAGGTGGACATTAGAAGTCAGGAGGATGTCGCCTTTGGGCGCAGTGTGTTGCAGGCCGCAAAAGATCCTCATGTCTGATAGCGCCCAGCTTATGTATGGTGTATCCCCCCCCCTCATTTGGCATTGCTTTGGGACGTCCCACATAGTAATGACTATGTCGCTCTGTGTCCCGTGATGTACGAGAAAGAAAATAGGATTTTTATAACAGCTTACCTGTAAAATCCTTTTCTTGGAGTACATCACGGGACACAGAGCTCCCACCCCTCTTTTGGGGACACTTATTGCTTTGCTACAAAACTGAGGTACTCCCGGATGGGAGGGGCTTATATAGGGGAGGGTACTTCCGGTTTTGGAAGTTGCCAGTGCCAGCACCTGAAGGTAATCTATATAACCCACATAGTAATGACTATGTCGCTCTGTGTCCCGTGATGTACTCCAAGAAAAGGATTTTACAGGTAAGCTGTTATAAAAATCCTATTTTTTCTTTTATTGGTTTAGAGTCTTGTGAACATGTTTAGTATATTGCTATTCAAGGCAAGCTTCAGACAAGTGGCTAAATCTTCATTTGAAATACCATTATGGGAACTGTTTAACTTGCCAATGGCTTTACTGTTTATGAGCCAGGCACACCTGCCAGATCTCGCATCCAGATCATTGATCAACACTCGAGCAACAATTTGCTTATAAGCACTGAATCAAAACACAAACCCAGCTTGCTGAACAGATACTAAGACCTGGTTCATACCTATGCAGCTTGCAGTTTGCATATTCCAGGTGCATTTTGTGTTTTTTCAATACACATTTTTGATTCATTGAATTTCCCTGGCCCTATTCATACAATGCACAGATGTGAACATGACCCATAGGAAACCATGTTAAATGGACTGTAGTGTGTTTCTGTAAAACTGAAAATGCGCTAAAAATTCATAGGTGTGAACCAGGTCTTAAGTGGAAATGCATAGATGGATAATTTCTCTGCTCGCTCTGTGATCTACTCTTGTTTGCAGCCTGATTGGGACCCAGTACTGGCCTTCTCTTTCAAGTCTGAGTATTGCTGTTCAGGAGGTCACGGAAGACTGGTATCAACAAATTCATCTACTGATAGGACAGTCATTCAAATCCTGCTTCCCCATGGCTTGAATTACTCCAGGTCCAAATCAAGTGGATTAATGTTTTCTAAACATTAGATTGGGGCTGCTTAGTTACCTGTAATGATCGGTATGTAACGCTTGGAGGGTGCAGACATTTGTATTTGTCAGACTTCTCATACATTGAGAGTTTATTCTTCTCCCTTCTCTTATAGTGAGGATGGGAAGTCGCTCACTCTGCACCTCCATTCAGAAATTATTCTTTTCAATGAATAAAAGGCATTTTCTGATTGGACAAGATGGAGTGGAGGGGAAGATTAATGGCACGATCTACCCTCATCCAATCAGAAAATGCCTATTATTTAAAGAAGACCTGTTGATTTACTAAAACTGGAGCATGCAAAATCTGGTGCCGCTCTGCAGAGAAACCAATCAGCTTCCAGGTTTTATTATCAAAGCTTAATTGAACAAGCTTAAGTTAGAAGCTGATTGACTACCATGCAGAGCTGCATCAGATTGTGAGTGCTCCCAGTTTTCGTAAACCTCCCCCTGTATGTTTTATGAATGAAGGAAGTGCTGACTGAGCAACCCGTTATCCTCGTTGTAAGATACTGGAAGTCGCTGCAGTATAGTGGGAAGATCAAAGGTCTCGCTGTATGTTGTATGGACTACAACTGAAAATTTTTGCACCCCCCAGCAGCCAGCCGTAAGGTACAATACTGATCATTACAGGTAACTAAACTGGCACCATCTGACTTTTAAACTTCATTGGTGTTCCACTAAACTTCATGCTTTTTTGGTATGTTTGTGTATATGTGTGCCCCATAGGCTTTTGGGGGTTGGTTTAATAAAGGCAAGCAGGCTGTTCATTTTGCAAGGGAATTTTCCCCAGAGCATAGTGTGTGGTGAAATTTCACTTTGCAAAGAAAACCCAATCATGTGCAAGGAAAATAGAAAAAAAAAAAAAAAAAACATTCTTGCTTGCATATGATTGGATGATGGACGTCAACAGTGCTTCATCTCATTCTCTACGCTCAAGGGAAATTTAAATCAGTTGTGTGTCAGCCCTAATGTTTACATATGTCGGCCTATACCTGTGGGAGTGTGTGAACCAAGTCTTTTTTGGGGTCACTGCTTCAACTGTTGTGTATGTGCCTATCCAACAGGACGCCGTGACTACATGTCACAGAATTCAAGGAATTAAATGTGTGGATATCTTCACAAAGTAAAATCACAAACTTCAGGATCATTCAGGCTAGGAATAATTGAATTACAATGTGGAAATGAATATATGGTTTTACATTTTGACCATAAATACACTTTAACTTATGGTGCATTAACCCACCCGGAGGTACAAAAATATTCCTGTGGACATATTACCTAAATTTTGCAATTTTCTATGGAATACCACAGGAATGGACCTCCTAGACGTCAAACCTTAACTTGGGTCAGGTAAACTTAGGCTTTACAGCCAAAACTAATGATAGCCAATGAATCATCCAAGAATTGGTAGACGTAGGAGAAGACACTGCAAAATTCTCATATGATCTCCTGCTGGGTTCAATTTTTTATTTATTTTTGGTAACGGCTAGTTGGGGAGGGACTTGGTAATTATGCCTGGAAAAGACTAGCAAAGCAGTCCAGAGCTTAAATTTTACAACATTTTTAGGGAGACCTCAAAATGCAATTTGAATAAATGTCAACATCCTCAGACATCTGTATGATCTGTGCTGCAGGCTGGTTAGAAAAGACCCATGCTTTGCATCTGGTACGTTCTTTAAAGTCAATAATTTGAACTACATCATAGTTGGACAACAAATTTATTACAAACACATACTATTTACATGATATATTACAGGCTTACAAAGAGAGCAGAATTAATCAATTTTAACTATATTTTAATACATTGATTAAAATGGCAGAGCCTAAGGCCTCGTACACACGACCGATTTTCTCGGCAAGAACCAGCAAGAAACTTGCTGGCAGAGAGGTCTTGCCGAGTAAATCGGTCGTGTGTACGCCAGTGTTGCCAACCGTACGTTAATTTACGTACAGCACGTAAATTTAACCCCCTTTTTCGGGTGTACGTAAAGTCCGTTGTGGGCATCGGCTGCCCATAAAAAAGATTGCCACGAGCCGACTATGCAACGGCGCATGCGCCGTTGCGAAGCCGGCCGGACTCGGGAAAGCTCGTATGCGTTCGGCTAAGCGGCGCATGCGCAGTAACGTAATGGCGCCGCCCGGCGCCATTTTTGAATAGAGTTTCAGCCAGGACGGGACTCAGGAGTGCTCGCGGGGCGGGCTACAATGTCTCACAGTCCCCGACGCCGTAGGAGGAGAGGACTCGGCCGAGCAGGGGTGAGGAGGAGGAGGAGGAGGGGGGGATATAAAGTAAGAGGGGGAAATGGAATGCGCTGGGAGCGGGAGCCCGGAGGGTGAAGCGGCCATGGCATGCAGGGGAGGGACAGAGACTGATGTGCTCTCTCTGTCCACCATCATATAACTTCTCCTCCACATCATCAGTATGCTGTGTCCTCCTTCCGTGCCCTTTTCACCTCTCCACATGTCAGAGCTGCCCTGACCTGTGGAGAGGTGAAAGGGGCACAGGAGGACACAGCATACTGATGATGTGGAGGAGAAGTTATACGATGGTGGACAGAGGAGGAGGCCACTGTGAGGGGGTAAGGAGGACCCTATCATGTCCGCAGCCTCTGTCCCCCTCCTGTGTCATGTCCGCAGCCTCTGTCCCCCTCCTGTGTCATGTCCGCAGCCTCTGTCACCCCTCCTGTGTCATGTCCGCAGCCTCTGTCACCCCTCCTGTGTCATGTCCGCAGCCTCTGTCACCCCTCCTGTGTCATGTCCGCAGCCTCTGTCCCCCTCCTGTGTCATGTCCGCAGCCTCTGTCACCCCTCCTGTGTCATGTCCGCAGCCTCTGTCACCCCTCCTGTGTCATGTCCGCAGCATCTGTCCCCCTCCTGTGTCATGTCCGCAGCCTCTGTCACCCCTCCTGTGTCATGTCCGCAGCCTCTGTCCCCCTCCTGTGTCATGTCCGCAGCCTCTGTCACCCCTCCTGTGTCATGTCCGTAGCCTCTGTCCCCCTCCTGTGTCATGTCCGCAGCCTCTGCCCCCCTCCTGTGTCATGTCCGCAGCCTCTGTCCCCCTCCTGTGTCATGTCCGCAGCCTCTGTCACCCCTCCTGTGTCATGTCCGCAGCCTCTGTCCCCCTCCTGTGTCATGTCCGCAGCCTCTGTCACCCCTCCTGTGTCATGTCCGCAGCCTCTGTCCCCCTCCTGTGTCATGTCCGCAGCCTCTGTCACCCCTCCTGTGTCATGTCCGTAGCCTCTGTCCCCCTCCTGTGTCATGTCCGCAGCCTCTGTCCCCCTCCTGTGTCATGTCCGCAGCCTCTGTCCCCCTCCTGTGTCATGTCCGCAGCCTCTGTCACCCCTCCTGTGTCATGTCCGCAGTCTCTGTCACCCCTCCTGTGTCATATCCGCAGCCTCTGTCCCCCTCCTGTGTCATGTTCGCAGCCTCTGTCCCCCTCCTGTGTCATGTCCGCAGCCTCTGTCATGTCCGCAGCCTCTGTCCCCCTCCTGTGTCATGTCCGCAGCCTCTGTCCCCCTCCTGTGTCATGTCCGCAGCCTCTGTCCCCCTCCTGTGTCATGTCCACAGCCTCTGTCACCCCTCCTGTGTCATGTCCACAGTCTCTGTCACCCCTCCTGTGTCATATCCGCAGCCTCTGTCCCCCTCCTGTGTCATGTCCGCAGCCTCTGTCCCCCTCCTGTGTCATGTCCGCAGCCTCTGTCCACCTCCTGTGTCATGTCCGCAGCCTCTGTCACCCCTCCTGTGTCATGTCCGCAGCCTCTGTCCACCTCCTGTGTCATGTCCGCAGCCTCTGTCCACCTCCTGTGTCATGTCCGCACTCCGCAGCCTCTGTCCCCCTCCTGTGTCATGTCCGCAGCCTCTGTCCACCTCCTGTATCGTGTCCGCAGCCTCTGACCATCTCCTGTCTTTTATGTCTGCAGTCTCTGAGGGGATCCTAGAAAGATGTCAAGAGTGGGAGCGCCGTGATGGGGGTTACGGGAAGAAACGGACGTGTGGACTGTGAAGAGGAGGTCAGAGCCGCCAAGCTGGAGCCATCTGACTGAGCCCCGCACTGTGGACCTGAGAGCAGGTCAGTGACAGCGCCGCCAGGCCAGTCTGAGGGGGGATCACTGATCTAAGGAGGGGAGTAAATACAATAATGTAAGGGGGCACTGATATAAAAGGTCCCCCCCTATATTAGTACCCCCCCATTACCTTAGTGTATTCACTCTGTGGAAGTGGTCTCTATTCACCAGAGCCCCCCTCCACATCAGAGTTCCCCCTTACATCATGATCTGCAGCGTTCCCCTTTACATAAGAGTTCCTTTGCGCTGTAAGGGGGCATCCTGCAGACTCTGATGTAAGAGGAAACTCTGTGCTGGCTGGGTTATAGTATCCTAACCTTCATGTGAATTGAGAAATATGTTTTTTTACTTTTGTTTAACTGAAACACATTGATATTAGCATTAGCTGTGTGTTCATAGTTGAAATATTGATATTTGCACTGTTTAGCAGTAAAAACAGTAATTGTAGGTACTTTTTTGCAGCGTCAGTAAAAAATGCGGCTCTGCCAGTAATCTTTATTATTTTTGCCAGTAAGAAATTGGTGCCGTACAGAAATTTTGGCATCCTTGCCAGTAAATTTCACTTCAGGGGGTTGGCAACACTGGTGTACGCTGCTATCGGGTTTCTCGTCGAGAAAACCGACAAGAAACCTCGACGAGAAAATAGAGAACCTGCTCTCTATTTTCTCGTCGAGATTCTCCTCGGCATGTTTCTCGACAAGAAAAGTGAGTGTGTGTACACTTACCTGTCCTCCCGGAAGCCCGCGCATGTTCGAAATGAATTCGACGCATGCGCGGTAGCTTCCTAGGCATACGTAGGGTATACCAAGATGGCGGCGACGGCATCGAATGTGACGAGCGCATGCTCGACGTAGTCGATGACGTCACCGCGTACGCTCCTTTCAAAGAACCGCGGGTTCTTTGAAACGAGCGTGTGTACACTCGGCCGGGACAAGTTTCTTGTCCAAGAATCTCGTTGAAAAAAACAACATGTTTTTTTCTCGGCCGTGTGTACGAGGAATCTCGGCCGTGTGTACGAGGCCTAACCCTTCTTTCTTGACATCTACTATAAGCTGGAGCAAAGGGAAGAAGAAGCGTTGGCCACAGCAATAAAAAAGGTGTGGAGTGCCTTATTTTAAATCTACTATACAATGACAGCTAAAAATCCAGGTGCTATGGACAATGCTTCTAATTTGGCTTTCCTCCATTAGTTCCCCCATTCATATAAATACAACACGTCATATTAAATACCTTTAGTAGTCAGGAATTTGATTTTAAATGGATATAAATTTGTAGACTTTAAATGATAACTTATACTGTATAATACTGTTGTATCTGTACAAAAACCTCCCAGACAACTAATTCTAGTATAAGCAAAATAATTTGATAATTACAGTTATGCAGTAACCTAAGTAAGGCTTTAGGAATACAAATTATTCGTTGCACTTACAATTCTATGAAACTTGTATTCATTTACATAAAATCACAACTTAAAACACGAACGCTAGCCATTTAGGGACCTTTACATTACTCTGTGATAGCATCTGGCTCACTGGCAGTATATTGTGAGCGAGTCCTGCTGATTACCACGGATGAAGACAACCGGAGGGCTTATGTCACGAGATAACATCTCTAGCCATGTCATATATAGGGAACTCGGACAGGCCATTTTGCTTGCAATTGGAAGACTTCTACAAATAGAATCAGAAGATGTATGGTTATGATATGTAATGTGTACACATTATATGAAATTAAGATCTTTTATAAGAAAAAATGTCTAAGGGTTTTGATATTACTATTCAAATGCTTATGACTCAGTAGAAAAGGACAATACAGCAACTTGGGCCCTGGTGCAGGGTTAAAATCTTCTCCCTCAAGAGCTTCTGTAACCTACAACCTCCCACCTACTTATGCCTCTACCCTGACCCTCTCCCTAGACTCCTAGAGTATTCCTAGACTCCTAGGGCTGTGGTTTCTCAATTTCTCTGCAGCTACTCCCTGAAGGTCTTTAACCACAGAAGTGTGTATAGTGTTATGACTTTTGGAGCTGTAGGCAGGAGCTATCCTTCAATGAACCAGTAGCTTTTGCCACTCAGATCTCGGTACGTAAAACCTTGGTGCAAGTCTGTTTATCTTTTGACACTGACAGCTCAAACACCCAGTCTGTGTGAGTTATTTAATTTGAAAGATTAAGTTAGGGTTTTCGAGATTATTTTCATGTTGAGTAAAGGATTACATGTTAGGGTTCAGATTGTGTTCGGGTTTAGGTTAAGTGGTATGCTTAGGATATCAAGATAATCAAGATAAGTGTTGGGTTTAGATTGTTAAGGTTACTGTTAAACCCTAAAGGCATAGTTCACCTTTACCAAAAATTGCAACTCTAGATAAAAGCAAACTATGCAGCTTTGCCCAAATTTTAATAATGCCCTTGCGATAGGTGTAGGCCATTTACGTACCTCCTAATGTATGACTGAAAAACTCTCATAGATTTTATCATCTCATCCTGCCTTGTTGCAGACTTTTACAGATAACCTCCACCATCACAGGAGCAAGATCTCAAATGCTGAGCTCAGAGCTACTGCTTCGGGGGTAGAAAGTGCATGTGAGGTGGTTTAAATCAGAGAAAGAGCTCACTCATTTGAAGGTGGAGGTGAACCGTAAAAGACAGAAACTGTCTTACCACTATCCTTCAGGAGGTACTTACATGGCCCACACCTATTTTTCAACTTTGGTCAAAGCTGCACAGTTTGTTTTAGTCTACAGGCACCCTTTACCTGTATAGATAGCTTTTTTGTAAAGGTGAACTATTCCTTTAAGGGTTGATTTTCTAAAGGCAAATAGGCCTTGCAAAACAAACAGTCTATTTGCCTTTAGTCAATCAACCCCCTATAGTTAGGTTAAGCGTAAGGGCAATTAAATAGCCTAGGCCTATAATTGGGGTTAGGTTCAATGTGAGAGCTTGGGTAGAAGTGTGCTTAAGTGTTTGAAATATGCCTACTGGCTATATGACTCTGAGGACGGTGCAGATGCCAACAGTTTGTTTTGAACTTGTGCTCAGTGTTGACAGTCCCTCAACAAAAAATACTGTGCTGCCTAAATAGTGGAAAAAAATCTTGTCTATGGCTTATCTAAAATGCAGTGTTTTTTGCGGGTTCGTCATTTGGCAGAATGTCAGAATCCCAGGCATTATATTGCCTGTTTGAAAACATGTTGTTTGATCTTCGTCATACTGTGCATTTCAAAGATATTTTAATAGGCATACCATGTTAGATGAAGTATTTATATTAGCAGAATAAATTTGGTACCAATAGAGTACTTACATTGCAATAAGAGCAGCATCTTGGGAGTTCTCCTGGATGATCTCATTTACTCTCACATATCGTTCAGACTGAGAAATAGATATACAAAGATGAAGATAAGAAACTAGTTATTCAGTTAATGATATCAATCTTCAACTGCTCTAGTTAAAGTCTATCGATAACCAAAACCTTTTTACCCCTGCCAATGTATTTTTTTGCTGTTTGTGTTCCTGTGAGAAATGTATTTATTCATGACCTGTCCAAGAGGCAACAGGAAGTTACAGGAATTCTTCTATTTTGGGGGGAATTCCCCTTTTAGGCTGGGTTCACACTGATACTACACGACATTCATCCGACTTTCATCCTACTTTGCTCTGCGACATCAGTCCTACATTGATCCTACATCGGTCCGACATCGGTCCGACATCCATGAACAGGATACTACTTTGATCCGACTTTGTGCTAGTCTGACTTGTCCTTTGACCAATCAAAACAATCCCAGGGTGAGATAAATTCCTTTTACTGCTGCTGTAATCACATGTCGGATGTCAAATGTCGGATGGTTAGGACAAGGATCCTACTTTGATCCGACTTCAATGATATTCAATGGGCTGAAATAGGACCAAAGTCGGACCAAAGTAGTACAGGGAGCATTTTCAAAGTCGGACCGACATGTGTCGGACCAGTTAAGACGGCTCTCATAGGGAAACATTGATTTTCACACGTCATGTGACATGAGCTCCCAATGTCGGAGCGTTTGTCGGACTAGTGTGAACCTGGCCTTAGACCGATGTCCCCATTGGAAAATATCCACTTACCTTTTGTTCTGGGGACAACTCTAAAATATTGGTTCCCCCCCACACTTTCTGTTTTAGTGACAAAAGATACGGGACAGAGTAGTAATTTTTTTAATGACACAGCACTGAAAACTTGACAGAGGTCTAACCCCTCCCCACACCATATAAAACAAAAAAAAACCACAATGTTTTGCCTAGATACACTTTAAGGCCATTCTGATTGTAGCGGAACTTTTGTACAATATTCTCCAGGCAGTGGGATGTGGCTATTCATTTCTTACCAAAAGAAATATGTTGATCTCATGTTACAAAATTGCTAGGTGCCTGACTGTCATTTTGATTCTTTGGCATTAGTACTTTCTGAGTTGCTATACTAGAACAGTTTTGCAGATCTGTAGTTTAGACCTAACTTGCTGTTAGGTCTAAAGGACCTAAGGACATTGAGTATGAAGATTGCTATTGCTGACCTTTTCTTTTAAAAATGCAGCTGTTCAATAAACAAGAAAAGCTGCTGTGGCCCTGATTTGCTGGTTTCTTGGCTGTCATGCTGACCCTTATTAATTCACACCTAAATGTTTTGTAGCTCGAAGATGCTGAACAAGCAAAATCCCATTAATTTCCAATGGCCCCTCTTCACTCTCAGATGTGAACAGGGGCCACTGAAATGAATGGGATTTTGCTTGTTGAGTGTCTTCGAGCTTCAAGCTTCGAGCTACAAACCGTTTAGGTGTGAATGCAGTATTAAAGTGTAACTAAAGGCAAAAGGAGATGGATTAGAACACCTGTCAATTTTTACTGCTGTCTGTGTCCCTGTTGGGTAGATTCACCCTCTCTATTTGTCCTGTTTACCATTATCATTAAAAGTGAAAGTAAAAGAAAAGCCCAAATTTTGGGTAAATCTTCCAATGAAGACACTGGTTCTGGTGACCTGGGGGTTCTCAAGGAATTCCCTTAATTTGAGGGGATTTCCTTTCACTTCCTGTTTTGGCTATGGAACAGGAGATTAAGGGAAATTTCCGCAATGGGACAAAGATGGCGAAAAAAACCCGACAGGGGTTCTAACCCTCCCCTGCTCTATCCAAAAACAAAACAGTTTTGTCTATAAGCCTATTTTAACTTCAACATTTTGAGTCACTATCCTGGCACAAGCATAAAGATCTGGCCTCTCTGATCTTCATGCTTGTTCCTGGTTATTGACTCATCCTGTACTGAAGCCAGAGACAGCTAGGCAACTAGTATTCTTAGAAAGGGGTCAGTAATGGGCTCACTGGTATTTTGTCTCAGTACTAGTTCCCTTTAAGATACCGTACATATAGTGAGCAGATGGGTCTATATCACAAAAATGAAATCATGTTTAGTTAGCTTGACATACACACGTTATATCAGCACCCTTCACCATCACCTAGGCTGTAATTACAAAAAAGGACTTGTCTAGAAGATAATGGAAAATCAGCTTTACAATTTGGCCTATAAACATGTTACAAACCCCTAATATCAGCTCAGCTTTTAAACTGTTATTTAAAATCATTGCCAGTGAACAATATGTTTGTGGGAACTATTTAATTATTGTGCACCTCACTAAGAATCCATGTGTGTTTTCTATTTTACAGACCTACTGTTTGACTATTGAAAAATGATCTAATATAAAATTAAACGCTTATGAATTTTATGTCTGTTTCATATGTCACAAAGTGAATAAAAAGAGAAGACGAGAAATTTGATTTCAGGAATCTGTTAGACATGGCCATGGCCTACAGTAAACCTGGTAAAATGTAATAGTTTTACCTTAGATGCAAAGTGTTCAAGGTCCGTTTTACGTATTCCCCATTGTGGTATCTGCAAGTCCTCCACTCTCTGCTCCTCAATACAGTATGGAGCAACTAGCTCTTCAAACAACTGCATGCTGTGAAAACAGAAGGGAAATTACATTATAGGTTATAGTGCTCTTTAATGTATGCCATCCAAAATAACCATAAACCTGCCTTGAATACATTTTTGAAATTTCTATTATTTTTGCCACAAATGGTTATTTTCATCAGCTAGCCTGATTCATGGGTGAAACCCAGAACAATATGCTACTCTCCATCCTCACCACTCCACGTATAATAACAGCTATCCCCATTCAAGTGGTTGGGTGTCTGGGGTAATCTAGGCTTGATACAAATCAGAAAACACAGCTAGAAAATACATGGTTATGGCTGCAGATGAGAAAGCTACACAACGCAGTCCTACTAACACGTTGTTGGATTTTGAATATTAAAGACTCATTCACACTAGGTGCGGTGACTGGTGTTTTTCCACTCTGGGCAAACGTAGGCCGCCACTAAGGCACATAGAAAATAATTGTTCTCTAGGTGCCCTGTTCACACCACATTGCTGGAGTGATGTACAATGTAGAAAAATGCAGCATATCTGGACTAGCGGTGGTTTCCATCTTCCATTGGGATTCCACAGGTATGGTATATGCATTATTACATTTGTCCAAGCTGGCGCAATGTAGCTATGTAAAAATATCCATACCTGGAATTTAATTTGAACAGATCCAGTAATGTTTTTACTATGGACATAACATTGATTATTGAGGGAACACAAATGTGACTATCCCTTTCAATGAACTACATTGGCTTACAAACTTCAGTAAAGAGCTTTACTTCTAACATCTAAAGAAGGCCATACATAACTAAACCTGATCATTTGTTTACATAGTTTTAGTACAAGGAGGCTAACTTGGATTGGGATCGGTCTTCTTGAGCGGCCTTTCTGTCATAAAAGGGACTTAAAGCGGAGCTCCAGGCTCCTTCAGAAAAAAAATAAAAGGCAGCAGCTACATTTACAGTAGTTGCTGACTTTGAATTTTAGGACACTTGCCTGTCCACAAATCCAGCATTGTCTTCACCCGAGTCGGTTTTTCGATCTGGTCTTAGGTGCTGCCGTCGCCATCTCGGGTAAGGGAACTTACAGTGAAGACTTGTGGCTTCACAGCTGGTTCCCTGCTGCTCATGCGCAAAGTGCTCTGCGCTTTGAGATTTGCCCGGCAGCAGGGGGAAGGAGGAGGGGGCCGAAAAAATATCATCAGCTAACATCACAATGAGTGGAGAAAGAAGAAAATTGGGACTTTTTGGGTGCAAAATAATTTTTTTCAAAATATCAAATATAATGTATAAAAATAGAAAATAGCTCCTCAAAATAGAAAATAAAATAAAAAATTTTATACATTATATTTGATATTTTGAAAAAAATTATTTTGCACCCAAAAAGTCCCAATTTTCTTCTTTCTCCACCTATTAAATTCAGGGATGTGGTGCTAAAATCAATTTGGTCTGCTCGTGATCATAAAAAACTAGAACATCACAATGAGTTCCAAAACTTACTTTTTGGGATGTGGTTTTTGGTCTATGTCGGTCAGCACAATAACATCATGGAATCCCAGCCTGAACTTGTTTAAGAGAGTCTGCATTCTATAAAGTGCGATAGGAAGGATATATTTTATAGAGCATAAAACTAAGTTGTGTTCATAGGGTTGTTGCCTGTAATATTCTTTGGATAAAATGATGACTATTATCTGTAACTCACTCTTTTCTTTCTTCTTCCGCATTCACCTGGGTTCCTCTGATGTAGACTTGTACTTTACACTGGCCCCAACGCTTTCTGCGAGTCAGCAAGTATGGGATAAGCAGAGTGAGACCTTAAGGGGAAAAATATTACTAGTTTAAAATAATTGAAGAAATCACAGCATTAACTTTTGGCAAACCAAAAAAAAATAAACTTATTTTTAATTTTTTTTAAGTTGAGTTTGAAGTGTTTTACCCATTTGTTGTCCATGCATTAACACAAGATTCAGCCCTGTTAGCACACACAAATCTATTTTCTATGAAGCAGGATGAATTTATAAATTGTGGAGTGGCCTCGTTTGTCTGTCCAACATTCTAGACAGGCAGCTCCATCTGTTGAGGAACCTGGGAGATAAAACTCAGCTGCCTCCCTTTTGCACCAATTGAAAAAGTTTTTTTTTTTTTCTTTTTACAATATAGGATGTATAATCTAAAAAAATTAAAAAAATGGACCTGCCACCTTTTTGCTGCAAACCCTATATTTTGTTTCCACAGGAATGGCAGAATTATTGCTTGACCAAATAGGATAATTTGCTAAGGCAAATGTATTAAATTGTTTCTTATTATGAGAACAGAGTTATTAGGTCATGAGCAACGCTGTATCCTGGCCTAGGCCAAAAAGGCCCAGGCCTAGGGCAGCACTTTGCAGGGGGGCAGCACAGAAAGAGTCCCCGCCGGCTTGCGCTACACTGTTAGTGTAGCACCAGTCTTATGGGGCGAACTGGGCTGAGAGGGTTATAGCCCCTGTCATTTTATTTTTTACCATCCCTTTCAAATTGCAGATTTTTCCCTTCACTTCCTGCCCCATAGCCAAACAGGAAGTCAGAGGAAATCTATGCAAATCAAGGGAATTCATTGCCCCCCCCCCAGGCCCTCAGAACTAGTGTCCCTACTCGAAAATTTCAGGGCGGGTCTTAAACAGCAAGGGGTGTGGCCTTACCAGGAAGGGGTGGGTCATATTTAAATTAGGGGGTGCACAAGTTTAGTCAGGCCTAGGGCAGCACAAAACCTAAATACACTACTGGTCATGAGTATAATGTCATCTGCTTACCTCCATCATCATACAGCCAGTATATGTGGATGCTTTTCTTTCCCTTACGACCCTGGAATTCTGTATTCGTTTGATTCAAGTTCTCTGGCACTATGCAAGGGGGCTCTAGGGAAAAAAAGCATACGGCGATGGCTTTATTTCAATAACATATTATCAGGAACACTATATCATGGCAAGTTATCATTTTACTATAATTTTATAATATAATTTTTATTGTGTTAGAAATACAGGATTCGATTCGGCTTATGAAAATGAAAAAATTCCTCTTGCCCTTGGCAAGCGTTTAGCTCAGGATTGGGCAGGAATTGACTAGCTTATAATGAGATGATGAAACATGTAACGTGGTTGGCTGCTATGTCCATTACTTGATTGTGTGGATCAATCTCAAAATCCTCAATGTGTTTTATATAGTGTAATTAAAAAATACTAACCTTTTTCTGCTTCCTTATCAGATGCTGCCTCATTATCTGAGTCCTGGAAAGCCATGTTATCTGTGGGTAAAAGAAATAATTTAAAATTGAATATTGCTTAGTCATGCAAGTTACTGCCCATCATACACATTTTAAACTACAAATATGTTTAAATGCAAAGAAATATACCCCTTACTAAAATAGGTGGTGATTTACTTACCTCTCTTACAGAAGATGGTGCTCTGGGCTTCCTTCAGTGAAGAATACACAACCACATACCAGCGCACTGGTCATGACACATGACCTGTGTTCCAACATTTGGTCATTTGGCTTTCACCAGAGACCAGAGCACCATTCCTATAAGGAAAGTATAGCAAGTATCAGAACCCCTCTTGGTTGATTTACTAAAGGCAAATAGACTGTCCACTTTCCAAGGGGAGTTGCACTTTGCAAGGGAATCTTCCTCAGCTCTGCTGTCTTTCATTATCCAATCATGTCGAAGCAAAAACGCATTTTTTTCCCTTGCATGTGATTCGGTATTCTTTGCAAAGTGAAACTTCACGTCACCCACTAAACTCTAAGGAAAATTCCCTTGCAATGTGCAACTTTTGCAAAGTGAACATCCTATTTCCATTTAGTAAATGGACCCCTTAGCATTTAAAAATGTAACAGAACAGGATAGTGACGTTGGGGGGTATGCGATTTGCTTAGGTCTACTTTCCTGGCCAGAGCACCATATCTTGTTATTATGCTGCCCTACCCTACCCCTTGGCTTTGCTCCATTAAATCAACCATACCACACATACTCTCTGTGCATTATCACCAGCTGTGGAGACTTTACTGCCAACAAACTTCACAGCCCTAAGTAACATGTACAGTGCCGTTAGGTTAAAATTCCCACTCCCTTGTATTTTAATGATGGTTCCCCATGCTCAGACAGTATGTCAATACATGTTGGCTGTATGTAGAACTTTAATCCAATATGACAAAAAATAAGGAAATATCTGGATGGTGTGCAATAATCAGCTGTATAGGTACCAACAAATTTCTATGCTGTAGTCTGGAGCAGACAAAATGTAGAGCAGCTAGCTGTGCATGGCAGCCAGTCAGCTCCTAACTTCAGCTTGTTCAGTAAGGCTGGATTCACACCTATGCATTTTTAGTGCTTTTTGCAGTTTGCAGATTTGCACTACAGAACGTGTTCCATAGAAAACCATGGTAAATGGATTGTAGGGCAAATTTGCAAAATGCAAAAAGCACTAAAAATGCATAGGTGTGAATCCAGCCTTAAAGTGGAGGTAAACTTATCTTTCCTTCAACAGTCCACGTCCCTCGCTGGTGCTGGAATCTTCTCCTGGACCTTCAGAGCGCATGCGCCGGTAATGTCATTGGATGCGTGCACTCTAAATATCTCCTAAACTGTGCAAGTTTAGGAGATATTCACAGTACCTACAGGTAAGTCTTATTATAGGCTTAACTGTAGGTACAAGTGCTGTAAGGTAAAAGAAAAAAGAGGGCGCACCGACCTAGTGCATTACCAAATGGCTAGGTTTATTGAAAGTAAGTTAAAAGATCATGGATACTCACAAAGCAAGTAAATTAATAGGCACATAACATTCCATCCAAGGAGATAGCCTCTTGCTGGAACCAGATAAGCAGATAACCAGAGAGTCAAGACGACAGATGTTGCAGCTACGTCTGATGCGTTGCGAGGGCGAGCCCTCTTCCTCAGAGCCAAAAAGTGATCACTTTTTGGCTCTGAGGAAGAGGGCTCGCCCTCGCCCTTGCAACGCATCAGCCATAGCTGCAACATCTGTCGTCTTGACTCTCTGGTTATCTGGTTATCTGGTTCCAGCAAGAGGCTATCTCTTTGGATGGAATGTTATGTGCCTATTAATTTACTTGCTTTGTGAGTATTCATGATCTATTAACTTACTTTTAATAAACCTAGCCATTTGGTAATGCACTAGGTCGGTGCGCCCTCTTTTTTCTTTTACCTTCTAGTCCTGAGAATACCAATTATTCTGAGGAGGGCAGCAAGATTCCTGGTCATTCCATTTCTAACAGAACACTCTGATTGTGCCACTAAGAGACCAAGCTTCCGAGCGCAGGAGACTGTTTGTGGTACAAGTGCTGTAACAGGGTTTACTACCACTTTAAGCCTTCAGAACCACTTTAATTCATGTACTGCATGTTCATATGCTGCTTTCTTTGGAACAAACTGCCTTTCATCAAGATCTGCATTTTATATCACATTATCCTGTACAGACCTGTACTTCTATATTGTACTAAATTGTGGTACAATTACATTTTATATACTCTTATTTAAAAAAATCAGTTTGACAGATTGTAGGCTCTTCTGATTTTACATATTGATAACAAACCCTGTAGTAACAATATTGTGCATATATTTTCAGTAAAATCTAAACATGAATTTGCATGTTTTCTTGGTGGTGTACATTTGTATCCAGATATATGTCTTAGTAGCAAATATATTTAGTGAAATGCATTGAACTGTTACACTTACATTGTCCGTGAGATTTTTCGGACACATCCAGCCCATCCCTTAAGCGCAGAACACATACACCATACTGAGAGTCAAATGCATCACTGAAAAAAAAAAATTGATAGCATTGGTTTTCTTGCTGCAAATACATAGTCCTATAAGACACTAACACGTTAAAGTAACAGTAACTGGCAAGAACTGCAAAGCAATTTTTTTTTTTTTGCAAAGCAGTAGAAAAACAAGGACAAAAAAAAGCATGCTTGTAGTGCCAGCCGCACCAAAAGAACCAAAAGAACCAAAAAAAAAAAAAAAAACACACCTCTACAGTACTGCAAGATACAGCATTGCATTCTTATAACAGAAAGCACTGATGACTAAATGGGGCAAAAAGGAATACGTTACATTACTTTCGCCACTGACCCATAAACAGGGACTGAGCTTTTTGTTTTGGAGTTTTGTGCTGAAAGTGGTGTAAATAACTTCTGTTATAAGAAGGGAATGCTGTATGTCTTTATTTAATAAAAAATAAAAACATAGAAGAGGAAAATGAAAGTATAGTGCCTAATTAATATTTAGCTTTTGAAATAAAACTTACTGAATGACCCCAACGTATTCCTCCAAACACTGCCCTGGCACCGTTTGCCAGTTACTCTTATAACCCAGCACCAAAGTGTTTGGCTTTAAACGACCCAGACCAGAAACCTGCATAGGTAAAGGTAAAGAATTATTTTAGTAACACAAAGAGTAGGAAGGAAGGAGTGCCCGGTGTTCAGGATTTAAAAGTGGGTTAAAAGGTATTTAATGGTAATATCTAAAAGTACACCATCCAACGTGTTTCAGGGGAAAGGACTCCCCCTTCTTCAAAGCTGTTGCTGCAAGCTATTTCAATGGGAAAAAGTTCCTAAGTCGGTAAAATATTTGCAAGGTATCTAGTGTACACTGGCATAATGACAGCTGTGGTTGCAGGTGGTTGCAGGTGCAGCATACTATTCTAATGCCGGTACACACGATCAGAAAATCATACCAAAAATACCGCTTTTGGAGCGATCATACAGTAATCTGATCGTTAGTACAGAGCTTTCGAGAGCCGATCAGGACAGTTCATCCGATGTTATTTGATCGGACATGCACCATTTTTTTTTTTCCGTATGATGCCAGATTGTATGATATTCGTTTAATCAGTACAGCTGTCGTTCAAAAATGCAATACAAATGCATTACAATGCATGACATCACTTCCGAAATTTTATTCTGTCATACTGACACTATTTATGGGTCTGATTATCTCATACATTTCAATAGGGAATGAAAAAACAGACTCAAGCAGCTCAGAGGCAGCCTAAAGCAGACCAGATGTTGGTCAGAAGAAGCTTAAATGCAAGCTGAATGCAAGCAGGTATTAATAATGACTGCTTGAGCATGATTGATATATATATATATATATATATATATATATATATATATATATATATACATACACAATATTGTTGCACAGAGCAGGTAAGTATAACCTCTTTTTTTATTTGAATAAAAAGAAAAGAAAAAGGCCTTTGGTAGCACTTTAAATGTATCCTCAACAGACATCTCTACTATGTTACAATATTTGAGCATCATTTATAGAAGAGTTAAGGAAGATTCCAAATATCTGTACTGGACAGAGCAAAGTATATTCATATTTGCAATGATTCTATATAGTAGATAACGTTTTATGATTTCTAAATGCATAATGTTATTGTTAATATACTGAACATATCAGTATACTGTATGTGAATTAAGCCGTTCCAAAGAACTCCACTGCCATCTAGTGTACATTATATGATATTGCATTTCCTAAAACAAAATTTCATTCTGACTATGTAATTATGTTATTTATTGAAATGGTGATCATCAAGTGGTAAGTAATGTGTAGTGTTTTATATCAAAAGGCAAAATTATTCTGGGCAATTCCTGTCGCATACAGTACTGTTGATCAGCACCAGGCATTATTATCATACATGGGAGGCATAGCACCCAACTGTCCCTGATTTGGAGCAATGTCCCTCTGTCCGCCTTTCCTCCTCATTAGTCCCTCATTTTGGTCTGATCTATATAGTTGTATATAAAATGAAATTTTCATCTTTCAAAAAGTGTTTCCCAGTCCTAAACCTTTCATCCAAAATGGAAATTGCTGCATTTGTAAATTTCAAAAGCCAATATAAAGGAATAGTAGTGGTAAAAAAAGCCCTAACTAATCTTTTTTTGGGTCAAAAAATCCTTTAGGGGGCGTGACAAGGGGCATGTCCTATGCCTACATACTCTTGCTAGTAGGTGTCCCTCATTCCCATCTGAAAAAGTTGAGAGGTATGTGTGAGCTGTGCTGCAATGGAACATGTCTGTACCTGCATAAGACTTTTGGCTCCAATTCGAAAAGTGTTTTCACAAATTACACTGTAGAATGATCTGACTTTCCTGGTGTTCAACCATCGCAGATGTCCCTCTGAGTCTGGCACTTTATCGGTTTCCTGTAAGAGGATAGATAGATAACTTATTTAACTTCATACAAGATGGAAGGAAAAATAGAGGACAAATTGGTAAACAGCCATAAATATCCAAATCAATATTTTTATTTAAAAAAAAAATGAAAAATATAAATTTTAACCTTTTAGATTTTCCTAGGGATTATAGAATGGAGCTGCACATGTCCAGAACCATACTTGGAAACAAATATTTTTAATTCCATCTCCCGTATATAACCTTCTTTCTCTCAATATGCAGTACTCTGTTTATTGTTAGTGAAAATTATACTCACAGTTGCAACATTGCCACAGATCATTAAACTTGTGTTCTTTGTCACAGAGCTGGAAAAGTCAACCAGTGCAGGACGGAAGTTTGGAGGTCCAGTGAGTACAAGACATTGTGGCCTAAAAGTTAAATGATATAGCAAGGCTTAGTACAGTGACACAAAAACAATAACATATTTACAAATCATGATATATTACAATGAGGGTACCTAAAGTTCTTGACATGGTCTTGCACCGCTGTGAGGCCTACACTGTAGGTCAGTGCCATATTGTAAGCTCCAGCCTGTACTGAGGATCCCCAGTTCACATCTATAAGTTGAAAAAAAAAAGTGCTGGTAAATGCTAAGGAAGATCTTACCATAATTAGTAATTCTACTGTGCTTGCCCAGGAATCAAGATATAAAAGTTAACATTCTCACCTGGCTTCTTGTATGTAACATATCCCAGAAGTATTACAATGATACCCACTGCAATGAGAGCAGCCCACCAAGTCAGAAGGAACATAATAACCACTGACACTATAGCACCAAAAAGGGATGTCCATTTATTGTAATATCGGAAAGATGGACGCCATCCTAGGGGAAAAGGAATAGAAAATGTCAAATATAATATTAAAAAAAAAACTATCACATAAAAGGGGCTTATTGAACAAGCTGATAAGTGCACAGGTGTGGTAACCCAAAGCTGGCAGTTATAATTTAGATATCTTGTAACACTTGAAGAGACATTAGGCTCAAAGTTGTAGTACATTTATCCTAGTCATATGATTATCTTTAAATCTCACTGGACTCAACTGAAAGTAACTGTCATTTTCTTGCAGACCTCCCTATAGCAGTTTTACTGCTACAGGGCAGCCGCTGTGCTCAGGATCACATATATATATATATATACTTGATCCTGCATTTCCAGGTAGGGGGCGCAAATGTGCGCCACCGGTCGCTCCCACTGTGATCATACGCAGCCATAGCTGATCTGCGGGTGCCACAATGTCTGCCAGCACCTGACGATCATCAGCCACAGAGACAGGACTGCAATCTGCCTATGTAAACAAGGCAGATTGCCGTTCTGACAGGAGGGATAGCATGGATACTGTGTTCTTGCAAAGCAGGGACTAGGATCCATGTCTTCCCCTAGTAAAAGCACCTTTCACACTGTAGTAAAACACTGGCTAGGCACACACTTAATCCTTTGATTGCCCCTGATGTTAACCCCTTCTCAGCCTGTGTCATTAGTACAGTGACAGTGCATATCTTTAACACTGATCACTGTATTAGTGTCACTGGTTCCCAAAAAGTGTCAGAATGTCTGTGCCAATATCACAGTCCCACTATAAGTCGCTGATCACTGCCATTACTAGTAAAAAAATCTAATAATTTGTAGACGCTACAACTTTTGCACAAACCAATCAATATACGCTTATTGGGATTTTTTCTTTTTTATTTTACCAAAAATATGTAGCACAGTACATATTGGCTTAAATTTTCATTTTTTTCTTGTTGGATAGGTTTTATAACAGAAAGTAAAAAATGTTGGGATTTTTTCTTTTTTATTGACGGTCTTTTTTCGGGTATAGCACAGAAAATAAAAAACACAGAGGTGATCAAATGCCACCAAAAGAAAGCTCTATTTGTGGGTAAAAAGGACAGCAATTTTATTTGGGTACAGTGTCGAATGACCGCGCAATTGTCAGTTAAAGTAACGCAGTGCCGTATCGCAAAAAATGGCCTGGTCATGAAAAGGGCTAAATCTTCCGGAGGTCAAGTAGTTAAAGAATATGTACCCTTATTTGTCCTGGTGTGTTAAGCCTTATGTCAGAAAACTGAAAGCTGTTAACAGATATAAAGTGCAGGGACCCAGAATGATCCAGTATTTATAAGATACTGCTATAGTGATGAATGTTAAACTTAAAAGCCCAAACTATGCTCTTCATATAAGTCAAATACAACCTGTGTCCACGATATGTGTACAGATTGCATGGAATGTCTGAGGAACTTACATTAAAAAGAAAACAACCCTAATGCCTCGTACACACCGATGGTTTTCCCGTCGGAAAAACTCAGATGAGAGCTTTTGGCCGGGAATCCCGACCGTGTGTATGCTCCATCTGAGTTTTTCCGACGGGAAAACTGCCAAAAACGGCTGGCAAAAAAAAAAGAACTGGCTCTCTTTTTTCCCGTCAGGGTTCCCGACTGACTTTTTCCCATAGGAAAACCCGACCGTGTGTACGGGGCATAAGAACCAAGAGCATACTGAACGTTATGGTTTAGGGTGCACATAGTAGGTGTAGTAAAGGTGTATGTCCAGGTACAAAATATGTAGCAGCACTGCTATGCTATTTATGCTCCAATTAGGAACAAGCCTTAGAACTGCTACCGTGGTATTTTGCTCAACATTGTTTTTTATTGTTTTTGTCCAACAAAGTTGTTTAGGTTTCTGTGTTTGGGTATGTGAAAAAAAAACCCACAATGGCCCCAAAAAATCTTTGTATTTGCTGTAGCTTGCAAATGGTAACCTTAACATTATTCAGATAAGAGAAGCCTTTAGTGAAAAAGATTTAATAAACCCAAAGGCATTACCTGGTGAATTTGTGATGGATGCATGGAAACAGCTAAAGTTGATGAGTGCGTAAGAGCAGAGGAAGAAGTTTGAGATGATTGGAGCAATGGTGTTTAACTCAGCTGTTGAGACATGACAGACAAGAAGTTATGATTTGTTAAGTCTATTACACATCCACAATTTTACATTTGTCACTGTATAGGAAGACCCTTTGATATAGTAATGAAAGTTCTATAACTCGCAAAAAATAGACTCTTCTAGGATGGACTGTAAAATGCACTTACCAATGAGGACAAAACCAATGGCAATGATGAAGGCCAAAACGTAGCCACGGATAGGTTCATTGTTCTTCCCATAACCTTTTCCAAAGAATCCAATAACAGGGTACAGCCTGTCTTTGCAGAGACACTGCAGAAATGTAAACCATGTTAAAGATAGTAACGTAGAGAGAAATAAAAAACTTTAAATGAGATCCTTCAAAAACAACATTTAAAGGAGTTCCTTCAAAGACAACAAAATGTAGGTGATCCCTGATGCTCAATTTTGCTTTTGTATATATTTTTGTTATATATTGTATAAGAATAAATATGTATATTTACAATATATTTTGATTTCTTTGCTATAGTCTTATGCCGCGTACACACGACCGTTTTTCATGACGAGAAAAATGCAATTTTTTAGATTGGTCGTGTGTATGCTCCATAGCATTTTTCGCAAAGAGAAAACTGCCCGAAAAAAATTTAGAACCTGCTCTATTTTTTCTCGTCGTTTTTCACGTCGTTCTTTTTCACGTCATGAAAAACGGTCGTGTGTACGCTTTTACGAGGGGGGAAAAAAACACGCATGCTCAGAATCAAGTATGAGACGGGAGCGCTCGTTCTGGTAAAACTAGCGTTCAGAATGGAGATAGCACATTCGTCACGCTGTAACGGACTGAAGAGCACGAGGCTGAAAAGCACGAATCATCTCTCACCAAACTTTACTAACACGAGGATCAGCAAATGCAGCCCAAAGGGTGGCGCCATTCGAATGGAACTTCCCCTTTATAGTGCCGTCGTACGTGTTGTACGTCACCGCGCTTTGCTCAAGCGTTTTTTTTCATGAACGTGTGTATGCAAGGCAGGCTTGAGAGGAATCACGATGAGAAAATCTTAGTTTTTTTGCATGACATGAATAACGGTCGTGTGTACACGGCATGATACAAAATATTGCATATGAATAATTCTTCTATTCAACTTATAGCTCGCAGGTGGTGCGCTTGAGTTCTTTATACTGTGTCATTTTACTGCCATACTGTAAATAGCATGCAATTCGGTCCCATGTTGTTCAGCTCCATTCACAACACACATAGAGCTGATTAGTCAGAGGTAGGATTCCTCCTCCTTGGCTGTAACTGACATGGAATGATATGGATTCTCATAGATATCGTCTTTATTATATTTATAAGCTTGTAAACATTAAAAAATGAAGTTGCACAAAACACATTATTGCTTTATTTAAAATATAGCTGCAACAACCATTTACAGTATAATATAAAATCAATGTGTTTATATGCCCAGAATGTAGGACTTGCATCTTCACAGCTGTCAAAGGTCTGTTAAATAGAAGAGCTGCACAGTTTATCCTCTTACCTGGAAGACTTTAGGAGCTGACACCAGGCAAGCCAGAGCTGAGGAGAGAGTGGCTGCAAAAATCCCTGCTGTGATCAATGGGCTGAATGCTGACACCATACTCATTGCCTGTAAAGGAGAAGAACAGTCACCACACAGAAGATAAACTTAACACTTACTCTAGTGAAGCTATTGCTTATATCCTGTGACCCAAGACCAGCTTTATGTGTCACTCAGGCTCTATTGGAGGGGGTGCAAGTCTTATGACATCCACCGCTGGGGGTGCTGGTTTGGAGGGGAGCTTGTCCTGGCTCCTGCAAGGGCTTAGAGCGAAGAGGAAGTCTCCCTATGGCCTCACATTCATGACATCCCTGGGGTGTGTGTGGCAACCTCAGCCTGGACTCCGGCCAGGCCAAGCTTCCAATGCGTTTCGCTCCACCCCTAGTCATAGCTAAGCTCCGAGGGGCGGAGTGGAACGTGTTCAGGGCGTGGCCTGGCTGGAGTCCAGGCTGAGGGTTCCACACACACACACACACACACCCCAGGGATGTCAATAATGTGCGGCCATAGGGAGACTTCCTCTTCACTCTGAGCTTCTGCTTATATCCTCTTATATTAGATTTCATACCTATTTTGACATGCCATTGTAGCCACCTAATCTGGGTGTGCTCAGTATGCAAACTGACTTCAGCTGCAGCTTGGAGCTCTGAAAAACTTTCCCTGTATCCCACAATATATTTCAAATCATATACCATACAGCCAAACAGGTACCAAACCGGCTGCAGAGAGGAACATGCTTTGTATAGGGATTCCAAAACTCCAACCTGTAGCTGAAGTACCTATATACTAATAATTTTCCAATTAATGGAATGCAAATGACGAAGAAGAGGAATAAAAAAAAAAAAGTTATATGCAGGCACATTGTGGTTTGTGCCTTCGTCTTATGTTATTACATTCAGTCGCCAATATAATTTCATATGTTTCTTTATGTAATGACTGTATGACCATTTATCTATCTAATTAGGTAAACTACTTTCAACTTTCAGGCCGGGTTCACACCTATTCGAATTGAATGCGCGTTTCCACGCATCCAATTCGCATAGCAGGAGAATGTGACTGGCTCTCTATGGAGCCGGTTCACATATCTCCGCAGTGGTTTGGGTGCGGTGTTCCGAAAAAACGTGTGTCTTTTTTGGTGCGTATTAGGTTCGATTTCAGCCCAAAATTCGAACTGAAATTGCACCTGAAACGGTGAACCAGCACGCACCGGACCCCTGCTGTGCGACGGATGCGGGGATGGTGTGAACCGAGCCTAAAGGTTAACCTAGATGTACGATGCTCATGGACTTTAGCAGACAAGTAAGTGTCAATTAAGTAATATTATCCACCCCATAACCCTAGTTATAACACAGATATTTACATACCTGATAGTGATTTGACATTCCATAGTAGCAGCTTTCTGTCTCTTCACAGGAGGTAAAATTCCAACCAAACTGGCAGCTTAGTCCTTCGCAGTCTGTCTCATTCATTGGGATGGTATCATTCAGATTGCCAGAGGCATCACGCAGGACGCAAGAACCTGCACAAAGGAGGAATAGCAGAAGAGATGATTTTAAAAAGCAACCGACTAAAGGAAAGAAACTATCACAATTTTTTAATTATCCAAAAACAACTCACCTATGGTAGCCGAAATAGCAAGATAGGAGATTGTGGTCCAGAATATGGCCATTAGTGTTCCTTTGGGAATGGCCACTGCTGGGTCCTAAAATGCATAAATAGTGACTTAATAAAATGCTATCACACTTCAATAGTGGAGGAAGTGAATTATTCTTGTTATAAATGTTATTGGGTCAACAATTGGACAATGTGTGTAAGGTCAACAATATCAAATATATGTAAAATATTACTGTACCTTTAGGTCTCCTGAGATATTGGCTCCAGCTAAGATTCCGGTAGCAGATGGGAAGAAGATGGAAAACATGCCAAAGAATGTTCCAGTTTCCCCTCTCCAGTTAGGAACAATGTTTTCCAGGAATATTGATCCTGTGATTAAACAGAAACATGGTTGATTAATGTAATGGCAGAGCTGTAATATGAAAGAAATAACAGGGCAATAACATGAATTTTTGGAAAGACCCACAGATTCTCAAGAATAAATTGGTTAGTTGGTTACAATTTAATTTAACATTTTAATGCTCTCTTTGTTTTAATTATGTAATCTTTTAGACTGCATTCACACCTGAGCGTAGCGCTTCGAGCGTTTTTACAGACGTTTTTAACGGCGTTTTGTCGCGCGAATTTGAGCCCGTAGAAACGCTCGTTGTCGCGCTAGACGCTTGAATCGAGCGTTTCCATTACATTCTATGACTCCTAAAACGCCCAAATCTGCCCGATTCGCGCGACAAAAAAGGGTCCCGGAACTTGTTTGAGCTTCAGGCGTTCGGCTTCAGGCGTTTTGGAGTGGAGATGTGAACCATCTCCATAGAGAATAATGGATTTTTTCCCCTCTAGCGTTTTGTAGCTTAAGGCTTCAGGCTACAAAACGCTCAGGTGTGAATGCAGCCTAAGACAACAGTGTATGAAGTAGTTTTGTACTGTAATATAAAGCTTTATCCAATAATGTGACCCAATGAATTTTTACTGGACATAAGTAAAGCAACAAGCTATGGGCTTCTCAGCAGCAAAGGAACAATCTGCAGCTTTTCTAACCTCTATTCTTAGACCACTATGCATAAGGAAGTATGTATTATTTATATTAATTTGTAATGTTAATATTAGAGTGGATAAAAACAAAAGCTTAGTTTGATCTATGTCCTATTTGTGCATTATTTGACCAAATAAGGGTTTATGGTAACATGCATCTTGGGGACTTGAAGTTTTTGTCAGTAGATGTAACAACAAATACTCACCTTGGTAGCTGAAGAAACCTTTGGATTGTTTTTCTTCACTAGGAGGTATGAGTGTGCCCACCAGGTAGCTTACAAATGATATCATGATGACAATAAAGAATATTACCTGTGCCTTTACACAAAAAAAAAGAAATAAATATATTTAATTTGAATTGAATTGATTGTCCCAAAATCAGGATAATAATAGAATGAAAGAGAACATATGCTTTTAGATATACCTTTGCCTCCCATTCCATTCCAGCTAATGATATGAAGAGAAGAACTGTCACAGTTATAACTCCAATGATCCTGATGTCATTGACTGGGTCAGAAATTACAACATTGTACTCCTAATTCAGAAAAAGTTAGAAATAAATAAAATTTGTTCATGAGTAGATAATTATACAGACAATTATACAGACCTATGTACTATATAAAATATTGGTCTAAAATATGAGCAACAGTGTCTACAGTCCATTGATTGTATTTATATGTACTTAAGCTAGCACACTGCTAAAAGTAACTGCTTCCCACTTGGCCTATTGCCAAATGACAGGCAAGTAGGAGCTCTCCCATCCGGGGTGGCTGACAGATCATGGTACCGGGCCAGTGCCAGTACCATGTGATCATTGTGATTGGTCACATGACAGGGTGTACACAATGAATGGCTTTCATTCATAGCCTTTCCATGTGTACAATTGTGTTGATCTTCATGATTGGTCACAGTGATCACGTGGCACAGACAGGACTAATCATAGTGCATCTGTACCATGTGATAGCTGTGGCCAATTACAACAGTATACAATGATTAAATTGATGCCACTCATAAAAAATTATTGGTTATAACAGTCCTGATAAAAATCCTGATCACTGCCCCAGAGTAGTAAAATACTGGTCACAGTATTTAAAAAAAAAGGGAAAAATACATTATTAACCGACTCAATACCGCACGCCGTCATATGACGTCCTGGAATTTGTGCGGGGATATCTGAATGATGCCTGCAGCTATAGGTATCATTCAGATTTCCTTCTTTTCAGCCGGCAATTCTGCGTACCATAAGAACGATCATAGCGGCAGTTCCGCCGCTTGATTGTTCTTATAGGTGATGGGAGGGGACACCCCCCCCCTCCCACCACCATCCAGTGCCTCTCCGGGCTCTCCCGTGCCACCGGGGCCCAGAGAACGAATCTACCGGCGCCGGATGGGAAGCATAGAGATTTCTGGTCATCTCTATGGCTGTCATAACGTCACGCCCGGGTACCCGAAAGTAAACAAAGCCGTGATCACGGCTGTCAGCATGAGATCGTGATTTTTTTTCCCCGATCTCATGCTTTCCAGCCTGGAGGAGAGATGTGGGGTCTTATTCCCCCTGCATCTCTCCATAAAGAGGACCTGTCACAATGATTCCTATTACAAGGAATGTTTACATTCCTTGTAATAGGAATAAAAGTGATAAAAAAAAACATTAAAAAAAGTTTAAAAATAAAAAAAATTAAGTGAAAAAAATAAATACATTTAAAAACGCCCCTGTCCCTGGTAGCTCGTGCTCAGAAGCGAACACACACGTAAGTCCCCCCCACATATGTAAACGCCGTTCAAACCACACATGTAAGGTATCGCCACGTGCGTTACAGCGTGTGCAACAATTCTAGCACTAGACCTCCTCTGTATCTCTAAACTGGTAACCTGTAAAAAAAATTAAAGCGTCGCCTATAAAGATTTTTAAGTACCGAAGTATGGCGGCATTCCATGAGTGTGTGGAATTTAAAAGTGTGACAAGTTAGGTATCTATTTACTCGGCGTAACATCATCTTTCGCATTATACAAATAAATTGGGCTAAGTTTACTGTTTCGTTATTTTTTAATTCATGAAAGGCGTTTGAAAATGTATTGCGCAAATACCGTGCGAGAAAAAAAAAAGTTGCAATGACCGGCACTTTATTCCCTAGGGTGTCTGCTAAAAAAATATATGTAATGTTTGGGGGTTCTGATGATTTTTACATGAAGGAGAGAAGTGCCAGTATAGGCCCAGTATTGAGGTGGTTAAGAAAAAGAAAACAAATTGTTAAAAAAAAGAAAAAAAAAAGTTTTTGTTTTTTCACATACTATCACCAGTCAGTTTCACTGATCCCTACCACACCAGCTATATGGTGACACTGTACTGCTCTGGTGGCATTATGTTAAAAAATTGTGAATTTTTTATTTTATTTAATTTCTTATTTTTTTTTTAAATTGTGACAAAAAATTACAACTTCTAAAAACGCACTATACCTTCTAATAAATACCTTGGACTGTCTACTTTCCAAAAAGTGGTAATTTAGGGGGTATTTTATGGACTCAAGAAATGATATAGGGCATCAATACATCAGGACTTACACATTTTCAAATAAATATACCACAGTTTGTAGACTCTATAACTTTCTTATAGGCTAAATAATAAACACTGATTTGGGTTATTTACACCAAAGAAATGAAGCGGGATACCTTTTGGCCTAAATTTATGAAGAAAGATTATTTATTTGCAAAATTTTATAACAGAAATGAAGAAAAACACTTTTTTTGTTGTTTAAATAGCAAAAGTACAAGCCCAGTGATGATTAAATACCACCAATGGAAAGCTCTATCTGTCTAAAAAATTATAAAAATGTCATTTGGGTGCAGTGTTGCATGGCTGAGTAATTGTCATTCAAAGTTTGACAGGACTAACAGCTGAAAAATGGTCTGGGCTGGAAGGGGTTGAAAGTGTCCAGTATTGAAATGGTTAAACTCAAACTAAATGATTGATGTTTATCACATAGGCTACACTTACTATGAGGAGGTCCCGAACAGTTTCTGCAAATCCTACTGTATGCATGGCAACTGCAACCGCATTAGCAAAGGCAAAGATGAGTCCAATGGAGCCTCCTAGTTCTGGGCCAAGGCTTCGAGAGATGAGGAAATAGGTTCCACCTACATGTAAATAAAAAAATAATTTTTACATTCTGGGGTATACTGGTCTGCAGAACAAATATTGATAGTTCACACCTTTATGTTTTCTTGCAAATTATTTATTGTATGGAATTAATAACCTAATTACACACATAGAAACAAATCATATTATTTGTAACTGATGAGACTACCTAAAATTTATATTTTAATTATTAGCAGACGTTGAGAGATTAAATCACCTAATGACTCCCTAAAATATATGCATTGCCAAAACTTTGTTTAATGTTTTTGATAGTGTAGCGTTGTGTGTAATTACATTTTGTTGCTGAATTCCATTTCCTTCCTGTCCCTGAGATGCAACTGGAGGAGGAAATTTTACTCAAAGTTAAGGGAATTTTCTTTTTGGACAGTTGTTGCCACAACAATATTGTCCATCGGAATATTTACCCTCACTTCTTGTTCTGTACAGCTCTAAAATGTTGGATCACATCCTATCACTTTTTATCTCTGTGAAAAAATGTCATCAGAACAATAAGAAAGGGTGGATCTAGCATAGACATGGACAGCAATAAAAATCGGGATTTTCATTCTTCCCTACTTTATCCAACAATAAGACAGGTATTTGCACCCACTTCCGGACATAGATTCGGGGACCTACGGGCAGTATGTCAGTTCCCCCCCCCCCGTTGTATTCTGGGAAACACACGGCTCCCAGAACACAGCGGGGAGCATCTCGCGCATGTGCAGTAGGGAACCAGGCAGTGAAGCTGCAACGCTTCACTTCCCGATTCCCTCACCGATGATGGCGGTGGGGGCAGCCGAGAGACGAACGATTGCTCGTCTTCTGCTGCCGACGTCGCTGGACTCCAGGACAGGTAAGTGTCCATTTATTAAAAGTCAGTAGCTGCAGTATTTGTAGCTGCTGGCTTTTAATATTTTTTTTTACGGCGGAGCTCTGCTTTAAGTTATGAGGTCTGTCCACCTACTGCATTCATTAGAATGGGGCTCTTTTCTTCTTGTTTGATTCTTAATTTTCATTATGTTATGTAAAATATAATGCAACAGGAATAATAGTAGCTCTTGACATTGGCCAGGAACAAACTCTTATGCCCCGTACACACGATCAGGATTTCCGACAGGAAAATGTCCGTCGGAAATTCAGACGGGAAAATTGAGAACCTGCTCTCAATCTATTTCTGTCGGAATTCCCGACAGAAAAAGTCAGATGGAGCATACACACGGTCGGAATTCCCGACCAAAATCTCCCATCTGACTTTTTCTGTCGGGAAACGTGTGTACGAGGCATAAGGTGTACAGAGACAGATCTCTCTCTTAGTGTCCTCTAGACATATAAGAACCATCACCAAACAGCTTATATATCACTTTTTAATTACCGTAAACTCCCCTTTACATATCTGTTTTCCTAGCAATACATTGTTGCTGCCATTAGACTTTAATTGTGTTACATTAACATTTACAAATTGATTTTCAATAGTCTTTGTTTATTCCCCTTTAATATTCCTTGGTTGACATTTTTCTATGTTTAAATGATGGGGAGAAAATGTTAAGCATATGGACATATGGCACAGTGGATAGGCCATTATTAGACCATAGTATATGTTGGTGCTATATAAATCCTGTATAATAATAGTAATAATAATAATAGTATATCTTAAATAATAGGACATTTATTTTTCCTTGTAGTGCTTGACCTACCTGACTTTACTTTTCCATTTGTGGAAATTGCCGAAATGGACAAGCCTGTGATAGATGTCACCAGCACAGACAATAAAATAATCACCCAAGTGAGTCCTAAAACAATACAAAATAATATTGCAAATTAAATATATCCTCAGATCCAGATAATTCTTACAAAGATTTCTAGTGGTAACACCATTTGAAACAAATATGATAAAAGCTTCAATATAAAACAATAAATGAGTTTTCAAATGTTAAATAAAGAGTTTGGTTAGTGTTTTCTTTTACTTCCTCATGTTTTTTTATGGAGAGACCTCTGCTCTTGCACCTCCTCTGTTTCACATGCAGACAACGCCTATCCTTTCTCCCATTTAATTGCAATACTGATATACTGTACATAATTGTTCACCATAAAATCTGAAATATCAGATTACATCTGTCCAGTTAGTGAAAACAACACTGAACTGGATATTGCAATTGCACTTGTATGGGTTGGGTGGAGTCATTAAACTTTATGTGGGACATATAATTTGCAGTCATCAATTCAAGCATAATTTTAGCAGCAGACATTTGTTTACCCACATTTTACCTTTTACTTTAAGTAGAAGATTATGAAGTACATAATAAAAATCTAGAACATTTTAACCACTTCATACCGGACGAACGTCCATGGACGTCCTTGACTTTGAGCGCGGATATCTGAAAGATGCCGGCAGCTACAGGCATTATTCAGATATTGTCTTTTAGAGCCAGCGATTCTGTGCACCGTAAGAATGATCATAGCGGCTGTTCTGCCGCTTGATCGTTCTTACGGGCGGCGAGAGGGGACGTCCCCCCCTCCCACCGCCCTCCGGTGCTTCTACCGACTCACCTGTGCGATCGGTGAGTGGGAGAACAGATCTGCCGGCCCCGGATGCCTACCATAGAGATTTGCTGCGGACCAGATGGTCGCCGGAGTCTCTATGATCGTTCGGAGGCCGGGCGCAATGTTATGACTTCACGCCTGGCCTCTGCATTCAAAAAAACGGCGCTGCCTTGGCTGGGAAGCCAGGATCGTTTTTTTTTATTTTTTATTTCAGACTTTCCAGCCTAGAGGTGTGAGATGTGGGGTCTTATTGACCCCATATCTCACTGTAAAGAGGACCTGTCATGCTTATTCCTATTACAAGGAATGTTTACATTCCTTGTAATAGGAATAAAAGTGATCAATTTTTATTTTATTTTTTAAAGTGCCAAAGTAAAAAGTTTAAAGTAAAATTAACTATAAAAAAAAAGTTTTTAAAGTGCCCCTGTCCCCGGTAGCTCGCATGCAGAAGCGAACACATATGTAAGTCCCGCCCACATATGAAAACGGTATTCAGACCACACATGTGAGGTATCGCCGCGAACGTTAGAGCGAGAGCAATAATTCTAGCCCTAGACCTCCTCTGTAACTCAAAACATGTAACCAGTAAAATGTTTTAAAATGTCGTCCATGAGGATTTTTAAGTACCGAAGTTTGGCGCCATTCCACAAGAGTGTGCAATTTTGAAGGGCGACATGTTAGCTATCTATTTACTCGGCATAACATCATCTTTCACATTATGCAGAAAAATTGGGCTAACTTTAATGTTTTTTTATTTTTTAATTCTTAAAACCGTTAGAAAAAAAAAAAAGGCGTTTGAAAAATTATTGCGCAAATACCATGCGAGATAAAAAGTTGCAATGACCGCCATTTTATTCCCATGGGTGTGTGCTAAAAAAACATATATAGTGTTTGGGGGTTTTGAGTAATTTTCTAGCAAAAAATTATGATTTTTGCATGTAGGAGAGGAGTGCCAGAATAGGCCCGGTAAGGAAGTGGTTAATAAACAAATAACCCTATATTGCCAGCCTAATAGTTCAGTAAATATACCATAATCTATATGTTAGACCAAATATTAAACATTTTGCTAGCATTATGTTTGATTATGAAATGTTATCCATACCTATTCCAGCCTGGGCTGTGATCCATGGTAACCTCAAGTATAAGATGACTCCCCAAATATTTAACATACATCGGATCTGTTGAGAGAATATAGAATAAGAATAGCATTAGGTAATGTTTGTATTTTGATTGTAGTATATGCCACATAGTGTAAAAGTAGCATAGTTCAGAAATACTAGATAGTTTCTAGCAGATGCTTACCATGACACCTTTTATCCAGCCAAAACGAACGGGACCTTGGGGTTCTTTTTTCTTCCTAGCCATAGAAAAAAATGGAAATCTGTTTTTCTTTTTCTTTTCATTTGGCTCCTCTTTTTGGTCATTCTTGTCTTTGTCACAGTTTTCTAAATCTTGATCCAGAGGGATTGGATACATTATCTGCTCATCCTGTAGGATAAGGGTTGGAATGGATATTAGTTAACATGAATATTTTTTGCATTTATAATATTGTCAGGGGAAAAAAGCAGTAGTATTATTTTGAACTGGGTTGTACTTACTATTATGGCATTTCTTAGAATATCCAAAGATGGACGGCTTCTCCTCAGTCTTCCAGGTGCTACTGAATTAACATAGAACTCATGTCTGGGTGTGGCATCTAAGGTATTGTATGCCTTTTGCCTTCTAGAAACCACTTTACTACACAAAGGCAAATTTGCAGGACTGAGGCTGATTCCAGCTGCCAGAGAATTCCCTGGCTCTTTAGGGGTGCTGGTTCCTTCTGGTTCTGCGTTATCTTTGGAACAAGGAATCATCTGTAATCCTGTATTAAAAGCTTCAATTGATTGGTTAAGCTTTTCTAGAGCTTCTTGTACATTTTCTTCTGGAACATCTAAAGCCAGACCATCAGTGGTGGAGGTATATCCAGAGGAAAGCTCATCACTGCCAGACTCCAGGGACTCTAAACTCTCGGATTTGCCAGTAATGGCTACTTTGTTTGACATATTTGGTAAATATGTACACTCATTTGTGTTATTCATTTTCATTTCGTTCATAGTGACATGAACATGATCATGGAGATTGCCATTTGGAGTCCAGCTGTTACAGCGGCCAGCCATATAGGCTTTCTCTATGGCAAACCTTCCGATGGAGAGTGGAGTGTCTTCTCTGCAATCCATTAACTCTAGACAGTTGATCTGTTGAACCTGCGGATGGTAGTATCTGTAAGAGAGAACACATCAATACACCTTAAGAGATAGATTTCAAAACCAAATCTAGTGAAATTAAAGTTTAGCTCCTATTTACTTCTCACACCTTAAAATACTCTAAAACATGGTAACCCTCATGAATGGTTAAATATACATAAATTACAAATTCTTTTCAGCTGCTTCAACACTTGGTGATTGTGTAATTTACAGATTAGGGACAGATGACTTGCTGTGTCAATGGGATGACACAGGAATTTGTCTGTGTAACTAAGCTCCAGTTAGTTTTACGTGTATCGGTTACCTTGTGTTTTACTTTTTTGAAACTTCAATAATTTTTATAATTTCTTCCAAATAATAGTTTTTGAACTTTTATATTTTCATTTTTGTATAAGTAGTGTAGTTCCACTAAACAGAAATATATTATATAGCATTATTAATTACCGTATTTATCGGCGTATAACACGCACAGGCGTATAACACGCACCCTAACTTTAAGAGTGAAGTTTCAGGAAAAAACTTTCCACAGCCCCTGCATATAACACGCAGGCACAGTTTACCCTCTATTTTCAGGGTAATAAAGTGAGTGTTATACGCCAATAAATACAGCATTAATATATGGTGGTAAAGATTGGATTAAGGTAAAGCTGGACATTGGGGCAATGCTCTAATATACAAATGAAATATGGCTGATATAAGTGAAAAGGTAAAACCTAAATAAGATTATACAGTTCAAGTAACTATCTGTTTGTCAACTCTGTAGATGCATATGGCACTATTTAGTTAAAAAGTGTAAAAGAAATATAATATAAATATATTGCAAAGAAAGCAAAACAAAATAATAACTATATTACTAAAAGTTGATAAATCAGCATTAATGACAAAAAATTGAGTATCAGTTTTAAAGATTATGCCGTTCAACTGATGTGCAAATTATCTATATAGTCAAAATAATGCTACATAAATAAAAATTGGTAGTGATAAAAAAATTAAAGCGTATGTAAAGAAAAATCTTTTTTTCTTTAGTTTTAAATGGAGTGGGGAAGGGTTGGACTCTTTGTTAAGAGCTTTTTTTGCTGTCTGTATGCCCACTAAGGGTTTTACCTCTCTGTTTCTCCAGGTGACCACGATCAATGAGACAGAATTTATAGGAAAAATTATAGGTAACGATTTAGATTTGTCACCGAAAAAAGAGATGAGGTGAGAAAAAAATAAAAAATAAAAACTCTATAGAGGATTTAACCTTTCCATACTTGACCACAAAAATCCACATGAAACCTAAGAGAGAGGCCTTTTATGTTAAAATATGAACAACATTGAAACTGAATCTCTCATTGGGAAGCAGTTTTTAAGAGTATTCAGAAATCTATTCAATTCAATTCAATTTAGGGAGTATTTTCATGTTAAAATTATATTGCATTAAAAATGACTATATAACTTTTTCTTCTACGGCAACTATTTTGAGCTGTGTGCATTATGCATTATTTTTCAAGTATGTTTTAGATATTGCAATACAAATTAAACAATTGCATAAAAATTACAGAATAGCCCAATTATGGTAGAGGATATTAATCTTATTTGTAAAATATTATTTTGAATATTATATAAAACAATTATATCAGCTTACGTTTTGTTTTATGATTAAATGTCAATGTCTTGAAATTACAAAGCTGTTAAATTCACTAACAGAAAATACTAAATGATGGGTTTTTTTTTCTCTCTGATTGAGTTGATTTCTTTTTAACAGTAAAGATGGTACTTGAATCACAGAAAGTTTATGATTATTGTCTGTAAGTAGTAAAATTAAGTTTACCTGAAAATATGTAGATGCTCTTACTTCTCAGAAGATGTTGTGTTCTGTTTGTCCTTATGATGAGGAAGATATAAAAAAACAAAACAAAGAATAGACTTAGCAGGGTCTCAGCTATCTTCCTTCACTATCCAAGTCAGAAATCTTCAGGCTGGAGAAGGCACTTCTCCAGTCTCAGTGTAGTCATCACTCAGAATCTTTCCATTTTCCAAGCCTTTTATCCTATGGACAAAACAATGCCCCTGTCTGGCCCTACCCCTTTAACATACGGAGGTAGGCATGATGTGGATATATCACAGAATCCCCCGAATAAACGAATTGGCATTATCCATCACCTGCTGCAGTATAATTGACAAAGTTCTACCATTGTGAAGCATGATGTTCTTCATGGCTCCAATCTACATATTACAGGTGTATTGTTTAATACAGACAGCGGTAAGTGGAAAGCAAACTCTACAGTTTCTGCCATGGCCATTCATGACTTCTCTAAGACGTGTTAATGAGTTTCAGTTCTGTCTAAAAAGAACAATAACTAATCAGATATGAAGCCAATTTAGCAACAATTAGTTGTAAAAATCTGACTGCGTAACATACGAATTGGCTACATATAACCAGGAAAAGTAAAGACTAGAGTGCTTATTTTGTGTATTGTGGAGTAAGTAAATGTAATACAGTCATACAATTATTATTTAAGAATTCTAGTTGTAGCATACTACATAAAAGGGTCCATACTTTAAAGGTTCTTAATCTATAAGGGCTTGTTCACACAGACGGCTGGGGTAGGGGTGGTGAAATCAGGTGGTTGGGTTGTGGTTTTATTTCCCCCAACTGCCCACCCAAACTGGGGCATGCAGCAGCTCAATGCTGCACACATGCTGCAAAGCTATGCTTCACAGCTGCTGAAAGAATCAAATGCCATTTCACTTTTGACACGTGGTACTGCCGCTAAACTTGACTCACAAGTGAATGGGACCACAACCACCTTGCAACCATGTGCAATGCAAGTGGTTGCAGCACAGTGGGACAATATTTTGAGGTTTAAATCAGGCAGTGAGGAGGCGATATGTTGCCTCCTCACCACTTGTCAAACGCCCTCCGATAAGCAATCCACCACAGATATATTTGAATAGTATAAGTCAGCAGAGCTTCATCTCATTAACTAGGCTAACCACTTAAGGACCGCCGCATGACGATGTACGTCGACAGAATGGCATGGACAGGCACAAGGGCGTACATGTACGTCACCTTTAAGAACCCGTCCGTGGGTCGTGCGCGTGCCGCTGGCGGCGCGCTTGCGACCCGGTTCGAAGCTCCATGACCGCGCCCGCGGGACCTGCAGACACGATCACCGCCGGTGTCCCGTGATCGGGTCACAGAGGTGAAGAACGGGGAGAGGTAAGTGTAAACAAACCTTTCCCCATTCTTCCTAGTGGCATGTCAGTGATCGTCTGTTCCCTGTCATAGGGAACGACGATCAGTGACGCCACACGCCAAGCCACGCCCCCCTACAGTAAGAATCACACATCAAGTCACACTTAACCCCTACAACGCCACCTAGAGGTTAGATCCTTCACTGCCAGTGTCATTTTTACAGTAATCAGTGCATATTTATAGTACTGATCGCTGTAAAAATGACAATGGTCCCAAAAATGTGTCAAAAGTGTCCGATGTGTCTGCCATAATGTCGCAGTCATGATAAAAATCGCTGATCGCCGCCATTACTAGTAAAAAAAAAAAGTATTAATAAAAATGCCATAAAACTACCCCCTATTTTGTAGACGCTATAACTTTTGCGCAAACCAATCAATAAATGCTTATTGTGATTTTTTTTACCAAAAATATGTAGAAGAATATGTATCGGCCTAAACTGAGGAAAAAAAAAAATTATATATTTTTGGGGGATATTTATTATAGCAAAAAGTAAAAAATATGTCATTTTTTTCAAAATTGTCGCTATATTTTTGTTAATAGTGCAAAAAATAAAAACCGCAGAGGTGATCAAATACCACCAAAAGAAAGCTCTATTTGTGGGAAAAAAAGGACGTCAAGTTTGTTTGGAAGCCACGTCGCACGACCGTGCAATTGTCAGTTAAATCGACGCAGTATCGAATCGCAAAAAGGGGCCTGGTCCTTTAGCAACAAAATGGTCCAGGGCTTAAGTGGTTAAGGGAAAGTTCCCTTGAAAAGTGAACAGCCTATTTGCCTTTAGTAAGGCTGGGTTCACACCTATGCAAATTGGATGCGGGTTTCCCTGCATCCAATTCGCATAGAAGGAGAATGTGACGAGCTCTCTATGGAGCCGGTTCACATATCTCCGCAGCAGGTCCGGTGCGAATTTCACAAAAAACGTGTGCCTTTTTTGGTCCGTTTCAGGTCCGAATTCAGCCCAAATTCGGGCTGAAATTGGACCTGAAACGGTGAACCAGCACGCACCGGACCCCTGCTGTGCGACAGATTCAGTGATGGTGTGAACCAAGCCTAAATCAACCCCTGTGCAAAGAGCCCTTTCACAGTAATGCGCTGTTAAAGTAAACTTTTTATTAAAGAAGCATGGAGGCTGCCATTAATGGCCTCATAAAATGTGTTTTGCCTTACATATTTACATTGTTTTTAAGGTTGAATAAAGCCACCAGTCCATCCAGTTCATCCCGTGTGGGCCTTGCTCTTTCCAGTTTGAATCATTTTGCGTTACTAAGCCAGAACAAGTATGCCGCAAGTGAAAGTTGGAAAATAATATGACATTTTTAATATTTGTTTTGAGCTGGCAATTCAAAAAGTATTAAAGCCAAAGCATACACAGGACAGCCAGAAAATTATAATTTTTAGAAAAGGAGGTCAGCAATGGCAACCTACAAATTCCTCTCATGATAGATTCCCTTTAAATTATCTTTTAAAATGGCCCTTTTGAATGTGAAAAAAATAAATATATGAATATATTTGTGCCAATGATAAGGTTAATTTGCATCTTGCATTTACATTTTTATCAGAATTATGTGTGCTATTGCTTTTGCTATTGCTTTAATGCTTTTTATATGTAAGCGTTAAAGCAATAGCTATGAAATATAAATGCTAAAGTTTGTTGAAGGCCTAATTTGAAGTAAATCTGTCATGGGAAAAATTAAGCAATTGTCATTACAGACTTCTAGAATGTGTTGCCTGGCTCTCCTGCCAACCTACCAACTGAGTTCCTAATCTAGAAAAAATACGCAGGTCTGGAAAATTTGAGAAATGTCAACTATCCTTAATTGCATACTTTTTCTAGGACAGTGTCTCAAATAAATTAAGGAACTGGTCAGCATGACAGCAAGGCCACTAGCATAGTCAGAAGAAGAAGTCATCACCAGTGATCGCCTCCAGTCTTCTCTCATGAAAGATTTTATTTTATGTCTCATGTGCATTAAAGGACAACTGTGCTTGAATATTTCACTTCTCTAATCCACTCCAGCACTTTTCCTTGACTTACCTACACTTACCTCTTTATAAGAGGCATATCATTGCAATGTTTACTACACCTTACCAACCGATAAGTGTCTGCTATCCCTCTCTGCCAAACCTTCCACTGGCTTCTGCTCACCCAGCAAATAAAAAAAAATACTAACAACATAAAGCCATCCACCGATCTGCCCCACCTACATCACCAACCTCTTTTCAAAATGTCAACCAAGCTGTTCTCTTCTCTCAAGACCTCCTGTTTTCTAGCTCCCTTGTTAGCTCTTTCCATGCTTGCCCCTAGAACTTCTCCATAGCCTCTCCCATCCTCTGGAAATCCTTACCCCAATCTGTCCAACTATCTCCTACTCTGTCAACCTTTAGGCAATTCCTGAGAACCCATCTCTTTGGGAGACCTATCCTGCCTTTAAATAATAAACAGAACCTTTTCTTCATCTTTTCATCCCTAACAGTTATTACATTTTTGTATCACTTGAGCCTGCCTTTAGATTGTAAGCTCTTACGAGTGGGGCCCTCTGATTCTTCTTCTATTGAATTGTATTGTAACTGTGCTGTCTCCCTCCATTTTGTAAAGCAATGTACAAACTGTTGGTGCTATATAAATCTTGTATAATAATAATAATACACCTATGACAAAAATTTCTCTTTGGCACCTGTGCATTGAATCATCTTAAACTTATAAGAGGCCATCCCATGGAGCTCCTTTCTTGAAACAGCTACATACCAGGCTCTGGGGGCTCAGTGCACAGGCACCATGGCGCTGAAGAAGAGGAATTCAACTAAGAATTGCAGCAGGAAGCTGCCCATAAACGAAAAAAAATTTGTTTGAAAACTTTTGATTCAGGAAAGGTCTTTCAATTTTCGAGTGGGTTCAAATCAAAATTTGTTTTTGACCATATTGAAAATTCAAAGGAGAAGGAAGGAAAATTTTTCTCAAACAAATTAATTTCTTGCAGTGATGTAGTTTTTATTCAGTAAATGTCATTCATTACAAAAATAAAGCAAATAAAATTTGTAAGAATTTGTGAACAAAATTTGTCAAGTCATTGAATGTACTAATGAAATTTTTTTTGCCAATGTTTTTTTGAAAATGTATTAGTGTATAGCCAGCCTAAGATGCTGGGTGGGGGGTTAAAGGCGTTTAGTATTAAATTGCAATTGACCTGTACGCAGGGGCCTTCACACCCTACCCTCCCCTACATCAACAGGGAGAAAGGCTCCCTGTGCAACTCTCCTTTTAGAAACTGAAGACATGAAATCAGTGGTGAAAGGACAACTTTTTAGTACTGTACAATATATACTGTAAATACGCAGTACATCATAACTTTATATAGCTATCGTAAGCTGTTTCACAGCTGTTACACACTGATTTAAGCAGTTTTTTCATGAATTTCACTGTTAACAACCCTGATAGGATAAAGCTACCTTCTTTGCATCTTTCTCACAATCCTTCTTAGCCCTGGTTCACACTGCTGCGTTTTGACATGCGATTTGACACCGTCCTAATCGGTGCGATGATGCATCTGCGGCGCTGCACTGATTTCAAAAAGTAGTTTCTGTACTACTTTTTATGATTTCTGGCCGCGATTTACATAACATTACAGAAACCTGCACAGATGTCTCTGTAATCGCGGCCGAAATCGGGACTGCCAGCGGGAGTGAAATCGTGCGAGTTCAGCTGAACTCGCACGGCTTCATTCCCGCAGACCAGTGTGAACCTGGGCTTAATAATACTGTATGTAAGGATACTACTACTAATAATACTGTATGTTATGTTGCTCCTCTACTATGAGCCACATAACTCTTTGTTTTTATAGAAGCCACCTTTTCAAAACATGTCTGCTTTGATCAAAAGTTGCCCATGTTTTTGCAATACAAATTTAGCACAGGATACAATATTACATAGTTATATAGTTAGTCAGGTTGAAAAAAGACACAAGTCCAGCTGTAGTTCAACCAATAAAAGGGAAGAAAAAAACAAAAGTGAAAAAAAAATGGACTGCAACAATCCGGAGATTACCAGAGATTCATATATAGATTAATAAGACAATGACAATAGACACCTCCAACTATGGGAAGCACTTGTTGCCCGCATAGAGATTTTTCCACTTTGATTGTTCCCTTTCCTGTGTACAAATGACATTGCACAGCTCAACATATGTAAATCTTATTTACATGTTGGTTGAGCAAGATAGAAGAAAACAGCTGGCCCATGCTGGTTCTGGAGGCGAGGATCAGCCCATTTCCTAATTGTTGTGCTCCCTGTGATATATGTCTTTGGGGTTGCTTCACTAAAGACAAATGAGCTGTTTGCTTTACAAGGGAATTTTCACTTATCATAGTAAATGTGGTAAATTTTACATTGCAAAGAATACCCAGCTCCATGCAAGAAAAATACAAATAAGTATTTTTGCTTGCACTCGATTGGATGATGGAAGTCAGCAAAGCTACCCTTATTTACTAAGCAAAGGGAAAACTCTCTGGCAAAGTGAACAGCCTTTTTGCCCTTAGTTAAATAATCAAATTAGGTATTTTGCAATCTAGGCAAAATTGTCTCAAAAATGGCCTACTTTCCTTTCCCCCAGACTACACCGTCTCTACTTTTAATACTTAACACCTGTAACTCCTGTTTATTGAGGAGTCAGCCTATTGCATGTGACCACTGGAGCATAGGAATTGTTTCAGGGTTAAAGGTCAAACTAACCCTTTTATTGTCTCATGGGAACGATAACCTTTTAGTGGTAACACTAAGCTTCCAGGTGTTAACCAACATATTGTTGGATAATTAGCAATGTCCCACATGTTAAAAAGGCTAATGATAAAGGGATTTATTATACACATTTGTAGCTGTATATGATAAGAACCATTGATCTAAGGATTTATCAGATTGGTGACACACATACAAAAAAAAAGAAGTTATCTGAAAGTATCACACTATCTCTTTCAGCGTGAGTGAAACTATGTAGATCTTTTTGAAGAAGAGCTCAGTATTACTGGCCACAAACACTGTAATCTTTCAAGTGATATAGGACATTTGGTTTAGCACTGCACTATACAGCTTGACAAGCTGAACTATAATGAATTAATAAAAACAGGCTATATTATTAAAGGATTCATGAACTTTTGTAAAATAAAACTCTGTTTGTACCATTCAGCCTCCTATGCAATCTAGTAAATAAAATGTTGTATGAAGCTAAAATAGGCTATATATGGGTACCTCATCCATAATTAACATAGTCAAAGAATAGAATAAAAACTTTGCGGACTTTATTGGTACCAGAGAAGAATGGCGAGACAAAATTTATTAAAAATTATGTTCTTACAAAGATAGGTATAAAAAAAACACATTCATAAAAACATGAAATGAGTGCTTATTTTGATAATACAGGCCATACAGTCGAAGCTGCAACAAAATTTCTTTGCTATATATTGCTAGAGGTCTATTCTAAGACCTCTAGCAATATATAGCAAATAAATATTGTTGCAGCTTCGACTGTATGGCCTGTATTATCCAAATAAGCACTCATTTCATGTTTTTATGAATTCAATTTTTTAAACTATCTTTGTAATAAACATAATTTTTTATTCAATTTAGTCTCATGGTCCTTCTCTGGTACCAGTAAAGTCTGCAGGGTTTTTAATTCTATTCTAGTAAATAAAATGTCAGACCTAAAATACAGATTTCTTAGGTATACTGTACATTTCCAGAAATGTTCAATGTCCTGCAGTGATCTAGAGCCTCAAAAAATTAGCAAGTGCAGGTGATAGGGGTTAATGGACAATTCATCTCTGTGTCACCCACTATTATGTACCTTCTCTGTGCTTTTTGACAGCTCTGTTCCTCTGTTGGTCCTGGTAATCCTGTAAACTCTGTCCTGGATGGTGTCAGAACTTAAACAGGTTTCCTACCCTTCCTAACACGCTCGGGCCTGAGCATTTCATTTTTGAAGGAAAGAGAACATGCTCCCCTCCCCCTGGAAGGACCTGGAGATCTCCAAAAAAGCAATGAAGTGACACTAGAGCAAAGTAGAAGACGTGGACGGTGGAATTAGGGTTGCCACCTGTCCGGGATTCACCAGGACAGTCTGGGTTTTGAATCATGTGTCTGGCTTTCAGGTGGACTGAAACCAGGACACATTATTCAGACCGGGCGGTGGCTCCCCAAGTAACCAAGCTAGTCGCACACAAATCTGTTGCCGTTCAGGAGCTGTGGGTGGCTGTCTGAGAGCAGGTTCTGCATTACTGGGGGGAGGGGGGGCAGGGTGATGATGTCAGCAAGCTCAATTTGGCCACACCCACATTTTGCTATGCGTGCCACATTACTACTCTCCTTGGGGCAACCAAAGGTGTCAAATGCCGCTAAAGTGTTCAAGTTTGGCTTAAAGAAGAGGTGACAACCCTAGGTGGAATGTTTTAATAGAACCTGTTGCTTTTCCCTGAATTGGCAAGATGACAAAATTGTTTAAAACTATTGATCGTATCACAGTATGCTCAGGCACAACAAGGTTGCCAAAATATATTTGTTTTAGAAGATCTTTCCATTTAACATGTATCCTCAGATTTCCCAGCATGTGCACTGGGCACTTATGCCCATTTGAACATTTTGGTAACAAACCTTACTTGTTTACTAAAGTGAGGCCATAACCTCTAGAACTGACTGAATTCTGGTGGTTTTAGTATCTCATGTCTGTGGGTACCTGTACATGATGGTCATGTGTTCCTTCATGATCTAATTAAACATTCATAAACTTGATTTGTTTTAGTTTTTTGCCGGGTGAAAACTGTTTGGATTGTTTTTAACCACTTAACAACCACCTGCCGACAAATAACGTAGACAAGGTGGTTGCTTAACTCTGGGAGGACGTTATATAACGTCCTCCCAGAATCGCGCTCCCGCGCGCCCCCTGGGGCGCGCACACGGGAAACTCCGTGACCGCCGGGTCCAGAGGACCCGGCGGATCACGAATCGCGGTAAATCGCCGCTGATAGCGGCCGTTTACCACGTGATCGCTCCGTCAAATGACGGAGCAATCACTTGTAAACAGACCGGCGTCATTTGATGACGCCGGTTCCTCCCTCCCCTCTCTGTACCGATCGGTACAGTGTGAGAGGGGAGGGGGAGGGAGCGGATGGCAGCAGCAGCACTGTGGGCTGGATCTGTGACAATTGCAGTCACAGATCCAGCCATCCATCCATCCCTGCTCAGCCATCCCTGTGCTATACCCTGCCAATACTCTGCAATACACCCTGCCAATACTCTGCAAAATACCCTGCCAATACTCTGCAAAATACCCTGCCAATACCCTGGTGCAATACTCTGCAATACCCTGGTGCAATACTCTGCAATACCCTGGTGCAATACTCTGCAATACCCTGGTGCAATACTCTGCAATACCCTGCGCAATACTCTGCAATACCCTGCGCAATACTCTGCAATACCCTGCAAAATACTCTGCAATACCCTGCAAAATACTCTGCAATACCCTGCGCAATACTCTGCAATACCCTGCGCAATACCCTGCAAAATACTCTGCAATACCCTGCGCAATACCCTGCAAAATACTCTGCAATACCCTGGTGCAATACTCTGCAATACTCTGGTGCAATACTCTGCAATACTCTGGTGCAATACTCTGCAATACCCTGCGCAATACTCTGCAATACCCTGCGCAATACTCTGCAATACCCTGCGCAATATTCTGCAAAATACTCTGCAATACCCTGCACAATACTCTGCAATACCCTGCACAATACTCTGCAATACCCTGCACAATACTCTGCAATACCCTCCACAATACTCTGCAATACCCTCCACAATACTCTGCAATACCCTCCACAATACTCTGCAATACCCTCCACAATACCCTGTGCAATACCCTCCACAATACCCTGTGCAATACCCGTGCAATACCCTGCCATACACCGCAATACCCTGCCATAGTCCGCAATACTCCGCAATGCCCTGCAATACTCCGCAATGCCCAGCAATACTCCGCAATGCCCGGCAATACTCCGCAATGCCCGGCAATACTCTGCAATAACCACTTCCCGCCCTCCGGCCGTCATATGACGTCCTTGACTTTGTGCGGGGATATCTGAATGATGGGAGCAGCTACAGGCATCATTCAGATATTAGCTTTTTCAGCCGGCGATTCCCTACACCATAAGAACAATCATAGCGGCTGTTCCACCGCTTGATCATTCTTACGGGAGGCGAGATGGGATGTCCCCCCCCCCCGCCGCCCTCCGGTGCTTCTACCGACTCACCGCTACGATCAAAGCCAGGATTGTTGTTTTTTTTTTCGTATTTTTTTCAGGCTTCCCAGCCTAGAGGTGAGATGTGGGGTCTTATTGACACCCCCCCCATATCTCACTGTAAAGAGGACCTGTCATGCCATATTCCTATTACAAGGGATGTTTACGTTCCTTGTAATAGGTATAAAAGTGATCAAAAAAATGTTTAGGGCGGAAAAACATGTCAAACTAAAATAAATAAAGTAAAATGAAGAATACATTTTTTTTTTTTTTTAAAGCGCCCCTGTCCCCGTGAGCTCGCATACAGAAGCGAATGCATACGTAAGTCCCGCCCACATATGAAAACGGTTTTCAAACCACACATGTGAGGTATCTCTGCGAACGTTAGAGCGAGAGCAATCATTTTGGCCCTAGACCTCCTCTGTAACTCAAAACATGTAACCAGTAAAAATATTTAAAGCGTCGCCTATGGGGATTTTTTAAGTAGCAAAGTTTGGCGCCATTCCACGAGTGTGTGCAATTTTTAAGGGCGACATGTTAGGTATCTATTTACTCGGCGTAACTTCATCTTTCACATTATGCAAAAACATTGGGCTAACTTTACTGTTTTTTTTTTTTTTTTAAGCACAAAACATTTTTTTTCCGTAAAAAACGCGTTAAAAAAATTGCTGCGCAAATATCGTGCGAGATAAAAAGTTGCAACAACCACCATTATATTCTCTAAGGTCTTTGCTAAAAAAACATATATAATGTTTTGGGGTTCTATGTAATTTTCTAGCAAATAAATGATGATTTTTACATGTAGGAGAGAAATGTCAGAATTGGCCTGGGTGCTCCAGAACGCCTGAAGGTGCTCCCTGCATGTTGGGCCTCTGTATGTGGCCACGCTGTGTAAAAGTCTCACACATGTGGTATCGCCATACTCGGGAGTAATAGCAGAATGTGTTTTGGGGTGTAATTTGTGGAATGCATATGCTGTGTGTGAGAAATAACCTGCTAATATGACAATTTTGTGAAAAAAAAAAAAGAGAAAAAAAAATCTTGATTTTGCAAAGAATTGTGGGAAAAAATGACAACTTCAAAAAACTCACAATGCCTCTTTCTGAATACCTTGGAATGTCTTCTTTCCAAAAAGGGGTCATTTGGGGGGTATTTGTACTTTTCTGGCATGTTAGGGTCTCAAGAATTGAGATAGGCCGTCAGTACTTCAGGTGTGATCAATTTTCAGATATTGGCACCATAGCTTGTGGACTCTATAACTTTCACAAAGACCAAATAATATACACCAATTTGTACTTATTTTTACCAAAGATATGTAGCAGTATAAATTTTGGCCAAAATTTATGAAGAAAAAATAGTAATTTGCTAAATTTTATAACAGAAACGAAAAAAAAAACATTTTTTTACAAAATTTTCAGTCTTTTTTCTCTTATAGCGCAAAAAATAAAAAACCCAACAGTGATTAAATACCACCAAAAGAAAGCTCTATTTGTGTGAAAAAAAGGACAAAAATTTCATATGGGTACAGTGTTGTATGACTGAGTAATTGTCATTCAAAATGTGAGAGCACCGAAAGCTGAAAATTGGTCTGGTTATTAAGGGGGTTTAAGTGCCCAGTGGTCAAGTGGTTAAATGGATGTGTGGGTCTCTAAATACTCTAATTTACAAATTATTACTTAAAAATTTATTACAGAAAATAGTAAAAAAATAGACAATGATTTCTCCTGCGTTATTGAACATAATCTAAGCAAATAAGCAAAACTTGAATAGTGTATCAAAAAGCCAAGCTTGGGCTTTTGCAAGTAAAGATCATCAAGGTATTATAATAAAGCTGTCTCCTATCTGCGTACTTGATTTTTTCAGTTAATTTTCACTAACATGTGTAGAGGGTGATAAATTTAGGGGAAGTGTCTGAGTGGTAATTAGGCTCAGACACACTGATTGTTAGGATTAATGGACCATTTCTGTTTATGGGAGGTGGTACTGGTGTGCAGTTACCTGTGGCCTGCAGGTGGCGCTGTTGCCGTAGGCCAGGGTTGAACCGCTGATACAAGGCTGTGCCTTTTTTGTCCCCTCTCAGCAGTAGTGGGGCGGGGCGGGGAACCTGCTGTGCCTGTCGGGAGAGGGTATAAAAAGGGGTGGCCATCTTCTATTGAGGTCTCTTCGTCCACGCCCAGGCACCTTTGGCCTGGGTGTGTGTGTTATCTCCGGGTGCCCTAGGCCCGGAGGCCTGGTTCCTGTTCCATCCCAGACACCTTCAGTCTGGAGTGAGGTACTATTTTCAAAGGCCCGGAGCCCAGCAACCTTCGGCTGGGGTCCGCTAGGGATCGAGAGCTCCCAGAGTGCCGCCTTGCGAGGGGACCCGTATCTGAGATGAGGAGGCCAGGGAGGCAACCCTTTCCAAAGACCCAGCGCAGAGTTGTGGTGATGGTGAGGGCCTCTGGGAACTCTCCGGAGGGATGGTTTTCGCCTTTACATGGGCAAAATACTTCAAGAAGGTAGTTCACCAAGTTAGTGGCAGTGACTTCATAGGGCAAGGCCCTATTTACCAGGTCAGTGGCAGTGACTTGTTCACCAAGTCAGTGGCAGTGACTTCTACTCACCAGGTCTGTGGCAGAGACCAACCTCACGGACTGTGCCAGAGATCGTGCGCCAAAACTGTTCGTGAAACCTGAACAGTCTGAGGAAATCATTTGAGTTTGTGCCTGGACCTCCTCCCACCTAAGCTGTCCTGTGTCTTGTCCAACCTGTCTGCTGTTAAAGAGACTATTTGTTATCCGTGTGAAATAAATATAGAAGTTGGACTTTCAGTTGGTGTGGACAGTTACATTACTGGGGAGAAATAAAGACTCGCATCTATTCAAGGTAGAGGTGAGAATCATCCTCGGGAGGATTCAACTTCAGCCGCAGGCAGGCCCGAAAACTAACACCGCTCAACCTCCTCACACAGGAGGGTACGGGTTTGTGGTGCGGTGTGCCTCTCTCTGCCTGCGAGGAGCCTAATTAAATGCAGGTAAAGACAGGGGTTTGTGCGCTACACATGCAATATTAACCACTTGACCGCCAAAAGGCTTACCCCCCCTTCATGACCAGGCCATTTTTCGCGATACAGCACTGTGAGAAAAAAGGGAAAGGGGGGAAAAGGGAAAGGAAAGAAAAGGAAAAGGGAAAGGAAAGAAAAGGAAAAGGGGAAAAGAAAAGAAAACAAAAGGGAAAAGAAAGGAGTCAATGGAATAATCCACTGTTCCTAAAACACTCCATACCTCAAGATGATATAGAGGATACTAAAATGGAGTCAGGACCCTCCATGTGCGCATGCGCAGATGTCGCTCCGCTCCTCTCAGGAAATGTCAAAGGTCATAAATCTATGTTATACGGTCAGCAAGTGGTTAACTGTTTCAGGATCAGAATTTTTTTTTCTCAGTGCTGTAACAGTTTAACCATGAATATTTTTTTCCCCCCCAATTTTAATAGGTATTTTTTTGACTGTTATCCACTATGTAAATGGCCAGCCTTTTTTTCATAAAAGTTTTTTTTTACAATTTTCAAGAGAGTATACAAAGCAAAAAAATGAGTGCTTAATGCAGTCAACAAAAAAAGAAAAGGGGGAGGGGGATCAAATGTCGCAGGATTGTTACTGTATGACAAAATCAGTGTATATTGTAGGTCTCCCTGTTGACCCGGGCATGATGTTAAACTGAAATGAAGGAGTGGCCTAGGTTTGCGTGGATGTTATATTCTAGCCATGGAGACCATATTTTAAGAAATTTAGAGCGGGTATCCCTAACCTCTTCCTGCCTGCCCCAGCATCCCTTCAAAAATTTTCAAAGCCCTTTTTCTGCTGAACATACTGTATGTGTTACACAGGTGGCAAAAAGTTAAGTATTGCACTACCTTTAATATATAAAAAAAAAAGTATTGCACTAAATTTCTTATGCAGCATGGTGCCCATGGCCCTCTATTTCCTATGGCTAGCCATTAATTAGATTAATTTAAGTGCACCTGTGCCTAGCATAAATATTCTTAAAGTGGTTGTAAACCCTTTATAACTCCTTTTACCTACAGGTAAGTCTAGATTAAGGCTTACCTGTAGGTGCTTGAAATCCACGGTTTAGGAGATATTTACAAAAATGACGGGCGCCGATGTCTACAGCGCATGTGCCGTAGACAACGGCTCAGGCGCACTTTAGCAACGGCGATCATGCGCGGGAGCGAGGTCATCACGGCTCCGGCCAATCACAGCGCCCCGATACGCGGAAGTAACCCCCGGAAGAAATGTCGGCCGCTCGAGCGGTGTACGAGGATGGCTGCGGGGGCTTCGATCTGAGGTGAGTATTACATAATGTGCTATGCATACTAGCTCATTATGCCTTTGTCTTGCAGGTGGTGTTTTTTTTTTTTTGTAAAAGTGGGTTTACTTCCTCTTTAACAAACAGTAAAAGAACTTTGAACCAAGCCATTCCTAAACCTCTTCAGAAGCCCTAGATGCTTTTAATGTGTAGTTATTCTTTCTCAGAGATCCCAGAATATATCAAAGTAGAATCTCAAGTTAGACTTCTGTCGGTCCCCGACAGCTTAGAAACAACTGCTGCTAGTTTACATTAGAGGGCTGGCAGACTGCCATGTTTCTCTTTTTAGAAAAACACAGTACCTGTTTTGGAAACTTTTAAATGAATTTCTTCCCAATGGTTATAGATACAGAGAAGAATGAGGGTTTTTTATAAATATTTTTACTGCTTCTTCAGGATAACAAAATAGATAGTGGGGATTATCTGGGCACAGGTTTGCTTTAAATATATGTTACATTAGGGCTAAACAAAACCGAGACGCCAGGTCGCAATGGCGTCTGGAAATTGTATCCTGGTGCCTGATCTACACCGCAGAAGGGGTCTGGATTTCTCCCATGTGGCCCCCCCTGCAGGTGCGCAGACTAAGGTCGGGCTGGCCAATAATTGAGGCCGCGGCTTTGCGTCCTGCTGGAGCAAGATTCACGCTTCTTTGTGCGAACTAGCACCCTCCTCTGGTGGGCGGTGCTGTGATGAGCGTGGCTTGCTCTCACTGCCCGCCCAACTCCGATATCATCTTCCCAGTTTGACAGCTTGGGTGGAGGTTGTGGGTAGGGATGAGCTTCGTGTTCGAGTCGAACATACGTTCGACTCGAACATCGGCTGTTCGATCGTTCGACGAAGATCGAACTATTTGGGCCGTTCGCGCCAAATTCGAGTGACGCGAACGGCCCACAATGCACTACGCCATCGCAGTGTCATCCAGGCGCTGTGATTGGCCAAGCATGCACTGTGACCCCGCATGCTTGGCCAATCACAGCGCCGGCAGCGAGGAGAGCAATGATTGGCCACAGGCAGGATGCCTGTGGCCAATTATTGCTCAGGGAGTTTAGTACACGCCCCACACTATAAAAGGCCGCCAGCGCGGCGGCCTTGTGTAGTGTGTTCCGGACCGGAGTAGGGAAAGAGAAGCATAGGCAGGGACAGTGTCATTATTTTTCCTTTACATAATCCTGGATTCCTTGTGTTTAGGGACAGATAAGGATAGGTAGGGAGAGTGTCAGTGACAGTGTGCTATTCTGTGCTAATCCTTGTTTGTAGGGACAGAGAGGTACAGTGAGGGAAAGTGTCAGTGTGCTATTCTGTTCTAAACCAATCTTGCTGAACCATATTTTCAATCCTTGAGTTTAGGGACAGAGAGGTACAGTGAGGGAAAGTGTCAGTGTGCTATTTTGTGCTAAATCTTGTTTGTAGGGACAGAGAGGTACAGTGAGGGAAAGTGTCAGTGTGCTATTTTGTGCTAAATCTTGTTTGTAGGGACAGAGAGGTACAGTGAGGGAAAGTGTCAGTGTGCTATTCTGTTCGAAACCAATTTTGCTGTTCCATATTTTCAATCCTTGAGTTTAGGGACAGGGAAGGACACTCGTAGAAATTATCAGTGTGCTATTCTGTGCTAAATCTTGTTTGTAGGGAGGGACAGAGTAGGACAGTGAGGGAAAGTGTCAGTGTGCTATTCTGTTCTAAAACTATTTTGCTGAACCATATTTTCAATCCTTGAGTTGAGGGACAGAGAGGTACAGTGAGTGAAACTGACAGTGTGCTGTTCTGTTCTAAACCAAATTTGCTGTTCCATATTTTCAATCCTTGAGTTGAGGGACAGAGAGGTACAGTGAGGGAAAGTGTCAGTGTGCTATTCTGTTCTAAAATTATTTTGCTGAACCATATTTTCAATCCTTGAGTTGAGGGACAGAGAGGTACAGTGAGTGAAACTGACAGTGTGCTGTTCTGTTCTAAACCAAATTTGCTGTTCCATATTTTCAATCCTTGAGTTGAGGGACAGAGAGGTACAGTGAGGGAAAGTGTCAGTGTGCTATTCTGTTCTAAAATTATTTTGCTGAACCATATTTTCAATCCTTGAGTTGAGGGACAGAGAGGTACAGTGAGTGAAACTGACAGTGTGCTGTTCTGTTCTAAACCAAATTTGCTGTTCCATATTTTCAATCCTTGAGTTGAGGGACAGAGAGGTACAGTGAGGGAAAGTGTCAGTGTGCTATTCTGTTCTAAAACTATTTTGCTGAACCATATTTTCAATCCTTGAGTTGAGGGACAGAGAGGTACAGTGAGTGAAACTGACAGTGTGCTGTTCTGTTCTAAACCAAATTTGCTGTTCCATATTTTCAATCCTTGAGTTGAGGGACAGAGAGGTACAGTGAGGGAAAGTGTCAGTGTGCTATTCTGTTCTAAAATTATTTTGCTGAACCATATTTTCAATCCTTGAGTTGAGGGACAGAGAGGTACAGTGAGTGAAACTGACAGTGTGCTGTTCTGTTCTAAACCAAATTTGCTGTTCCATATTTTCAATCCTTGAGTTGAGGGACAGAGAGGTACAGTGAGGGAAAGTGTCAGTGTGCTATTCTGTTCTAAAATTATTTTGCTGAACCATATTTTCAATCCTTGAGTTGAGGGACAGAGAGGTACAGTGAGTGAAACTGACAGTGTGCTGTTCTGTTCTAAACCAAATTTGCTCTTCCATATTTTCAATCCTTGAGTTGAGGGACAGAGAGGTACAGTGAGTGAAACTGACAGTGTGCTGTTCTGTTCTAAACCAAATTTGCTGTTCCATATTTTCAATCCTTGAGTTGAGGGACAGAGAGGTACAGTGAGGGAAAGTGTCAGTGTGCTATTCTGTTCTAAAACTATTTTGCTGAACCATATTTTCAATCCTTGAGTTGAGGGACAGAGAGGTACAGTGAGTGAAACTGACAGTGTGCTGTTCTGTTCTAAACCAAATTTGCTGTTCCATATTTTCAATCCTTGAGTTGAGGGACAGAGAGGTACAGTGAGTGAAACTGACAGTGTGCTGTTCTGTTCTAAACCAAATTTGCTGTTCCATATTTTCAATCCTTGAGTTGAGGGACAGAGAGGTACAGTGAGGGAAAGTGTCAGTGTGCTATTCTGTTCTAAAACTATTTTGCTGGACCATATTTTCAATCCTTGAGTTGAGGGACAGAGAGGTACAGTGAGTGAAACTGACAGTGTGCTGTTCTGTTCTAAACCAAATTTGCTGTTCCATATTTTCAATCCTTGAGTTGAGGGACAGAGAGGTACAGTGAGGGAAAGTGTCAGTGTGCTATTCTGTTCTAAAATTATTTTGCTGAACCATATTTTCAATCCTTGAGTTGAGGGACAGAGAGGTACAGTGAGTGAAACTGACAGTGTGGTGTTCTGTTCTAAACCAAATTTGCTGTTCCATATTTTCAATCCTTGAATTGAGGGACAGAGAGGTACAGTGAGGGAAAGTGTCAGTGTGCTATTCTGTTCTAAAACTATTTTGCTGAACCATATTTTCAATCCTTGAGTTGAGGGACAGAGAGGTACAGTGAATGAAACTGACAGTGTGCTGTTCTGTTCTAAACCAAATTTGCTGTTCCATATTTTCAATCCTTGAGTTGAGGGACAGAGAGGTACAGTGAGGGAAAGTGTCAGTGTGCTATTCTGTTCTAAAACTATTTTGCTGAACCATATTTTCAATCCTTGTGTTTAGGGACAGAGAAGGATAGGCAGGGGACAGTGTCAGTGTCATTGTTGCTAAGCCTCCTGCACAGTATACACCTGAAGGTAGCCCTTATTGCTGTTTTTCCCATCTCCCTGCAGGCCATCCATTAAAATGTCTGGAAGGCAACCAAGGAGAGGCAGACAGTCAGGAGGCAAAAAAAGAGGGCAAGCAGGCTCTGTGTCTGGGGGCAATAGTGCTGGTCGTGTACGCGGTGCATTGTCATCAGCACATGGCCATGGGACACGCTTGTCCTTGTTTTCGGCAGCTGGACATGTTGAGCCACATCATGCCGAAGACTTGGTAGAGTGGATGACCAAGCCCACCTCATCCTCCTCATCCTCTCTCACCCAGGCTCAGGGTACTGGCAAAGCAGCTGCCAAAGCGTCCTCTTCTCTGGTATCATTATCTTCATTAGTCAATCCTTCCCTAGACCCACCATGCCCTCCTCCTGAGGAGTCCCCCGAACTGTTTGAGCACAGTGTTGGGTACATGCTCCAGGAGGATGCCCAGCGTTTGGAAGGATCTGATGATGATACCCAGCTAGAGGAAGGCAGCAGCGTGAGAGCAGAGAGAGGGGATGCTCAAGAAGGACACCAATCTGGCAGTCATGCTCCAGCAGCTGCAGCATATTGCCAGATTGGCTCCAGTGATGAGGAGGGAGGGGATGATGAGGTCACTGACTCCACGTGGGTGCCTAATAGGAGAGAGGAGGAGGAGGAGGATGAGGAGGAGGCACATCTCCAACGAGGCAGGATGCCCTTGAGTGGCCAGCGTATGGGCAGCACACCGACGGAATCACACCGCAGAGCTCCGCCTGTGCAGGGCGCTGCCTCTGCCCGGCATGCAAAAAGTTCTTTGGTGTGGGCCTTTTTTGAGGCGAGTGCATCAGATCGCACAGCTGCTGTTTGCAACATATGTCTCAAGCGTATATCGCGTGGCCAAAACATCAGCCGCTTGGGCACCACATGCTTGATCAGACATATGTTGACCTGCCATGCAGCTCGTTGGCAAGCCTACCTTAAAGACCCACACCAAAGAACAAAGCTGACCTCTTCTTGCACCGCATCAGCTGGGATCTCCAACCCCACTATACCTTCACTCCTCTCTGAAACCTGCTCTGAAAGGAATGAAGGTGTAGAATTAGGTGTGTCACAGGCAAGTACTTGCGGGCACTCTGCTAGCAGTACACCAACGTCCGATTCTAGCAGACAAATTTCCCTGCCCCAGCTGCTGGACCGTCAAAAGAAGTTCACTCCCAGCCATCCACATGCCCAGCGGTTGAATGCTAGCTTGGCTAAATTGCTAGCGCTTCAACTGCTGCCTTTTCAGTTGGTAGACTCGGCCCCCTTCCGTGAGTTTGTGCAATGTGCGGTTCCTCAGTGGCAGGTTCCCAAACGCCACTTTTTCTCACGGAAGGCTATTCCGGCTCTCTACCGGCATGTGGAAGGCAATGTCTTGGCCTCGCTGGACAGGGCGGTCAGCGGTAAGGTGCATATTACCGCTGACTCATGGTCCAGCAGGCATGGACAGGGACGTTACCTTTCTTTCACGGCCCATTGGGTCACTCTTTTGGCAGCTGGGAAGGATGCAGGACAAGGTGCAGTAGTGTTGGAGGTTGTTCCACCGCCACGCCTCCAAAATGCTACTACTGGTTGTGACACACCTCTCTCCTCAACCCCCTCCTCTTCTTCTTCCTCCATGGCCTCTTCCTGTGGTTTGTCCTTGGAACCAGCGGTGCTCCGTAGGCGTTCAAGGGGCTACGCAAGTACGCAGGCAAAAAGATGCCATGCCGTGCTTGCGCTGGTGTGTTTGGGGGACAGGAGCCACACTGGGGCAGAGGTCCTGTCTGCTCTGCAGGGGCAGGCCGAGAGGTGGTTGATGCCACGCCAGCTTAAGCCAGGAATGGTGGTTTGCGACAATGGCACCAACCTCCTCTCCGCCCTCCGACAGGGACAACTGACCCATGTGCCCTGTATGGCTCACGTCCTTAACCTGGTGGTGCAGCGGTTCTTGGGCAGGTACCCGGGCTTACAGGATGTCCTGAGGCAGGCCAGGAAAGTCTGTGTGCATTTCCGCAGATCTTATAATGCCAGTGCTCGCCTGGCTGAGCTTCAAAAGGAGTTGAACCTGCCCAAGAACCGCCTTATATGTGACATGCCCACCAGGTGGAACTCAACGTTGGCCATGCTGCAGCGGCTGCACACGCAGCAGAGGGCCATCAATGAGTACCTGTGCGACTACGGCACCAGGACAGGGTCAGGGGAGCTCGGGTTTTTTTCACCACGCCAGTGGGGCATGATCAGGGATGAATGCACTGTCCTGGCACCATTTGAGGAGGCCACGAGGATGGTGAGCAGTGACAGTGCATGCATCAGTGACACTGTACCTCTTGTCCACCTGTTGGAGCACACGCTGCGTGGAATAATGGACAGGGCACTTGAGGCAGAACAGAGGCAGGAAGAGGAGGACTTCCTTGCCTCTCAAGGCCCCCTTTACCCAGACAGTGTTCCTTCTGTCCCACCCATCGCACAGGAAGAGGAGGAGGAGGAGGAGGAGGAGGATTGTGTCAGCATGGAGGTGGAGGCTGGCACTCAGCATCATCAGCAGCAGTCTTTTAGGGATGATTTACAGTCCCAAGAAACCAGTGGACTTGTACGTGGCTGGGAGGAGGTGGCTGCGGATCATGTCGTCCTTAGTGACCCAGAGGACTCCGGACTGAATGCCTCAGCTAACCTACGCTGCATGGCCTCCCTGATCCTGCAAAGTCTGCGGAAGGATCCTCGTATTCTTCGGATCAAGGAGAGGGACCATTACTGGCTGGCCACTCTCCTTGATCCACGGTACAAGGGTAAGGTTGCGGACCTTATTGTACCGTCGCAGAGGGAGCAGAGGATGAGACAACTCCGGGAGGCCTTGCAGAAAGGTCTGTGCAACGCGTTCCCAGAGACTGGGAGGTTACAAACTCCTGGTCCTGGACAAGGAGTTGCTGAGGCTTCGGGCAGTCAAAGAAGGAGCGGTGGGGAAGGTGGCCGTCTGACCGATGCGTTCAGACAATTCTTTAGTCCGCAGCCCCAAAGTATGATCGGTTCCAGCAACCATCGCCAGCGTCTGATATACATGGTGCAGGAATACCTAGGGGCAAGGTCAGACTTGGACACCTTCCCTACCGAAAATCCTCTGGCTTACTGGGTCTTGAGGATGGATCACTGGCCAGAGCTTGCACAGTATGCAATTGAGCTACTGGCCTGTCCTGCATCCAGCGTTCTTTCAGAACGCACATTCAGTGCTGCTGGAGGATTTGTCACGGATCACAGGGTGCGCCTGTCCACCGACTCGGTTGATCGCCTGACTTTCATCAAGATGAACCAGTCTTGGATCACCACCAGCTACCACACACCAGATGCTGATATAACAGACTAATTGATTTTAAAATGTCACATCCCTTCAAGACTGATGCTGATGCTGAGTGCCTGTGCTGCTATGTTGACTGGCTATCCTTCTCCTCCTCCTCAATGATACAATTAACGATGATAGCTTGGAAGATCATTTTGGTTTATGGGTGACGCCACCAGTGGCTAAGGCCCAATTTTTCAGCCCCTGTTTAACAGGGGCGTGTAATTAAAATTTTTGATGCAATACTTTGCAACAGGCCTCATTGCTGTGCTCCAAGTACAGTATCTGTGAGGGGTTGCAGTGTTGTGCCACCAGTGCCTAAGGCCCAATTTTTCAGCCCCTGTTCAACAGGGGCATGCAATTATAATTATTGATCTAATAATTCACAGCAGGGAGCATTGCTGCGCCCACCAAGAGTAACTGTCAGGCCTTACAGTGTTGTGGCACCAGCACCCCCATCACCACCACCACCACCACCAAAGGCCCAATTTTTCAGCCCCTGTTCAACAGGGGCATGCAATTATAATTATTGATCTAATAATTCACAGCAGGGAGCATTGCTGTGCCCACCAAGAGTAACTGTCAGGCCTTACAGTGTTGTGGCACCAGCACCACCATCACCACCACCACCACCACCAAAGGCCCAATTTTTCAGCCCCTGTTCAACAGGGGCATGCAATTATAATTATTGATCTAATAATTCACAGCAGGGAGCATTGCTGCGCCCACCAAGAGTAACTGTCAGGCCTTACAGTGTTGTGGCACCAGCACCACCATCACCACCACCACCACCACCAAAGGCCCAATTTTTCAGCCCCTGTTCAACAGGGGCATGCAATTATAATTATTGATCTAATAATTCACAGCAGGGAGCATTGCTGCGCCCACCAAGAGTAACTGTCAGGCCTTACAGTGTTGTGGCACCAGCACCACCATCACCACCACCACCACCACCAAAGGCCCAATTTTTCAGCCCCTGTTCAACAGGGGCATGCAATTATAATTATTGATCTAATAATTCACAGCAGGGACCATTGCTGCGCCCACCAAGAGTAACTGTCAGGCCTTACAGTGTTGGGGCACCAGCACCACCATCAAAGGGCCAATTTTTACTACCACTGATCAACAATTATATGTTATTACAATTCCTGATATTATACTTGACAGAAGGGCGTTCCAGCACCCACCAAGAATAACTGTGAGTGCTTTCAGTGTTGTGCCAACACCAACACCTAAGGGGCCAATTTCTGCAGAGTATATACGGAAGGTCCCTACTTTCAAACATCCAACTTACAAACTACTACTACTTGCAAACGGAAGAAGACAACAGGAAGTGAGAGGAAATCTACCCCTTGGAAGGAAAATTCTCTCCTGTAAGAATTAATATGGGAGAAAGGTGTCTCCTCTCTACTGATGCTTTATCACCAATCCTTGTTTCAATAAAAACACCACATTTCAAAAACAGTTGTCATTGGGACGCAAAGTGAGGTGAAATGTTCTGAACAGGGGCACAGACAGCAAAAAAAATGTGACAGGGGTGATAACCGTTCCCTATGTTTTACAAAAAACTAAAAAAAAGGAATTTGCCATGGAGCTCCACTTAAACAATGCAGCTGTTCAAAATTATAAACAGATTCTACATAAGAACAAACCTACAGTCCCTGTCTTGTATGCACCGCCTGTATACGGCTGTTCAGAGTATATAGGTCCTTTTTTATTTTGTGTGCGGGGTTCCCCTTAATATCCATACAAGACCCAAAGGGGCTGGTAATGGGCTGGGGTAGGGGGGGGTTGATGGGGTAGCTATGCCATTTTTCCTAAAGATTTTCATCCATATTACCGGGACCAGACATTGCATTAAAGCCGCAAGCAGTTTTAAATAACTTTTTTCCCTTTAGAAATGTTATTTTGTGCAGGAACAGTTCTAAACACGGGAAACACGTGGCACTTCACAGGCATACTTTAGACACCCCCCAGGTACAATATTTAAAGGAATATTTGACTTTTTTTTTCACTTTATGCATCATTAAAATGACTGCTCCCGGAAAACGTCCGTTTTTAAAACTTCTTTTTGCATTGATACATGTCCCCTGGTGCAGAAGCCGGGTTCCCAAACTCTGTTTCGGACAATAACATGGATAATAGTCGTTATAATTAGCACTTTAGAATCCGAACGTTCGCATCCATTGTATTTAATAGGGTTCTAATGTTCGCGCAAACTTTCGGTCCGTTCGCGGGTTCTGGTGCGAACCGAACCCGGGGGTGTTCGGCTCATCACTAGTTGTGGGCTTCACCGGTTGCCCTTTCCTTATGGGGAATGCTTCTCTGTCAGTGCCAACTATCAGTGTCACATCATCAGTGCTCATCATTGCCACCTCATCAGTGCCCATCAGTGCCACCTATCAGTGTAGCCTATCAGTGGTTTTTCAGCGCAGCCTCATCAGTGCCCATCAGCACCGCCTCATTAGCGCCGCTTCATCAGTGCCCATCAGCACCGCTTGATCAGCGCCCATCAGCACCGCCTGATCAGCGCCCATCAGCGCCGCCTCATTTGTACCCATCAGTGCAGCCTCATTAGCACTGCCTCATCAGTGCCACTTTTTAGTACCACCTCAGAAATGCTCATCAGTGGCCATTAGTGCAGCCTATCAGTGCAGCCTCATTAGTGCACATCAGTGAAGGAGAAAAATTACTTATTTGCAAAATCTTATAACAAACAAACAAACAAACAAACAAACAAACAAACAAAAACATATATTTTTTTACATTTTCAGCCTTGTTTCGCTTGGCACCAAGCGTGGGCAATTCTTATTGCCTGACGCCCGGACATGCAGTTCTGGGTGCTGGGCAGCTCATTTAAAAAAGTGGCTTTTTTAACTGGCTTTAAGATTCTAATCAAATTTGTCAAGCCCTGTGTTAGATAATCATGTGGAATATGGTAGAGTGTAGGCTGTGTGTACAGGTTAGCCAGACAGGTGAATATACAATAGCATTCTCTTTGTACACAAACATTTTAGCAAGGTCAAACCAATGTTTACTTTAGACACAAAAGGAAGTGAAAGGAAAGGACCTGTGTTGGGAACTTTAAAATTAATTTGTTCACAATTGCTATAGATATAGAGATGAATAAGGGGTTGTAATACAGTGCTTTAAAAAAATATTCATACCGCTTGAAAGTTTTCCACATTTTGTCGTGTTACAATCAAAAACGTAAATGTACTTTATTGGAATTTTATGTGACAGACCAACACAAAGTGGCACATAATTGTGAAATGAAAGAAAAATGATAAATGGTTTTCAATTTTTTTACAAATAAATATCTGAAAAGTGTGGCGTGCATTTGTATTCAGCCCCCTTTACTCTGATACCTCTAACTAAAATCTAGTGGAACCAATTGCCTTCAGAAGTCACATAATAAGCAAATAGAGTCCACCTGTGTGTATTTTAATCTCAGTATAAATACAGCTGTTCTGTGAAGCCCTCAGAGTTTTTTTTAGAGAACCTTAGTGAACAAACAGCATCATGAAGGCCAAAGGACACACCAGACAGGCCAGGGATAAAGTTGTGGAGAAGTTTAAAGTACAAGTTGTGGAGAAGTTTAAAGAGGGGTAGGTTATAAAAAAAATATCCCAAGCTTTGAACATCTCACGGAGCACTGTTCAATCCATCATCCAAAAATGAAAAAGAGTATGGCATAACTGCAAACCTACCAAGACATGGCCATCCACCTAAATTGACAGGCCGAGGAAGGAGAGCATTAATCAGAGAAGCAGCCAAGAGGCCCATGGGGTAACTCTGGAGGAGCTGCAGAGATCCACAGCTCAGGAATAAGAATATGTCCACAGGACAACTATTAGTAGTGCACTCCCAAAAAGCCATTGTTGAAAGAAGTCCCATTTCCAATTTGCAGCTGTAATTGCAGTGAAAGGTGGCTCTACAAAGCATTGACTCAGGGGGGCTGAATACAAATGCATGCCACACTTTTCACATATTTATTTGTAAAAAATGTTGAAAACCATTAATCATTTTCCTTCCACTACACAATTATGTGGCACTTTGTGTTGTTCTATCACATAAAATAAATTTTTGGTTGTCACATGACAAAATGTGGAAAATTTCAAGGGGTATGAATACTTTTTCAAGGCACTGTAAATACTTTTACAACTTCTTCAGGATAAGAAAATAGAATAGTATGGATGATCTGGGCACAGGTTTGCTTTAAATATATGTTACCTCAGGGCTCAACAAAATCTAGGCGCCAGGCTGCAATCTGCGAATTGCGTTTTGGTGCCTGGGCTACACCGCAGAAAGGGTCTGGATTCCTCCCATGTGGCCCCGCTGAGGGTGCGTGGACTAATGTCGGGCTGGCCGATAATTGAGGCTGCGGCTTTGTGTCCTGCTGGAGCGAGATTCACGCTCCTTTGTGCAAACTGGCAGCCTCCTCTGGTGGGCGGTGCTGTGATGAATGTGGCTTGCTCTCACTGTCTGCCCACCTCCGACATCACCTTCCCAGTTTGACAGCCGGGGTGGGGGTTGTGGGCTTCATCAGTCGCCCTTTCCTTACCGCCACTGAGTGGATGGGGAGTGCTTCTCTATCAGTGCCACCTGTCAGTGCCGCCTATTAGTGCCAACTGTCAGTGCCAACTATCAGTGCCACCTCATCAGTGCTCATCAGTGACACCTCATCAGTGCCTATCAGCACAGCCTCATCAATGCCCATTAGGGCCCATCAGCACCGCCTCATCAGTGCCCATCAGTGCAGCCTCATCAGTGCTGCCTCAGAAGTGCTGCCTATTAATACCACCTCAGCAATGCCCATCAGTGCCCATTAGTGCAGCGTATCAGTGCTCATCAATGCAGCCTCATCAGCGCACATCAGTGAAGGATAAAAATTACTTTTGTTCAAAATCTTATAACAAACCATTTTTTTTAACATTTTCAGTCTTTTTCTGCTTGGCACCAGGCGTGGGCAATTCTTATTGCCCCACGCCCCGGACATGCAATTGTGGGTGCTGGGCAACTGATTTAAAGAATTCTAAGCAAATTTGTCAAGCTCTGTGCTAAATTATCATGTGGGATACGGTAAAGAGAGTGTAGGCTGTGTGTACAGGTTAGACAGACAGGTGAAGGTACAATAGCATTCTCTTTGTACACAAACATTTTAGCAGGGTCAAACTTTGGCACATTAATACTAGACAATACAACACCAATGTTTACTTTAGATACAATAGGAAGTGAAAATAAATCCCTCCAAAGTAAACAAAATATCCTTTTAGACAGTTGTCATCAGAAGAAGTGTCCTAATTGGAAGATTTAAACCAGTTCTAGTGGCAACTCAAAATTTTGTATTTCCCTTCACTTATAGTCCTGGTGACTTTGGTTACTTATGCCTTGTACACACGATTGGAATTTCCGACGGGCTAAACTCCGGCGGAATTTTGCGACGGAATTCCGTTCAAGCTGTCTAGCATACACACTGTCATGCCAAATTCCGACCGTCCAAAATGCGGTGACGTACAACACGTATGACGGCACTATAAAGGGGAAGTTCAAATCCATTTAGACCCCCCCCCTAAAATGTGTACAAATGTTTTTGTTCTCATTAAATTCAGGCAGAGTGGCAGAGGCTTTTTTTGGAGGGCCCAAACTAATTTAGAACCCCCCCGCTAAAATGTGTACAAATGTTTTTGTTCTCATTAAATTCAGGCAGAGTGGCAGAGGCTTTTTTTGGAGGGCCCAAACTCAGCTAGAACCCCCCCCCCCTTAAAATATTTCCAATGGGCCATCTGTGGCTTCCCAATTTGCCCAGCGGTGGGACTTGCCCAACTGCGGAGGGGCAATAGACGGGAAGCACGTCCGCATCGTGCCACCACTCCATTCGGGGTCGTACTATTATAATTATAAAGGTTTTAATAGTATTGTGTTGATGGCGGTGGTATCGGCACAGTATGAATTTCTGTATGTGGACGTGGGGAAGAATGGCCGGATGTCCGATGGTGGAGTCTTCTCACAGACGGAGTTTGCCCAACGTCTCCAGACTGGTGGCCTGGCACTGCCACCTGATGAAGATAATGTTGAAGGCCTTCTGTTCGCTTTTATCTGTGATGAATCTTTCGGACTGGGACCACACCTGATGTCACGTACCTGATGGTAGTGAGCCCGAATTGCAGGGGACGGCCTCCCTTATGGCTCCCACACCCGGCCCCCTGGTAAGGTAACAGTTGGCACAGGATTAAGGAGTGGCACGGGTGCCTGGCAGGATCAACTGTGGTGAGGTGGTGATTCAAACACCCGGAAGCTTCCTTGCAGAATACCGGAACTGGAACGGCTAGCAGGCTGGATCGGAAGTAGCACAGCAGACTGGATCGGTCTCGCAGACTGGATCGGAAGAAGCACAGCAGACAGGATCAGCTAGCAGGTAGGTTCAGCTTAGCAGGCTGGATCTGGGACAGCTCAGCAGACTGGATCGGTCTCGCAGACTGGATCGGAAGAAGCACAGCAGACAGGATCAGCTAGCAGGCAGGTTCAGCTTAGCAGGCTGGATCTGGGACAGCTCAGCAGACTGGATCGGTTTAGCAAACTGGATCGGAACCAGGAACAGGGTAGTAAACAGGCCGGGTCAGATATCAGGCGGGCAGCAGAAGTACAGGATGCAGGCAAAGGGTAGTCACAACAAGCCGGGGTCGGGTGCAGGCAGATAACAGGTTGGTCAAGGTAAGCCGGGTCTTTTAGCACAGGTATGGTCTCAGATCAGGGTTTAGCACACAACGCTGTAGAGCAGACAGCAGGGACTGTCTGTAAATGACAGGTTTAAATAGTCTCTCTGGCGCCACCCGCTGGTTGCACGCGCGAACGGAGACCAGGAAGTCCGGGGCGCCTGTTTCTGGCAGGATCTCCATGACATTGCCCCCCCCCAAGGGGCAGCCTCCAGATGCCCATCCGGGCGAACTTTTCAGGGTGAGACCTTTTAAAGGACTGTACCAGACTCTTAGCATGGATATTCCCCTCGGGCTCCCAAGAATTCTCTTCGGGTCCATACCCCTTCCACTTTATCAAAAATTGGTTCTGGTTCCTTCTCCTCCTGTAATCCAGGATAGCCTCTACTTCAAACTCCTCTTCCCCGTCTATAATAACAGGGTCAGGGGTAACAGAGCTTCGGCCAGGAAAGGGATTGGAAATAGATGGTTTCAACAGTGACACATGGAATACTGGGTGGATCTTCAGTGAATCCGGGAGTTCCAGTTCAAAAGCCACTTCATTGATTTTCCTTTTAACCGGAAAAGGTCCTAGGAACTTGGGACCCAATTTCTTTGAAGGGCATGCCATCCTCAAGTTCACTGTAGACAGCCACACCAGGTCACCGGGTACCAGTACCAACTCACCCCGTCTCTTCTTGTCAAAAGTTAATTTGTTGTGTTCCTGGGTCCTGGTCATAGTTTCCTGCAAAAGATGGTTATTGGTGGAAAAGAAATTTATTTTCTCCTGTACTGCTGGCACCGCACATTCGGGAAGAGAATTGGGTAGGAATGAAGGGTGAAAACCAAAGTTGGCAAAGAATGGGGTCTGCTTGGTGGCGGAGTGGATGGAGTTGTTGTAGGCGAATTCGGCCAAAGGAAGCAGGGAAATCCAGTTATCTTGTGTAAAAGAGGAGAAGCAGCGCAGGTACTGCTCCAGAGTTTGGTTAGTCCTCTCAGTCTGTCCATTGGTCTGGGGGTGATAGGCGGAAGAGAATGACAGTTCTATATCCAAGGCCTTACAGAGGGACCTCCAGAAGCGGGAGGTGAACTGTACCCCTCGATCTGAAACAATGTTGGCTGGTACCCCGTGGAGTCTGACGATTTTCTTGATAAATGCCTGTGCTGTTTCAGGGGCAGAGGGAATGCCTTTCATAGGAATAAAGTGTGCCATTTTGGACAGACGATCGACTATCACAAAGATAGTGGTATGATCTTCTGCTGGAGGTAACTCGACAATGAAGTCTATGGATAACATCCTCCATGGTCTGTCTGGAACAGGCAAAGGTCTTAATAAGCCCCAGGCCTTGGTTCTATGAGTCTTGTTTCTGATGCAGGTAGTGCAGGACTCCACAAATTCTTTACAATCTTCCCGTAATTGAGGCCACCAAAAGGTACGCTGTACCAAGTCGGTGGTCTTCGCTATGCCAAAGTGCCTGGCTAATGCATGGTCGTGGCAGAGTTCCAGGACAGATACTCGTAGATCCTCGGGGATATAGATCTTGTCCTTATGCCAGAGCAACCCGTCCTTAACCTGCAGTTCCAATTCAGGAGAGGGCAACTGCCCTGCGGAGGCTTGTTTAAGTCTGGAGAGCAGGTTTTCCTGAAGCAAGAGGAAATTCCCAGGGGCAAGGATGGTATCCGGAAGAGAAACTTCTTTGAGTTTGTGAAACATCCGAGACAAGGCGTCAGGCTTAGTGTTCTTGGAGCCTGGACGATACGTGACATGGAACGAAAACCTGGAGAAAAAGAGCGCCCATCTGGCCTGTGGTGGTTTCAGTCTCTTTGCGGATCTCAGATATTCCAGGTTCTTATGGTCAGTAAATATCAGAATTGGATGGGCAGCTCCCTCCAGCAGATAGCGCCATTCTTCTAGCGCAGACTTAATCGCCAGCAACTCCCGATCCCCCACATCGTAGTTCCTCTCTGCTGTTGACAACTTGCGTGAGAAGAAGGCCACTGGGTGAAGCAGGGCCTTGGTTCCTTGTCTCTGGGACAATATTGCCCCTACAGCGATTTCGGATGCGTCTACCTCGAGGACGAATGGCAAAGAGGAATCCGGATGCTTTAAGACGGAGGCAGAGGTAAAAAGTCCCTTAAGGGCCTCAAAGGCCTTTTGGGCCTCGGAGGACCAATGGAAGCGGTTCCCCTGTTGGGTTAATTGAGTGATTGGTGCAATGATGGCCGAGAATCCTCTGATGAACTTGCGGTAAAAATTGGCAAAGCCGACAAAACGCTGGATTCCCTTCTTGTCTGTAGGGACTGGCCAGTCTAGGATTGCAGCAATCTTCTGGGGGTCCATCTCGATGCCCTCACTGGAGATGATTAATCCCAAGAATGGTATACTTCCCTGCTCGAACGCACATTTTTCGGCTTTCGCATATAGGCCATGTTGTCGAAGCCGGGCTAACACACTCTTGACATGCCTGCGATGGGATTCGAGGGAGGAAGAGAAAATTAATATGTCGTCTAGATAGACGATAACAAATAAGTCCAGAAAGTCCCGAAGGGCATCATTAATGAAGTATTGAAACGTGGCGGGGGCATTGCACAACCCGAAAGGCATCACCAAATACTCGAAGTGCCCAAATCGAGTACGGAAAGCAGTCTTCCACTCATCTCCGTCCCTGATGCGGACCAAATTATAGGCTCCATGGAGATCAAGCTTGGTGAAGACATTGGCAGCCCCCAGTCTCTGGAATAACTCTGGCATCAAAGGAAGGGGATAACGGTTCTTCACCGTAATTTTATTTAATTCGCGGTAATCCACGCAAGGACGAAGGGTATGGTCCTTTTTCTCGACGAAAAAGATGCCCGCGCCTGCTGGAGACGTGGATGTGCGAATAAACCCCTTCTTCAGGTTCTCGTCAACGTATTCCCTTAGTGCCCCCTGTTCAACCTCTGTCAACGGAAAAATCCTTCCAAATGGGATTTCAGCCCCAGGTAATAGTTCAATGGGGCAGTCGTAGGCTCGATGGGGTGTAAGAACCTCTGCCCGTTGTTTACTGAATACATCCAGGTACTCATGATAGACTTCTGGAATAGACTGACGTAATTCAGCTTCTGAATCCAGGCAGAGTAGGTTAGACGGCCCATGAGGGGCGTGAGAGCCACAGAACTGCTGGCAGTAAGGTGACGAGAAGGTGGCTTCCTCTGTGGCCCAGTTGATGGCAGGGTTGTGAGCTTGCAGCCAGGGCATACCGAGGATCACAGGGAATAATGGAGAAGAGATGATGTCCATACGTAACAATTCGTGGTGGGAGCTGGAAATGACAGCAGAAATAGGAGCAGTCTCTAGAATTACAGGGCCGGATTTAATAGCAGACCCATCAGCCAGGTGAACAGAGAGTCCATGGGTCTTGGGAAGGAGAGGAATCCGATGTTTAGCAGCGAATGAAGAGTCCATGAAACAACTGCAGGCCCCAGAATCAATAATGGCGGGGGTTGGTAGGGTCTTTCCTGAAAGCTGCAATGAGACTGAAAGGGCCAGGTGAGATGCGGCCTTGGCTATAGGACCCGTGTATTCAGGAATCATAGAGAGACATTTACGGAGCTTCAGAGGGCAGTTCCTAACGTAATGTCTGGGCCCTCCGCAATACAGACTAGGGATGAGCTTCGTGTTCGAATCGAACATACGTTCGACTCGAACATCGGCTGTTCGATCGTTCGACGAAGATCGAACGTTTTGGGCCGTTCGCGCCAAATTCGAGTGACGCGAACGGCCCACAATGCACTACGCCATCGCAGTGTCATCCAGGCGCTGTGATTGGCCAAGCATGCACTGTGACCCCGCATGCTTGGCCAATCACAGCGCCGGCAGCGAGGAGAGCAATGATTGGCCACAGGCAGGATGCCTGTGGCCAATTATTGCTGAGGGTGTTTAGTACACGCCCCACACTATAAAAGGCCGCCAGCACGGCGGCCTAGTGTAGTGTTTTCCCGGAGCAGGGATAGAGCAGCATAGGCAGGGACAGTGACTTTTATTTCTTTCTTGCTTAACCTGGATTCCTTTAGTTTAGGGAAAGAGAAGGATAGGTAGGGAGAGTGTCAGTGTGTTTTGTGCTTGTGCTATAGTGTGCTTAAAAAAAACATTTTTTCTAGGGACAGAAAACTGTAGGTAGGGAGAGTGTCAGTTTCTTTCACTGTGTAAGTCCTTGTTTCTAGGGACCTGGAAGGACAGTGAGTGAATTCTCCTTGTGCTATATTGTGCTTAAAAAAAACATTTTTTCTAGGGACAGAAAACTGTAGGTAGGGAGAGTGTCAGTTTCTTTCACTGTGCAAGTCCTTGTTTCTAGGGACCTGGAAGGACAGTGAGTGAATTCTCCTTGTGCTATATTGTGCTTAAAAAAAACATTTTTTCTAGGGACAGAAAACTGTAGGTAGGGAGAGTGTCAGTTTCTTTCACTGTGTAAGTCCTTGTTTCTAGGGACCTGGAAGGACAGTGAGTGAATTCTCCTTCTGCTATATTGTGCTTAAAAAAAACATTTTTTCTAGGGACAGAAAACTGTAGGTAGGGAGAGTGTCAGTTTCTTTCACTGTGCAAGTCCTTGTTTCCAGGGACCTGGAAGGACAGTGAGTGAATTCTCCTTGTGCTATATTGTGCTTAAAAAAAACATTTTTTCTAGGGACAGAAAACTGTAGGTAGGGAGAGTGTCAGTTTCTTTCACTGTGTAAGTCCTTGTTTCTAGGGACCTGGAAGGACAGTGAGTGAATTCTCCTTGTGCTATATTGTGCTTAAAAAAAACATTTTTTCTAGGGACAGAAAACTGTAGGTAGGGAGAGTGTCAGTTTCTTTCACTGTGCAAGTCCTTGTTTCCAGGGACCTGGAAGGACAGTGAGTGAATTCTCCTTGTGCTATATTGTGCTTAAAAAAAACATTTTTTCTAGGGACAGAAAACTGTAGGTAGGGAGAGTGTCAGTTTCTTTCACTGTGCAAGTCCTTGTTTCTAGGGACTGGGAAGGACAGTGAGTGAATTCTCCTTGTGCTATAGTGTGCTTAAAAAAAACATTTTTTCTAGGGACAGAAAACTGTAGGTAGGGAGAGTGTCAGTTTCTTTCACTGTGCAAGTCCTTGTTTCTAGGGACCTGGAAGGACAGTGAGTGAATTCTCCTTGTGCTATATTGTGCTTAAAAAAAACATTTTTTCTAGGGACAGAAAACTGTAGGTAGGGAGAGTGTCAGTTTCTTTCACTGTGCAAGTCCTTGTTTCTAGGGACCTGGAAGGACAGTGAGTGAATTCTCCTTGTGCTATATTGTGCTTAAAAAAAACATTTTTTCTAGGGACAGAAAACTGTAGGTAGGGAGAGTGTCAGTTTCTTTCACTGTGCAAGTCCTTGTTTCTAGGGACCTGGAAGGACAGTGAGTGAATTCTCCTTGTGCTATATTGTGCTTAAAAAAAACATTTTTTCTAGGGACAGAAAACTGTAGGTAGGGAGAGTGTCAGTTTCTTTCACTGTGCAAGTCCTTGTTTCTAGGGACCTGGAAGGACAGTGAGTGAATTCTCCTTGTGCTATATTGTGCTTAAAAAAAACATTTTTTCTAGGGACAGAAAACTGTAGGTAGGGAGAGTGTCAGTTTCTTTCACTGTGTAAGTCCTTGTTTCTAGGGACCTGGAAGGACAGTGAGTGAATTCTCCTTGTGCTATATTGTGCTTAAAAAAAACATTTTTTCTAGGGACAGAAAACTGTAGGTAGGGAGAGTGTCAGTTTCTTTCACTGTGCAAGTCCTTGTTTCTAGGGACCTGGAAGGACAGTGAGTGAATTCTCCTTGTGCTATATTGTGCTTAAAACAAACATTTTTTCTAGGGACAGAAAACTGTAGGTAGGGAGAGTGTCAGTTTCTTTCACTGTGCAAGTCCTTGTTTCTAGGGACCTGGAAGGACAGTGAGTGAATTCTCCTTGTGCTATATTGTGCTTAAAAAAAACATTTTTTCTAGGGACAGAAAACTGTAGGTAGGGAGAGTGTCAGTTTCTTTCACTGTGCAAGTCCTTGTTTCTAGGGACCTGGAAGGACAGTGAGTGAATTCTCCTTGTGCTATATTGTGCTTAAAAAAAACATTTTTTCTAGGGACAGAAAACTGTAGGTAGGGAGAGTGTCAGTTTCTTTCACTGTGCAAGTCCTTGTTTCTAGGGACCTGGAAGGACAGTGAGTGAATTCTCCTTGTGCTATATTGTGCTTAAAAAAAACATTTTTTCTAGGGACAGAAAACTGTAGGTAGGGAGAGTGTCAGTTTCTTTCACTGTGTAAGTCCTTGTTTCTAGGGACCTGGAAGGACAGTGAGTGAATTCTCCTTGTGCTATATTGTGCTTAAAAAAAACATTTTTTCTAGGGACAGAAAACTGTAGGTAGGGAGAGTGTCAGTTTCTTTCACTGTGCAAGTCCTTGTTTCCAGGGACCTGGAAGGACAGTGAGTGAATTCTCCTTGTGCTATATTGTGCTTAAAAAAAACATTTTTTCTAGGGACAGAAAACTGTAGGTAGGGAGAGTGTCAGTTTCTTTCACTGTGTAAGTCCTTGTTTCTAGGGACCTGGAAGGACAGTGAGTGAATTCTCCTTGTGCTATATTGTGCTTAAAAAAAACATTTTTTCTAGGGACAGAAAACTGTAGGTAGGGAGAGTGTCAGTTTCCTTCACTGTGCAAGTCCTTGTTTCTAGGGACCTGGAAGGACAGTGAGTGAATTCTCCTTGTGCTATATTGTGCTTAAAAAAAACATTTTTTCTAGGGACAGAAAACTGTAGGTAGGGAGAGTGTCAGTTTCTTTCACTGTGCAAGTCCTTGTTTCTAGGGACCTGGAAGGACAGTGAGTGAATTCTCCTTGTGCTATATTGTGCTTAAAAAAAACATTTTTTCTAGGGACAGAAAACTGTAGGTAGGGAGAGTGTCAGTTTCTTTCACTGTGCAAGTCCTTGTTTCTAGGGACCTGGAAGGACAGTGAGTGAATTCTCCTTGTGCTATATTGTGCTTAAAAAAAACATTTTTTCTAGGGACAGAAAACTGTAGGTAGGGAGAGTGTCAGTTTCTTTCACTGTGCAAGTCCTTTTTTCTAGGGACCTGGAAGGACAGTGAGTGAATTCTCCTTGTGCTATATTGTGCTTAAAAAAAACATTTTTTCTAGGGACAGAAAACTGTAGGTAGGGAGAGTGTCAGTTTCTTTCACTGTGTAAGTCCTTGTTTCTAGGGACCTGGAAGGACAGTGAGTGAATTCTCCTTGTGCTTTATTGTGCTTAAAAAAAACATTTTTTCTAGGGACAGAAAACTGTAGGTAGGGAGAGTGTCAGTTTCTTTCACTGTGCAAGTCCTTGTTTCCAGGGACCTGGAAGGACAGTGAGTGAATTCTCCTTGTGCTATATTGTGCTTAAAAAAAACATTTTTTCTAGGGACAGAAAACTGTAGGTAGGGAGAGTGTCAGTTTCTTTCACTGTGTAAGTCCTTGTTTCTAGGGACCTGGAAGGACAGTGAGTGAATTCTCCTTGTGCTATATTGTGCTTAAAAAAAACATTTTTTCTAGGGACAGAAAACTGTAGGTAGGGAGAGTGTCAGTTTCTTTCACTGTGCAAGTCCTTGTTTCTAGGGACTAGGGATGAGCTTCGTGTTCGAATCGAACATACGTTCGACTCGAACATCGGCTGTTCGATCGTTCAACGAAGATCGAACGATTTGGGCCGTTCGCGCCAAATTCGAGTGACGCGAACGGCCCACAATGCACTACGCCATCGCAGTGTCATCCAGGCGCTGTGATTGGCCAAGCATGCACTGTGACCCCGCATGCTTGGCCAATCACAGCGCCGGCAGCGAGGAGAGCAATGATTGGCCACAGGCAGGATTCCATGTGGCCAATTATTGCTGAGGGTGTTTAGTACACGCCCCACACTATAAAAGGCCGCCAGCACGGCGGCCTAGTGTAGTGTGTTCCGGAGCAGGGATAGAGCAGCATAGGCAGGGACAGTGACTTTTATTTCTTTCTTGCTTAACCTGGATTCCTTTAGTTTAGGGAAAGAGAAGGATAGGTAGGGAGAGTGTCAGTGTGTTTTGTGCTTGTGCTATAGTGTGCTTAAAAAAAACATTTTTTCTAGGGACAGAAAACTGTAGGTAGGGAGAGTGTCAGTTTCTTTCACTGTGCAAGTCCTTGTTTCCAGGGACCTGGAAGGACAGTGAGTGAATTCTCCTTGTGCTATATTGTGCTTAAAAAAAACATTTTTTCTAGGGACAGAAAACTGTAGGTAGGGAGAGTGTCAGTTTCTTTCACTGTGCAAGTCCTTGTTTCTAGGGACTGGGAAGGACAGTGAGTGAATTCTCCTTGTGCTATAGTGTGCTTAAAAAAAACATTTTTTCTAGGGACAGAAAACTGTAGGTAGGGAGAGTGTCAGTTTCTTTCACTGTGCAAGTCCTTGTTTCTAGGGACCTGGAAGGACAGTGAGTGAATTCTCCTTGTGCTATATTGTGCTTAAAAAAAACATTTTTTCTAGGGACAGAAAACTGTAGGTAGGGAGAGTGTCAGTTTCTTTCACTGTGCAAGTCCTTGTTTCTAGGGACCTGGAAGGACAGTGAGTGAATTCTCCTTGTGCTATATTGTGCTTAAAAAAAACATTTTTTCTAGGGACAGAAAACTGTAGGTAGGGAGAGTGTCAGTTTCTTTCACTGTGCAAGTCCTTGTTTCTAGGGACCTGGAAGGACAGTGAGTGAATTCTCCTTGTGCTATATTGTGCTTAAAAAAAACATTTTTTCTAGGGACAGAAAACTGTAGGTAGGGAGAGTGTCAGTTTCTTTCACTGTGCAAGTCCTTGTTTCTAGGGACCTGGAAGGACAGTGAGTGAATTCTCCTTGTGCTATATTGTGCTTAAAAAAAACATTTTTTCTAGGGACAGAAAACTGTAGGTAGGGAGAGTGTCAGTTTCTTTCACTGTGTAAGTCCTTGTTTCTAGGGACCTGGAAGGACAGTGAGTGAATTCTCCTTGTGCTATATTGTGCTTAAAAAAAACATTTTTTCTAGGGACAGAAAACTGTAGGTAGGGAGAGTGTCAGTTTCTTTCACTGTGCAAGTCCTTGTTTCTAGGGACCTGGAAGGACAGTGAGTGAATTCTCCTTGTGCTATATTGTGCTTAAAAAAAACATTTTTTCTAGGGACAGAAAACTGTAGGTAGGGAGAGTGTCAGTTTCTTTCACTGTGTAAGTCCTTGTTTCTAGGGACCTGGAAGGACAGTGAGTGAATTCTCCTTGTGCTATATTGTGCTTAAAAAAAACATTTTTTCTAGGGACAGAAAACTGTAGGTAGGGAGAGTGTCAGTTTCTTTCACTGTGCAAGTCCTTGTTTCCAGGGACCTGGAAGGACAGTGAGTGAATTCTCCTTGTGCTATATTGTGCTTAAAAAAAACATTTTTTCTAGGGACAGAAAACTGTAGGTAGGGAGAGTGTCAGTTTCTTTCACTGTGTAAGTCCTTGTTTCTAGGGACCTGGAAGGACAGTGAGTGAATTCTCCTTGTGCTATATTGTGCTTAAAAAAAACATTTTTTCTAGGGACAGAAAACTGTAGGTAGGGAGAGTGTCAGTTTCCTTCACTGTGCAAGTCCTTGTTTCTAGGGACCTGGAAGGACAGTGAGTGAATTCTCCTTGTGCTATATTGTGCTTAAAAAAAACATTTTTTCTAGGGACAGAAAACTGTAGGTAGGGAGAGTGTCAGTTTCTTTCACTGTGCAAGTCCTTGTTTCTAGGGACCTGGAAGGACAGTGAGTGAATTCTCCTTGTGCTATATTGTGCTTAAAAAAAACATTTTTTCTAGGGACAGAAAACTGTAGGTAGGGAGAGTGTCAGTTTCTTTCACTGTGCAAGTCCTTGTTTCTAGGGACCTGGAAGGACAGTGAGTGAATTCTCCTTGTGCTATATTGTGCTTAAAAAAACATTTTTTCTAGGGACAGAAAACTGTAGGTAGGGAGAGTGTCAGTTTCTTTCACTGTGCAAGTCCTTTTTTCTAGGGACCTGGAAGGACAGTGAGTGAATTCTCCTTGTGCTATATTGTGCTTAAAAAAAACATTTTTTCTAGGGACAGAAAACTGTAGGTAGGGAGAGTGTCAGTTTCTTTCACTGTGTAAGTCCTTGTTTCTAGGGACCTGGAAGGACAGTGAGTGAATTCTCCTTGTGCTTTATTGTGCTTAAAAAAAACATTTTTTCTAGGGACAGAAAACTGTAGGTAGGGAGAGTGTCAGTTTCTTTCACTGTGCAAGTCCTTGTTTCCAGGGACCTGGAAGGACAGTGAGTGAATTCTCCTTGTGCTATATTGTGCTTAAAAAAAACATTTTTTCTAGGGACAGAAAACTGTAGGTAGGGAGAGTGTCAGTTTCTTTCACTGTGCAAGTCCTTGTTTCTAGGGACTAGGGATGAGCTTCGTGTTCGAATCGAACATACGTTCGACTCGAACATCGGCTGTTCGATCGTTCGACTAAGATCGAACGATTTGGGCCGTTCGCGCCAAATTCGAGTGACGCGAACGGCCCACAATGCACTACGCCATCGCAGTGTCATCCAGGCGCTGTGATTGGCCAAGCATGCACTGTGACCCCGCATGCTTGGCCAATCACAGCGCCGGCAGCGAGGAGAGCAATGATTGGCCACAGGCAGGATTCCATGTGGCCAATTATTGCTGAGGGTGTTTAGTACACGCCCCACACTATAAAAGGCCGCCAGCACGGCGGCCTAGTGTAGTGTGTTCCGGAGCAGGGATAGAGCAGCATAGGCAGGGACAGTGACTTTTATTTCTTTCTTGCTTAACCTGGATTCCTTTAGTTTAGGGAAAGAGAAGGATAGGTAGGGAGAGTGTCAGTGTGTTTTGTGCTTGTGCTATAGTGTGCTTAAAAAAAACATTTTTTCTAGGGACAGAAAACTGTAGGTAGGGAGAGTGTCAGTTTCTTTCACTGTGTAAGTCCTTGTTTCTAGGGACCTGGAAGGACAGTGAGTGAATTCTCCTTGTGCTATATTGTGCTTAAAAAAAACATTTTTTCTAGGGACAGAAAACTGTAGGTAGGGAGAGTGTCAGTTTCTTTCACTGTGCAAGTCCTTGTTTCTAGGGACCTGGAAGGACAGTGAGTGAATTCTCCTTGTGCTATATTGTGCTTAAAAAAAACATTTTTTCTAGGGACAGAAAACTGTAGGTAGGGAGAGTGTCAGTTTCTTTCACTGTGTAAGTCCTTGTTTCTAGGGACCTGGAAGGACAGTGAGTGAATTCTCCTTGTGCTATATTGTGCTTAAAAAAAACATTTTTTCTAGGGACAGAAAACTGTAGGTAGGGAGAGTGTCAGTTTCTTTCACTGTGCAAGTCCTTGTTTCCAGGGACCTGGAAGGACAGTGAGTGAATTCTCCTTGTGCTATATTGTGCTTAAAAAAAAACATTTTTTTCTAGGGACAGAAAACTGTAGGTAGGGAGAGTGTCAGTTTCTTTCACTGTGCAAGTCCTTGTTTCTAGGGACCTGGAAGGACAGTGAGTGAATTCTCCTTGTGCTATATTGTGCTTAAAAAAAACATTTTTTCTAGGGACAGAAAACTGTAGGTAGGGAGAGTGTCAGTTTCTTTCACTGTGTAAGTCCTTGTTTCTAGGGACCTGGAAGGACAGTGAGTGAATTCTCCTTGTGCTATATTGTGCTTAAAAAAAACATTTTTTCTAGGGACAGAAAACTGTAGGTAGGGAGAGTGTCAGTTTCTTTCACTGTGTAAGTCCTTGTTTCTAGGGACCTGGAAGGACAGTGAGTGAATTCTCCTTGTGCTTTATTGTGCTTAAAAAAAACATTTTTTCTAGGGACAGAAAACTGTAGGTAGGGAGAGTGTCAGTTTCTTTCACTGTGCAAGTCCTTGTTTCCAGGGACCTGGAAGGACAGTGAGTGAATTCTCCTTGTGCTATATTGTGCTTAAAAAAAACATTTTTTCTAGGGACAGAAAACTGTAGGTAGGGAGAGTGTCAGTTTCTTTCACTATGTAAGTCCTTGTTTCTAGGGACCTGGAAGGACAGTGAGTGAATTCTCCTTGTGCTATATTGTGCTTAAAAAAAACATTTTTTCTAGGGACAGAAAACTGTAGGTAGGGAGAGTGTCAGTTTCTTTCACTGTGCAAGTCCTTGTTTCTAGGGACCTGGAAGGACAGTGAGTGAATTCTCCTTGTGCTATATTGTGCTTAAAAAAAACATTTTTTCTAGGGACAGAAAACTGTAGGTAGGGAGAGTGTCAGTTTCTTTCACTGTGTAAGTCCTTGTTTCTAGGGACCTGGAAGGACAGTGAGTGAATTCTCCTTGTGCTATATTGTGCTTAAAAAAAACATTTTTTCTAGGGACAGAAAACTGTAGGTAGGGAGAGTGTCAGTTTCTTTCACTGTGCAAGTCCTTGTTTCCAGGGACCTGGAAGGACAGTGAGTGAATTCTCCTTGTGCTATATTGTGCTTAAAAAAAACATTTTTTCTAGGGACAGAAAACTGTAGGTAGGGAGAGTGTCAGTTTCTTTCACTGTGCAAGTCCTTGTTTCTAGGGACCTGGAAGGACAGTGAGTGAATTCTCCTTGTGCTATATTGTGCTTAAAAAAAACATTTTTTCTAGGGACAGAAAACTGTAGGTAGGGAGAGTGTCAGTTTCTTTCACTGTGTAAGTCCTTGTTTCTAGGGACCTGGAAGGACAGTGAGTGAATTCTCCTTGTGCTATATTGTGCTTAAAAAAAACATTTTTTCTAGGGACAGAAAACTGTAGGTAGGGAGAGTGTCAGTTTCTTTCACTGTGTAAGTCCTTGTTTCTAGGGACTTGGAAGGACAGTGAGGGAATTCTCCTTGTGCTATATTGTGCTTAAAAAAAACATTTTTTCTAGGGACAGAAAACTGTAGGTAGGGAGAGTGTCAGTTTCTTTCACTGTGTAAGTCCTTGTTTCTAGGGACCTGGAAGGACAGTGAGTGAATTCTCCTTGTGCTATATTGTGCTTAAAAAAAACATTTTTTCTAGGGACAGAAAACTGTAGGTAGGGAGAGTGTCAGTTTCTTTCACTGTGTAAGTCCTTGTTTCTAGGGACCTGGAAGGACAGTGAGTGAATTCTCCTTGTGCTTTATTGTGCTTAAAAAAAACATTTTTTCTAGGGACAGAAAACTGTAGGTAGGGAGAGTGTCAGTTTCTTTCACTGTGCAAGTCCTTGTTTCCAGGGACCTGGAAGGACAGTGAGTGAATTCTCCTTGTGCTTTATTGTGCTTAAAAAAACATTTTTTCTAGGGACAGAAAACTGTAGGTAGGGAGAGTGTCAGTTTCTTTCACTGTGCAAGTCCTTGTTTCCAGGGACCTGGAAGGACAGTGAGTGAATTCTCCTTGTGCTATATTGTGCTTAAAAAAAACATTTTTTCTAGGGACAGAAAACTGTAGGTAGGGAGAGTGTCAGTTTCTTTCACTGTGTAAGTCCTTGTTTCTAGGGACCTGGAAGGACAGTGAGTGAATTCTCCTTGTGCTATATTGTGCTTAAAAAAAACATTTTTTCTAGGGACAGAAAACTGTAGGTAGGGAGAGTGTCAGTTTCTTTCACTGTGTAAGTCCTTGTTTCTAGGGACCTGGAAGGACAGTGAGTGAATTCTCCTTGTGCTTTATTGTGCTTAAAAAAAACATTTTTTCTAGGGACAGAAAACTGTAGGTAGGGAGAGTGTCAGTTTCTTTCACTGTGCAAGTCCTTGTTTCCAGGGACCTGGAAGGACAGTGAGTGAATTCTCCTTGTGCTATATTGTGCTTAAAAAAAACATTTTTTCTAGGGACAGAAAACTGTAGGTAGGGAGAGTGTCAGTTTCTTTCACTGTGTAAGTCCTTGTTTCTAGGGACCTGGAAGGACAGTGAGTGAATTCTCCTTGTGCTATATTGTGCTTAAAAAAAACATTTTTTCTAGGGACAGAAAACTGTAGGTAGGGAGAGTGTCAGTTTCTTTCACTGTGCAAGTCCTTGTTTCCAGGGACCTGGAAGGACAGTGAGTGAATTCTCCTTGTGCTATATTGTGCTTAAAAAAAACATTTTTTCTAGGGACAGAAAACTGTAGGTAGGGAGAGTGTCAGTTTCTTTCACTGTGCAAGTCCTTGTTTCTAGGGACTGGGAAGGACAGTGAGTGAATTCTCCTTGTGCTATAGTGTGCTTAAAAAAAACATTTTTTCTAGGGACAGAAAACTGTAGGTAGGGAGAGTGTCAGTTTCTTTCACTGTGCAAGTCCTTGTTTCTAGGGACCTGGAAGGACAGTGAGTGAATTCTCCTTGTGCTATATTGTGCTTAAAAAAAACATTTTTTCTAGGGACAGAAAACTGTAGGTAGGGAGAGTGTCAGTTTCTTTCACTGTGCAAGTCCTTGTTTCTAGGGACCTGGAAGGACAGTGAGTGAATTCTCCTTGTGCTATATTGTGCTTAAAAAAAAACATTTTTTCTAGGGACAGAAAACTGTAGGTAGGGAGAGTGTCAGTTTCTTTCACTGTGCAAGTCCTTGTTTCTAGGGACCTGGAAGGACAGTGAGTGAATTCTCCTTGTGCTATATTGTGCTTAAAAAAAACATTTTTTCTAGGGACAGAAAACTGTAGGTAGGGAGAGTGTCAGTTTCTTTCACTGTGTAAGTCCTTGTTTCTAGGGACCTGGAAGGACAGTGAGTGAATTCTCCTTGTGCTATATTGTGCTTAAAAAAAACATTTTTTCTAGGGACAGAAAACTGTAGGTAGGGAGAGTGTCAGTTTCTTTCACTGTGTAAGTCCTTGTTTCTAGGGACCTGGAAGGACAGTGAGTGAATTCTCCTTGTGCTTTATTGTGCTTAAAAAAAACATTTTTTCTAGGGACAGAAAACTGTAGGTAGGGAGAGTGTCAGTTTCTTTCACTGTGCAAGTCCTTGTTTCCAGGGACCTGGAAGGACAGTGAGTGAATTCTCCTTGTGCTTTATTGTGCTTAAAAAAAACATTTTTTCTAGGGACAGAAAACTGTAGGTAGGGAGAGTGTCAGTTTCTTTCACTGTGCAAGTCCTTGTTTCCAGGGACCTGGAAGGACAGTGAGTGAATTCTCCTTGTGCTATATTGTGCTTAAAAAAAACATTTTTTCTAGGGACAGAAAACTGTAGGTAGGGAGAGTGTCAGTTTCTTTCACTGTGTAAGTCCTTGTTTCTAGGGACCTGGAAGGACAGTGAGTGAATTCTCCTTGTGCTATATTGTGCTTAAAAAAAACATTTTTTCTAGGGACAGAAAACTGTAGGTAGGGAGAGTGTCAGTTTCTTTCACTGTGTAAGTCCTTGTTTCTAGGGACCTGGAAGGACAGTGAGTGAATTCTCCTTGTGCTTTATTGTGCTTAAAAAAAAAATTTTTTCTAGGGACAGAAAACTGTAGGTAGGGAGAGTGTCAGTTTCTTTCACTGTGCAAGTCCTTGTTTCCAGGGACCTGGAAGGACAGTGAGTGAATTCTCCTTGTGCTATATTGTGCTTAAAAAAAACATTTTTTCTAGGGACAGAAAACTGTAGGTAGGGAGAGTGTCAGTTTCTTTCACTGTGTAAGTCCTTGTTTCTAGGGACCTGGAAGGACAGTGAGTGAATTCTCCTTGTGCTATATTGTGCTTAAAAAAAACATTTTTTCTAGGGACAGAAAACTGTAGGTAGGGAGAGTGTCAGTTTCTTTCACTGTGCAAGTCCTTGTTTCCAGGGACCTGGAAGGACAGTGAGTGAATTCTCCTTGTGCTATATTGTGCTTAAAAAAAACATTTTTTCTAGGGACAGAAAACTGTAGGTAGGGAGAGTGTCAGTTTCTTTCACTGTGCAAGTCCTTGTTTCTAGGGACTGGGAAGGACAGTGAGTGAATTCTCCTTGTGCTATAGTGTGCTTAAAAAAAACATTTTTTCTAGGGACAGAAAACTGTAGGTAGGGAGAGTGTCAGTTTCTTTCACTGTGCAAGTCCTTGTTTCTAGGGACCTGGAAGGACAGTGAGTGAATTCTCCTTGTGCTATATTGTGCTTAAAAAAAACATTTTTTCTAGGGACAGAAAACTGTAGGTAGGGAGAGTGTCAGTTTCTTTCACTGTGCAAGTCCTTGTTTCTAGGGACCTGGAAGGACAGTGAGTGAATTCTCCTTGTGCTATATTGTGCTTAAAAAAAAACATTTTTTCTAGGGACAGAAAACTGTAGGTAGGGAGAGTGTCAGTTTCTTTCACTGTGCAAGTCCTTGTTTCTAGGGACCTGGAAGGACAGTGAGTGAATTCTCCTTGTGCTATATTGTGCTTAAAAAAAACATTTTTTCTAGGGACAGAAAACTGTAGGTAGGGAGAGTGTCAGTTTCTTTCACTGTGCAAGTCCTTGTTTCTAGGGACCTGGAAGGACAGTGAGTGAATTCTCCTTGTGCTATATTGTGCTTAAAAAAAACATTTTTTCTAGGGACAGAAAACTGTAGGTAGGGAGAGTGTCAGTTTCTTTCACTGTGCAAGTCCTTGTTTCAAGGGACAGAGAAGGACACCTGAAGGTAGCCCTTATTGCTTTTTTCCCATCTCCCTGCAGGCCATCTATTAGAATGTCTGGAAGGCAAACAAGGAGAGGCAGACAGTCAGGAGGCAATAAAAGAGGGCAAGCAGGCTCTGTGTCTGGGGGCAACAGTGCTGGTCGTGGACGAGGTGCATTGTCATCAGCACATGGCCATGGGACACGCTTGTCCTTCTTTTCCGCAGCTGGACATGTTGAGCCACATCATGCCGAAGACTTGGTAGAGTGGATGACCAAGCCCTCCTCCTCCTCCTCATCCTCTCTCACCCAGGCTCAGGGTACTGGCAAAGCAGCTGCCAAAGCGTCCTCTTCCCTGGTATCAATGTCAGACTCATCATCAGTCACTCCTTCCCTAGACCCACCATGTCCTCCTCCTGAGGAGTCCCCAGAACTGTTTGAGCACAGTGTTGGGTACATGCTCCAGGAGGATGCCCAGCGTTTCGAAGGGTCTGATGATGAAACCCAGCTACAGGAAGGCAGTAGGGTGAGAGCAGACAGAGGGGATGCTCAAGAAGGACACCAATCTGGCAGTCATGTTCCAGCAGCTGCAGCATACTGCCAGATTGGCTCCAGTGATGACGAGGGAGGGGATGATGAGGTCACTGACTCCACGTGGGTGCCTAATAGGAGAGAGGAGGAGGAGGATGAGGAGGAGGCACATCTCCAACGAGACAGGATGCCCTTTGGTGGCCAGCGTAAGGGCAGTACACCGACGGAATCACACCGCAGAGCTCCGCCTGTGCAGGGCGCTGCCTCTGCCCGTCATTCAAAAAGTTCCTTGGTGTGGGCCTTTTTTGAGGCTAGTGCATCAGATCGCACAGCTGCTGTTTGCAACATATGTCTCAAGCGTATATCGCGTGGCCAAAACATCAGCCGCTTGGGTACCACATGCCTGACCAGACATATGTTGACCTGCCATGCAGCTCGTTGGCAAGCCTACCTCAAAGACCCACACCAAAGAACAAAGCGGACCTCTCCTTGCACCGCATCAGCTGGGATTTCCAACCCCACTATAACTTCAGTCCTCTCTGAAACATGCACTGAGAGGAATGAAGGTGTAGAATTAGGTGTGTCACAGCCAAGTACTTGCGGCCACTCTGCTAGCAGTACACCGACGTCCTATTCTAGCAGGCAAATTTCCCTGCCCCAGCTGCTGGACCGTCGAAAGAAGTTCACTCCCAGCCATCCACATGCCCAGCGGTTGAATGCTAGCTTGGCTAAATTGCTAGCGCTTCAACTGCTGCCTTTTCAGTTGGTAGACTCGGCCCCCTTCCGTGAGTTTGTGCAATGTGCGGTTCCTCAGTGGCAGGTTCCCAAACGCCACTTTTTCTCACGGAAGGCTATTCCGGCTCTCTACCGGCATGTGGAAGGCAATGTCTTGGCCTCGCTGGACAGGGCGGTCAGCGGTAAGGTGCATATTACCGCTGACTCATGGTCCAGCAGGCATGGACAGGGACGTTACCTTTCTTTCACGGCCCATTGGGTCACTCTTTTGGCAGCTGGGAAGGATGCAGGACAAGGTGCAGTAGTGTTGGAGGTTGTCCCACCGCCACGCCTCCAAAATGCTACTACTGGTTGTGACACACCTCTCTCCTCCACCCCCTCCTCTTCTTCTTCCTCCATGGCCTCTTCCTGTGGTTTGTCCTATGAACCAGCGGTGCTCCGTAGCCGTTCACGGGGCTACGCAAGTACGCAGGCAAAAAGATGCCATGCCGTGCTTGCGCTGGTGTGTTTGGGGGACAGAAGCCACACTGGGGCAAAGGTCCTGTCTGCTCTGCAGGGCCAGGCCGAGAGGTGGTTGACGCCACGCCAGCTTAAGCCAGGAATGGTGGTTTGCGACAATGGCACCAACCTCCTCTCCGCCCTCCGACAGGGACAACTGACCCATGTGCCCTGTGTGGCTCACGTCCTTAACCTGGTGGTGCAGCGGTTCTTGGGCAGGTACCCGGGCTTACAGGATGTCCTGAGGCAGGCCAGGAAAGTCTGTGTGCATTTCCGCAGATCTTATAATGCCAGTGCTCGCCTGGCTGAGCTGCAAAAGGAGTTGAACCTGCCCAAGAACCGCCTTATATGTGACATGCCCACCAGGTGGAACTCAACGTTGGCCATGCTGCAGCGGCTGCACACGCAGCAGAGGGCCATCAATGAGTACCTGTGCGACTACGGCACCAGGACAGGGTCAGGGGAGCTTGTTTTTTTTCTCCACGCCAGTGGGGCATGATCAGGGATGCATGCACTGTCCTGGCACCATTTGAGGAGGCCACGAGGATGGTGAGCAGTGACAGTGCATGCATCAGTGACACTGTACCTCTTGTCCACCTGTTGGAGCACACGCTGCGTGGAATAATGGACAGGGCACTTGAGGCAGAACAGAGGCAGGAAGAGGAGGACTTCCTTGCCTCTCAAGGCCCCCTTTACCCAGACAGTGTTCCTTCTGTCCCACCCATCGCACAGGAAGAGGAAGAGGAGGAGGAGGAGGAGGAGGATTGTGTCAGCATGGAGGTGGAGGCTGGCACTCAGCATCATCAGCAGCAGTCTTTTAGGGATGATTTACAGTCCCAAGAAACCAGTGGACTTGTACGTGGCTGGGAGGAGGTGACTGCGGATCATGTCGTCCTTAGTGACCCAGAGGACTCCGGAGCGAATGCCTCAGCAAACCTACGCTGCATGGCCTCCCTGATCCTGCAAAGTCTGCGGAAGGATCCTCGTATTCTTCGGATCAAGGAGAGGGACCATTACTGGCTGGCCACTCTCCTTGATCCACGGTACAAGGGTAAGGTTGCGGACCTTATGTTACCGTCGCAGAGGGAGCAGAGGATGAGACAACTCCGGGAGGCCTTGCAGAAAGGTCTGTGCAACGCGTTCCCAGAGACTGGGAGGTTACAAACTCCTGGTCCAGGACAACGAGTTGCTGAGGCTTCGGCCAGTCAAAGAAGGAGCGGTGGGGAAGGTGGCCGTCTGACCGATGCGTTCAGACAATTCTTTAGTCCGCAGCCCCAAAGTATGATTGGTTCCAGCAACCATCGCCAGCGTCTGATAAACATGGTGCAGGAATATCTAGGGGCAAGGTCAGACTTGGACACCTTCCCCACCGAAAATCCTCTGGCTTACTGGGTCTTGAGGATGGATCACTGGCCAGAGCTTGCACAGTATGCAATTGAGCTACTGGCCTGTCCTGCATCCAGCGTTCTTTCGGAACGCACATTCAGTGCTGCTGGAGGATTTGTCACGGATCACAGGGTGCGCCTGTCCACCGACTCGGTTGATCGACTGACTTTCATCAAGATGAACCAGTCTTGGATCACCACCAGCTACCACACACCTGATGCTGATATAACAGACTAATTGATTTTAACATGTCACATCCCTTCAAGACTGATGCTGATGCTGAGTGTCTGTGCTGTTATGTTGACTGGCTATCCTCCTCCTCCGAGTCCTCAATGATACGATTGATGATGATAGCTTGGAAGATCATTTTTGTTTATGGGTGCCGCCACCAGTGGCTAAGGCCCAATTTTTCAGCCCCTGTTTTACAGGGGCGTGTAATTACAATTTTTTTAGCAATAATTTGCCATAGGGCTCATTGCTGTGCTCCAAGTACAGTATCTGTGAGGGGTTGGAGTGTTGTGGCACCAGTGCCTAAGGCCCAATTTTTCAGCCCCTGTTTAACAGGGGCGTGTCATTACAATTTTTGAAGCAATACTTTGCAACAGGGCTCATTGCTGTGCTCCAAGTACAGTATCTGTGAGGGGTTGTAGTGTTGTGCCACCAGTGCCTAAGGCCCAATTTTTCAGCCCCTGTTCAACAGGGGCATGTAATTACAATTCTTGATCTAATAATTCACAGCAGGGCCCATTCCTGCACCCACCAAGAGTAACTCTGAGGGCTTACAGTGTTGTGTCAACACCACCACCACCACCAAAGGCCCAATTTTTCAGCCCCTGTTCAACAGGGGCATGCAATTACAATTCTTGATCTAATAATTCACAGCAGGGCCCATTGCTGCACCCACCAAAAGTTACTGTCAGGGCTTACAGTGTTGTGGCACCAGCACCACCATCAAAGGCCCAATTTTTACTACCACTGTTCAACAATTATATGTAATTACAATTCCTGATATAATAGTTGACAGCAGGGCGTTCCAGCACCAACCAAGAGTAACTGTGAGTGCTTACAGTGTTGTGCCAACACCAACAACTAAGGGGCCTATTTCTGCAGAGTATCTACGGCAGGTCCCTACTTTCAAACATCCAACTTACAAACGACTCCTACTTGCAAACGCAAGAAGACAACAGGAAGTGAGAGGAAATCTACCCCTAGGAAGGAAAATTCTCTCCTGTAAGAATTAATATGGGAGAAAGGTGTCTCCTCTGTACTGATGCTTTATCAGCAATCCTTGTTTCAAGAAAAACACCACATTTCAAAAACAGTTGTCATTGGGACGGAAAGTGAGGTGAAATGTTCTGAACAGGGGCACAGACAGCAAAACAAATGTTACAGGGGTGATAACCCTTACCTATATTTTCCAAAAAGTTTAAAAATAGATTTTTGGGCTGGAGCTACACTTAAACAATGTACCTGTTCAAAATTACAAACAGATTCTACATAAGAACAAACCTACAGTCCCTGTCTTGTATGCACCGCCTGTATACGGCTGTTCAGAGTATATAGGGCCTTTTTTATTTTATGTGCGGGGTTCCCCTTAATATCCATACAAGACCCAAAGGGGCTGGTAATGGGCTGGGGTAGGGGGGGGGGGGGTCATGGGGTAGCTATGCCATTTTTCTTAAAGATTTTCATCCATATTACCGGGACCAGACATTACATTAAAGCCGCAAGCAGTTTTAAATGGCTTTTTTTTCCTTTAGAAGTGTCATTTTGTGCAGGGACAGTTCTAAACACGGGAAACACGTGGCACTTCACAGGCATACTTTAGACACCCCCCAGGTACGATATTTAAAGGAATATTTGACTTTTTTTTTTTCACTTTATGCATCATTAAAATGACTGCTCCCGAAAAACGACCGTTTTTAAAACTTCTTTTTGCATTGATACATGTCCCCTGGTGCAGAACCCGGGTTCCCAAACCCTTTTTAGGACAATAACATGCATAATAGTTGTTATAATTAGCACTTTAGAATTCGAACGTTCGCATCCATTGTATTTAATAGGGTTCTAATGTTCGTACGAACTTTCGGTCCGTTCGCGGGTTCTGGTGCGAACCGAACCCGGGGGTGTTCGGCTCATCACTAATACAGACACAGATTGTTCATCCGACGACGTTATCGCTCCTCCGGGGTAAGGGAAGGACGAAGAACCCCAAGCTGCATGGGCTCAGGTGCATTGGGTGCGGAAGCTGGTGATGCAGCGGGTACTGGGTGCAGGTGACTTGGAGCCCTTGGGAGCATCCAGGTTGGGTGAGAAAACCCTGTAGCTCTCTCAGCCCTTCGTTCTCTTAGGCGTCGATCGATCTGTATGGTTAAATCGATCAACGCATTCAAAGTCTGTGGCACCCCAACTCTAGCCAGCTCATCTTTCAGAGAATCAGAGTCCCATGCGGAACTGGTGACGGAGAGCGGCATCCTTCCAGTCTGTATCTGCGCTCCACCGCCTAAACTCGGCCACGTAGTCCTCCGCCGCCCTGCTGAAGGGTACGCAAAGCCGCTTCTGCAGTTGCTGAAAGCTGGGGATCCTCGTATAGCTGAGCCATAGCGTCAAAGAAGGAGGCAAGGTTGGTCAGAACTATGTCCTTTCGTTCCAGGAGACGGTGGGCCCAGGCTTGGGGGTCCCCGGTAAGCAGGGAAACCACAAAGCCCACTTTAGTGATTTCCAGAGCGAAGGTTCGTGGCTGGAGGGTGAAGTATAGTTCGCAGGAGTTGCGAAAAGCCCTAAAGCTACTTCGATTTCTGGGAAAATCTTTTGGGTGCAGGGACCCTAGGTTCTGGAGGAAGCATTACTATTGTTTGGGTTGGCTCAGTCCCAGAGTAAGAGGTGGAAGCATGGGAAATCCTTGGGTTCCGGTAGCGTTGGGAAGAACCAGTAACCGTTCTTCCAGTCGGGTGTAGTTTTGTTGAAGGTCCTTGACTGCTTCGGTTAGATCTGCCAGATGCTGACACAGATCTTTCATAGGGGAGGCTCCCTGCTCAGGCTCAGGCATGGCTGTCTGCTACTGTCACGTACCTGATGGTAGTGAGCCCGAATTGCAGGGGACGGCCTCCCTTACGGCTCCCACTCCCGGCCCCCTGGTAAGGTAACAGTTGGCACAGGAGTAAGGAGTGGCACGGGTGCCTGGCAGGATCAACTGTGGTGAGGTGGTGATTCAAACACCCGGAAGCTTCCTTGCAGAATACCGGAACTGGAACGGCTAGCAGGCTGGATCGGAAGTAGCACAGCAGACTGGATCGGTCTCGCAGACTGGATCGGAAGAAGCACAGCAGACAGGATCAGCTAGCAGGCAGGTTCAGCTTAGCAGGCTGGATCTGGGACAGCTCAGCAGACTGGATCGGTCTCGCAGACTGGATCGGAAGAAGCACAGCAGACAGGATCAGCTAGCAGGCAGGTTCAGCTTAGCAGGCTGGATCTGGGACAGCTCAGCAGACTGGATCGGTTTAGCAAACTGGATCGGAACCAGGAACAGGGTAGTAAACAGGCCGGGTCAGATATCAGGCGGGCAGCAGAAGTACAGGATGCAGACAAAGGGTAGTCACAACAAGCCGGGGTCGGGTGCAGACAGATAACAGGTTGGTCAAGGTAAGCCGGGTCTTTTAGCACAGGTATGGTCTCAGATCAGGGTTTAGCACACAACGCTGTAGAGCAGACAGCAGGGACTGTCTGTAAATGACAGGTTTAAATAGTCTCTCTGGCGCCACCCGCTGGACGCACGCGCGAACGGAGACCAGGAAGTCCGGGGCGCCTGTTTCTGGCAGGATCTCCATGACACCTGATGAGGCCATTCCCCCTGAGGACCCTCACCCTGGAGAGGAGGGTTTTTAACTACCGGCTGGCCAGAGCCCGAAGGGTTGTTGAGAATGCCTTCGGGATAATGGCCAGCTTGTTCCTCCTGTTCCTTACATCAATACATATGGCGAACTACAAACTGAATCACATAATATTCAGCTGCTGCATCCTGCACAACTTTTTGGGTAAACATTCATCAAATTATCTGACAACAGTTGGGCCTGAGGCTGGACTTTCGGGGAATCCCCTGACGGGCCTGGATACTGGCCGTACTGGCTTGTCCCCCCAAAGCGCCTGTGAAGTGCGGGAGAAATATGTTCAGTATTTTACGGGTAGGGGGGCCATTGCAATGCCAGACAATGTCTGTTTTTTTTGTGAATAAACAAAAAATATTATCTGATAAAATATAGACTTTTCTTTCTTGCTTTGTGTTTATTTTAGCTGTCTCCCAGGTTCTCCTAGTGCACTTGTAGTGCCAAGTGGATTTCCCTTTAGTAAATAACCCCCATTGTCACAGTAAACACAAAATGTACTTTAAAAACTGGTATTGAGTATTGAAAGAAGAAGCCACACATTGTTGATTATAAAACTATTTTTACTTTGTGCACATTCACATGTGCGTTATAAAATTTCAGGGTAAATTAAAACATATTTGTTAATCCAAGTGTTTTCACCAAAATTTTTGGGTTCTGCATAAACAGGCATGTTTCAAACCATAAAACATATTCAACTTTGGAACTTACAAAGTTCAACCTTGAAAAACTGAAGGCAATATCAGACATTATAGTATGTAAAAAATGTGTTGCTGTTGCCTTCATCAGATGGGGTGATGTCACCCTGAACAAGGCAAATTTTGAAGATGCACACAAATTGGGAGGCAAAATGGGGATTTTCCTCCTGATCCAATGCCTAATGTTAACATGTGCTATCTCCCATCATGGGGCATCAATGGACATGTTTTGGGGGTGCAATCCCTTCCTCTTCCCTACTTCAGTTGCGAGGAAGGGGTTGCACCCACAAAATGCATACATTGATTTCCCCTGATGGGAGATAGCACATGTTGACACACTGGGGGTGATTTACTAATAACAGTGCGCTGCGCTAGTTGATCCCTTAATTGGTGCGCCGGATAACTCCTTCATTGGGTGCAGGAACCAGCGGCGCACATCGGCACACTGTTATAGTAAATACAAATGTCAGCGGCGCTCTATTGAAAATGAATGGTTCCATATGGAAGCCCATTGATTTGAATACAGGTCGCCCAGGAAGTCGGATGAAGCCTATCCGACTCGCGGGGCGACTCGTGTGCCGGCTGACACAGGGACAGCGCGACTTTGCGAGGCAACTTGGACACGACCTGAGTGTGAAGCAGTCGCTCAAGTCGTGTCCTAGAGGCGACTAGCTTGCCGAGAATGTCTCCAGCGCGATGGCATCGCGCTGGTTCTCGGCAGCCTTGCTGTCCCGTGTTTGGTATGAATCATGAAGGGGAACTCCAGGCCAAATTTTAATGAAAAAACCGGCATGGGTTCCCCTCCAGGAGCATACCAGGCCCTTAGGTCTGGTATGGATTTTAAGGGGAACCCCCTAAGCCGAAAAAACGGCGTGGGGTTCCCCCCAAAGATCCATACCAGGCCCTTAGGTCTGGTATGGATTTCAAGGGGAACCCCTAAACCGAAAAAACGGCGTGGGGGTTCCCCCAAAATCCATACCAGACCCTTATCCGAGCACGCAACCTGGCAGGCCGCAGGGGAAGAGGGAGGGAGGGACGAGAGCGGCCCCTCCCTCCTGAACTGTACCAGGCAGCATGCCCTCAACATGGGGGGGTGGGTGCTTTGGGGCAGGGGGGCGACCTGCGGCCCCCCCACCCCACAGCACCCTGCCCCCATGTTGATGGGGACAAGGGCCTCTTCCCGACAACCCTGGCCGTTGGTTGTCGGGGTCTGCGGGCGGCGGGCTTTTCGGAATCCGTGAGCCCCCTTTAATAAGGGGGCCCCCAGATACCGGCCCCCCACCCTATGTGAATAAGTATGGGGTACATCGTACCCCTACCCATTCACCTGGTGGCAAAAAAAGTTAATAAAAAACACAACACGCTTCAGCGTCGTCTTCTTCCCTCTTCTCTCTGCCCGATGTTGCCTCGTCGCTGTCCGCCGTTGCAATGCTCTGGCCGCGGAGCGCACCCACTTATATTGGCATGGGGCGTGGTCACGGGGTGATGCCACCCGCTGACCCCGCCCCCGTAGCACGTGACAGTCCCATCATTCCCCGGGACTGTGACATCATATGGGGCGGGGTCAGCGGTGGCATCACCCGGTGACCACGCCCCATGCCAATATAAGTGGGTGCGCTCCGCGGCCAGAGCATTGTAACGGCAGACAGCGACGAGGCAACATCGGGCGGAGAGAAAAGGGAAGAAGATGACGCTGAAGCATGGGACCCCGCTAGCAAAAGAGCTGGAAGAAGATAGCGAGGCGCCCGGCAGAAGGCAGAAAGAACCGGAGATCGTGGAGAAGGCACCGGAGAGCGGGAGAAGAACCGGAGAGCGCGGAGACGACACCGGAGAACAGAACAAGAGACCCCCGAAGTCGGAAGAAGACGACGCTGAAGCCTGGGACCCCGCTAGCAAAAGAGCTGGAAGAAGATAGCGGGGCGCCCGGCAGGAAGGCCCCCGAAGTCGAAAGAAGACGACGAGGAAGCCCGGGACCCCGCTAGCAAAAGAGCTTTAAGAAGATAGCGGGCGCCCGGCAGGAAGACCCCCGGAGCTGCCTAATAAATTACTTTAAAAACCTGTGTTGTGTTTTTTATTAACTTTTTTTGCCACCAGGTGAATGGGTAGGGGTACAATGTACCCCATACTCATTCACATAGGGTGGGGGGCCGGTATCTGGGGGCCCCCTTATTAAAGGGGGCTCCCGGATTCCGATAAGCCCCCCGCCCGCAGACCCCGACAACCAACGGCCAGGGTTGTCGGGAAGAGGCCCTTGTCCCCATCAACATGGGGACATTCTCCCCATGTTGAGGGCATGTGGCCTGGTATGGTTCAGGAGGGAGGTGGGGCCGTTCTCGTCCCCCCCCCCTCTTCCCCTGCGGCCTGCCAGGTTGCGTGCTCGGATAAAGGGTTTGGTGTGGATTTTTAGGGAACCCCACGCTTTTTTTTTTCTGTTTGGCGCGGGGTTCCCCTTAAAATCCATACCAGACCTGAAGGGCCTGGTATGGATTTTTAGGGGGACCCCCACGATATTTTATTTTTTAAGTTTGGCGTGGGGTTCCCCTTAAAATCCATACCAGACCTGAAGGGCCTGGTATGGGATTTTTAGGGGGACCCCCACGCTATTTTTTTTTAAGTTTGGCGCGGGGTTCCCCTTAAAATCCATACCAGACCTGAAGGGCCTGTTATGGATTTTAGGGGGGACCCCCACGCCATTTTTTTTAAGTTTGGTGGGGGGGGTCCCCTTTGAATCCATACTATACTAGACTCAAGGGCCTGGTATGGACCTGGAAGGTGACCCCACGCTGTTTTTTTTCTCGTTTTTTTTTTTAGAGCCGGCAATGTTTATTTTTAATACATTTCCTTTAACAACCAGCTATAAACAGGTTAAAAAAAATAAAAAATTGCCACAAATTCGCGGTACTTGCGTTTTGGATGCGGGTCCATTGAATTCTCTTACATCCAAAACACTAATTTTGGCCTGGCAAAAAAAATCTGCAGTTGCGTTTAAACTCGTTTTTTACAAAGCCTAAAAATGCCTTCAGACGCCAAAGATTTCCACGTTTCAGACGCGTTACCGGCGTTTAGCCGCATTTTAGTTTAGAAGCGTTTTTAAAGGTGACCTATCTTTTTACATTGATAAACTCAAAAATTATGGCAATGTAGGAAAAACCATTAAATATATATATATATCTATCAAAAAAAAAAAAGAAATTGCTTTCATTGCATTGTGGGCAGCTGACGTGGCAAGTGAACAATCCACAACTTGGGGCAGCTGACGTGGCAAGTGGACAATCCACAACTTGGGGCAAGTGATGTGGCAAGTGACACGCTAAATACAACTACACTGCTGCTCTCTCAGCTGCTGATATTCACTCTGGTCTCACAAAATAGCTGAAATCGTTAATAATACTGTTTTTGGAGCTTAGGGCGGCTCCTTATCATGTTTCCTAACGAAACGCATATAGACGCAAATGTGGTAAAACGCGGCATGCAAACGCAACAAAACGCGCCTTTCTAAACGCCGCTTTCAACCTTAGTTCTGAACACTTTGCACCAGCGTCCCGTGTACATGGGGCCTAAAAACGCCTATGCCATTTACAGCTCAAAAACGCCATGGTGGCCATGAGGCCATAGGCTAACATGGAGAGGTGTTTTTAAGCTGCAAAAAGCGCTCAAACAAGCGGCTGGAAAAACGTCCGTGTGCATGTAGCCTTATCTTAACCACTACACATGTGCATTCGTTTTCGTCCGAATGCATTTTCGTCCGAATTTAACAAACGAAAACGAAAATGCAGAATCCGAAAACCGAAAGATCCGACATAAACAGATGCTTAATTTTCGTTTTCGTTGCAACAACAGTTCGATATAGATAGGAGATTCGACATGAGGCTGACAATAACAATCTGTGTCCATCGAACCTGCGGTCGAATGTGCCTAACCTTAACTCTATTAGTCCAAGATTATTCTACATAGAGAGAAAAGATTCAACATTATAGAGAGAAAAGATTCGACATAGAGAGAAAAGATTCAACATTATAGAGAGAAAAGATTTGACATAGAGAGAAAAGATTCGACATTATAGAGAGAAAAGATTTGACATAGAGAGAAAAGATCGCTGCTGGAATTGGGTGGGGGAAGTAAAATAAAAAAATGATGATGATGAATGTTATTGGCTGATTGTAACCAAAGAGGAGGAGCAGTAAAATAGCTAGAACTAACTTGACAATTCAACGTGAACGACGAAGATTCGACAAAGCATCGAAAAACATACAAACGTCGAATCTGTCATTGAAGGCTTATGGTGTCTGTTGAAAGTTCTAAGAAGATTCTACGGAGCAGATAAACTGTACGATGCTAAATCGTACATTTCCGGTCAAATGCTCGGCCCATAGGCTATAGAAAAATTCTAATGTTGGTTGACTAGTAATAATAATTAATAAATATAATTATTACTAGTCATACAACATTATAATTCTACTATAGCTAGCTTGTAGGCGGAACATTCGACCGGAAATGCATGATTGCAGCGTCGTACAGTTTCGCTGCTCCGTCAAATCTTCTTTGAACATTCGACAGACACCATAAGCCTTCAATGACAGATTCGACCTTAATTAATTCAGATTTTCGGATGAATGCAATTTCTAACGAAAAACGAAATAAATAAAAACGAATTTCGGGAGTAACTAAATAAATTTATTTTTCTAACGAAAACGAAATTCCGAAACGAAATATTTCAGTGTGCACATGTCTATTAACCACTTGTGCACTGGCCACTTAAACCCCCTTCCTGCCCAGACCAATTTTCACATTTCAGCGCTGATGCACTTTGAATGACAATTGCGCGCTCATACAACACTGTAACCCAATGAAAATGTATTATTTTTTGGCACACAAATAGAGCTTTCTTTTGGTGCTATTTGATCACCTCTGCGGTTTTTTGTTTTCTATAAATACAAAAGACCAAGTTAAAAAAAAAAAAAAAAGTTATATTTTAACCACTTCAGCACTGAGCCTATTCTGGCACTTCTCTCCTTCATGTAAAAATCATACATTTATGGCTATAAAATTACTTCAAAACCCCAAACATTATATATGTTTTTTTAGCAGACACCCTAGGGAATAAGATGGCGGTCATTGCAAATTTGTATCTCGCCCGGTATTTGCGCAATAAATTTTCAAAAGCCTTTTTTTTTGTAAAAAAATGGTTTTATGAATGTAAAAAAATTACAAAACAGTAAAGTTAGCCCAATTTTTGGGGATAGTGTGAAAGATGTTGTTATGATGAGTAAATAGATACCTAACATGTCAGGCTTTAAAATTGCGCACACTCATGGAATGACACCAAACTTCAGTACTTAAAAATCTCCCTAGGCGATGCTTTAATTTTTTTTACACGTTACCATTTTCTCATTATAGAGGAGGTCTAGTGCTAGAATTGTTGCACTCGTTCTAACGCACGCAGCAATACCTTACATGTGTGGTTTGAACGGCGTTTACATATGTGGGCGAGACTTACGTGTGTGTTCGCTTCTGAGCGCGAGCTACCGGGCACATGGGCGTTTTTTCTTTATTTTGATTATTTTTTTTTTGTTTTTTACTTTTTTGTATTTCTTACTCTTTTTTTAACTTTTGTGTTTTTTGGATCACTTTTATTCCTATTACAAGGAATGTAAACATCCCTTGTAATAGGAATCTATTGTGACAGGTCCTCTTTATGGAGAGATGCAGGGTCAATAAGACCCCACATCTCTCCTCCAGGCTGAAAAGCATGAGATCGGTCAAAAAAATTCACCAATCTCATGCTGACAGCCGAGATCACGGCTTGGTTTACATACAGGAACCCGGCGTGATGTCATAACGTCGCGCCCGGGCCTCCGACGGTCATAGAGATGACTGGTGACCATCTGTTCACCAGTCATCTCTATGCTTCCCATCCGGCGCCGGCCAAATCGTTCTCTGAGCCTAAGATGGCACGGGAGAGCCCGGAGAAGCACCGGATGGCGGCGGGAGGGGGGAGGGGAACGTCCCCTCCCGCCGCCTATAAGAACAATCAAGCGGCGGAACTGCCGCTATGATCGTTTTTAGCGCGCACAGAATTGCTGGCTGAAAAGAATGATATCTGAATGATGCCTGCAACTGCAGGCATCATTCAGATGTCACCGCACAAAGGCGAGGACGTCATTTGACCTCCTTCATTGATGTACACTGATGAGACTGCACTGATGGGCTGCACTGATGGGCACTGATAAGGTGGCAAGGGTGGGCACTGAGAGGTGGCATTACTAGTTGGCACTGGTGGGCATTGAGAAGTGGCACTGCTAGGTGGCAATGATAGTTGGCAGTGATGGTTACTGATAGGCAGCACTGCTAGGTGGCACTGATTGGCACCAGTGGTGGGCATTGATAGGTGGCACTGGCAGGGGCTACTGATTGTTACAGATGACGCAGAATTGCCTCTTCCTCTTCGGGCCTGATGTCCCTTGCACATAAGCCGGTGATTGCCTTTTTTTTTGCTCACGCTGTCAGCACAAGGAGAAAACAAAAACCATTACCCAGCTTTTGTTTACATCACGTGATCAGCTGTCATTGGCTGACAGCTGATCACATGGTAAAGGGCAGGTATCGGCCCTTTTCTTGGATCTGTCATCACCCGAGTCTCAGTGACTCGGTGACCACAGCGCGCGCGCGCGAAGGGGAGGACGTTAATTGACGGACTCCCGGCAATTGAGGACCATGCTGTGGCCGTCGATCAGTTATAGCGCTGATCTCAAGTGATTAAAGAGGGTCTAAATGGGCCATTGACATGCATCACAATTCAACTTAGGAATGTGTCTTTGCAAAGTTAAACTAAATGAAATCCTTTCTTATTTTTGCTTGGGGATAGAGTGCAGAGGGATTACAAGTCTGGACAGTTTTTGGGGATGTCTGCACCCCTGATAGGATGAAGACAACTCCCAAATTTGGCCACTTTATCCTTCCAAATAATTCACTTCCTGTCACATAGCCACACAGGAAGTGAGAGGAAATCCCTACCAATGTCTTTCCTTGGGGACACACAGGTCAATCTAAATACTTTCCCCATTATGTACATTGCACTCCAGCATTTTGCGGGGTAAACCCCAAATTATTAGGTATTTTGGACTTTGGGGTTTATTTACTAAAGGCAAATCTACTTTGCACTACAATTGCACTTGCTGGATATCCGAGGGGGACATGCAATCAAACCAAAAAAACACCATCTTTGCTTTTACATGATTGGATGTTACAATCACCAGTGATCCCTCAGATTTTCAGCAGCTGCACTTTTACTGCAGAGTGGATTTGTCTTTACTAAACCCCAAACTACCCAATGATTTGGGGTGTACACAACAAAGTGCTAGAGTGCAATTTGCTTAATGGGGACCCTAGTTAGATTGATCTGTGTGTCCCCAAGAAAAGACATTGGTAGGGTTTTACCTTCACTTCCTGTTTAGCTGTGTGACAGGAAGTGAAGACAATTTTACTAAAAGGGGACACAAAGCCCAACCTACAAAAAAATTAACACAAGCAGGGGTTCTAACACTTACTTGGTTTCCCTCAAAATGCCCAATTAGAATTGTATTGCTTTGAGCTATTTTTAAGTGCAGTGCTCTAAAGTACCCCCAACAGGCCATGTTTGTAGGGTTTCCTTCATCTTGCACATGTGCTTTAAATCACAGTCAATGGTTTGGTATTTTGGACAGCAATTCTCCATAAGATAAATTCACAAAACATGTCCTGTTGGGGGTACTTGAGGACTGAGGCTGAGAACCACTGCAGTAAAAAAGGAAATTTGAATACTTACCGCTCTGTATTTTTCATTTCCTGGTGATTTTCCATGGCAGCACACAATACATGCATATGCTAGCATGAAGGCACCAGGGTAGACAAATCACACCTGTTTTGTTTTGACATGCCAATCAGCTGTCACATTTGTTGCAAAGAAAACGCAAAACAAACCTCAAAACTTTGCAGCAAATTTATTGGTCAACAAAACAAAGAATAATAAAAAAAAAAAAAAATAAAAAAAAAAAAAACAGGGTCAATTTGAAACAGTTACAGACTCACAACATCTTGAAAGATTTGGCAAAGTAATGCAGCACAGACAATTAAATCAAAGCGGACAAACATTAAAAACATCAAAATTATTTCAGGGGAACATTTCCCCCACACAAAAAAATACAATCCACAAAAGTAAACCAAACATCCTGTTTTGCAAAGACATAACAAATAAAATACATGTGTTACAAACTCGATAAGGACACCAAAATGTACATTTTGCCCCCCCCCCCCACACACACACACTTGCCTCTTTTCAGGGCAAGGGAGAGGATGCTATCTGCTAGCTTTATATAACATAGGTTTGTGAGCTAATGAGGCAATTGAAAACACATGCACAGTCCATGGAACACCCAAAATGCAAGTTCACCCAATGTAGAGACTGAACTTCAAAGTGGGTACACCTGTTAAGGATGTCCTTCAATTACTAACCCATAAAAACACTCTCTGAACATGGCCAGAAATGTCCAGGTGCTGTTAACACACAAAAAGCACCAACAAAAAAATCTAACAGGCTGGGCATGCTCAGAAGAACTCAAATGCAGCTAGCAGAAAATAACCCCCCCCCCCCTGTCCAAGATAAAGCACATCATCCAGCATGCTACAAAATTAGAATGGGACAATCACCCCCCCCCCCCACCAACAAATAGCATTGCAGTCTATGGGAACTGACATGTTAATTTTGCTAGTCCCCACTTGGCTGGCTTATCTTCTAGTTATTGGCCTTAAAATGGGGGCCCAGGTCCCACCCTAAGGGACATATATCAATGTCACCAATTTGGACAACACCAAAAACAAAACAAGGAGAAGTGCCTTTAAATATGCCTAATTGCTTAGGGCCATTTCACACCACATGCAGTCCATTGCGTTTTTTATGCATGAAAAATGCATGGAAAGTTGGTTATATGGTTCTAAATGGCAGTGTTTGTTCCAGTGCGTTCCAGTTCCCCAAAAAAAGTAGAACATGCTGCATTTTACCTGCACTGGACTGTACTGGAACGCAGCAAAACGCATCATAAACGCACTGAAACGCACAGAAACACACCTAAATGCACCAAAAACGCACTGGAACACACTTGTCCTTATCTATGGTTAATAAAAAAGAGAGGTGAAAAAAAAGCACTGGACTGCATCAAAAACGTACCAAAAATGCACTGGAACGCATCAAAAACGCGCATGCAGAAAAGCACCTGGAACGCATCCGGATTGCGTTTCTATGGTGTGAACTGGCCCTAGTTCACACCATAGAAACGCAGTCTGGATGCGTTCCAGGTGCTTTTCTGCATGCGTGTTTTTGACACGTTTCAGTGCATTTTTGATGCGTTTTTGATGCAGTCCAGTGTTTTTTCCCCCCTCTTTTCACTTAGGACAAGTGTGTTGCAGTGCGTCTTTGGTGCATTTAGGTGCGTTCCGGTGCATTCTAGTGCATTTTTGGTACGTTCCGTTGCGTTTTTGATGTGTTTTACTGCGGTCCAGTACAGTTCTGTACCTAAAAAATGCAGCATGACCAATTTTTTTTTGCCTTTCTGAAACGCACTGGACAGGACTGCAGTGGTGTGAACTATGCCATTGGCATTAATGTGATCAACTTTCTTTGCGTTTTTCATGCATCAAAAAAATGCACTGCACTGCATCCGGTGTAAACTGGCCCTAAATATCATACCTGGGGGGTGTCTATAGTATGCCTGTAAAGTAGCGCATGTTTTCCATGTTTATAACAGTTTGAGAGGAAAATGACATTTCTAAAGTAAAATAATAGTCATTTAAAAGTACTTACGGCTGTAATGAATTGCTGGTTCCTGTCAATACAGATAAAAGTCATTGAAAGTCTTTGATAAAAAAAAAAAAAAGCGTGGGGGTCCCCCCAAATTCCATTACCAGGCCCTTCAGGTCTGGAATGGATATTAAGGGGAACTCTGCCGCAAATTAAAAAAAATGCGTGCGGTTTCCCCAAATATCCATACCAGGCCCTTCAGATCTTGAATAGATTTTAAGGGGAACTCCACCCCAAATAAAAAAAAATGGCGTGGAGTCCCCCCAAAAATCCACACCAGACCCTTATCCGAGCACGCAACCTGGCAGGCCACAGGAAAAGAGGGGGGGGGGTGAGAGAGCGGCCCCCCCTCCCTCCTGAACCGTACCAGGCCACATGCCCTCAACATGGGGAGGATGTCCCCATGTTGATGGGGACAAGGGCCTCATCCCCACAACCCTTGCCCGGTGGTTGTGGGGGTCTGCGGGCGGGGGGCTTATCGGAATCTGGAAGACCCCTTTAACAAAGGGGACCCCCAGATCCCGGACCCCCCCTGTATGAAATGGTAATGGGGTACAAATGTACCCCTACCATTTCACAAAGAAAGTGTCAAAAATGTTAAAAATGTCAATAGCCGGTTTTTGACAATTCCTTTATTAATGTCTTCTCCTTTCTTCCATCTTCTTCCATCTTCTTCTTCCATCTTCTTCTTCCATCTTCTTCTTTTCTCCATTCGGGTTTCTTCCTCCATCTTGTTCTTCATCTTCATCTTCCTCTTCCTCTTCCTCTTTATCTTCATCTTCCTTCTGTCTTCTCGTCCGCATCTTGCTCCGGCTTCTTCTTTCTTCTTCGGCCGCTCCGTTTGATTTGGAGGTTCCCGCTGTGCGACGCTTTAGTTCTTCAGTTCTCCTCTAGGTCCGCTGCCACCCGGTGACCCCGCCCCCTCTGACGCGCATGGATTTCACGGGGACTTTCCCTGTGGTGTCAGAGGGGGGCGGAGCCACTGGGTGGCAGCGGACCAAGAGGAGAACTGAATCGTCACACAGCGGGAACCTCCAATTCAAACGGAGCGGCCGAAGAAGAAAGAAGAAGCCGGAGCAAGATGCGGATGAGAAGACCGAAGGAAGATGAAGATGAAGATAAAGATGAAGATGAAGAGGAAGATGAAGATGAAGAACAAGATGGAAGAAGATGGAAGAAAAGAGAAGACATTAATAAAGGAATTGTCAAAAACCGGCTCTTGTCATTTTTTACATTTTTGACACTTTCTTTGTGAAATGGTAGGGGTACATTGTACCCCATTACCAATTCACATAGGGGGGGGCCGGGATCTGGGGGTCCCCTTTGTTAAAGGGGTCTTCTAGATTCCGATAAGCCCCCCGCCCGCAGACCCCCACAACCACTGGGCAAGGGTTGTGGGGATGAGGCCGTTGTCCCCATCAACATGGGGACATCCTCCCCATGTTGAGGGCATGTGGCCTGGTACGGTTCAGAAGGGAGGGGGGGGCGCTCTCTCGTCCCCCCCTCTTTTCCTGCGGCCTGCCAGGTTGCGTGCTTGGATAAAGGGCCTGGTGTGGATTTTTGGGGGGACTCCACGCCATTTTTTTTTAAATTTGGGGTAGAGTTCCCCTTAAAATACATTCCAGATCTGAAGGGCCTGGTATGGATATTTGGGGGAACTGCACGCATTTTTTTTTAAATTTGCGGCGGAGTTCCCCTTAATATCCATACCAGACCTGAAGGGCCTGGTAATGGAATTTGGGGGGAACCCCCACGCTTTTTTTTTTTGTTTTTATCAATGACTTTCAATGACTTTTCTCTATATTGCCGGGAGCCGACAATTCATTATAGCCGCGGGTGCTTTTAAATGCCTTTTTTTTCCTTTAAAAATGTCATTTTGCAGGCGCACTGGCAAGTTCAGAGCTGCGCCTGTTCAACTTATGAAAATTGAGTTACGTGACTTGACATTTACTAAGATTTTGCTGGCGCAGTGTCTTGGCGCAAGAAAACAAGGAAAATTCCAGCGCTGAGCTCAAAAAAACCTCCCGCAGCTCGAATCTTACTTGCCGGCGCAGCGGGCTGGTTTTGAAAAAGTTACTTTCTGACTCTATTTCGGGCATATTAGTTATTTGGGCAGGTGTCACTACACTTCCTCACATCACCCCACATCACCCCCATTATATTCTTACTTCCAGCTTCTTTATATTTAGATTTTAACATGCTGTGCGCCAGGTCCATAGTGGCGCACTGAGCGCCTCCTCCCGTCCGCCGACAACACTATAGTAAATGGGAAATAGGGCTGTGCTACCAGCGCTAATGTTTTGTAAATACCAAAACAGCCATTGCGCGCGCAGATGCGCCGATACTCATGGCGCAAACGTTTTGTAAATCAGCCCCACTGTGTGCATCTTCCGAATTTGGCTTGGAAAAATACAAGAAAATTTCGGAAATTAGTCCACAAAAACTTTAAATGGTGACATTTTGAATCTATTTAGATTCTCCCCAACACATCAATCATGTTCTTAATTTGTTGGTCAAAAAGATAGAGTTTATTCCTTATGATGTCTATTTCCCGACTCCACACCATGAGGTCCTGGATTAGGATTTGTGCACTTGCACTGGAGAAATGAGAAGATTCTTCTACAACCACCACATCACCTAAAAAAAATACACACCATGTATTATAAATATGCAGGCCTACATCTATTCCCTGAATCTGTAGTGACAGACACTGACCTGTTGTGGTGACAATTTTGCCCACTTCCTCCACCTCTCCTTCCTCCACCTCTCCTTCCTCCACATCCTGAGGTTGGGGTTATCTCTGTTCTTTAGAAGGTGTGGGGTTCCTGGTGTCCTCTTTTGAGTGGTGTCCTCCGAGTCTTCGCTCCCCTATGATAATGAAACAAAAGGTATACTTAGCACGCAGATATTTGAGGCCAGAAATAGGAATATGAAACATTGCTTGGAAGTGGGGTACAATTGTCTGTTTTGGCTGAGTTCCAAGCTGAAGACATGATTTTTTTTTCCTTACCAAAGCTGGAATACTTACCTTTTTTGGCCAAGTTTCACACATGGAGACCCCCCAAGTATCCACTGGAGCACCTGTGTGGGACACCCTAAAAAGGTTGTTCTGGTGTCCCACACTAGTGATCCTGAGTCCAGATGTGTAAACAGCTGCTGAGTGTCCTCTCCTTTTCACTGAAACCTGAAAGTTGCCATTTTAAATTGTCCAACCAGTCAATAAAAGCACATGGAGCAACATGCAAGTAATAATAAAAATAATAATAACACAGGACAAATACCGTATTTATCGGTGTATAACATGCACCGGCGTATAACACGCACCCCAAGTTTAGGAGGGAATTTTAAGGAAAAAAACTTTTAGGAGGGAAGTTTAAGGAAAAAAACTTACATTTAAATGCCCATCAATGCAGCCTTATCAGTGTCCATCTGCAGCCTTGTCCATCATTGCAGCCTTGCCCAGTGTCCATCTGCAGCGTTGCCCAGTGCCTTTGCAGCCTTGCCCAGTGCCTTTGCAGCCTTGTCCAGTGCCTTTGCAGCCTTTGTCCAGTGCCTTTGTAGCCTTGCCCTGATTCAAAAATAGCGCAGAGCGGAGAGGAGCGAGCGGGGCCGAGATACAGAAAGCCGAGTGTAGTTCGGCTAGACTCGGCTCTGCTCACAGTCCTGCCCACCTCCACTGATTGGCGAGAGGAGCGAGCGCCGCTGACATACAGAAAGCCGAGTGTACTTCGGCTAGACTTGGCTCTGCTCACAGTCAGGGGCAGGACTGCGAGAGGAGCCGAGACTAGCCGAAGTACACTCGGCTTTCTGTATGTCAGCGGCGCTCGCTCCTCTCGCAATCAGAGGAGGTGGGCATGACTGCGAGAGGAGCCGAGTAAAGCCGAGTGTACTTTGGCTTTGTGTATCTCGGCTCCGCTCGTTTGGGATCGGCGTATAACACGGGAGCCAATGGCTGTGCTGCTATCAATCATCCAATGAATGAGCCGAGAAGCCCGTCCAAGAAGCCAGCACGTTCACGACGCAGGACTTTCGAGGGCTCAGGTAAGTAAACCGGGGGGCTGGGGGGCCGCTAATCGTAGGATATTTTTTCACCTTAATGCATAGAACGCATTAAGGTGAAAAAACATGTACCTTTACTACCCCTTTAATTACAGATAGTTAACCTAGATATTATATCTATTTATCTAGATGTATGTAGTAAGGAAAATGACCCCAAGGCAGTGATAACTAAAGTAATAGACCATTATAGTTTCCCAAATAGAGAGTCAATTACTGTGAGCTTGACAATTCCAAAACAAAAGGCAGTTTTCTAGGGAAAGCTGTTATCTGTCTATAATTGTTCAAAGTGGCCCATCTTAGGTTACTTCTCTAATTCTTATGCAAGGTGTTATACTACCTCTCTCTATTCTAAGCAAAACTGCTAGGCAAATAGTATTGCTCTAGCCTGTCTACCTTCAAAGGCCAGATTAGATGTCCTGACAAGATATGTCCTTGCTGGGAGGAAGCTTGTTTGCTAAGATGTATTCAGGCTTCCCGTGGCCTTTGTTTTTGTGTAGCTGAAATTAACAGTGCATTCAATTTAAAACACGTGAAAGCAGTCATCCCATTTTGTCTCTCACCTCTGATTACCTCATTCTCTAGTTTCCTACAGTTCATGATAATTGATCATCATAACAGCCACCTAACTCTAGAATATACAGTGCCTTGAAAAAGTATTCATACCCCTTGAAATTTTCCACATTTTGTCATGTTACAACCAAAAACGTAAATGTATTTTATTGGGATTTTATGTGATAGACCAACACAAAGTGCCACATAATTGTGAAGTTGAAGGAAAATGATAAATGCTTTTCAATTTTTTTTTTTTTTTAATAAATATGTGAAAAGTGTGACGTGCATTTGTTGTCAGCCCCCTTTAATCTGATACCCCTAGCTAAAATCTAGTGGAACCAATTGTATTCATAAGTCACCTCATTAGTAAATAGAGTACACCTGTGTGTAATTTAATCTCAGTATAAATACAGCTGAAGCCTTCAGAGGTTTGTTAGAGAACCGTAGTGAACAAACAGCACCGTGAAGGCCAAGGAACACACCAAATAGGTCAGGGATAAAGTTTTGGAGAAGTTTAAAGCAGGGTTAGGTTATAAACCATATCCCAAGCTTTGAACATCTTACAGAGCACTGTTCAATCCATTATCCGAAAATGGAAAGAGAATGGCACAACTGCAAACCTACCAAGACATGGCCGTCTACCTAAACTGACAGGCCCGGCAAGGAGAGCATTAATCAGAAAAGAAGCCAAGAGGCCCATGGTAACTCTGGAGGAGCTGCAGAGATCCACAGCTCAGGTGGGAGAATCTGTCCACAGGGCAACTATTAGTCGTGCACTCCACAAATCTGGCCTTTATGGAAGAACTGCAATAAGACAGCCATTGTTGAAAGAAAGCCATAAGAAGTCCTGTTTGCAGTTTGCAAGAAGCCATGTGGGGGACACAGCAAACATGTGGAAGAAGGTGCTCTGGTCAGATGAGACCAAATTTTAACTTTTTGGGCTAATAGCAAAATGTGTGGTGGAAAACTAACACTGCACATAACCCTGAACTCACCATTCCTACTGTAAAACATGGTGGTGGCAGCATCATGTTGTGGGGATGCTTTTCTTCAGCAGGGACAGGGAAGCTGGTCAGCTTTAATTGGAAGGTGCTCTGCAGATCTGGCTGACCCAAACCTAATATATTCTCAATGTCACACAACCTTATCTACAACAGATTTTGTCATCTATCTATCAATTGGTCATCCACTCTGATAGGTTTGGGCAGGCCAGGCCAATGCCAATTGTACATTTTGTGCAGGGGACAATAAAGCCATTGAAGGTCTGCCTACACATAAGGTCCATCTCACAGTAGAATAAATAGCACTATTTATGTATTACTTTACAATTTAGAAACAAGGAACCACAATACAGACTTCCATGGATTTCCTTGGGTGGGATTAATAAAGATCAGTAAAAGATGCTACACACTAGAAAAGTATACTTTACTTAAAGTGGAGTTCCACCCAAAAGTAGAAGCTCTGCTGATCTGCTTCCTCCCCCCTCCGGTGCAACAATTTGGCACCTTTATTGGGGAGAGGGGGGAAAGGGCAACTATTTTTGACAGGTACCTGTCCCCACTTCTGGGAGACGGCGCCGTGGTACCGTCCCTCAGAAGTTTGGCCCCCCTCTTCCTGCCTCAGCTGCAGGGCCAGTTAGAAAGTGCAGTGCGCTTCATGCATGTGCAGTAGGGAACCAGCTGTGAAGCCGAAAGGCTTTACAGCTGGTTTCCCTTACCATGAATGGCGGTGGAAGCACCCGAGAGCCGATCCGAAAATCGGCTGGGGTGCCGACATCGCAGGCTCACTGGACAGGTAAGTGTCCTTATATTAATGGTCAGCAGCTATAGTATTTTTTTTTCCCAAGGCTGGAACACCACTTTAAAAATCAATATATAAAAAAAAGGTAAAACAAACAACTACCTCTTGTATACCTGGCCTAGATATCAGATAATAAACATTAACTTACAAAATATACAATGTACACTTAATTCAACTGGTACACATGCAATGTAAAAAAAACAAAAACATTATACAGTCCTGAGATACCAAACATAGTGTATACCATTTTTGGTAACAATGTTTTATTGTAAACTGATACTCAAGATCAGTCTCATTGACAGTGTGTTAACAGGACCATATACTGTAGGTCTTACATCGGCAGATTACCACTATATGATGACTATTGTCAATAATATATGGTGGCTCCTACTAATGAATGATATAATCCAAACTTGGAAATGAGACGATTGCTTTACCTTCACTTTATATGGATTGAATTTGAAACAATTTTGCTGATTTGATGCCTCCTTTGGATTACATCAATCTTTAGTAGAAGCCATTACATTACTTCATCATATTTTACTGTCAATAGTCATCATAAAGTGGCAATTTACTAAGTTAGCACCTATAGTAGTCCCATTAACACACTTTTGATGAAACTGATCATGGGTATCAATTTACAGCAAAACATTTTTTATCAGTAGTGAATGATGTATGCTAAACTTTGGTACCTCAGGATTGTATGATTAAGTGTACATTGGATGTTTTGTATTTTTGTGTGTATTAACTAGACCAGGTTTATAGAGGGTTTTAACTATTTTCAATGCGATTTTTGTGATAACATATACTTTTCTTGTAAGATTGTTTTTAATGCTCTTTATTAATGTCATTAGTGGAATTCCATGGTATTACATACTGTCTGTACACATAGTAGATAGTAGTTATTTTAATCTAAATTCCTATGTTATAGTGTTAACCATGAATTTTGCAGTTCTTTCGATATTGCTTTAAGAAAGGCCTGGATTCTTTCTTAAATGTACATAATATAACTGAGTACTAACATTTATAGGTAAAGTTGAACCAGGGAATATCTGATTGCCTCTCGGGAGATCAGGAAGGAATTTTTTCCCCTGCTGTAGCAAATTGGATCATGCTCTGCTGGGGTTTTTCGCCTTCCTCTGGATCAACTGTGGGTATAGAATTAGGTATATGGGTTTGTATGATATTATTATTTAATTTTTTTATGGTTGAACTGGATGGACTTGTGTCTTTTTTCAACCTGACTAACTATGTAACTATGTATAACTTGGTCCTTGCTATTGTTCCAGTTAACAAAGCACAGTATATTTATTACTTTTGTCATTAATGGCAATGCCCAAACAGCTATAAGTTATCCATGCAGGTTGAACTTCTTCAACCCTATCTAAATAGACAGCCCTGTGATAACTTTTAGCAGAGATGTGTAAAGGAGCATTCCCTGCTGATAATCTGCTGTTAAAAGCTCCATAGTTGTATATATATATATATATATATATATATACTGTATATATATATATATATATACTGTATATATATGTAGCGGGGTGTTCCCCTTTAATGCAGAGAGACAAGAAGTTCCAGGTGAGAGGTGAGTCGGGAGGAAGTAAAGAGACATTATGGAAGTGAAAGCAGAGGAGAGAGAGACTACATCTCCCAGTACATCTTGCAGCACCCAGGGTGCATTGCTCCAGAACAGAGACTGCTGGGGCAGACTTTATAAAGGGGAGGCGGAGTTTTGGTCGGCCTCTTTGGACACCCCTCTCCTAGCAAGAGGATCTCTGTGCTGAACTGCTGTGTGCACAAGGCCTGAAGCCTGGGCCCTGTGCTCCTTTCCAAAGAGCCCTCTGCCAGCCTAGCAGAGCCTTAGAGACATCTAATCCTCCTTGCTGCAGTACACCAGAAGGATTGAAGACTTGGATGTCGGTGGATTCCTGTTCCCAGACGAATCGATGGAGGAAACGGATTTGGACTTGTCCGGGTGGTGAGAGCTGTTTAAAGACAGATCCTTTATCTTTACTATTCGTTGGGATTACAAAGTTGTTCTTCAAGTGCACCACCGAAAAGATTGCTAGCGAATATTGTTTCACTGAACTTCCATTTAGATCAGTCAGGCCTGACTGCATAGGTAGACATTGCTGGGTGTTAGTCTACCCATGAGGGGAAGTAGCTGTAAAAGGGCAGCGCTAGAGTTGCATAGCAATACTTTATTATTCTGATTACTCTGTTTATCTTTATTACTGTTTATTGCAGGGATCTGCAACTTGTTATACTGTTGTTTATTACTTGCCCATTAGCCTCAGTAAAATATCTGGGTAAAGTACATTTGGTGTCAGTTCCGCTTACTTTAATAGGAGTTTTAAAGTATATTCTGTGTATGTTTGTTATAGGACTGCGTCACCAACAGTTGCGGTCACGCGGTCCTATCCCTCTATCACCAGCTGTGCCACGGGAGGTTAGAGACGATTGCCAGGGGTTGACAGCAGTGCACTACAGGGCCCAAATCAATATCAGCGGCTCTCTTAACTGGGGGTAGCGCTACACGTGGGGGCTCGAGTCCGGGATCCTTGTACGTTGCACGCTGCAATCAAGCCGGTCAGAAGTACCAGCATGGACCCGCTGGCAATGTCACAGTGGTGCGCAGCGATTGGCGCCGATCCAACCGCGGCGGTAGTCATTGTACTCCCGGGGGAAAGATGGAAGGAAGAGGAGATAAAACAGCTCGTATTGTTACTGTCTCCGAGCCACAAAGCATGGGTGATGGATTTTAGGCCAGATCCAGTGATCTCGTTTACATACGCACTGGTAGAATGGAAAAACGAAATCCCAGAGCATTTTAAAAGTCAGAGTATACAAGCCATAGATAATCAGATCTATCACTTGATACATACGCTGCCAGTGAAGGAAGAATGGTTTCAGACACCAAAGCCATCACTCCCACAATTATCTCCACCACTATCCCCTAAAGCAGAAAAGCTTAAGGAACTATTAAGCCCGGGATCACCGCTGGCCGCTATAGGGCCTGAATTGTTGAATGCTCTAGGAGACCTTGTAATTAAGTGCCAGAAAAGCAGTACGGTGCATGTGGAGGCCGGTTACCGGAAGCTTAGCACCTTCTCAGGGAAGCTCCCCGTCCCTGCGGGGGAGGAAGATTTTGACACTTGGGTGGAACAGGCATTGCAGGCAGTAGAAGCATGGGAGGTGCCTGAGGCACAGAAGAGACAGCGAGTCTTAGAAAGTCTGAAAGGTGCCGCGGCAGAAGCGGTGAAGAGCTTCCGGTTTGGAAATGAAAACTGTACAGCTCAAGATTGCCTGGCCATGCTGCAGGAAGAGTTTGGTCAGCTGGAGAAGGTGTCAGAGATGATTTATCAAATTGAACACACTCTCCAGCAGCCGAATGAGAAACTGTCAGAATATGTTAGAAGGCTGAACAGGCAGTTATGCAAGATTGTACTGAAGAAGGGAATGCTGCCCAAAGATGCAGATGAAGCACGCATGAAGCAGATCATGAGGGGAGCGCGGCGCTCAGACCCGGTCTGGCTGCACCTGAAAACCTCAGGAGGAGGAATGTCACTAACCTACTCTGATCTAATAAAAATTATTAGGGACGAAGAGGCGCTGCAGGAAGATCAGCAGGTGGCCAAGGCGAATGTCACACCTGTACCAGTGTTGGTCCATTCGGTCAAGAGCCCAGAAAGAGATGCGGAGGTTGACACTCTGAAATCGCAAATGGCCCAAGTGTTGGAGATGCTGACCTCTTTGATGGAGAAAGATCAGAGAAGACGAGAGAAACCAAGCCCAAAAAAGGAGTTGTTCCCGAACACCTCAGCACCGGCCTCCCTACAGGGCCGAGAAGAGGTGATTTGCTATAACTGCGGAGGGAGTGGCCACTTTGCTAACGTATGCTCCAGCCCAAAGAAGAAGAGAACAGATAATTGCAAGCCGGCGGGAAACTCCAAAGGGCCCCGGTGAAGGAGTCAACCGGGTGCCCATCATCTTCAGTGCGCTCCAAACTAAAAAAAAAAGGCCAAGAATGGAGGAGACAAAACTCCTAGGAGGAGGTATAGTACACCCCCACCAAGATGTACCCCAGAGGGAGGGGGCAAGACCCCTCAGTGGAAGTACAGCACCCCAAAGAAGGAACATCCACCTAAAAGGAACAATAACATCCCTCAGCGGGTTTGTGCCCCCATTGAGAGGGAGAAAGTCAATGCATGCCAGGCTCAGGAAAAATTAAAGTCCAAAAGGAGCAGGGCAAGGGTCGAAAGCCAAAAAAAAGAGGTGACCCCAGTCCGGCCATACCCAAAGGAACTGGTGGGCCCGTCTCCTACTGTGCCCATTCAAGTGGAAGGAGTCTATACTAAAGCTCTTTTGGACACCGGAGCACAGGTGACTTTACTATACCGGGACTTCTATGATAGGCACTTGAGTCATCTGCCTATCCAGAAGATAGAAGAGCTGGAGATATGGGGACTTGGAACCCAGAGTTTCCCTTATGATGGGTACCTGCCCATAAAGATGACTTTCGACCCATCCGTGGCTGGGAAGGCTGAAGTGTTTGACACCCTGGCAGTTGTGTGTCCCCGGCCGCCTGGAGCCAGCAAGATTTCCCTGATCATTGGGACAAACACGGATCTAGTCAGGAGACTCCTGACCCCTCTAGTGAAAGAGAGAAACCATTCAGCCACCAAAATCCATCCCATGCTAAAGACGGCCTACCAACGACTGGTCTTAGAGCAGAAGACCCCGGGAGAGGGGATAGGGAAGGTGTGGAGACTTGGCAGAGAAGGAGTAGTGCTACAGCCCGGAGAAGTAACCTGTCTTAGGGCCACTGTGAAGCTTTCGTGGGAACAACCTGGCCCCTTTGTCATGCTGGAATCAGACCCAAGGGAAGAGTCCTCAGGCCTGGAAGTGATACCAGAAGTGATTCCATTCAAGGCCCTGAAGAAGGCCCATGGCAGAGTTCCGGTGAGTGTTAGGAACACTACGGGAGGACCCATGGAGATCCCTGCCAGAGTGTTGCTTGGTCAGGTGAGCCCTGCTGCCCCGGTCACTTGGTCCGAAGTCAAGGGGACAAGTGACGGAGGAGATGTTTGGGAGAAACTGTCCGTGGAAAACCCGAACCTACCCAGGGCTTGGAAAGAAAGAGCCAAGGCCCAGCTGACCAGGTGGGAGAAGATCTTTTCCGAAGATGAATTCGATGTGGGGTGTGCAAGAAGTGCCACCCATCGGATCCGCCTCCAAGAAGATAAGCCCTTCCGAGAAAGGGTCAGGCGGGTCCCCCTGGCAGATCTGGAGGATCTGAGGGAACAACTTGTAGAACTAAAGAAGACTGGTGTGATCCGGGAGTCTAGAAGTCCCTATGCCTCCCCAATCGTGGTGGTCAGAAAGAAGAATGGGTCGTTGAGGCTTTGTATCGATTACAGGACTCTCAACAGGAGAACCATCCCTGACCAATACACGACGCCAAGGATAGAAGATGCCCTACAAAGTTTGTCTGGAGCCAAATGGTTCAGTGTGATGGACCTCAAGAGTGGGTACTATCAAATCCCTATGCACCCAGAAGACAGGGAGAAGACAGCCTTCATAACCCCGGTGGGATTCTTCGAATTCAATAGGATGCCTCAGGGTCTGTCTGGAGCTCCTGCTACCTTTCAACGCCTTATGGAGAAGACTGTTGGAGACATGATTCTTATAGAAGTCCTTGTGTACTTGGACGATGTCATTGTCTTTGGAAGAACCTTGGAAGAACATGAAGCCAGGTTGGAGAAAGTATTGAGAAGACTCAGCGAAGAGGGACTTAAGCTTTCCCCCGAGAAGTGTCGGTTCTACCAGTCTTCTGTGAATTATCTGGGGCACATAGTGTCTGAAGAAGGGGTGGCCACAGATCCTGAGAAGTTGGAAGCAGTCACTTCCTGGCCACGACCCACCACAGTAACAGAGCTCAGATCCTTCCTGGGGTTCTGCTCCTATTATAGGAGGTTTGTGGAGGGGTTTGCTCGGATTGCCCGCCCGTTGAATGAATTGCTAAAGGCAGAAGGGGAAGAGGATGACTCAGGGCCCAGGAGGCCTGGTGAGTCAGTTCAAGATCAGTGGAACCCAAGGTGTGAAGAGGCCTTTCATGCTCTGAAGAGGAGCTTAACCACTGCCCCAGTCCTGGCCTACGCCGACCCTACCAGACCTTATGAATTACATGTGGATGCCAGCCATGAGGGTCTAGGTGGTGTACTCTACCAAGAACATGAAGGACAACTGCGACCAGTGGCCTATGTGAGCAGGAGCCTGACCCCCTCAGAAAAGAATTACCCCACTCATAAGCTGGAATTCCTGTCCCTCAAATGGGCGGTAGTAGACAAGCTAAAAGACTACTTGTATGGGGCAGAGTTTACTGTGAAGACAGACAACAACCCCCTGACCTACCTCTTCACCACCGCAAAACTAGATGCCACCGGACACAGGTGGTTGGCCGCATTGTCTGGATTCAACTTCAGTCTGAAGTACAGACCAGGAGCCGGAAATAGGGATGCAGATGCCCTGTCCCGGAGGTCTCATGCCACGACAAATGACTGGGAAGATTGGACCCAAGTGGCACCGGACGGGGTGCGGGCCCTTTGTCAAGGGGCTGAATTCCAAGCCAGAGGAGGCTCCAGAGCAGAAGAATTAGGGGTTACCATGGTAGGAGTCCCCAAACACTATTGTGGGGTAACTCAACTGGAGGAAGACAACCTACCGAGACTGTTCAAGAAGGAGTTGAGGTGTGACCAATTGGAAGACCCCATGGGGAGATTGGTCCTCGAAGCCCTGGAGAATCAGGATCCCAACAAATTCCTACATCACCCCTCAAAGGAGGCTCGCCTGTTGAGGAAGGAATTGGACAGGCTACAGGTACATCAGGGAGTGGTCTACCGAAGGGGCCCCTCTGATGACTCAGAAGATAAGTGGCAGTTATTTCTTCCAGAGAAGCACCGAGAGACTGTACTAATTGCCCTGCATGACCATCATGGTCACCTAGGGGCAGAAAGGACCTTCCAGCTTGTCAGAAATCGGTTCTATTGGCCCTGCATGAGGGCAGAAGTAGAGGAGTATTGCCATTCCTGTGCACGATGCATTCAGAGAAAGACCCTACCCCATCAAGCTGCCCCAATGGGCCACTTACAGAGTCAAGGCCCAATGGATCTGGTATGCATTGACTTTCTCTGCCTCGAACCCGACCTGAGTGGATTGGGGAATGTTCTGGTAATAACCGACCATTTCACCCGCTATGCTCAAGCTTTCCCAACCAAAGACCAGAAGGCATCCACCGTGGCCAAGATACTTATGGAGAAGTATTTTGTCCATTACGGACTACCACAGAGACTCCACTCAGATCAAGGAAGGGACTTTGAGAGTCGGTTGATCCGAAGACTTTTGGATTCATTAGGAATAAAGAAGACCAGAACCACGCCTTACCACCCACAAGGAGATGCTCAGCCGGAGAGATTTAACCGGACCCTGCTCAACATGTTGGGAACCTTAGAAACAGAGAAGAAGCAACACTGGAGTCAGCACATATCAGCCCTAGTACATGCCTATAACTGTACCACAAGTGACGCCACTGGCTACTCCCCTTATCGACTTATGTTTGGGAGAGAAGCAAGGCTACCTGTGGACCTGGCCTTTGGCACTTCTATAGACAATACCTCAGCTACATCCCACAAGGGATACGTGGACAGACTTAGACGTAGCTTGCAGGTGGCCTATGAACAAGCCCAGGCGGCTTCGGATCAAAGGGGGGCCCGCAACAAGAGAAATTTTGATCTGAAGGTTCGAGTGCAAGATCTGCAGCCCGGGGACCGAGTACTGCTACGCAATCTGGGGGTCCCTGGAAAACACAAGCTTGCCGACAGGTGGAGATCTGAGCCCTATGTTGTCTGTAGGAAGTTGCCCGGTTTGCCTGTCTACAAACTAAAGCCAGAAGGAAAGGTGGGTCCACTGAAGACGTGGCATCGGAACCACCTGCTCCCACTTGCTGAGGCAGTCAGAATACCTCCCGTGAGAGACTCCCCTGAACCGGCCTCTATCCTGGATATTCCTAGGCCGAACACTCGGTCCCAGACCTCTCGAGCCAAAGATGGGGAGGCCTCCCAATTGAGTACAGAAGAAGGTGGAGAACTGGACTGGCTGTGGCCTCCCTCGCCTCTGGGAACGTCCGCCATAGATCTCCCAAATGGAGGGGATACCCCAGATGCAACGCTGAATCCGGAGGCTACTGAATTCATACCCTTCAGTCCCTCAGCTGATTACTGGGAAGATGTTCCTGACACTTGCGCAGAGGAGGACTCTAGAGATTCCATACGTCAGTCGACTTCTGAATCAGAGGTTCCAGAACCAGCAATGTTACCTGAACTTACTCCTGAAGAAGAGCCTGTGGTGCCAGAGTCAGAAGCACCAAGAGAGCAGAGGGCTCGCAGAGTCATCAGGCCTCCCAAGAAACTAACTTACCCCCAAATGGGGACGAGCTCAGAGGACTCTGTTGTAACGGCTAGGAGAAGTGTTGAACAATCTGATCCTTCCACCGTCCATTTGGTGGAGGGCAACCCCAGCTCACTCTCTGGCACAGTTAGGCAGGCCACTCATGGTAGTGTGACCTGTGGGCAAGAGAGTTCCATCCCAAAGTTTTGGTGGGAATTCCCTATGCCAACTTCATGCTCGACATTGTCCAAAATGGTAAACAGTATTTGTTGAAGTTTATCTTTGGGGACCAAAGAGTTCAAGTGGGGGGAGTGTGTAGCGGGGTGTTCCCCTTTAATGCAGAGAGACAAGAAGTCCCAGGTGAGAGGTGAGTCGGGAGGAAGTAAAGAGACATTATGGAAGTGAAAGCAGAGGAGAGAGAGACTACATCTCCCAGTACATCTTGCAGCACCCAGAGTGCATTGCTCCAGAACAGAGACTGCTGGGGCAGACTTTATAAAGGGGAGGCGGAGTTTTGGTCGGCCTCTTTGGACACCCCTCTCCTAGCAAGAGGATCTCTGTGCTGAACTGCTGTGTGCACAAGGCCTGAAGCCTGGGCCGTGTGCTCCTTTCCAAAGAGCCCTCTGCCAGCCTAGCAGAGCCTTAGAGACATCTAATCCTCCTTGCTGCAGTACACCAGAAGGATTGAAGACTTGGATGTCGGTGGATTCCTGTTCCCAGACGAATCGATGGAGGAAACGGATTTGGACTTGTCCGGGTGGTGAGAGCTGTTTAAAGACAGATCCTTTATCTTTACTATTCGTTGGGATTACAAAGTTGTTCTTCAAGTGCACCACCGAAAAGATTGCTAGCGAATATTGTTTCACTGAACTTCCATTTAGATCAGTCAGGCCTGACTGCATAGGTAGACATTGCTGGGTGTTAGTCTACCCATGAGGGGAAGTAGCTGTAAAAGGGCAGCGCTAGAGTTGCATAGCAATACTTTATTATTCTGATTACTCTGTTTATCTTTATTACTGTTTATTGCAGGGATCTGCAACTTGTTATACTGTTGTTTATTACTTGCCCATTAGCCTCAGTAAAATATCTGGGTAAAGTACATTTGGTGTCAGTTCCGCTTACTTTAATAGGAGTTTTAAAGTATATTCTGTGTATGTTTGTTATAGGACTGCGTCACCAACAGTTGCGGTCACGCGGTCCTATCCCTCTATCACCAGCTGTGCCACGGGAGGTTAGAGCCGATTGCCAGGGGTTGACAGCAGTGCACTACAGGGCCCAAATCAATATCAGCGGCTCTCTTAACTGGGGGTAGCGCTACATATATATATATATATAAAAAATGTTTTGCCTTCTTAAACGAAAAGTAACATTTTTACATTAGCAGCTATATCTGCTTACATTGTATAAAACTGGTCATAATTTTTAAGCGTTAGAACTAAAATGTCAGCTGGACATTTCCCCTTCTTGATACTCATATAGACTTGGATGCTTGTGTCTTAGTTTTCGTGTGTATGTGACAATCACAAACCCTCTCTTACCTTTATTGTAATACAATAAAACAATAGGCTGTTATCTCAACATTTTAGGTCTGGCCAATAGCCTCTTTTGCTGACGGTTGTAATCCAGTGATATCTGATGAGGCATGAGCTATTCCATAGACACCTACATTATCATTAATATCTGTGAAAACCATAGACTTTGAGGACTGTTATCTAAATATTATGGGTACCTTTTCATGCTGGTTGGACTTTAGATGACAATCTGATTAATTCAGTGAGAAAATTTGCCTGGATTCCCTTACCACCTACTTAGTTAAAAATTATATATTTGTAAAAAGATCGTTAGCAGCATTCCAAAATGACATTGTTATCTAGGGATTTTGTCTGTGTTTGTCTGTTTCTGTATTGGTACTTATGTAGGAAAAATCATGCTTGTGTGCTAATTGTCTTGTTCCTAAATTCCCTCTAATGTTTAACGTTTATGGTATTATATTACAAGCTCAATTGTAACTTTTAAAGACAACAGGGATTTATAGCTACTAATCAATTGAACATAGTTATCATATCAACATTACCATCAGCATCCTCAACGTCTTCGTCTTATAGAGAACCAGTCAGATAATAAGAGGGGGCAAGTGGAAATAGAGGAGGGGGGTAAAAGAAAGCTAAGAAGCCCTTTACCTAAAATATTATGAAGTACTACATTTCTTTTTAGGTAAATCTGTCATCACTTACCGTATATCATCCTTTAAACAATTCAGTTATGAATTATTGTATTGTACTTACTACTACCCCTTTTGGGCAATCTATTTGTTTGGTAATTGCAAAGTTAAAGGGACTGGACAAATTATCTTTCCTAACAGCATGATGCCGCTCTCTTCTCATTTGCTACGTCACCATGGTATGTTAGCAGCTTCTAGCATGTAAATTGACAATGCAGATTCTGTGTCTTGGAGCATGCATGAGCAGCTGTTTGTGTTTTAAAAATGTACTATGGCTGATTTTGAAACTCTGGTCTACGCAAAGAACTTACTGGGGTTACAGCCCATGCACAAGCACCTTCCTGAGCACAGCTTCTGCACTTTCACTTACCGGTACTTTACATATTGCAAGACAGTAGAAGTTGCTGACAGGCCCAGGCCAGGTTGTGCCCATGAAAGAGGTGGCAACAAATAGTTGGGAAAGAAAAGTATCTGACATACTAGGAAGCTTCAGAGTATTCTGATTTTGCAGACACCTATAACTATTTTATAAGCTTTTACAAAATGAATTAATTGCCCAAAGGGGACAATAGTGAGTATAAAAACCAGTTTAAATAAGTTAGTAAATGAAGATATGAGGTCACTTAAAAAACAAACAAAAAAAAAAAACAAGCAGATTTTTTTTCTTACATTAGAAATAATGTAATAAGGGTTTATTCCTCATACAGTAAAAATGATTAAAGCGATTCAGATCATGATATATATTAGAAAAGCTCTCCCCCCTTCACAAAATGTCTATCTATACACTGTATACAGTGGGTCAAAATTGTGCAAGTTCTCCCAGTTAAAAAGATGAGAGAGGCCTGTAATTGTCATCATAGGTATACCTCAACTATGAGAGACGAAATGTGGAAACAAATCCAGACAATCACATTGTCTGATTTGAAAATAATTTATTTGCAAATTATGGTGGAAAATAAGTATTTGGTCAATATCAAAAGTTCATCTCAATACTTTATTATATATCCTTTGTTGGCAATGACAGAGGTCAAACGTTTTCTGTAAGTCTTCACAAGGTTGTCACACACTGTTGCTGGTATGTTGGCCCATTCCTCCATGCAGATCTCCTCTAGAGCAGTGATGTTTTGGGGCTGTCCCTGGGCAACATGGACTTTCAACTCCCTCCAAAGGTTTTCTATGGGGTTGAGATCTGGAGACTGGCTAGGCCACTCCAGGACCTTGAAATGCTTCTTATGAAGCCACTCCTTCGTTGCCCGGGCGGTGTAATTGGGATCATTGTCATGCTGAAAGACCCAGCCACGTTTCATCTTCAATGCCCTTGCTGATGGGAGGAGGTTTGCACTCAAAATCTCACTATACATGGCCCCATTCATTCTTTCATGTACACGGATCAGTCGTCATGTTCCCTTTGCAGAGAAACAGCCCCAAAGCATGATGTTGCCACCCCCATGCTTCACAGTAGGTATGGTGTTCTTTGGTTGCAACTCAGCATTCTCTCTCCTCCAAACACGACGAGTTGTGTTTCTACCAAACAGTTCTACTTTGGTTTCATCTGACCATATGACATTCTCCCAATCCTCTTATGGATCATCCAAATGCACTCTAGCAAACCTCAGACGTGCCCGGACATGTACTGGCTAAAGCAGGGGGACACGTCTGGCACTGCAGGATCTGAGTCCCTGGCGGCGTAGTGTGTTACTGATGGTAGCCTTTGTTACGTTGGTCCCAGCTCTCTGCAGGTCATTCACTAGGTCCCCCCGTGTGGTTCTGGGATTTTTGCTCACCATTCTTGTGATAATTTTGACCCCATGGGGTGAGATCTTGCGTGGAGCCCCAGATCGAGGGAGATTGTCAGTGGTCTTGTATGTCTTCCATTTTCTAGTTATTGCTCCCACAGTTGATTTCTTCACACCAAGCTGCTTGCCTATTGCAGATTCAGTCTTCCCAGCCTGGTGCAGGTCTACACTTTTTTTCTGGTGTCCTTCGACAGCTCTTTGGTCTTCACCATAGTGGAGTTTGGAGTGTGACTGTTTGAGGTTGTGGACAGGTGTCTTTTATACTGATAACAAGTTCAAACAGGTGGCATTAATACAGGTAATGAGTGGAGGACAGAGGAGCCTCTTAAAGAAGAAGATACAGGTCTGTGAGAGACAGAAATCTTGCTTGTTTGTAGGTGACCAAATACTTATGTAGCGCCCCCCCAAATATTTGGGGGGGCTATATGTAAATTTAAGGGTAGTCTGAGCCAGTAGTTGGGCTCAGACCAATTGATTGTTCTAAATTTGCTTCTGCTCTAAGGGAGATGCTGCCTGGCAGTAATGTTCCCTGTTCGCCTGTAGGTGGCACTGTCACCACCGGCATAGGTTGAACTGCTGGAGGTATCACAGCACCTTGGGTGTCCTTTCTCGACAGCCGTGCAGGGAGCGTGGTGAATCCGCTGTGCATGCTGGGAGGGGGTACATAAAGGCAGACGCCATTAATTGGGGTCCTGTGTGCGTGCCTCGTGGCCCGCATGGCATGGGGTGCGTGTGTGTTCTGGCCCCCCGGGCACCTTCAGTCCGAGGCTACATCACTACCTGGTAGGCCCAGCTCTGCTGGCTGGGACCTATACCTTCGGAAGTGATGCTGAGCTACCCACCTGCAGGAAGCCCACGCTTAGGGAAGGAGACCAGGCGAGGATCTGCCCCAGAGGAGACTAGCGACGGTACTGCTGTCTCGGGAGGAGGCCTGGAACTCACCAAAGGAGGGATCCATCATTACAAGCCCTGCAATACGCCGATCTGGCATATAGGTTCTCTCTGTATTGCTTGGCTGGGAGGTTCGGGACTTTTAATAATCCTGTGTCAGAGGATTCCTGATCGTATACCTAGTTCTTAGAAAAAGGGTTGATTCGTGCTTCATCCCGGCTGCTAGGACCACTGAACGGGACTATCCGGGTGAGCAATACCCACTCAGGCTTGGGTGGCGACGATTGTGACTTTGGTGCTGTATGCCTGAACCTTCCCCTGTTTCTTCTCTCGTATCCTACTTTGCTCTCAAGTTTCCTCAGCAAAATAAATAAAGCCTGACTGTTTGGGTTTTACATTTGTGTGGACATTGGCCCTTCTGGAGACTTTCTATACCCTGACAACGGAAGCCTTAGAGGTAGTTTGCAGACCTAACAAAAACCAGCCGGTCCCTTAAACGGGGGTAAGTGCTACACTTATTTTCCACCATAATTTGCAAATAAATTCTTTACAAATCAGACAATGTGATTGTCTGGATTTGTTTTCACATTTTGTCTCTCATAGTTGAGGTATACCTATGATGACAATTACAGGCCTCTTTCATCTTTTTAAGCGGGAGAACTTGCACAATTGGTGGCTGACTAAATAATTTTTTGCCCCACTGTATACAGTATATACACACATACATACACACTATATTACCAAAAGTATTGGGATGCCTGCCTTTACACACACATGAACTTTAACCACTTGCTTACTGGGCACTTAAACCCCCCTCCTGCCCAGACCAATTTTCAGCCTTCAGCGCTGTTACACTTTAAATGACAATGCGTGGTCATACAACACTGTACCCAAATGAGATTTTTATAATTTTTTCCCCACAAATAGAGCTTTCTTTTGGTGGTATTTTACTACCTCTGCGGTTTTTATTTTTTGTTAAAAAAATGTATAAGGACCGAATTAGAAACAAAACAATACAAAACCGTTTTACATTTTGTTATAAAATTTTGCAAACAGGTAATTTTTCTCCTTCATTTATGTATGCTGATGAGGCTGCAATGATGGGCACCGATAGGCGGCACTGATGGGCACTGATGGGCTGCACTGATGGGCACCTATGGGCTGCACTGATGGGCACCGATAAGGCGCCACTGATGGGCACCGATAAGGCGCCACTGGTGGGCACTGAGAGGTGGCACTGGTGGGCACTGAGAGGTGACACTGACAGGTGGCACTGATTGGTGGCACTGAAGGACATTGATAGGTGGCACTGGTGGGCACTGAGAATTGGAACTAATAGGTGGCACTAATAGGTGGCACTGATAGGTGGCACTGATAGCTGGCAGTGATGGGCACTGATAGGTGGCAGTGATGGGCACTGATGGGTGGCAATGGTGGGCACTGTTCAGCACTGGTAGGTGACAATGATAGGCAGCACTGCTAGGTGGCACTGATTGGCACCACTGGTGGATATTGATAGGTGGCACTGTTTTGCACTGGTGGGCACTGTGGGCACTGGCAGGTGGCACTGGCAGGCGGTACTGGTGGGCACAGATGAGGCGGATGTGCCTCTTTATCATCGGGAACCTATGTCCCTTGCACAAAAGCCGGTGATCGGATTTTTTTTCTCCTCAAGCTGTTAGCGTGAGGAGAAAAAAACACAATTACAGGGCTTTTGTTTACATCACGTGATCAGCTGTCATTGGCTGACAGCTGATTACGTGGTAAGGGGCCGATCCCTCCAGCAAAGTAAATCCGCGCTGTAGCCGTCATTTGGCTATAGCGTGGATGGGAAGTGGTTAATGGCATCCCAGTCTTAGTTCGTAGGGTTCAATATTGAGTTGGCCCACCCTTTGCAGCTATAACAGCTTCAATTCTTCTGGGAAGGCTGTCCACAAGGTTTAGGAGTGTCTATGGGAATGTTTGACGATTCTTCCAGAGGCACATTTGTGAGGTCAGGCATTGATGTGGACGAGAAGGCCTGGCTCGCAGTCTCCGCTCTAATTCATCCCAAAGGTGTTCTATCGGGTTGAGGTCAGGACTCTGTCCAGGCCAGTCAAGTTCTTCCACCCCAAACCCGCTCATCCATGCCTTTATGGACCTTGTTTCTGCACTGGTGGACAGTCATGTTGGAACAGGAGGAGGCCATCCCCAAACTGTTCCCACAAAGTTAGGAGCGTGAAATTGTCCAAAATGTCTTGGTATGCTGACACCTTAAATATTCCCTTCACTGGAACTAAGAGGCCAAGCCCAACCCCTGAAAAACAACCCCACACCATAATCCCCCCTGCACCAAATGATATGCACAAGTGCACAAATCAAGCTCCATGAAGACATGGATGAGCGGGTTTGGGGTGGAGGAACTTGACTGGCCTGCCCAGAGTCCTGACCTCAACCTGATAGAACACCTTTGGGGTGAATTAGAGTGGAGACTGCGAGCCAGGCCTTCTCTCCAACATCAGTGCCTGACCTCACAAATGCACTTCTGGAAGAATGGTCAAACATTCCCATAGACATACTCCTAAACTTTGTGGACAGCCTTCCCAGAAGAGTTGAAGATGTTATAACTGCAAAGGGTGGGCCAACTCAATATTGAACCCTACAGACTAAGATTGGGATGCCATTAAAGTTCATGTGCGTGTAAAAGCTAGTGTACAAATACTTTATATAGTGTGTATATATACTGGTATATATATATATATATATATAAAACACAGGGAAATGTCCATGTGGGTTAAATAAATAAAGCAATTATTCGCCTGATGGTGAACAATAATAACCCTTTGCATCAAATATGTGCAATCCATCAAGCAGTGGCAGTATCCATCAAAGAGGTGGTAAAATCAATGTGCTCACACTTTTTCAAAATTAATCACCTGAAATTTGGGACCTTATATAATAAAAATGAAGAAAATGGAACACCAAGGATTGCTCAAAATGGTCCAAAGCTTTAATCCGTGGTCACATGATAGATATACAGCAATGTGTCCTTGCCATGCAGGGCCCCTTCCTCAGGCATATGACCACTTGCCTGAGGAAGGGGCCCTGCGTGGCTCCGAAACAATGCTGTATATCTATCATGTGACCATGGAATAAAGCTTTGGACCGAGCAATCCTTGGTGTGCTGATGACATTTTTTTCACTTTGATTATCCACGGTTACCAGCCTATGCTCATTACAGCACCCAGCACTTTACAGACTGTTTTTTTGAATGTGTGCGTGGGGAACAATGTGTTTGAATTTTATATAATAAAAAGGTAATTGGCGCTTGTACATTCAGTATCATATCCCAGTTGGTTCTTTCCTACAGTATTTCCTCTTTAGGCCCATAGATACTATGCTTAAGATATAGCAAACAGAAGAATGCAAATCATGTATTTATTCCCAATATAAATACAGATGTTCTGTGCTTGTTATCTCTTGTCTATATACGATCTGTGTCCTATCTGTATAAAAGGGCTTGGGACAAATAGGACTGCATAACAAGGCACTTTATATTGAGAGGACCAAAACAAATAGAATACTAGAAAGCAAAGCATTTACTTGATATTAATATCTACACACTTTCTTTAAATGAGTAGTACACTTGTCATAAAATACGTTTTCTGCAGTATTTTTCCTTGTCAAAAGATTTTATTGAGTTCACAAAAAGACATAACAAATATGTTAATTGAACATATTATGATAGAGGGAATTAAGCTCATTATTAAACACGTTGATAACAGTACAGCGTACATAAAAGATAACTACATACAACCTGGGGAGATGGTGAAGAGTTGTATTTGTATGAGACCACAGTCGATTCTAAAATTTTTGATTATACCAACAGGAGTTGCTATGTAAAGACTGGAGGAAGAGGACTGTATTCTGTAAGGTTGAGAGCTTCAAAATCATAATAGGGGTGAGGGGGAAAAAAGAAGATGAAAGAGAAGGAAACAAAAAGGAGAAGAAGTCCACAAGGTTGATCCGAGAGCCATCATGAGATTTAGTATGGTTATTTTAAGTCAGCTACTATGGCAAGAGAACAGTTTCGTCAAAGGTTAATGGTAAGTAGTGTACTACCCAGGGGTGCCCTATTTTTTCGAATTTGGGAACCAGATCTCTTTCTATAGCCACCATTTGGGAGTGAATCATGGTATTATTCATCCTGTGCTTCGTCTCAGCCACCACCAATGACGGGGATTTCCATGCCTTTGCCAGAGTTTGTTTTGCAGCCGTAAGGAGTTGAACAAATACTTTGAATTGAATGTGCGTTAAGCATTCCGGTTTCAAATTAAGTAGTGCAGTAGTGGGGCCAGGCTGCACATTCATTCCAAACATTCTGGAGGCGAATTCGAAAATTTCCTTCCAAAAGGTTTGGCCTATTGGGCATATCCACGAAATGGGTAGGTGTGTACCCAAATCCGAACAGCCACGAAAACAGTGCGGAATAAGTAGGCACATACTTAGCCACTCTGGATGGTACAAAGTACCATCGGGTCAGCACTTTACAGTTGGCTTTCACCGCAAGAATATTGGGGGAGGATGATTTAGTCACAGAGCAGATTTGATTCCAGTCTGTAATGTCAAGTGTTCGCTCAAGGTCCGCCTCCCATTTCTGGATGTAGGATGGTTTGTCTAGGTCAGGTTTGACTAGAAGTTGGGAGTAGAGGAAAGAAATTAGTCCTCTAGTGTGGGGGTCTTTCCTACAAATAGAATCAAAGCCAGTGAATTGGGTCAGGGGAGTGTTAGTGTTTATATTAGGAGTGAAGAAGTTTTTAATTTAGAGGTACCGGAATAATTCTGATTGAGGTAAGCCAAAGGTCTCACAAAGAGTCGGGAAGGGGATAAAAGAAGTAGAAGTGACAAATTGATGCAGGCTCAGGACTTCCAAGGATGTCCATACTTTGAAGGACATGGGGGAGATCCATGCAGGGTAAAAAGCAGGGTTTTTGAGGAAGGAGAGGAGAGGATTATGTGAAGATTGTAAATGATGTTTAAATTTGAATCTATCCCAGAGGGATATAAAGTGTTTGGTGATGGGGTTACGTAGACCAGTGTGATCTTTTGGGTGAAGCCAAAGTAGATTAGAGATCGATAAAGGATCGCATTCTGTTGCTTCAATCATCACCTATAGGGGAATTTCCTGCATTGCATGGTATTTGGGTAGGCTAGCAATATGCGCTGCTCTGTAGTAAGTTGCGAAGTTGGGAAAGCCTAGGCCTCCACTTGTTGTGGGAAGATGTAATGTGTGTAAAGGTATGCGTGGTTTGGAGGAACCCCAAATGAACATCGTTGCTTTTTTCTGTACTAGTATTAGGTAATAGGCAGGAATTGGGATTGGTAAGACTCTAAACAAATACAAAAGTTTGGGCAGGATCGTCATTTTTATTGTGTTAATTCTACCTAACCATGACAATGGGAGGTGAGACCAATGTTTCAACAGCTGAAAAAAGATCCAAGATAGAGGCTGTAAGATTAATTCCCTAAATACGGGATTGATTTCTCTGCCCAGGTAATGGGGAGCGCAACTTTTTCTGAATTTTGTTCCATATTGGAAAGGGATATATTTAGTGCCAAGCACTTCTTAGAGTTAATTATTAGGCCGGAGAAGGCAGCAAACCTGTTGAGAATGGGATAAAGATTGGGACCTGAGACTTGTGGGGATGATAGAAATAGCAGGATATCATTTGCAAACAGAAAAAGCTTGTGCTGATACCCCCCTAATTCTTTTCCGGTTGTTGTAGGGTTTGATCTGATTAGTTGAGCAAGTGGTTCTATTAGAAGGGAAAATAAAAGGGGGGGGGGAGTGGGCATCCCTTTTGTGTGCCTCTATCTATATTGAAGGAGTCAGATTTATAACCTGCATACTTAATGTATGCTCAGGGCTGCCATCAGGGGGGTACAGGCAGTACACCTGTAAGGGGCCCGGGGGTCCCCAGGGGCCCGGATGGCCCCCCCTTTTTTTTTGTTGTAAGGGGCCCAAAGGTCTCCAGGGGCCCGGAGTTCCCCAGGGCCCCGAATGTCAACCCCCCCTTTTTTTTTATAATTATTTTTTTTTTATTATTTTTTTTAATTTATTTTTTTAAATTCATTTATGTGATTTTTTTTTTTGTAAGGGGCCCAGAGGTCTCCAGAGGCCCGTAAGTCCCCAGGGCCCCAGATGGCAACCTCCCTTTTTTTAATTTTTATAAAAAAAATTTTTTTTTTAAATTATAATTTTTTATAATTTGGCAACCCCCCTTTTTTTTGTGTTTGTCAGCACCCAAAGCCCCCCCGACCTCAACAATTTTCAGCGGCTCCCCCCCTGCTTCTCAATTCGTGGCACCCCCCCGCTTCTCAATTTGCGGCGGCAGCACCCCCCCTGGTTCTCCTCTGCTCCAGGGGGCCCATGCCTGAAGCTGTGTAAGGGGCCCCAAAATTCCTGATGGTGGCCCTGTGTATGCTTGTGGTTTATTATACAATGCAGCAATCCATTTCGTAAAGTGTGGGCCAAAACCCCACTTCTGTAGAGAGTATTGTAAATAGGGCCAGGAAATGGAATCAAAGGCTTTCCTGACATCAAGGGAAAGAAAGCAAGAAGGGATGCGGCAAGTTTTAGCGATATGTGCTAAAAGGACTGCTCGACGCACATTGTCACCTGCCTGGCATGTAGGCATAAAGCCTACCTGATCACAATGTATAAGATTACCTATGATTCTGTTGAGGCGAGTTGCTAATATTTTTGCTAATATTTTGATATCTAAGTTTAGAAGGGAAATGGGGTGGTAATTTGTACAGGATGTGTCATCAGAATAAGGCTTAGGGATCATACATATAATTGCCGTTAATGATTCCTGTCTAAAGGATTTACCTTCTAGTAGAACATTAAAGGCATTGGCCAAGATAGGGGAGAGGGTTTCTGTGAATGTGCGATAATATATGGCAGAGTAGCCATCGGAGCCTGGTCTTTTGTTTGTTTTGAACTCTTTAATGGTTTTAGCTACATCTTCCGCTGTGATGGGCTCATCAAGTTGACTCCTTTGGGTATTGGATACCTCAGGTAGGTTTATACGTGAAAAGAAGGAGTCAGCTTCAGTAGGATTAAATTTGTTTGCTGCCGAGTATAGAGAGGTACTTACCAATTACCTTGAATTTCTGGCTGGATGAATCAACCTGTGTGGACATAGAGAACGAGTTGTAGAAGGGGGACCCAGGATAGTCTGGAGTGAAGAAAAAATAGAAAACATGTGAGATAAGATAATATAAGGTACTTTTAGAGTAAAATTATAAAAAGATTAAAAAATTACCCGTGATAAGGGATACGACTCCCCATCAGGGGATGAGGGGTCTTCATCAAGCTCCCACATATTATGGGTGGGAAACCGAGGGAAGTGAGGTAGGGCACACGGAACGTCCGCGTGTGGGAGAAAAGCCTTATGATAAAAAAACATCATTAAGATGTACAGTTGTTAGTCTGCAAGGCACTGAGTGAATGCTGTTCTAAATGCTCCGGATGTTCCTAAAAGGGAAAAAATATGAGATGCATATGATATCTACCAACGTGAGATCAAACTTGTCTAAGGTGGAGAGGGGGGTAGGACGTGGGGGGGGGTAAGGGGAGGGGGATAGGAAGGGAGTGTGAGTTGGGAAGGGGGAAAGTGAGTATTTGGAGCTGTATCGACCCGGGTATATGTGGGTCCACTTAACTAATGTAAACATACTATTAAAACACTGGGAATACAATTGGGTGCCGCATAGATTAGCTGGTTACAGATGCTAAAATATGTTCAACCCGGTGAAGTAACAAATAACATTTTAAAGAGACATGTCTGGCTCTTGAATTTATAAAGATTGCTCAAGTCTAAATAATTCTAGATAGTTCAATGAGAACTGGCTTATTGTATACGAGTACCAGAGTATAGCATGCTATGCCTCATCGTTTTGGGTAGTAAACAACGTTCTAACCAATATTGTGCTCAGCCGGTGTGAATAAAAAGGGGTATAAACTGTTTGTATAGGTCTTAGGGTCATAAGAAGAGCTCAGAGGAGATTTATAACAGCGAGTGAACAGTGAACTTTAGATTGCATATCATAACGTGGTCTTCTGGGACTAGGTAACGTTTGGCAAAGCAACGATCTTTCAAAGATTGCTGTCAGAATAAGAGCATGGAGGAGTGTTCTGAGGAATTTTTCTGTCATCCATAGAATATTCCTGGTCCAGAGGAGGGGAGGCAAAGCGACCTCGCTTATGGGAATGTTGGTTTCCATTTCCCCCCAAGGATTGGGAAGAGTTATGTAAAGAAGAAGAAGAGGCTGATCTTCTGCGTGAAGTGGTAGTATTAGGTGGGGCATCTACCAGTTGGAGCCCTGGAGAGTGAAGTGAATGGAGAATGGGAAACCCCACTGGTAGGTAATGCTATGTTGTTGCAGCTCAACTAGCTGAGGTTTCATTACACACCTTTTGGATATTGTTAGTTGGGACAGGTCAGCAAAATTGCAGTATTTTTCTTATCAATTTTTGCATTACAGTGCATTTGGTTTCTTCCAGCCTTTTAAGCCACTCCCTGTCACCATGCACTACTGCCTAGCCAGGGTTGCATGTGAAAACACATGTGCACATTTTGGAGAAAGTTGCCATCTCATAGCAGGAATTGTCTAAACAAGGATCGACATGGAAGAATCACTGGCTATTATTTTAACCAAATCTACAGATGAGGAGAGCTATGATGTAATCGGTGTTGCTGAAACTTGGCTTCATTCCTCACATGACTGGGCTATTAATATTCCTGGCTATGCACTCTTTCGGAAAGACAGGGTAAAAAGGAAAGGTGGCGGGGTCTGTCTCTATGTGAAAAGTGATCTCAAAGCGAGTGTGAAAGAGGACCTGGTGGATGGAGAGTGGGATGAGTCTGAAGCATTATGGGTGGAACTGCATACAGATGTGCGTAGTTCAAAGTTAATCATTGGAGTTTGTTATAGACCACCCAATGTTAATGAGGAGGTGGAGACTCAGCTCCTTGCACAGATGGAAAGGGCTGCAAGGGCTGGGACGGTGAAAATAATGGGGGATTTTAACTACCCAGAAATTGACTGGAGTAATGGAACTGCTGGGACAGTTAAAGGGCAAAAATTTATAAACCTATTGCAGGACAATTTTATGGTCCAGTTTATTGAGGCCCCAACTAGGAATGATGCTCTGTTGGACCTGGTAATCTCAAACCATGCAGAGCGTATTACTAATGTTCAGATAAAGGAACACCTGGGTAGCAGTGACCATAACATGATTTCATTTGATGTTAGTTGTAAGCAAAAATCACATACGGGAAAGATAAAAACACTTAATTTCAAGAGAGCAAATTTTCCAAGGATGAGCGCTGCTCTCCAGGACTTAGACTGGGAGGGAATATTGGCATCAATGGGCACAGAACAGAAATGGGAATTCTTCAAAAAAACTGTTTGTGAACTCACTGCAAAGTATATTCCCATGGGCAATAAGTTTAAAGGCTAAAAATAAAACCTATGTGGCTCACTGCCAAAGTTAAAAAAGCTATAAACTATAAGAAAAGAGCTTTTAAAAAATATAAAAATGAGGGAACACTAGTGTCATTTAAATGTTACAAAGAATATAACAGGATATGTAAAAAGGAAATCAAGGATGCAAAAATTCAAAATGAACGACAGATTGCAAAAGATAGTAGGACAAACCCCAAAAAATTCTTCAAATATATTAATAGTAAAAAGGTCAAGTCTGAGCATGTAGGCCCTTTACAAAATAATCTAGAGTGGGTGACTGGGGACAAAGAGAAGGCTAATTTATTAAATACTTTCTTCAGTTCTGTGTATACAAAGGAGCATGGGGGAGCTCATGTCCAAAATGGGGGTGGTAGTGACACAGCCCCAAATCCACAATGGCTCAAAAGTGATGTGGTCCAGAAATATTTAGATGGAATAAAGGTGGATAAAGCACCTGGACCAGATGGCATCCACCCACGGATCCTAAAAGAATTGAGCTCTGTAATTTCAAAGCCATTGTATTTAATTTTTAGGGACTCATTATTGACAGGAATAGTACCACTGGATTGGCACAGGGCCAATGTGGTGCCTATATTTAAAAATGGAATTAAGTCTTTACCAAGTAACTATAGACCTGTTAGTTTAACTTCTATAGTTGGGAAGATACTGGAGAGATTATTAAAAGACCACATAGATGAGTTCTTGCTGGAGAAAAACTATTTAAGCAACAGACAGCATGGATTCATGAAAGACAGAAGTTGTCAGACAAACCTGATTTATTTTTATGAAGAGGTAAGTAAAACCTTGGACAGAGGTGTGGCTGTGGACGTGGTATACTTGGATTTTGCAAAAGCGTTCGATACAGTTCCCCACACACGGCTCATGTGCAAGGTAAAGTCTATAGGATTGGAAATATCAGTTTGTAAATGGATAGAAAACTGGCTAAAAGACAGAATTCAGAGAGTAGTGGTTAATGATTCTTACTCTGAATGGTCTAAGGTAGGGATGAGCTCGGTGTTCGAGTCGAACATAAGTTCGACTCGAACATCGACTGTTCGACCGTTCGACGAACATCGAATGATTTGGGCCGTTCGCGCCAAATTCGAGTGACGCGAACGGCCCACAATACACTGCGCCATCGCAGTGCAATCCCGGCGCTGTGATTGGCCAAGCATGCACTGTGACCCCGCATGCTTGGCCAATCACAGCGCCGGCAGCTAGGAGAGCCATAATTGGCCACAGGCAGGTTGCCTGTGGCCAATTATAGCTCAGGGGGTTTAGCACACGCCCCACACTATAAAAGGCCGCCAGCGCGGCGGCCTTGTGTAGTGTGTTCCGGCGCAGGGAAAGAGAAGGATAGGCAGGGACAGTGTGATATTCTTTGTGCTATTCTTGTGTGCAGGGAGAGAGAAGGATTGGCAGGGAGAGTGTCAGTGTCATATTCTTTGTTAAACCTTGTGTGCAGGGAGAGAGAATGATAGGCAGGGGACAGTGTCAGTGTCACATTCTTTGCTAAACCTTGTGTGCAGGGAGAGAGAAGGATAGGCAGGGAGAGTGTCAGTGTCATATTCTTTGATAAACCTTGTGTGCAGGGAGAGAGAAGGATAGGCAGGGAACAGTGTCAGTGTCATATTCTTTGCTAAACCTTGTGTGCAGGGAGAGAGAAGGATAGGCAGGGAGAGTGTCAGTGTCATATTCTTTGATAAACCTTGTGTGCAGGGAGAGAGAAGGATAGGCAGGGGAGAGTGTCAGTGTCATTGTTGCTAAGCCTCCTGCACATTATACACCTGAAGTTAGCCCGTATTGCTGTGTTTTCCTGGTGTGTTACACCAACAGGCATTTGCAGCACTTACAGCGGGCGGAGTGTGCCTCCTGCACATTATACACCTGAAGTTAGCCCGTATTGCTGTGTTTTCCTGGTGTGTTACACCAACAGGCATTTGCAGCACTTACAGCGGGCGGAGTGTGCCTCCTGCACATTAGACACCTGAAGTTAGCCTGTATTGCTGTGTTTTCCTGGTGTGTTACACCAACAGGCATTTGCAGCACTTACAGCGGGCGGAGTGTGCCTCCTGATCATATTACACCTGAAGTTAGCCCGTATTGCTGTGTTTTCCTGGTGTGTTACACCAACAGGCATTTGCAGCACTTACAGCGGGCGGAGTGTGCCTCCTGCACATTATACACCTGAAGTTAGCCTGTATTGCTGTGTTTTCCTGGTGTGTTACACCAACAGGCATTTGCAGCACTTACAGTGGGCGGAGTGTGCCTCCTTATCATATTACACCTGAAGTTAGCCCGTATTGCTTTGTTTTCCTGGTGTGTTACACCAACAGGCATTTGCAGCACTTACAGCGGACGGAGTGTGCCTCCTGCACATTATACACCTGAAGTTAGCCTGTATTGCTGTCTTTTCCTGGTGTGTTACACCAACAGGCATTTGCAGCACTTAAAGCAGGCGGAGTGTGCCTCCTGATCATATTACACCTGAAGTTAGCCCGTATTGCTGTGTTTTCCTGGTGTGTTACACCAACAGGCATTTGCAGCACTTACAGCGGGCGGAGTGTGCCTCCTGATCATATTACACCTGAAGTTAGCCCGTATTGCTGTGTTTTCCTGGTGTGTTACACCAACAGGCATTTGCAGCACTTACAGCGGGCGGAGTGTGCCTCCTGCACATTATACACCTGAAGTTAGCCTGTATTGCTGTGTTTTCCTGGTGTGTTACACCAACAGGCATTTTCAGCACTTACAGCGGGCGGAGTGTGCCTCCTGCACATTATACACCTGAAGTTAGCCCGTATTGCTGTGTTTTCCTGGTGTGTTACACCAACATGCATTTGCAGCACTTACAGCAGGCGTAGTGTGATTCCTGCAAAATATACTCCTGAAGCTAGGCCTTATTGCTGGTTTTCCCATCTCCCTGCAGGCCATTAGAATGTCTGGAAGGCAAACAAGGAGAGGCAGACAGTCAGGAGCCAATAAAAGAGGGCAAGCAGGCTCTGTGTCTAGAGACAACAGTGCTGGTCGTGGACACGGTGCATCGCCATCAGCACGTGGCCATGGGACACGCTTGTCCTTCTTTTCGGCAGCTGGACGTGTTGAGCCGCATCTTGCCGAAGACTTGGTAGAGTGGATGACCAAGCCCTCCTCATCCTCCTCATCCTCTCTCACCCAGGCTCCGGGTACTTGCAAAGCAGCTGCCAAAGCGTCCTCTTCCCTGGTATCAATGTCATCATCAGTCACTCCTTCCCTAGACCAACCATGTCCTCCTGAGGAGTCCCCCGAACTGTTTGAGCACAGTGTTGGGTACATGCTCCAGGAGGATGCCCAGCGTTTCGAAGGGTCTGATGATGATACCCAGCTAGAGGAAGACAGTAGCGTGAGAGCCGAGAGAGGGGATGCTCAAGAAGGACACCAATCTGGCAGTCATGTTCCAGCAGCTGCAGCATACTGCCAGATTGGCTCCAGTGATGAGGAGGGAGGGGATGATGAGGTCACTGACTCCACGTGGGTGCCTAATAGGAGAGAGGAGGAGGAGGAGGAGGATGAGGAGGAGGCACATCTCCAACGAGGCAGGATGCCCTCGGGGGGCCAGCGTAAGGGCAGCACACCGACGGAATCACACCGCAGAGCTCCGCCTGTGCAGGGCGCTGCCTCTGCCCGTTATTCAAAAAGTTCTTTGGTGTGGGCCTTTTTTGAGTCGAGTGCATCAGATCGCACAGCTGCTGTTTGCAACATATGTCTCAAGTGTATATCGCGTGGCCAAAACATCACCCGCTTGGGCACCACATGCTTGACCAGACATATGTTGACCTGCCATGTAGCTCGTTGGCAAGCCTACCTTAAAGACCCACACCAAAGAACAAAGCGGACCTCTCCTTGCACCGCATCAGCTGGGATCTCCAACCCCACTATACCTTCAGTGCTCTCTGAAACCTGCACTGAGAGGAATGAAGGTGTAGAATTAGGTGTGTCACAGCCAAGTACTTGCGGGCACTCTGCTAGCAGTACACCGACGTCCGATTCTAGCAGGCAAATTTCCCTGCCCCAGCTTCTGGACCGTTGAAAGAAGTTCACTCCCAGCCATCCACATGCCCAGCGGTTGAATACTAGCTTGGCTAAATTGCTAGCGCTTCAACTGCTGCCTTTTCAGTTGGTAGACTCGGCCCCCTTCCGTGAGTTTGTGCAATGTGCGGTTCCTCAGTGGCAGGTTCCTAAACGCCACTTTTTCTCACGGAAGGCGATTCCGGCTCTCTACCGGCATGTGGAAGGCAATGTCTTGGCCTCGCTGGACAGGGCGGTCAGCGGTAAGGTGCATATTACCGCTGACTCATGGTCCAGCAGGCATGGACAGGGACGTTACCTTTCTTTCACGGCCCATTGGGTCACTCTTTTGGCAGCTGGGAAGGATGCAGGACAAGGTGCAGTAGGGTTGGAGGTTGTTCCACCGCCACGCCTCCAAAATGCTACTTCTGGTTGTGACACATCTCTCTCCCCCACCCCCTCCTCTTCTTCTTCCTCCCTGGCCTCTTCCTGTGCTTTGTCCTCGGAACCAGCGGTGCTCCGTAGGCGTTCAAGGGGCTACGCAAGTACGCAGGCAAAAAGATGCCATGCCGTGCTTGCGCTGGTGTGTTTGGGGGACAGGAGCCACACTGGGGCAGAGGTTCTGTCTGCTCTGCAGGGGCAGGCCGAGAGGTGGTTGACGCCATGCCAGCTTAAGCCAGGAATGGTGGTTTGCGACAATGGCACCAACCTCCTCTCCGCCCTCCGACAGGGACAACTGACCCATGTGCCCTGTGTGGCTCACGTCCTTAACCTGGTGGTGCAGCGGTTCTTGGGCAGGTACCCGGGCTTACAGGATGTCCTGAGGCAGGCCAGGAAAGTCTGTGTGCATTTCCGCAGATCTTATAATGCCAGTGCTCGCCTGGCTGAGCTGCAAAAGGAGTTGAACCTGCCCAAGAACCGCCTTATATGTGACATGCCCACCAGGTGGAACTCAACGTTGGCCATGCTGCAGTGGCTGCACACGCAGCAGAGGGCCATCAATGAGTACCTGTGCGACTACGGCACCAGGACAGGGTCAGGGGAGCTCGGGTTTTTTTCACCACGCCAGTGGGGCATGATCAGGGATGCATGCACTGTCCTGGCACCATTTGAGGAGGCCACGAGGATGGTGAGCAGTGACAGTGCATGCATCAGTGACACTGTACCTCTTGTCCACCTGTTGGAACATACGCTGCGTGGAATAATGGACAGGGCACTTGAGGCAGAACAGAGGTAGGAAGAGGAGGACTTCCTTGCCTCTCAAGGCCCCCTTTACCCAGACAGTGTTCCTTCTGTCCCACCCATCGCACAGGAAGAGGAGGAGGAGGAGGAGGATTGTGTCAGCATGGAGGTGGAGCCTGGCACTCAGCATCATCAGCAGCAGTTTTTTAGGGATGATTTACCGTCCCAAGAAACCAGTGGACTTGTACGTGGCTGGGAGGAGGTGGCTGCGGATCATGTCGTCCTTAGTGACCCAGAGGACTCCGGACCGAATGCCTCAGCTAACCTACGCTGCATGGCCTCCCTGATCCTGCAAAGTCTGCGGAAGGATCCTCGTATTCTTCGGATCAAGGAGAGGGACCATTACTGGCTGGCCACTCTCCTTGATCCACGGTACAAGGGTAAGGTTGCGGACTTTATCTTACCGTCGCAGAGGGAGCAGAGGATGAGATAACTCCGGGAGGCCTTGCAGAAAGGTCTGTGCAACGCGTTCCCAGAGACTGGGAGGTTACAAACTCCTGGTCCTGGACAACGAGTTGCTGAGGCTTCGGTCAGTCAAAGAAGGAGCGGTGGGGAAGGTGGCCGTCTGACCGATGCGTTCAGACAATTCTTTAGTCCGCAGCCCCAAGGTATGATCGGTTCCAGCAACCATCGCCAGCGTCTGATATACATGGTGCAGGAATACCTAGGGGCAAGGTCAGACTTGGACACCTTCCCCACCGAAAATCCTCTGGCTTACTGGGTCTTGAGGATGGATCACTGGCCAGAGCTTGCACAGTATGCAATTGAGCTACTGGCCTGTCCTGCATCCAGCATTCTTTCAGAGCGCACATTCAGTGCTGCTGGAGGATTTGTCATGGATCACAGGGTGCGCCTGTCCACCGATTCGGTTGATCGACTGACCTTCATAAAGATGAACCAGTCTTGGATCACCACCAGCTACCAAACACCTGAAACTGATATAACAGACTAATTTATTTTCAAATGTCACATCCCTTCAAGACTGATGCTGATGCTGAGAGACTGTCCTGTTATGTTGACTGACTATCCTCCTCCTCCTCAATGATCCGATTGATGATGATAGCTTGGAAGAACATTTTTGTTTCTGGGTGCCGCCACCAGTGGCTAAGGCCCAATTTTTCAGCCCCTGTTTAACAGGGGCATGTAATTACAATTTTTTATGCAATGCTTTGCAGCAGGGCTCATTCCTGCACTCCAACTAGAGTATCTGGGAGAGGTTGCAGTGCCGTGGCACCAGCACCAGTGGCTAAGGCCCAATTTTTCAGCCTGAGTTTAACAGGGGCGTGTTATTACAATTTTTTATGCAATGCTTTGCAGCAGGGCTCATTCCTGCACTCCAACTAGAGTATCTGGGAGAGGTTGCAGTGTCGTGGCACCAGCACCAGTGCCTAAGGCCCAATTTTTCAGCCCCTGTTTAACAGGGGCGTGTAATTACAATTTTTGATGCAATACTTTGCAACAGGGCTCATTGCTGTGCTCCAAGTACAGTATCTGTGAGGGGTTGCAGTGTTGTAGCACCAGTGCCTAAGGCCCAATTTTCCTGCCCCTGTTTAACAGGGGCATGTAATTACAATTCTTGATCGAATAATTCACAGCAGGGCCCATTCCTGCGCCCACCAAGAGTAACTGTGAGGGCTCACAGTGTTGTGGCAACACCAACATGTAAGGGGCAAATTTCAGCTGAGTATATACGGCAGACCCCTACTTTCAAACATCCAACTTACAAATGACTTCTCCTTGCAAACGGAAGGATACAACAGGAAGTGAGAGGAAATCTACCCCTAGGAAGGCAAATTCTCTCCTGTAAGAGTTAATATGGGAAAAAAAGTGTCTCCTCTCCACTGATGCTTTATCACCAATTCTTGTTTCAATAAAAACCCCAAATTTTCAAAAAACATTTGTCATTAGGACGGAAAGTGAGGTGAACTGTTATGAACAGGTGCACACTGCACAGACAGCAAAACAAATGTTACAGGGGTGATAACCCTTCCCTATGTTTTCCAAAAAGCTTAAAAATAGATTTTTGGGCTGGAGCTACAACTAAACAATGTACCTGTTCAAAATTACAAACAGATTCTACATAAGAACAGACCTACAGTCCCTGTCTTGTATGCACCGCCTGTATACGGCTGTTCAGAGTATATAGGGCCTTTTTTATATTGTGTGCGGGGTTCCCCTTAATATCCATACAAGACCCAAAGGGGCTGGTAATGGGCTGGGGTGGGGGGGGGGGGTGTGATGGGGTAGCTATGCCATTTCTCTTAAAGATTTTCATCCATATTACCGGGACCAGACATTACATTAAAGCCGCAAGCAGTTTTAAATGGCTTTTTTTCCTTTAGAAATGTAATTTTGTGCAGGGACAGTTCTAAACACGGGAAACACGTGGTACTTCACAGGCATACTTTAGACACCCCCCAGGTACGATATTTAAAGGAATATTTGACTTTTTTTTTTTCACTTTATGCATCATTAAAATGACTGCTCCCGAAAAACGTCCGTTTTTAAAACTTCTTTTTGCATTGATACATGTCCCCTGGTGCAGAACCCGGGTTCCCAAACCCTTTTTAGGAGAATAACATGCATAATAGTCGTTATAGTTAGCACTTTAGATTTCGAACGTTCGCATCCATTGTATTTAATAGGGCTCTAAAGTTCGTGCGAACTTTCGGTCCGTTCGCGGGTTCTGGTGCGAACCGAACCCGGGGGTGTTCGGCTCATCACTAGTCTAAGGTTATCAGTGGTGTACCCCAAGGTTCAGTGCTGGGACCCTTACTTTTTAATAACTTTATAAATGATATTGGGTCTGAGATCAAAAGTAACATTTCTGTCTTTGCAGATGACACCAAGCTATGCAGTGGAATAACGTCCTTACAGGATGTCGCCAATTTACAAGCCAACCTCAATGCTCTGTCTAATTGGGCGACTATGTGGCAGATGAGGTTTAATGTTGATAAATGTAAAGTTATGCACTTGGGGGCTAAGAATATGAATGCATCATACATACTAGGGGGAGTAAGACTGGGGGGATCCATAGTGGAGAAGGATCTGGGGGTTTTGGTAGATCATAAGCTCAATAATGGCATGCAATGCCAAGCTGCGGTTTCCAAAGCGAGCAAAGTCCTTTCTTGTTATAAGAGAGGTATGGTCTCCAGAGAGAGAGATATCATTTTGCCCCTGTTCAAATCCTTAGTAAGACCTCATCTGGAATATGCAGTTCAGTTTTGGGCCCCAGTTCTCAAAAAGGATATTGGGGAACTGGAGAAAGTGCAGAGAAGGGCAACCAAACTGATAAGAGGCATGGAGGAGCTCAGCTATGAGGAAAGATTAGAGGAACTGAATTTATTCACTCTTGAGAAGAGGAGATTAAGGGGGGATATGATCAACATGTACAAATACATAAGGGGTCCATATAGTGAACTTGGTGTTGAGTTATTTACTTTTCGGTCAACACAAAGGACAAGGGGACACTCTTTGCGTCTAGAGGAAAAGAGATTTCACCTCCAAATACGGAGGGGTTTCTTCACAGTAAGAGCTGTGAAAGTGTGGAATGGACTCCCTGCAGAGGTGGTTCTGGCCATCTCGGTAGCTTGCTTTAAGAAGGGCCTGGATTCTTTCTTGAATGTACACAATATAACTGGGTACTGACATTTATAGGTAAAGTTGATCCGGGGAATATCCGATTGCCTCTCGGGGGATCAGGAAGGAATTTTTTCCCCTGCTGTAGCAAATTGGATCATGCTCTGCTGGGGTTTTTTGCCTTCCTCTGGATCAACAGTGGGTATAGAATTGGGTATATGGGATTGTACTATATTTATTTTATTTATTTTTTTTATTATTTTTTTATGGTTGAACTGGATGGACTTGTGTCTTTTTTCAACCTGACTAACTATGTAACTATGTAGCTATGTAACTATGACAATAGACTTTTTGAAAATACATTGATGTGTTTAAGGAAATGAGATTAAAGTGACAGGGTTTTTCACTTAATTCTTAAAGCGGAGGTCCAGCCTTTTTATGTTTATTAAAAGTCAGCAGCTACAAAAAGTTTTTCTTTTGGTGATATTTGATCACCTCTGCGGTTCTTATTTTTTGCGCTATAAACAAAAATAGAGCGACAATTTTGAAAAAAATGCAATTTTTTACTTTTTGCTATAATAAATATCCCCAAAAAATCTATAAAAAAACAAAATTTTTCCACAGTTTAGGTCGATACGTATTCTTCTACATATTTTTGGTAAAACAAATTGCAATAAGCGTATATTGATTGGTTTGCGCAAAAGTTATAGTGTTTACAAAATAGGGGATAGATTTATTGCATTTTTATTTATTTGAATTTTTTTACTAGTAATGGCGGCGATCTGCGATTTTTATTGTGACCGTGACATTGCGACGGACATATCGGACACTTTTGACACATTTTTGGGACTATTCATGTTTATACAGCGATTAGTACTATAAAACTGCACTGATTACTGTATAAATGTGACTGTCAGGGAAGGGGTTATCACTAGGGGGCGCTGAAGGGGTTAAATATGTTCCCTAGTGAGTGATTCTAACTGTAGGGGGAGGGGACTCACAAGGGGAGGAGACCGATGTGTGTTCCTCTGTACTGGGAACACACATCGGTCTCCTCACCTCTGACAGGACATGGATCTGTGTGTTTACACACACAGATCCATGGTCCTGCTGTGATTGCGGGCAATCGCGGGTGCCCGGCAAACATTGCATTGCGGGTCCCGAGCGATGCCACGGGCACGCGCGCATGCCCCCTAGACGGACGGGAAGCGCAGGACGTCATATGACGTCCACACAGGATGGGAGATCCCATCTGTGGACGTCATTTGACAATGGGTGGGACCTGAAGTGGTTAAGAAGGGAGAAGTAGGGAGTAGCGGGAGAGTGCCCTGCCATTCTAGGCTATAAGGCTGTGTATTTCTATTGATGCATACAGTGTGGGGGAAAACACTGAGTCCCTTCATGCAAGGGTGGCTCCGATCTCTTGTAGCATTGTCAGGGCTGCGTTCAGCCCTTCCTTCTCTGTTCTGGTAGCTCAGCTGTCAGCTAATTGCCAGCTTCCATCTCTCCAGTTATCCACCTGTTGATGATCCGCTCGTCAGCTGCCTACTTAAGGACTTCCAGTTAATTTGCTCTTCGCCTTCGCCTGTGTTAACATCACTACAGACTTTCTCCTGTGTTCCAGTTGAAGACCTGCTTGACTACATTCCCTCCGTGTACGAGATGCAAGATGTGCAGAACATCCAAAACTTTGAAAACCTCCACCTTTACCTCGCATACTACCTCCCAAGAATACAATATATCTGACTTCATAACCTGCGGCACTATAGGGGTCATTTACCTCTTACGGTGTCCGTGTGGTTTTCAGTATATTGGAAGGACCACCCGTGCCCTTAAAATAAGGATAGGGGAACACCTGTCCAATATACGTAGGGGTTTCAGAAAACACAGTGTATCATGGCATTTTCGTCAGTACCACAACAGAGATCCCTCAGTACTGGAAGTAGTGGGCATTGAGAAGTATGTGCCACACTGGAGAGGTGACAACCTGAAACGTCAGATCTCACGTAGAGAGACTAGGTGGATTTTTGATATGCGGTGTTATAGCCCCTGGGGCCTTAACATCGAATGGGACATCAATTGTTATATTAACCACTTGTCCCCCGCCCACTGTCAATTGACGGCGGGCAGAGGATACTCTCGTTCTGGGAGGACGTCATATGACGTCCTCCCTTTAAAACGAGCTAGGAGGCGCGCGCTCACCGCCAGCGGCGTGCGCGCGCCCGCCGCGTTCACAAGGCCCCGGTGCGCGTGCCCGGCGGCCGCGATTGCCGCCGGGCACCCGCGATTGCCCGGGAAACGAGCAGGAAAGTGGATCTCTGTGTGTAAACACAGAGATCCACGTCCTGTGAGGGAGAGGGGACCGATGGTGTGTCCCTTGTACATAGGGACAACCATCGGTCACCTCCCCCAGTCAGTCACCTCCCCCCACAGTAAGAACACATTAAGGGAACATATTTAACCCCTTCCCGCCCCCTAGTGGTTAACCCCTTCCCTGCCAATCACATTTATACAGTAATCAATGCATTTTTATAGCAGGGATCGCTGTATAAACGTGAATGGTCCCAAAAATTTGTCAAAAGTGTCCGATGTGTCTGCCGCAATATCGCAATCACAATAAAAAATCGCAGATCGCCGCCATTACTAATAAAAAAATAAAAAAATAAAAATGCTATAAATCTATCCCCTATTTTGTACACGCTATAACTTTTGCGCAAACCAATCAATACGCGCTTATTGCGATTTTTTTTTTTACCAAAAATATGTAGAAGAATACGTATTGGCCTAAACTGAGGAAAATTTTATAAAAAAAAAAAATGGGTATTTATTATAGCAAAAAGTAAAAAATAGTGTTTTTTTCCAAACTGGACGCTCTTCTTTTGTTTATAGCGCAAAAAATAAAAACCGCAGAGGTGATCAAATACCACCAAAAGAAAGCTCTATTTGTGGGAAAAAAAAGGACACAAATTTCGTTTGGGAGCCACGTCGCACGACCGCGCAATTGTCATTCAAAGTGTGACAGCGCTGAAAGCTGAAAAATGGCTTGGGCAGGAAGGGGGTTTTCGTGCATAGTAGAGAAGTGGTTAATAACAGTTGATGGGTCTCATTATAATCACCCGTCTCACTTATAGTGTCCCTTTTTTCATCTTATTCCTATGACCCTTTATGTGCATCTACGTATGTATATGTGTGCCCACATATATTTTTGCGTGCATATATATATATATTTATATGTGTTCTTCCCCGCAGTTCTGTAGTTCCTTCCTATGCGGCCATCCCCTTTTTCCTTTCCCCCTTCCTGGTTTTGGCGCACTCAGATATGCACTGGGCTTGTGATAGGGGTTTTTGTCTCTCTTTTTTTACAAGGAAATTTATAGGAGACAGGGAACATGGTCTGGGGGCTCTTTTTTCAATATAGAAAAATATGAAAAGTAAGAAATTATTCTTCATAATTTAATTTTATAAATTCAGTTTTTTAATCTCTTAGTTTTAGTTTGACATATGGGGATATATGTATGTAGTAATGTTTGATTTTTATATCAAGTATTATGTTTTTTGTTTTATATGTATATACTTTTTGTTTAACCCTCTCAGTGCCCGTTTTGCGTTACGGACATTTTGTGGGTGAGCAGAAGAGTATTAGTTATTCTTAATGTATGAATTAATGATGCGGGTATAGATATTTTTGAGCAGGGTTGCTAGCAATGTTTAGTGGCATTTTTTCTATAAGGTATTTAGTTGCCACCGCTGCTCTATTAATATATGTTTTCTTAAAAACACATTTGTTATTATATATATATATATATATATATTCTTTATGTTTTTATGTTTACTAATTTTTTAGGATAACATGGGAAGATTCCCGCATATGTATATATGTCATGTGGATAAAACTTGCATGGTAGGGGCACAGTAGGTATCTAATATTCTCTGTGCGCCTGCCATGTAGTTAGTTTTGTGCGCCGTGGAACCGATGAAATACATCGAGACTTCCGGTGTCACTCTCCTGCTCTTCGCAATATAAGTGTGGTGAGTGACGTCCTGGTCTAAGCCTCCTTTCCCAGACGACGCCTCTTACGCCGCGTAGGGTGGAGCTCAGGACCCTGACGTCACCACGCCCCCAGCTGACTGGCTGCCGCCACAGCGGGGTTTCAGTGCTCTTTTGAAAATTTTGTTTTTTTCTCCATATGGATGTCAGTTTACCCATTTTAAGAATAAAGGGTACTTCGTTTTTTACATGCTGCACCATGAAGTCTTCTTATTTTCTCTTCTAAATTGGTATCCTTTACATCGTATGAGCGTGCCTGCAGTCACAAGGCAAACCAGGAGTCGGAGTTTCAACGAGTGGAGTGAGGACACAGAGGACTGCATCGCTGACATCTTATTCGGTGTAGTTGCTGAGCCCTTTTGGTCCCTGTAATAGGGACCCACCTGGTCTGGTAAGCCTCCTGTCTATACATCTTGATTGAAGTATATTCCAACTTTTGAAGATCTGTCATCACTTTGATACATGCTGGCTGGCTCTGCATCATCTATGGACTTTTTCTTTGTTTGTTTGTTTATGGTTTTATTGCTTCTCCTACTGCCGTGAGAGTCAGGCAGTTGAAGCTTATGGACTTCCTTGGTGTGTTTATATACTCACTTAGTAGGGAAAAATTTTTTGTTTAATTTTTTTTGTTTAATATTTTTTATATATATATAAAAAAAAATAAAAAAATTTGTGTGTTAGTTCATACATATATCACTTTTTGGCACGTTGGTCGCCACTTATACGGTTGCGCATTTATTATTTATTTTTGTACATTCCCTCTGGCTACAGATCCTGCTTGCTGGACTCTACCTTTATCCCTGGCACTTGGACATTGGCTTGGCTGACTACCCGCTCCAGTTACTGAACCCTGGCTTGTTTTACTATGCTTACTCTGTTTACCTTTTTATTTTTATTATTAAACAAGTGTGATTTAACTGTACTTCTGTCTCAGTCTGATTCATGGTTCCTGACAGTAGGCGAAGGTCATGACTTCAAAAGGTGCAGCCAATCCACTTGTTGATAATATTTTTTCCAGATTGGATGACCTGGATCACCGCATTGATCGGGTTGCTCCGGTAATCCCTGTACAGGCAGACCCTGCTGCTGCTCCAGCCTCTGTGCAGGCACCCGCCTCGAGTATTTCCTCTTTAAGAGGTACGTCTGGTTCCGCTCCACTTCCCCAGCGATTTGGGGGCGATCCAGTCCAATGCAGAGGTTTTCTCAACCAGGTTGAAATATATTTTGAGATGCTGCCCCAGGCGTTTCCCACGGACAGAAGCAAAGTAGGTTTCGTGATATCTTTGCTTTCTGAGAGAGCCTTGGCCTGGGCAAACCCTCTATGGGAGACGCAAAAACCCGTGGTCCTGAGTTATCCAGAATTTGTGGCTTCCTTCAAAAGGGTATTTGACGTTCCTGCACGCTCCGCTTCTGCAGCCAAGTGCCTCATTTCCATCAAACAGAGTACGAGAACTGTTGCCGATTACGCCATTGAATTCCGTACTCTGGCAGCAGAGGTTGCGTGGAACAATGAGGCCCTCGTGGCTGCGTTTTCTCATGGTCTCTCGGATAACATCAAAGATGAGATAGCAGCCCGAGATATACCCACTGAGCTGGAGAGGTTGATCACATTTGCCACCCTCATTGACTCCAGACTCAGAGAGAGACTCTCTCTTAAGGAGCGCTTGCGGAAGCCTCCTGTACGTTTGTCTCCGAGCTTTGCAGTCCCACCCTTGCCTCCCTCACCTCCCATGCCTCCTGGTATCGAGTCAGTCTGTGAAGATGAACCCATGCGCTTGGGCTTCACGCATCTCTCTGCGGATGAGAGAGCCCTTAGGAGGAGAGAGAAATTGTGCCTTTATTGTGGCCAGGCCGGTCACTTTTTGAAGTCTTGTCCTACCCATCCTGGGAATACCCGAACCTTGAGGTCCTGTCATGGACAGACCCTAGGTGGCGTTGTTTCGTCTCCAGTTGCCCAGAAGGATAAGCCCCTGGTTTCGGTTACCCTGTCGTGGGCTGAGTTGTCCGTCGAGATACAGGCCCTAATCAACCCTGGGGCTGCAGGCCTGTTCATTGATGCTGCCTTTGTGTCTAAGCACTCGATCCCGCTGCAGCTGCGTGACACTCCACTTGCCATTGAGGCTCTTGACGGGAGACCTCTACAGCCTGCCCATGTGACTCATGAGACGGTTCCATTGTCCATGGCCGTAGGGGCTCTTCACCATGATATAATCCAATTTCAAGTTATTTCCTCACCTAAGTTTCCGCTGGTTATTGGTTATCCTTGGTTACAGAGGCACAACCCGTCCTTTGATTGGCTCCGTGCTGAGGTTCTGTCCTGGTTGCCACAGTGCAGTGAGAGATGCTTCCAGAAGGTAGCCAAGGCTCTGTGCATCTCTTCACTCTCCTCCCCGCCGGAGGAGTATCGCGATTTTTGCGATGTCTTTGACAAGGGTCAAGCCGGTACGTTGCCTCCACACCGGTCGTATGATTGCACAATTGACCTTCAACCTGGTGCCATACCCCCTCGTGGCCAGGTTTACCCTTTGTCGGTCTTGGAGGATAAAGCCATGGAGGAGTATGTTACAGACGCACTTTCTCGAGGTTTCATCCGCAAATCCTCATCTCCTGCCGGTGCTGGTTTCTTTTTCGTAAAGAAGAAGAGTGGTGAACTGAGACCTTGTATCGATTATAGGGGTCTCAATCGTTTCTCCATTAAGAATGCCTATCCGATCCCGTTGATTACGAAGTTGTTTGACCGCCTCAAGGGAGCAACGGTCTTCACGAAGCTTGATTTGAGAGGAGCATACAATCTCGTCAGGATTAAGCAGAGTGAGGAGTGGAAAACTGCGTTTAATACCAGAACAGGTCATTATGAGTACCTTGCAATGCCTTTTGGCCTCTGTAATGCTCTGGCAGTTTTCCAGGAGTTTATTAAAGATGTCCTCCAAGATTTGTTGCAATTATGTGTGGTGGTCTATCTCGATGATATCCTCATATTTTCCAAGTCCCTGGAGAGCCACCACACAGATGTCTGTCGAGTGCTACAAAAACTAAGAGAGAACAAGCTCTATTGTAAGCTGGAGAAGTGTGAATTCCATTCCACGGCTGTTTTTTTGATGGACCTGCTGTCCTACAGTGGCCTCGACCTGTGGGTTTACGTCCTCTGCAGCGTTTTCTTGGCTTTGCCAACTATTATCGGAAGTTTATTCGTAAATTCTCCTCTCTGGTCAAGCCCCTGACTGATATGACCAGAAAGGACGGTAACCCACAGACTTAGTCTCCAGTGTCCATTAAGGCTTTTGAGAGTCTTAAAACTACCTTTGTTTCTGCTCCTGTGTTGGCACATCCTGATCCTACGTTGCCTCTTATCCTTGAGGTTGATGATTCTGAGACTGGTGTTAGTGCTCTTCTGTCTCAACGTCCTAGCTCTGACAGCGCTATGCATCCATGTGGGTACTTTTCCAAGAAATTGTCACCTGCGGAGTGCAATTACGAGATTGGTGACAGGGAGCTTTTGGCGATCATTTTAGCCCTGAAAGAATGGAGACATCTCCTTGAAGGTACCACTGTGCCGGTGCTCATTCTTACTGACCATAAGAATCTCACATTCTTGTCTGAGGCTAAGCGCCTTTCTCCCAGAAGGGCGAGATGGGCACTTTTCTTGACGAGTTTCAATTACATTGTCTCATTCTTACAAGGTACTAAGAATGTAAGGGCTGACGCCTTGTCACGACAATTTTCCTCCACTTCCAAGATGGAGTCGGTTCTGGTTCCTGTGATTCCTCCTGATCGTATTCTGGCTACGGTTCACACCAATCTCACTTCTCCTTTGGGAGACAAAATTCTGGCTGCTCAGGTCGATGCTCCTCCTGAGAAACCTTGTGATCACTGCTTTGTACCCGAGAGTCTCCGTACTGCTGTGCTCCAGACTTATCATTCTCCCAAGGCTGCTGGCCACCCTGGGAAGAATCAACTTTGTTGGGCTATTTCCCAACAATTCTGGTGGCCTAGTCTACGTGCTGATGTAACCGCCTTCGTAGCTGCCTGTTCCGTGTGTGCTCAGAGTAAGACTCCACGACACCTTCCAGTGGCCCTCCTACAACCCATACCCTATGGTGAGAGGCCCTGGACCCACCTGTCTATGGATTTCATTGTGGAGTTACCCAACTCCCAGGGCAACACAGTTATCCTTATGGTGGTAGACCGGTTCTCGAAAATGTCCCACTGTATTCCACTTAAGAAGTTGCCTACATCTATGGAACTGGCTTCCATTTTTGCTCGGGAGATCTTTCGCTTACATGGCCTACCCAAGGTCATTGTCTCAGACAGGGGAAGTCAGTTTGTGTCCCGGTTCTGGTGAGCTTTTTGTGCACAGTTGGGAATTCAGCTTGCTTTCTCCTCTGCGTATCACCCGCAGTCTAATGGGGCCGCAGAACGAGACAATCAGTCCTTGTAGCAATTCCTGCGTTGCTATATTTCTGACCATCACAACAACTGGTCAGACCTCTTACCATGGGCGGAGTTTGCTCACAATAGCGCTCTGAATTCTGCTTCCCGTTTGTCCCCGTTTATGGCGAATTATGGTTTCCAACCTTCCATGTTGCCTGACTCGTTTGTTCCTCAGAGTATCCCTGCGTTAGAGGAACATCTCCGTGGTCTTCATCCACTTGGGTACAAGTCCAGGAGGCTTTGCGACAGGCTAACGAGAGGTACAGACTCCATGCTGACCGCAGACGCCTGCCTGCGCCTTCCTACCAGGTCAGGGACAGGGTCTGGCTGTCATCTCGCAACCTCCGACTTCGTGTTCCTTCTCTGAAGTTTGCATCTCGGTTTATTGGGCCTTTCCGTATCCTTCGCAGGATAAATCCAGTGGCTTACGCGTTGGACCTTCCTTCTAGTATGCGCATATCTAATGTGTTTCATGTCTCCTTATTGAAACCTTTGGTCTGCAACCGTTTTACCACCTCAGTGCCACGTTCTCACCCTATACAGGTTGAGAACCATGAGGAGTATGAAGTACAGTCCATTGTTGACTCCCGTAGGTTCCGTGGGCGCATACAGAACCTGGTGCATTGGAGGGGGTACGGTCCGGAGGAACGCTCTTGGGTCCCATCCTCGAACGTACATGCCCCTGTCCTCCTCTGTGATTTCCATAGACGTTTTCCCCTCAAGCCTGGTGGTCCTCCGAGGGGGAGGGGTCATTGAGGAGGGGGTACTGTCAGGGCTGCATTCAGCCCTTCCTTCTCTGTGCTGGTAGCTAAGCTGTCAGCTAATTGCCAGCTTCCATCTCTCCAGTTATCCACCTGTTGATGATCCGCTCGTCAGCTGCCTACTTAAGGACTTCCAGTTCATTTGCTGTTCGCCTTCGCCTGTGTTAACATTACTACAGACTTTCTCCTGCGTTCCAGTTGAAGACCTGTGTAGCGGGGTATCGGTTTCACCCGCAAGACTACAGTTCTCATCAAGTTTTGAGGCACCCAGGGTGCATTTCCCCGCACAAGGACTGCTGGGGTGGACTTTAAAAGGGGAAGGAGGAGCTTCGGGCTTCCCTTTGGAACGCCGCCCTCCTTGCAAGAGGATCCCCTGCACTTTCTCTGCTGCGCGTGTTAGGCCTGAAGCCTGGGCCTCGCACTTTGTTCCAGAGAGCCTTCCGTTCCGCCAAGGAGCCTGCGGAGCATCCGATCCACCTGAGGTGCCATCATCTTCTGGAGGTCCGAAGACCTGGTGCATCGTGGGCACTGTGAAGCCACTCACATTAGCGGAGGAACCGGACGGGAGTCGGTCCGGTCTGGGTGAGAGAGCGCCAGCTCAGAACCACATCCAAATAACTTTGTTGCCTATTAACTTTGTCTAGGCCCATCATTGATCGCAGTTATACTTTGGAGAGACTGTTATGCTGAACTGAGTTTGTCAGTCTCTCCAGCTTTGCCAAGTTAGCGATTATCTGCAACCCCTTGTTGGATTACAATTTGTTTTCTCTATGTGCACCACCGACAGTTGCTAGCGAAGACTCTTCAACTAACTATACCCCAAAGTTATAGTCAGGCCTGACTGGGTAGTATAGGACATTGCTGGGCGCCATTTTTTTTTATGCTCACGAGGGAGGATAGCTGCAGCGGGGCTAAAGTGTATTCATTGCATTATTGAATGTCATACCCTTTTTATGTGCACACCTATATTGCAGGGATCTGCATAAGATATTGTAACCAAATTACCGTTTAACATTTTTGCCTTAAGTGTCACTTAGTGTCAGATCTGTCCACCGCAATGTCGCAGTCCCGCTAAAAATCGCTGATCACCTCTGTAACGGCACCCCAAATACGAAGGGGGTTAACGCCGTATAAGATGTTCCCTCTCCTGGACACCCACTCGCTACCAATCTTCCACAGCCAGGCGACCCTTTCCCATAGGATTAATCCTTCCAGAAGAAACGAGGCGTACTCTGTCTCTTCCAGGATCGAATGACTTTTATTGAGAAACATTGTAACTTTTATATACATCTAACACACATTAGTTTAACATGAACAATGGCCCAGCTCCACCCACACATTACAAGGCTCAACACATTATTTTGACGTCTGTTAGGAGACAACAGACTTTAATAATCCTCTTTAAGTTTGAATGACTATGCATGACCTTTATAGTCACCAGACTGTCTGATACTTTACAATACACACAAGGACAGACTTAATTTCCCCCAATCCACATCACCACAAACAATGAACAGGTCTTCTAGAAGCTGGAATTCATTAACATTACACTAGACAGGTGATTGAGGCTGAACACCTCAGTATCTCTTAATTAACATGTTGAGTTCAGAAACAGTAAATAGTCCTTTACAGATATCCTTGGGGATATGGTGGATAAATATTACAGACCCATTTTAGGTAGCCCAAGATATATTTCTTAATGTTCATTATTACCTGGCTCACCCTGTGTCCAAAGTGACCCTCCTGTCACACATCTCCCCTTTCGGCAGGAGACTAACAGAGGAGGCGACCCCAGACGGGTTGACTCCGAAGTTAGTCCATAGGTCCATTCCTCTAATGCCGGTATCCACACAGTACCCCAAATAAATTGCTCCAAACAGAGCATTACTTACCCAGCCAACCTCTGCCTCTCTCAGAGACCATACCCGCCGCTGGGGAGAGGCCTGGACTGGCCCTTCTCCCTGGAGTCCTTTCAGCCGCTGGAGAGAAGACAGGGTGACTGGGCTCAGTCCGTCATGCTGTTGGGGATCTGGGTCGACTGCCCGGCATCCCTGGGGTATACAAGTGGAGGCTGAAGTCCCATCCCCTTGTGGCAGGTGAAAATCCCCCAGTGCTTGCAAAGCAAGGCTGACATCCTCCTGTCCCAGTGTCACACCATTTTCTGGGGTTGTGTCAGTGAGGACCGAAGTCCCATCCAGTACCACCGGAACTCCCTCTTCTGTTAGTTGAGAGCAGAGGCCCGCGGCACTCTGCTCTGTTGCCAGCTCTTGTGCTGGGTTGCTGTGAGTGGAGACCGCAGTCCCATCCACCGATATCCGCTCAAGTGGCAGTTGTGTGCCGATGCCAGTAGCATTCTGCCCTGCTGCCAGTGATTCAGCTGGGAGTAAAAGCTTTACTGCCTCAGCTTGTTGCTGGGGAGAAGGGCCAACTGCCCCGGCTCCCTGAAACTCCACAGTGGTTTCCAGGGCTGGGCAGAGGTGGGTATCACTCTGCCCTGTTGTCAGCACTTCTGCTGGGGACTCCACACCATCTGCTCTGGCTAACTGTTGGGGAGGGAAAAGGGCTGCTTCTCCTCCCTGCATCTCTGAAATCCCCTGGGAAAGAGGAACCATCACCTTCTCACCTCGGGCCTCCAAAACTGCCACGGGTGTAGATCCGGAGTCTGCAGTATTCTGTCCTGCTGCCAGTACTTGAGCATGCGATGCATAATCCCTAACATCCTCTGAACAGTCCCTTAAGTCCATACCTTCTGTAATCTGTGGCTGGGGAGATGAGCCAACTGCCCTAGCTCCCTGGAACTCCATATCATCCACTTCGGCTTTAGGGAGGGCAATCTTCAGCTTTACCACTGCCGATTCTTCAGCCAGGCTAGCTCCCTGGAACTCCATATAATCCACTTCGGCTTTAAGGATGGTAATCGTCAGATTTTCCACTGCCGATTCTTCAGCCAGGCTAGCTCCCTGGAACTCCGTATCATTCACTTCGGCTTTAGGGATGGCAATCTTCAGATTTTCCACTGCTGATTCTTCAGCCAGGATTTCAGAGTTGTCAAATGGTATTTCCTGATAGTCCCAGGCAAAGGGGGCCCCACCCTGCTGCTGTGCAGATTCTAGCAGCTGTCTGTAGGCGGTCTCCGATTGCCGTATTTCCGCCATTCTCCGCTCATGTTGCCGCTCTAGTTCTCTCTTTTGTCGCTCTCGTTCTCTCTCTTGACGCTGTCGTTCTCTCTCTTGTCGCGCATCCTGCAGCTGGATGCCTCTAATGGCTTCCTGTATGGCGGTCTCTGATGGGTTAGCACCATATAATGCCAAGCGCTGTTGAACTCGTTGCTGAAACAAATCTTCAACTGACCGGGGTCCTGCATCACCCTTCTTCTGGTCCATCTCGGCTCTCAAGTAGGTCTTTCAGCGTGACTTTCCTGCAAGCTGCATAGCTGGTCATTCACTGTGGTGGTTTGGAGTGTCCCAGGAACTGGAGGGAAAATTCCGCTGCTGCCAACCAATGTAACGGCACCCCAAGTATGAAGGGGGTTAACGCCGTATAAGATGTTCCCTCTCCTGGACACCCACTCGCTACCAATCTTCCACAGCCAGGCGACCCTTTCCCATAAGATTAATCCTTCCAGAAGAAACGAGGCGTACTCTGTCTCTTCCAGGATCGAATGACTTTTATTGAGAAACATTGTAACTTTTATATACATCTAATACACATTAGTTTAACATGAACAATGGCCCAGCTCCACCCACACATTACAAGGCTCAACACATTATTTTGACGTCTGTTAGGAGACAACAGACTTTAATAATCCCCTTTATGTTTGAATGACTATGCATGACCTTTATAGTCACCAGACTGTCTGATACTTTACAATACACACAAGGACAGGCTTAATTTCCCCAATCCACATCACCACAAACAATGAACAGGTCTTCTAGAAGCTGGAATTCATTAACATTACACTAGACAGGTGATTGAGGCTGAACACCTCAGTATCTCTCAATTAACCTGTTGAGTTCAGAAACAGTAAATAGTCCTTTACAGATATCCTTGGGGATATGGTGGATAAATATTACAGACCCATTTTAGGTAGCCCAAGATATATTTCTTAATGTCCATTATTTCCTGGCTCACCCTGTGTCCAAAGTGACCCTCCTGTCACACATCTCCCCTTTCGGCAGGAGACTAACAGAGGAGGCGACCCCAGACGGGTTGACTCCGAAGTTAGTCCATAGGTCCATTCCTCTAATGCCGGTATCCACACAGTACCCCAAATAAATTGCTCCAAACAGAGCATTACTTACCCAGCCAACCTCTGCCTCTCTCAGAGAACATACCCGCCGCTGGGGAGAGGCCTGGACTGGCCCTTCTCCCTGGAGTCCTTTCAGCCGCTGGAGAGAAGACAGGGTGACTGGGCTCGGTCCGTCATGCTGTTGGGGATCTGGGTCGACTGCCCGGCATCCCTGGGGTATACAAGTGGAGGCTGAAGTCCCATCCCCTTGTGGCAGGTGAAAATCCCCCAGTGCTTGCAAAGCAAGGCTGACATCCTCCTGTCCCAGTGTCACACCATTTTCTGGGGTTGTGTCAGTGAGGACCGAAGTCCCATCCAGTACCACCGGAACTCCCTCTTCTGTTAGTTGAGAGCAGAGGCCCGCGGCACTCTGCTCTGTTGCCAGCTCTTGTGCTGGGTTGCTGTGAGTGGAGACCACAGTCCCATCCACCGATATCCGCTCAAGTGGCAGTTGTGTGCCGATGCCAGTAGCATTCTGCCCTGCTGCCAGTGATTCAGCTGGGAGTAAAAGCTTTACTGCCTCAGCTTGTTGCTGGGGAGAAGGGCCAACTGCCCCGGCTCGCTGAAACTCCACAGTGGTTTCCGGGGCTGGGCAGAGGTGGGTATCACTCTGCCCTGTTGTCAGCACTTCTGCTGGGGACTCCACACCATCTGCTCTGGCTAACTGTTGGGGAGGGAAAAGGGCTGCTTCTCCTCCCTGCATCTCTGAAATCCCCTGGGAAAGAGGAACCATCACCTTCTCACCTCGGGCCTCCAAAACTGCCACGGGTGTAGATCCGGAGTCTGCAGTACTCTGTCCTGCTGCCAGTACTTGGGCAGGCGATGCATAATCCCTAACATCCTCTGAACAGTCCCTTAAGTCCATACCTTCTGTAATCTGTGGCTGGGGAGATGAGCCAACTGCCCTAGCTCCCTGGAACTCCATATCATCCACTTCGGCTTTAGGGAGGGCAATCTTCAGCTTTACCACTGCCGATTCTTCAGCCAGGCTAGCTCCCTGGAACACCATATCATCCACTTCAGCTTTAAGGATGGTAATCGTCAGATTTTCCACTGCCGATTCTTCAGCCAGGCTAGCTCCCTGGAACTCCGTATCATTCACTTCGGCTTTAGGGATGGCAATCTTTAGATTTTCCACTGCTGATTCTTCAGCCAGGATTTCAGAGTTGTCAACTGGTATTTCTTGATAGTCCCAGGCAAAGGGGGCCCCACCCTGCTGCTGAGCAGATTCTAGCAGCTGTCTGTAGGCGGTCTCCGATTGCCGTATTTCCGCCATTCTCCGCTCATGTTGCCGCTCTAGTTCTCTCTTTTGTCGCTCTCGTTCTCTCTCTTGACGCTGTCGTTCTCTCTCTTGTCGCGCATCCTGCAGCTGGATGCCTCTAATGGCTTCCTGTATGGCGGTCTCTGATGGGTTAGCACCATATAATGCCAAGCGCTGTTGAACTCGTTGCTGAAACAAATCTTCAACTGACCGGGGTCCTGCATCACCCTTCTTCTGGTCCATCTCGGCTCTCAAGTAGGTCTTTCAGCGTGACTTTCCTGCAAGCTGCATAGCTGGTCATTCACTGTGGTGGTTTGGAGTGTCCCAGGAACTGGAGGGAAAATCCCGCTGCTGCCAACCAATGTAACGGCACCCCAAATATGAAGGGGGTTAACGCCGTATAAGATGTTCCCTCTCCTGGACACCCACTCGCTACCAATCTTCCACAGCCAGGCGACCCTTTCCCATAGGATTAATCCTTCCAGAAGAAACGAGGCGTACTCTGTCTCTTCCAGGATCGAATGACTTTTATTGAGAAACATTGTAACTTTTATATACATCTAATACACATTAGTTTAACATGAACAATGGCCCAGCTCCACCCACACATTACAAGGCTCAACACATTATTTTGACGTCTGTTAGGAGACAACAGACTTTAATAATCCCCTTTATGTTTGAATGACTATGCATGACCTTTATAGTCACCAGACTGTCTGATACTTTACAATACACACAAGGACAGGCTTAATTTCCCCAATCCACATCACCACAAACAATGAACAGGTCTTCTAGAAGCTGGAATTCATTACCATTACACTAGACAGGTGATTGAGGCTGAACACCTCAGTATCTCTCAATTAACCTGTTGAGTTCAGAAACAGTAAATAGTCCTTTACAGATATCCTTGGGGATATGGTGGATAAATATAACAGACCCATTTTAGGTAGCCCAAGATATATTTCTTAATGTCCATTATTTCCTGGCTCACCCTGTGTCCAAAGTGACCCTCCTGTCACAGCCTCTATTACCAGTAATAAAAAACAAACAAATTACAATTCCATAAATATATCCCATAGTTTGTAGGCGCTATAACTTTTGCGCAAACCAATCAATATACGTTTATTGGGATTTTTTTTACCAAAAATATGTAGCATAATACATATTGGCCAAAATTTATGTAGAATTCTTACTTTTTTTTTATTGGATATGTTTTATAGCAGAAAGTATGAAATTTTGTTTTGTTTTTTCAAAATTGACAGTCCTTTTTTGTTTATAGTGCAAAAAATAAATACCACAGAGGTGATTAAATACCACTAAAAGAAAGCTCCATTTGTGGGAAAAAAGGACATAAATTTTATTTGGGTACAACGTCGCACAACCGTGCAATTGTCAGTTAAAGCAACACAGTGCCGTATTGCAAAAAATGGCCAGGTCATGAAGGGGGTAAAACATTCCGGGGCTGAAGTGGTTAATTCCTTATACATGTAAGTGCATAATTATTGTTTGTCATTTTTTAATAATTGCTAACACTAGGTAGCAGCACTTTTCTCTCCTTCTTTTTTACTTTTATACTTAGTTCAGAGGGCAACACAGAGCTTAAACCAAAGACAAACAAAGACCAAAACCCATAATACTCTTTAATACTAAAGTCATGAGTGAAACCTGGATTTAATGTATATTAGTAAATCAAAAGTATTTTATATAAACAGTAAAAAAAATCTCAAATTTCCGTTTAAAAACATAACACAATTATTGTCCCAAACCCACTGTAGTTTTATTCATTTTTTTTAATTGTGAGGTTATTAAGGATATATTGCATATGACAATCCTATTTATGTTTTGAAAATGAATTCCCAGTTGGCAGAAAGGTTTCAAGTGAAGGTAATCCCAGAGGAACTCGGGTTAACTAAATAGACCTCATAAGAGTTCTTGTTCATCATTGTTACAGAACAGCATGGATGACTCTGACCCCCTATTGAATACATTATTTCTTGTTCAGTGCTTCAATTGGTTAAAAATTTCATATTATAATAACATTTTATCATGACTGTCATCTGACATAGTTGTGACCCCTGGAAGCGCAAAAAAGTGCAAAAAAAGTGCAAAAAAATGGAAAATCCACTCTACTGATTTTTTGCAGATAAAATTATATGTATAACATTATATGAAGGTAAGTGTAAATTCTTGTTCTGGAATTTCTTACATTGTGTTTTATCATCTGCCACTAACAATTTTTACAAATTTACTCCAGCCAAAACCAGAACCAGAATCCAGAACCAGAAAAACAGATATTCCAATTCCCTACAAGCTCTAATACAAATAAATATATACGCTGTGCTTTCCAAAGTCATACACTATACCAGTGTAAAAAGAAACATATAAAAACCTCCAATAGTGAAAAAAACTTCTTTCCTAACAGTAGAAAGTGACAGTGCAATAAATGAACACATATTAAATATAAAAAATAAATATATAAAAGATGTGTATATAAAAGCATAAACAATGCTGATAATTAATATAAAGTGCTACTGTGCAAAGAAGTGCAATTCCCACTTTTATGATCCTGTATAGATTATCAGTGACCCACTGATGCATAAAAAAGTGCTCCTGTGCATGTGCATAGCATCCAGTATTATATAGTTTATCAATATTGCATTTAGGGATGAGCTGAACACCCCCGGGTTTGGTTTGCACCAGAACCCGCGAACGGACCGAAAGTTCGCACGAACGTTAGAACCCTATTAAATACAATGGATGCGAACGTTCGAAATCTAAAGTGCTAATTATAACGACTAATATGCATGTTATTGTCCTAAAAAGGGTTTGGGGACTAGGGATGAGCTCGGTGTTCGAGTCGAACATAGGTTCGACTCGAACATCGGCTGTTCGCAGCGTTCGGCGAACAACGAACGATTTGGGCCGTTCGCGCCAAATTCGAGTGACGCGAACGGCCCACAATACACTGCGCCATCGCAGTGTAATCCCGGCGCTGTGATTGGCCAAGCATGCACTGTGACCCTGCATGCTTGGCCAATCACAGCGCCGGCAGCGAGGAGAGCACTGATTGGCCACAGGCAGGATGCCTGTGGCCAATTATAGCTGAGGGGGTTTAGTACACGCCCCACACTATAAAAGGCCGCCAGCGCGGCGGCCTTGTGTAGTGTGTTCCGGAGCAGGGAAAGTGAAGGATAGGCAGGGACAGTGTCAAATCTTGTCAAATCTATTCTTTGCTAAACCTTGTGTGTAGGGACAGAGAAGGATAGGCAGGGAGAGTGTCAGTGTCATATTCTTTGCTAAACCTTGTGTGTAGGGAGAGAGAAGGATAGGCAGGGAGAGTGTCAGTGTCATATACTTTGATAAACCTTGTGTACATGGAGAGAGAAGGATAGGCAGGGGACAGTGCCAGTGTCATATTCTTTGCTAAACCTTGTGTGCAGGGAGAGAGAAGGATAGGCAGGGAGAGTGTCAGTGTCATATACTTTGATAAACCTTGTGTACAGGGAGAGAGAAGGATAGGCAGGGGACAGTGTCAGTGTCATATTCTTTGCTAAACCTTGTGTGCAGGGAGAGAGAAGGATAGGCAGGGAGAGTGTCAGTGTCATATACTTTGATAAACCTTGTGTGCAGGGAGAGAGAAGGATAGGCAGGGGACAGTGTCAGTGTCATTCTTGCTAAGCCTCCTGCACATTATACACCTGAAGTTAGCCCGTATTGCTGCTTTTTCCTGGTGTGTTTCACCAACAGGATTTTGCGGCACTTACAGCGGGCGGAGTGTACCTCCTGACCATATTACACCTTAACGTAGCCTGTATTGCTGCTTTTTCCTGGTGTGTTACACAAACAGGATTTTGCGGCACTTACAGCGGGCGGAGTGTGCCTCCTGACCATATTACACCTTAACTTAGCCTGTATTGCTGCTTTTTCCTGGTGTGTTACACAAACAGGATTTTGCGGCACTTACAGTGGGCGGAGTGTGCCTCCTGACCATATTACACCTTAACTTAGCTTGTATTGCTGCTTTTCCCATTTCCCTGCAGGCCATTAGAATGTCTGGAAGGCAAACAAGGAGAGGCAGACAGTCAGGAGCCAAAAAAAGAGGGCAAGCAGGCTCTGTGTCTAGAGACAACAGTGATGGTCGTGGACGCGGTGCATCGCCATCAGCACGTGGCCATGGGACACGCTTGTCCTTCTTTTCGGCAGCTGGACGTGTTGAGCCGCATCATGCCGAAGACTTGGTAGAGTGGATGACCAAGCCCTCCTCATCCTCTCTCACCCAGGCTCAGGGTACTGGCAAAGCAGCTGCCAAAGCGTCCTCTTCCCTGGTATCAATGTCATCATCAGTCACTCCTTCCCTAGACCAACCATGTCCTCCTGAGGAGTCCCCCGAACTGTTTGAGCACAGTGTTGGGTACATGCTCCAGGAGGATGCCCAGCGTTTCGAAGGGTCTGATGATGATACCCAGCTAGAGGAAGGCAGTAGCGTGAGAGCAGAGAGAGGGGATGCTCAAGAAGGACACCAATCTGGCAGTCATGTTCCAGCAGCTGCAGCATACTGCCAGATTGGCTCCAGTGATGAGGAGGGAGGGGATGATGAGGTCACTGACTCCACATGGGTGCCTAATAGGAGAGAGGAGGAGGAGGAGGAGGAGGATGAGGAGGAGGCACATCTCCAACGAGGCAGGATGCCCTCGGGGGGCCAGCGTAAGGGCAGCACACCGACCGAATCACACCGCAGAGCTCCGCCTGTGCAAGGCGCTGCCTCTGCCCGTTATTCAAAAAGTTCTTTGGTGTGGGCCTTTTTTGAGTCGAGTGCATCAGATCGCACAGCTGCTGTTTGCAACATATGTCTCAAGCGTATATCGCGTGGCCAAAACATCACCCGCTTGGTCACCACATGCTTGACCAGACATATGTTGACCTGCCATGCAGCTCGTTGGCAAGCCTACCTTAAAGACCCATACCAAAGAACAAAGCTGACCTCTTCTTGCACCGCATCAGCTGGGATCTCCAACCCCACTATACCTTCAGTCCTCTCTGAAACCTGCTCTGAGAGGAATGAAGGTGTAGAATTAGGTGTGTCACAGCCAAGTACTTGCGGGCACTCTGCTAGCAGTACACCAACGTCTGATTCTAGCAGGCAACTTTCCCTGCCCCAGCTGCTGGACCGTCGAAAGAAGTTCACTCCCAGCCATCCACATGCCCAGCGGTTGAATGCTAGTTTGGCTAAATTGCTAGCGCTTCAACTGCTGCCTTTTCAGTTGGTAGACTCGGCCCCCTTCTGTGAGTTTGTGCAATGTGCGGTTCCTCAGTGGCAGGTTCCCAAACGCCACTTTTTCTCACGGAAGGCGATTCCAGCTCTCTACCGGCATGTGGAAGGCAATGTCTTGGCCTCGCTGGACAGGGCGGTCAGCGGTAAGGTGCATATTACCGCTGACTCATGGTCCAGCAGACATGGACAGGGACGTTACCTTTCTTTCACGGTCCATTGGGTCACTCTTTTGGCAGCTGGGAAGGATGCAGGACAAGGTGCAGTAGTGTTGGAGGTTGTTCCACCGCCACGCCTCCAAAATGCTACTACTGGTTGTGACACACCTCTGTCCTCCACCCCCTCCTCTTCTTCTTCCTCCGTGGCCTCTTCCTGTGCTTTGTCCTCGAAACCAGCGGTGCTCCGTAGGCGTTCAAGGGGCTACGCAAGTACGCAGGCAAAAAGATGCCATGCCGTGCTTGCGCTGGTGTGTTTGGGGGACAGGAGCCACACTGGGGCAGAGGTTCTGTCTGCTCTGCAGGGGCAGGCCGAGAGGTGGTTGATGCCACGCCAGCTTAAGCCAGGAATGGTAGTTTGCGACAATGGCACCAACCTCCTCTCCGCTCTCCGACAGGGACAACTGACCCATGTGCCCTGTGTGGCTCACGTCCTTAACCTGGTGGTGCAGCGGTTCTTGGGCAGGTACCCGGGCTTACAGGATGTCCTGAGGCAGGCCAGGAAAGTCTGTGTGCATTTCCGCAGATCTTATAATGCCAGTGCTCACCTGGCTGAGCTGCAAAAGGAGTTGAACCTGCCCAAGAACCGCCTTATATGTGACATGCCCACCAGGTGGAACTCAACGTTGGCCATGCTGCAGCGGCTGCACATGCAGCAGAGGGCCATCTATGAGTACCTGTGCGACTACGGCACCAGAACAGGGTCAGGGGAGCTCGGGTTTTTTTCACCACGCCAGTGGGGCATGATCAGGGATGCATGCACTGTCCTGGCACCATTTGAGGAGGCCACGAGGATGGTGAGCAGTGACAGTGCATGCATCAGTGACTCTGTACCTCTTGTCCACCTGTTGGAACATACGCTACGTGGAATAATGGACAGGGCACTTGAGGCAGAACAGAGGCAGGAAGAGGAGGACTTCCTTGCCTCTCAAGGCCCCCTTTACCCAGACAGTGTTCCTTCTGTCCCACCCATCGCACAGGAAGAAGAGGAGGAGGAGGAGGAGGAGGATTGTGTCAGCATGGAGGTGGAGCCTGGCACTCAGCATCAGCAGCAGTCTTTTAGGGATGATTTACAGTCCCAAGAAACCAGTGGACTTGTACGTGGCTGGGAGGAGGTGGCTACGGATCATGTCGTCCTTAGTGACCCAGAGGACTCCGGACTGAATGCCTCAGCTAACCTACGCTGCATGGCCTCCCTGATCCTGCAAAGTCTGCGGAAGGATCCTCGTATTCTTCGGATCAAGGAGAGGGACCATTACTGGCTAGCCACTCTCCTTGATCCACGGTACAAAGGTAAGGTTGCGGACCTTATCTTACCATCGCAGAGGGAGCAGAGGATGAGACAACTCCGGGAGGCCTTGCAGAAAGGTCTGTGCAACGCGTTCCCAGAGACTGGGAGGTTACAAACTCCTGGTCTTGGACAACGAGTTGCTGAGGCTTCGGTCAGTCAAAGAAGGAGCGGTGGGGAAGGTGGCCGTCTGACCGAAGCGTTCAGACAATTCTTTAGTCCGCAGCCCCAAGGTATGATCGGTTCCAGCAACCATCGCCAGCGTCTGATACACATGGTGCAGGAATACCTAGGGGCAAGGTCAGACTTGGACACCTTCCCCACCGAAAATCCTCTGGCTTACTGGGTCTTGAGGATGGATCACTGGCCAGAGCTTGCACAGTATGCAATTGAGCTACTGGCCTGTCCTGCATCCAGCGTTCTTTCAGAACGCACATTCAGTGCTGCTGGAGGATTTGTCACGGATCACAGGGTGCGCCTGTCCACCGACTCTGTTGATCGACTGACCTTCATAAAGATGAACCAGTCTTGGATCACCACCAGCTACCAAACACCTGAAGCTGATATAACAGACTAATTTATTTTCAAATGTCACATCCCTTCAAGACTGATGCTGATGCTGAGAGTTTGTCCTGTTATGTTGACTGACTATCCTCCTCCTCCTCAATGATCCGATTGACGATGATAGCTTGGAAGAACATTTTTGTTTCTGGGTGCCGCCACCAGTGGCTAAGGCCCAATTTTTCAGCCCCTGTTTAACAGGGGTGTGTTATTACAATTTTTTATGCAATGCTTTGCAGCAGGGCTCATTCCTGCACTCCAACTAGAGTATCTGGGAGTGGTTGCAGTGTCGTGGCACCAGCACCAGTGGCTAAGGCCCAATTTTTCAGCCCCTGTTTAACAGGGGCGTGTAATTACAATTTTTGATGCAATACTTTGCAACAGGGCTCATTGCTGTGCTCCAAGTACAGTATCTGTGAGGGGTTGCAGTGTCGTGGCACCAGTGCCTAAGGCTCAATTTTTCTGCCCCTGTTTAACAGGGGCATGTCATTACAATTCTTGATCTAATAATTCACAGCAGGGCCCATTCCTGCGCCCACCAAGACTAACTGTGAGGCCTTACAGTGTTGTGTCAACACCACCACCACCACCACCACCAAAGGCCCAATTTTTCAGCCCCTGTTCAACAGGGGCATGCAATTACAATTCTTGATCTAATAATTCACAGCAGGGCCCATTCCTGCGCCCACCAAGACTAACTGTGAGGCCTTACAGTGTTGTGTCAACACCACCACCACCACCACCACCAAAGGCCCAATTTTTCAGCCCCTGTTCAACAGGGGCATGCAATTACAATTCTTGATCTAATAATTCACAGCAGGGCCCATTCCTGCGCCCACCAAGACTAACTGTGAGGCCTTACAGTGTTGTGTCAACACCACCACCACCACCACCACCAAAGGCCCAATTTTTCAGCCCCTGTTCAACAGGGGCATGCAATTACAATTCTTGATCTAATAATTCACAGCAGGGCCCATTCCTGCGCCCACCAAGACTAACTGTGAGGTCTTACAGTGTTGTGTCAACACCACCACCACCACCACCACCAAAGGCCCAATTTTTCAGCCCCTGTTCAACAGGGGCATGCAATTACAATTCTTGATCTAATAATTCACAGCAGGGCCCATTCATGCGCCCACCAAGAGTAACTGTGAAGGCTCACAGTGTTGTGGCAACACCAACATGTAAGGGGCAAATTTCAGCTGAGTATATACGGCAGGCCCCTACTTTCAAACATCCAACTTACAAACGACTCCTCCTTGCAAACGGAAGGATACAACAGGAAGTGAGAGGAAATCTACCCCTAGGAAGGCAAATTCTCTCCTGTAAGAGTTAATATGGGAAAAAAAGTGTCTCCTCTCCACTGATTCTTTATCACCAATTCTTGTTTCAATAAAAAACCCAAATTTTCAAAAAACATTTGTCATTAGGACGGAAAGTGAGGTGAACTGTTCTGAACAGGTGCACACTGCACAGACAGCAAAACAAATGTTACAGGGGTGATAACCCTTCCCTATGTTTTCCAAAAAGCTTAAAAATATATTTTTTGGCTGGAGCTACACTTAAACAATGTACCTGTTCAAAATTACAAATAGATTCTACATAAGAACAAACCTACAGTCCCTGTCTTGTATGCACCGCCTGTATACGGCTGTTCAGAGTATATAGGGCCTTTTTTATTTTGTGTGCGGGGTTCCCCTTAATATCCATACAAGACCCAAAGGGGCTGGTAATGGGCTGGGGTAGGGGGGGCAGGGTGTGTGATGGGGTAGCTATGCCATTTTTCTTAAAGATTTTCATCCATATTACCGGTACCAGACATTACATTAAAGCCGCAAGCAGTTTTAAATGGCTTTTTTTCCTTTAGAAATGTAATTTTGTGCAGGGACAGTTCTAAACACGGGAAACACGTGGCACTTCACAGGCATACTTTAGACACCCCCCAGGTACGATATTTAAAGGAATATTTGACTTTTTTTTTTTCACTTTATGCATCATTAAAATGACTGCTCCAGAAAAACTGCCATTTTTAAAACTTCTTTTTGCATTGATACATGTCCCCTGGTGCAGAACCCGGGTTCCCAAACCCTTTTTAGGACAATAACATGCATAATAGTCGTTATAATTAGCACTTTAGATTTCGAACGTTCGCATCCATTGTATTTAATAGGGTTCTAAAGTTCGTGCGAACTTTCGGTCCGTTCGCGGGTTCTGGTGCGAACCGAACCCGGGGGTGTTCGGCTCATCACTATTGGGGACCCGGGTTCTGCCCCAGGGGACATGTATCAATGCAAAAATAAGTTTTAAAAACTGACGTTTTTTCTGGAGCAGTCATTTTAATTTTCACTTAGGCGTGTACTCACTTTTGTTGCCAGTGGTTTAGACATTAATGGCTGTGTGTTGAGTTATTTTGAGGGGACAGCAAATTTACACTGTTATACAAACTGTACACTCACTACTTAACATTGTAGCAAAGTGTAATTTCTTCAGTCACATGAAAAGATATAATAAAATATTTACAAAAATGTGAGGGGTGTACTCACTTTTGTGAGATACTGTATATATATATATATATATATATATATATATGGATATATCTATATAGATAGATATATCTATATATCTATATAAAGGGTAAAAAACTGCGCTCACTAAAAGAAATATGCAAATAAAAAATAATAAAAAATAGATGAACCAGTCCAAAGCAGCAATAAATGTGGGATATAACACAATAAAAATGGAAAAAGGAAAATTGCGCTAATAAGTCCAAATAAATTTGAATGACAGTGCAGTCCAAAGGTTGAGCTGGTGTGGTGTGACACAAAACACTATCTCGGAAAGTAGATCAGAACCTGATAAAAGACATGCTTACCAGATAGTAAGCCTTTGAAGCAGGTGGCTATAGCCCAGCCCAGCCCAGGCCTTTGGTTAGTGAGATAACACTAACTTATCCAATGATGGTAAGGTTCCAATTAGGTAGGAAGTTGACTCCACAACGTATGTAATTAACCCAAAAAAATAAAAAAATATCATAGCGTAATCCTGTCAAATCTATTGAACATATGACAGGACTGCTACACTTGCTATGTGAAATGAATAACTGCACCCAGTGATAACGACTTGCACAAGTGTTCCACCACCACATAAAAGGCCTCCTTACCAGACGGCAAATAATATACACAAAATGACCCTGAACAAATGATGAACAAAGGCACCCAAATATCCACCGCAGTGTGCACCACCACCATATAAGATGTCCCCTTACCGGACAACAGGCAGCTGAAAGCAGGCCCGGACTGGGACAAAAAATAGGTCCGGGCATTTTAGACTGAACAGCCCGGGGGGGGGGGGGGGTGCGGCGGCGGCCCTTCGCGGCGGTTAATGATGGGATGTGGGGTTCCAGCTTCTTGTTCCTCTGGACCCCTTTACATTACACAGCACCCTGCACCTCTGGACCCCTTTACATTACACAGCACCTTGCACCTCTGGACCCCTTTACATTACACAGCACCCTGGACCCCTTTACATTACATAGCACCGCACCTCTGGACCCTTTTACATTACACAGCATCCTGCACCTCTGGACCCCTTTACATTACACAGCACCCTGCACCATTGGACCCCTTTACATTACATTGCACCGCACCTCTGGACCCCTTTACATTACACAGCACCTTGCACCTCTGGACCCTTTTACATTACATAGCACCCTGCACCTCTGGACCCCTTTACATTACATAGCACCGCACCTCTGGACCCCTTTACATTACACAGCCCCCACAGTTTGTTACACAGACACCCCCTAACAGTTCTGGACCCCCTGCATGTTACACAGACCTCCCTACAGTAGAGACCCCCTCCCTACAGTACAGACCCCCTCTCTACAGTGCAGACCCCCTCCCTACAGTACAGACCCACTCCTTACAGTACAGACCCCCCAACAGTACAGACCCCTCTACATTACAGACCCCCTCTACAATACAGACCCCCCTACATTACAGCCCCCCTCTACAATACAGCCCCCCTCTACAATACAGACCCCCTACATTACAGACCCCCCTACATTACAGACCCCTTCTACAATACAGACCCCCTCCCTACAGTACAGACCCCCTCCCTACAGTACAGACCCCCCTACAATACAGACCCCCCTACATTACAGACCCCCCTCTACAATACAGACCCCCTACAATACAGAACCCCCCTACAATACAGACCCCCTACATTACAGACCCCCCTACAATACAGATCCCCCTACATTTCAGACCCCCCTACAATACAGAACCCCCCTACATTACAGACCCCCCTACAATACAGAACCCCTCCTACATTTCAGACCCCCCTACAATACAGAACCCCCCCTACAATACAGAACCCCCCCTACATTTCAGACCCCCCTACAATACAGAACCCCCCTACATTTCAGACCCCCCTACAATACAGAACCCTCCTACATTACAGACCCCCCTACAATACAGAACCCCCCTACAATACAGACCCCCCTACATTACAGACCACCCTACAATACAGAACCCCCCTACAATACAGACCCCCCTACGTTACAAACCCCCTTACAATACAGAACCCCCCTACAATACAGAACCCCCCTACATTACAGACCCCCCTACAATACAGACCCCCCTACAATACAGAACCCACCTACAATGCAGAACTCCCCCTACAATACAGACCCCGCTACAATACAGAACCCCCTACATTTCAGACCCCCCTACAATACAGAACCCCCCTACATTACAGACCCCCCTACAATACAGACCCCCCTACAATACAGAACCCACCTACATTTCAGACCCCCCTACAATACAGAACCCCCCTACAATACAGAACCCCCCTACATTACAGACCCCCCTACAATACAGAACCCCCCTACATTTCAGACCCCCTACAATACAGAAGCCCCCTACATTTCAGACCCCCCTACAATACAGAACCCCCCTACATTACAGACCCCCCTACAATACAGAACCCCCCTACAATTCAGAACCCGCCTACAATACAGAACCCCCCTACATTTCAGACCCCCCCTACAATACAGAACCCCCACATTACAGATCCCCTACAATACAGAACCCCCCTACATTTCAGACCACCCCTACAATACAGAACCTTCCCTACAATACAGACCCCCCTTCAGACCCTTAATGTACCTCAGATCAGCGCGGGACTGCATGTCGGGTCCCCTCCCCCTGTGTGAGGAGGGGGAGGCGGCTTCACTCTGCTCGGCTGTGTGAGACAGCCGAGCCGAGACTGATTAGATCATCAGTGCCGCGGCCACCTTGCCAGAGAGAAGGGGATCGTTGCTGGTCCCAGCCCCCTGATGTGCCGACAGGTGTCACTGTCACATGAGTGCGGCTCTGACTCGCAGCTGAGAGTGCACTGGGGGAGACGTGACATGCGGCCCGGCGGCCCGCGGGCCGCCGCGGCCCACTGGGCATATGGCCGGTATGCCCTATGGCCAGTCCGGGCTTGCCAAATCGTACACTGAGGCCGGGTTCACACTTGTGCGACACAACAGCCGTCCTACTTTGGATCCGACTTTGCCCTGCGACTTGAAGCCGACATACGTCCGACTTTCAATGAACGAGGATCCGACTTTGATCCCCGCCAATACCATAGTGTTTGGTATGAATCTTGAGGGGGAACTCCACGCCAAATTTTAAATAAAAAAACCGGCATAGGATCCCCTCCAGAAGCATACCAGATTTTAAGGGGAACCCCCTAAGCCGAAAAAACGGCGTGGGGGTCCCCCTCAGAATCCAAACCAGACCCTTATCCGACCACGCAACCTGGCAGGCCGCAGGAAAAGAGGGGGGATGAGAGAGCGCCCCCCCTCCCTCCTGAACCATACCAGGCCGCATTCCCTCAACATGGGGGGTTTGGTGCTTTGGGGCAGGGGGGCGACCTGCGCCCCCCCCACCCCAAAGCACCCTGCCCCCATGTTGATGGGGACAAGGGCCTCTTCCCGACAACCCTGGCCATTGGTTGTTGGGGTCTGCGGGCGGGGGGGCTTATCGGAATCCAGGAGCCCCCTTTAATAAGGGGGCCCCCAGATCCCGGCCTCCCCACCCTATGTGAATGAGTATGGGGTACATCGTACCCCTACCCATTCACCTGGTGGAAAAAAATGTCAATAAAAAAACACTACACAGGTTTTTAAAGTAATTTATTACTCAGCTCCGGGGGTCTTCTTCCGACTCCGGGGGTCTCTTCCGACTTCTGGGTTCTTCTTCCAACTTCGGGGGTCTCTCGTGTCATCTCCACGCTCTCCGGTTCTTCTCTCACTCTCCGGTTCTTTCTTCCTTCTGCCGGGCCCCCGCTATCTTCTTCCAGCTCTTTTGCTAGCGGGGGCCCAGTGTTCTTCGTCGCCTTCTTCCTTCTTCTCCTCCTCAATGTTCACTCGTCGCTTCCTCCCGCTGTAATGCTGGGTGTGCGGTCCGCAACGATATATACAGGCCTCTCATGACGTCACAGTCACATGCTCCCATGACGTCACAGTCACATGCTCCTGGGCCACCCGGAGCATGTGACTGTGACGTCATGAGAGGCCTATATAAATCGTTGCGGACCGCACACCCAGCTTTACAGCGGGAGGAAGCGACGAGTGGACATCGAGGAGGAGAAGAGGGAAGAAGGCGACGAAGAAGACCGGGCCCCCCGCTAGCAAAAGAGCTGGAATAAAATAGCGGAGGCCCGGCAGAAGGAAGAAAGAACCGGAGAGCGAGAGAAGAACCAGAGAGCGCGGAGACAACACCGGAGACCCCCAAAGTCGGAAGAGACCCCCGAAGTTGGAAGAAGACCCCCGAAGTCGGAAGAGACTCCCAGAGTTGGAAGAAGACCCCCGGAGCTGTGTAATAAATTACTGGTACGGTTCAGGAGGGAGTATGGGCGCTCTCTCGTCCCCCCTCTTTTCCTGCGGCCTGCCAGGTTGCGTGCTCGGATAAGGGTCTGGTTTGGATTTTGAGGGGGACCCCCACGCCGTTTTTTCGGCTTAGGGGGTTCCCCTTAAAATCCATACCAGACCGAAGGGCCTGGTATGCTCCTGGAGGGGAACCCATGCCAGTTTTTTTTATTTAAAATTTGGCGTGGAGTTCCCCCTCAAGATCAGCAGAGCACAAGTTGCATGCCAAAGTCGGATCATGAAAGACCGCGGTCCGACTTTGATCCGACTTCAATGATAGTCAATGGGCTGAAGTAGGATCAAAGTCGGACCAAAGTAGTACAGGGAGCATCTTCAAAGTCGGACCGACATGTGTCGGACCAGTTAAGACGTCTCCCATAGGGAAACATTGATTTTCACACGTCATGCGACATGAGCTCCCAATGTCGGAGCGTTTGTCGGACAAGTGTGAACCCGGCCTCACAGGAAATTTCTAATCAAGACCAGGCTGCGGGCTGATGGATGGATGGATGCAGGAACTCCGTATGTGTTCGTATGCTCCGTGGGACTCGTGGGAATATATATATATTTGTTTTAATTGTTTATTTGTTTATTATGAAAGTATTTCTATTTTAACACAGGCAAGCAACAGCTGACTAAAAATAAATTTATATAGTAATAATATAGTAATAAAGAATCATATTACTTATATATACTCGGAGAAGGAAAGGATACAGTGTCCAACTTGAACCAGGCAACCTGCATCTCAAATGTAAAATTCAACCCGCATCTCAAAATTAAAAAGAATTCCCCAAACAATGTTTAACAAATTTATAAAAGAAAATAATGTTTATGCAGAGTTAACATATATTTGTATTGGTATCAGCTGACACTGCTACATTTGAATGAAATGATAATTAGTTGACAGGAAATTAAATTAAAAGTTTGACACAATAAACAACAGATACCAATTTTAGTACAATGACCCAATCTACATCTGAACAATACAGCATGTCTGACTCAGATGTTTACTAAATGGGTGGAAATATCAAATATTGAGGACACTCTTTGCTAAATCAATTAATGAATAAAATATGTATTTTTAAAACTATATGAACATAATGCACATTTACTGAAATTGGGCATTATATTAACTTTTAATTAGCTATTCTACTCTCAGGTGCTGAAATTTGATTTATGATTGGTTCCCATAGGTCTTGCAACTACTATTGAATGTGGCAGCTGAGAGAAAATTTGACACGGTAGCCCTGAATATGCTGCAATGTGTATACTTCTACATAACTTTAGTCTGTATTTACTTACTAAATTAAAACTTCCATACTGCACTGCTTGTCACATCATAGTCTTAAGTTTTTCCTTTAGCTATACTTTAACCCTTTCCATACAGGGCTTTTTATACCACTTCCATACCGGGCCTATTCTGGCACTTCTCTCCTACATGTACAAATCATCATTCTTTTGCTAGAAAATTACTCAGAACCCCCAAACATTATATATGTTTTTTTTTTAGCAGACACCCTAGGGAATAAAATGACGGTCGTTGCAACTTTTTATCTTGCACGGTATTTGCGCAATAATTTTTCAAACGCCTTTTTTTTGGAAAAAAAATGGTTTCATGAATTAAAAAATAACAAAACAGTAAAGTTAGCCCAATTTTTTGGGCAAATATGAAAGCTTATGTTACGCCGAGTAAATAGATACCTAACGGGGCGTGGCCACGGCATGCACGAGTGAGGACGTGCTCTCCCAGAGCTCCGTGAGACCCGCGCTCTAATTAGCACATTCGGCAGCTTTAAAGGGGGAGAAACCACCGCAGCCCGGATGCCATCGAAGCGCAATCACTCCCCGTGTCCACAGCGGACACTCCGGGACCGGTCCGGATCGTTGGACAACTTTTTTGGGACACGCAGCAAAACGACAGGTACGGCCAAGATGGCGCCCGGCTCCCACGCTGCCAGGGCTGCCTCACCTATCGGCTCCCCGCATCTGCCCTCACAGCCCCTGCCTTCTCCCCCTCCTCTCTCTGGCTCAAACAGCGGGGATGAGCCTGCACAGGAGGGAGATCCATGGGATGATAAAGACATCCGGGCACACATCCTCTCCCTCCCCACTAAGGCCGACCTGGAACGATTTGCAGGCAGAGTGGAGATGGCTTTTAAGAAAGACATCGAGGCCCTACAGACGGACACAGCACATCTGGGAGATAGAGTGGAGACTCTGGAGGCGCAATGGGATGAGACTAACCCGACCCTGCAGGCCCTCTCTGATCACTGCAAACAACAGGATCGCAGGCTTGAGGCCTTGCTGGATCAAATGGACGATTTTGAGAACAGGAGCCGCAGGGTTAACATTAGAATCAGAGGTCTACCCGAAGCCACTGGCCCCAGAGATATCATCCCCACCCTGCAAGGGGTCTTTAAGCAAATCCTTGGCCGACAGGCACCTGACCATTTTGAAATTGACCGGGCCCACAGAGCCCTGCGGCCCCCTTCTGATGACCCTGAGAAACCAAGAGACATTATCTGCAAACTGCACAAATACTCGCTGAAGGAACGTATCATGAATCAGGTCAGAGGGGTCAGATTTGTGGATTTTGATGGGGCCAAACTGACATTTTTTCCGGATCTCTCCAGACGCACGTTAATGCAACGCCGAGCCCTCAAGCCACTGCTGGCGGCCCTACAGGATGCTCAGCTTCCCTATCGGTGGGGTTTCCCGTTTAGCCTCTCCGCTACTAAAGAGGGCAGGCAGGCCACACTACGGAACAGGGACGACTTACCCCGATTCCTGGAAGCCCTAGGCTTGCCTCATGTCGATATCCCGGATTGGAGATCACCGTCAGATATCCCTCACCCGGCACAACCTGAACCGTGGCAATCAGCCCGTCGGAGACGTTGCCGTGGACCCAGACGGGCCCCAATGGCTCAGCACCTCCCTCCCGACCCCCGCAGGGAGAGGCCTAGACACCTGAACTATCTGCTGCTGGCTCTTGAGGCGTCTATGCTCATTTTTGATCTCTTTTCCTTTTGTGACTTCCCCCCTAGCTGCTGTATCACTTTCCGGCCCCTGGTCAAGGGGCAGCTGCACACTTTCAATATTATGCGGGTCCCCATGCGGACTTGCTCTTGGTGCCCTGCCACTTCCCCCCAATAGGTCAACTCCCCGGAGTTAAGTGTCCCTTTTTGGGAATGCCTCTGCTCGCTGGCCTCCACCGTCTCCTCGCCTTGAGGAGGGGGTGGAGGCTCCCGACCGGTGGTGACGATGCACTTTGTTGTGCCCTTTGGGATTATCACCTGTTTCTGTGTTTTTGTTCACTGAGTTTTTTTCCCCTTTGTTTTTCATGTCCTTTTTTCCATAACACCTGCTCTAACTTTGTTTTGTACTCTAGGCTACTGTATGTGATCAGGGAGTTCCTGGAGTCTCTTGCTGTGGGCTCGACTGCGCTGTGGGTCTCTCTCCCCTCTTGCCGCTGGCCGGATGGCCCCACCCGGTAATCTCTCTTCATGGCTGACATGAAAATCGTGTCGTACAACGTACGTGGCCTGGGCTCCCCGTCGAAACGCGGTAAGTTGTGGCTTGAGATGAAACGCATGGGGGCACACGTCTTTTTTTTGCAGGAAACGCACTTTCGCACTGACTCGGTCCCCCGCCTTCCAACCCATTTATATAACTCTTGGTACCTTAGCAACTCCCCCCACCCCAAATCAGGGGGGTGGCTATAGCAATCCGCAAGAATTGCCCTTTTGTAATGACGGACCAATTACTCGACCCAGAGGGTAGATTTGTGTTTGTCAAAGGCACCATATTTGCCTGCAAGTTCACATTTGCAGCTGTGTACGCTCCAAATAGCAAACAGCTTACCTTCTTAGATGCAGTATTGGAGTCCCTGTCCACCTTCCGGGATGGGCAGCTTATCCTAGGAGGGGACTTCAATGTTAGTCCTGACCCGCTAGTAGATACGTCGTCAGGCCACTCGACTCATTCCTTTGCCTTCCTGAAGCATTTTAAGAAGTCCCTGCTGGAACACCATTTGGTAGACTGTTGGCGGCTCCTCCACCCGACAGACAAAGACTTTAGCTATTTTTCCGCAACACATGATGTTTATACCCGCATTGACCTTCTTGTGATGGACCAGTATTCACTTGACTCCCTAGCTAGCGCCTCAATAGGGTCCATTACCATATCAGATCACGCACCGGTCTCCATCTCCCTGCGTCCTCTGTCAATGGAGGCACGGACGTGGAGCTGGCGCCTGAATGATGGCATCCTGGATGATGCGGTCGCTCAGAAACGGGTGTTGGACACCATCACCCTGTATTTCACTGAGAACACGCCGGGTGAGGTCAGCATGGGCTCTGTATGGGAAGGGCACAAGGCCGTGGTTCGGGGGGAGCTGATATCCCAGGGGGCGAGACTGAAACGGGCCAGGGAGGGAGAACTGCAGGCCCTCTTGGCCAAATTACAGACAGCGGAGTTACGACATAAAAGGAAACTCACCCCTGACTTGGCGTCGGAACTACAATCCTTGCGACAGGAGCTGGCCGCACTGTTAGACACCAAAATTAAGGCACCCCTTCGGCATTTAACACACAGGTATTATGAGTTCGGTAATAAATGCGGGAGGCTGCTGGCAAGGGCCCTTAAAAGCCAACGTGACTCGGGACATGTCCACAAGCTTACTGCCCCGACGGGAACTTCGTTCGTTCACTCCTCAAAAATTGCGAATGTCTTTCGGGACTTTTATGCACATTTATACCATCTCCCTGATACCTTACCTGGCGTGACGGAATCCCAACGGGTTGACCGTATTCACTAATACCTCACGGAAGCCGAGTTCCCGCAGCTGGGACCCTCAGTGAGTAAACAGCTGGACTCGCCCATCACTACTGCGGAAATTCAGAGGGTAGTGAAAGACCTACCCAATGGGAAAAGCCCAGGCCCTGACGGCTACACAAATGCCTATTACAAGAAATATTCGGAGGCGCTCTCCGGCCCCATGTGTGCCTATTTCACGGCACTGGCTTCTGGCACGGCAATGCCCCCAGAGGCACTGATGGCGCACATCACGGTCCTCCCGAAAGAGGGCAAAGACCATACCTTACCGGGCAGCTATAGGCCCATTTCGCTTCTGAACTCGGACGTCAAGATTTTGGCCAAAATCCTGGCCAACAGACTGACGCCAATACTCCCGACAGTCATTCACCCGGACCAGACGGGGTTCATTACGGGCAGGGAGGCCAGAGATAACTCTAATAGAGCACTCCAGCTGATTCACTGGGCTGAGATGCAGGCGGGGTCCCGCCCCTGTCTCTTGCTTTCCACTGATGCCGAGAAGGCATTTGACAGGGTGGACTGGACGTATATGCGGACGGTTCTGGCTAGGCTTGGCCTGGGTTCAAACATGCTGACGTGGATAGCCTCCCTTTATAGTTCTCCGACTGCCAGGGTGAAGGTGAATGGGTTGTTATCCGAGACCTTCCCGATCAGAAATGGGACACGTCAGGGCTGCCCATTGTCCCCTCTCATTTTCGCTCTGACCTTCGAACCGCTGCTTAACAAAATACGCCTTAACAATGACATCAATGGTTTTACGGTCGGCCCGACGGAACACAAATTGTCGGCATACGCGGATGATGTACTTTTTTATGTCTCCAACCCCTTGATATCACTGCCCAACATCCTAGCCGAGCTTAAGGACTTTGGCCTACTGTATAACTTTAAAATCAACTACGATAAGTCCGAAATCCTATCATTAAACGTCCCTGCAGGTTTGCGTACACAGCTGCAATCAGCTTTCCCATTTACGTGGTGCCCAACCTCCCTGAAATACTTAGGGGTATATTTGCCCGCGAGCTGTTCGATGCTCTATGACTGTAACTATGCTCCGCTGCTCTCCTCAGTCAGGTTGGACCTGAAACGGTGGGATAGGACTGCGTTTTCGTGGCTGGGCCGAGTCAGTGTACTTAAAATGAACGTGCTACCCCGCATTCTGTTCTTCCTGCAGATGGTGCCGATCACATTGCCCAAGACGTTCTTCTCAACCCTCAATAGCCTGTTCGTACATTATATCTGGAATGGGAAATGTCCCAGGCTAGCCCTTCGCACTGTCCAGCGCCCTAAGACTAGGGGAGGTATGGGGGTCCCAGTAATCCGCAGGTACTATGAGGCGATAGCATTACAGCGTATACTAGACTGGCCCCACAATGTCCGGTATAAACTCTGGGTACCTCTAGACAAATTCCTAGCGGGTCGTAACTTATCACATGCCCCCTGGGTCCCCAGGGAGGCTAGGGGTCTCTCGACGCTGGTTTCCCCGTTTGCTGCCCACGCGCTGGCGATCTGGGATAGGCTGAACAAACAGGGGCTGCTTGCACCCCCGACTTCTCCTTTGGCGCCCCTGGGAGGCTTCCCCTGGTTCACTCCGGGGGAACATCCTTCCTTTTTTCGGACGTGGGCGGCGGATGGTGAGACCAGATGCAGCAGATTTGTTCAGGACCAGGGCCTATTGCCACTGGCTACCCTACGGAACCAATATGGCCCCTTCCCTATGGATGAGTGGCGCTACAGGCAACTTCAGCATTTTATTACTAGTCTGCCCCAGGGGGTTCGTTCCCCCACTTTGGCTTCTCCCTTTGAACGCCTATGCATGTCAGACTCCGCTGTTCCCCGTGCCATCTCGGTCCTATATGACCTGCTACAATCCTTGCACGGCAAGGAGAAACTGGGATTTATTGGCGAGTGGGAGAGAGACCTCCAGCGCACTTTTACCGAGCCTCAACTGGATCACATGTATAGCCTAACACATTCGAGCACAGTAGACACTAAAATGCAGGAGAATAGCTATAAGGTTCTGACTAGGTGGTATAGAGTGCCGTCCAAGCTTGCCAAGATTTACCCCTCTCTGTCAGATACTTGCTGGCGGGGATGTGGACTCAGAGGCACATTTCTCCACATCTGGTGGGAATGCCCCAAGCTGAAGCCATTTTGGCTAGATGTCCATGCACAGATCAAACTAATCTTGGATCTGGACCTTCCGGATTCTCCGTTAGAATCGCTATTGCACTTTCCCACCATCCCCCTCAGCCTATATAGTAAGTCCATCCTGCCCCATCTGCTTAACGCGGCCCGGCGGCTGATCCCGATTCATTGGAAGACGCCCCGGATACCTTCCCGGGTGGACTGGGTAAACTTGGTCAATGATATCATGGCTGCTGAGGAATGGATGGCTAAGTGCAAAGATAGATATGAGCAATTCTATTCTATATGGGCTACTTGGATAAACTATACCAACCCACCTGTGCTGGGCGTCCCGGGCTCCCCTCTGGTAACGGCCGCCACAACGTAGTGGAGATGGGCTGGGCGGGTGGCTGGAGGGCCGCAGAGGAGACAGTGGAGCTTTCAAAAATTACAGAAGCTCGCAATGCTGCATTATACTAGCTGGTGTTATTATTTCCCCTGGTTTTTTTTTCCTTTTCCTTTTTGTTATTTGTTCTTTGTTTTATTGACTTATTACTCTTAAGGCTTGGGCCCGGTAACTGTGAACCCAGTCTAATCCTACCCTCCCTGGGTAGGGTGGTATTCCTGTCAACGGAGTAACTGACAGGGTAATTTGGGGCGATTCATGCATGTTTGAATTCATATCACGGTGATTATATGCTGATTATCATTCCCCCAGGTACGGTCGCTGGACTGTACACCTCCCTTGTTTACCTTTTTACTGACTGTTTGTACACGGTGAGGGGCTCCTCACACTTTGATGTACCTAGCAAGTTTTTTTTACTTTGTCAATTGTTTAAATGCTTGTCCCTTGAATATATATTCTAAAATAAAGATTACATAAAAAAAAAAAATAGATACCTAACATGTCACGCTTTAAAATTGCGCACACTCATGGAATGGTGCCAAACTTCGGTACTTAAAAATCTCCATAGGCGACGCTTTGAAAATTTTTACAGGTTACCAGGTTAGAGTTACAGAGGAGGTCTAGTGCTAGAATTGTTGCACGCGCTCTAACGCACGCGGCGATACCTCACATATGTGGTTTGAATGGCGTTTACATATGTGGGCGGGACTTACATGTGCGTTCGCTTCTGAGCGCGAGCTACCGGGGACAGGGGCGTTTAAATTTTTTTTTTATTTTACTTATTTTTTTTATTTTTACACTTTTTTTATACTTTTTTTTTTTGATCACTTTTATTCCTATTACAAGGGATGTAAACATCCCTTGTAATAGGAATGTGTGTGACAGGTCCTCTTTATGGAGAGATGCGGGGTCAATAAGACCCCACATCTCTCCTCCAGGCTGGAAAGCATGAGATTGTGAATTTTTTTTCACCAATCTCATGCTTACTAGCCGCAATGGCGGCTTTGTTTGCTTCTAAGGACCCGGGCGTGACGTCATCACATCGCGCCTGGGCCTCCGACGGTCATAGAGATGACTGGTGACCATCTGGTCACCAGTCATCTCTATGCTCCTCATCATGTGACCACCGGCGCCGGACGATTCATTCTCCAGGCCCCTGATGTCACGGGAGAGCCCTGAGAAGCACCGGATGGCGGTGGGAGGGGGGTTGTCCCCTCCCGCCGCCTATAAGAACGATCAAGCAGCGGAACCGCCGCTATGATCATTCTTATGGTCCGCAGAATCGCCGGCTGAAGACAAGGATATCTGAATGATGCCTCTAGCTGCAGGCATCATTCAGATATCCCCCCTCAAACCCAGGACGTCATATGACGTCCACCCGGAGGGAGAGAGGGTTCCTGCCGGCATCATTTTACAATGACCCGGTATGGAAGTGGTTAATCTGTAGTTTCCTTTAAATGCTTATATGCACAGACTTCACTAAAGACTTTAAGGCTTTAATGCAAACTTCAGGTCTGAAAATTAGATCATAAACAGTTTATTTGGACTGTCGAAATTTCAATTAAGCAGCTAGCAAGCTTAATAAGATTCAAGTAGTGGCGAAGCCTACCAAATCTACTGATCGTATGTTAGCAGCTTGTTTACCATGACAGTCAGCGCCCCCTTGAAAATGTTGAACATCCGCCATACTGAAGCAGAAGTTTGCTAAATTACAAAATAGAACTAAAGTTGTTTTTTTTCTCGCTTTAAATGAAAAAATTTGTGTGTGTGTGTGTGTGTGTGTGTGTGGGGGGGGGGGTATAACACCTATCAGTTTTTGCCATCTGTGTCCCACTGGAGAGATTTCTCTTCTCTTCCTGTCCCGTAGCCACAACCGAAAGTGAGAGGAAATCCCTTCAAAGTGAGGGAATCCCAGGTTGTCACCAGAACTAGTGACCTCATTGGAAGATTTTGCCTCTATTCCTGTCCTTGTGACACCCAAATTTGGACAAATAGGGTGAATCTCCCTAAGGGGGGCACAAATAGCAATGAAAACCTGGTAGGTGTCCTAATTCCTCTCCACTCTATACAAAACTAAGAAAAAAAGTTTTGCCTTTTGATATACTTTAAAGCTGGATAAAAGCTTTGCTTGTACTTGCTGTGCAGTTACTGTTTCACACACTGAAACCTGTACATACCAGGTCTTATAGTTGTGTGTTTTTGTTACCCATCCATGTTATACACATATTATTTTTTTGCATCATAGTAAAAAGCCTTAGATAGAACACAGTGGCTAAGTGGTTAGGACTTCCGCCTAGTCAGCAGTAGGGTTATTGGTTCAAATCCCAACCACAGCACCATCTGCATGGAGTTTGCATGTTCTGCCTTTGTGGGTTTCCCCTGGGAACTCTGATTTTCTCCCACACTCCAAAGACATGCTGGTAGGTAAATCGGCCCTAGTATGTGTATGTATTATTGTGAGCGAGGGACCTTCAATTGTAAGGTTCTTGAGGACAGGGACTGATGTAAATGTGTAATATATATGTAAAGCACTGCGTAAATTTCTGCCGCTATATAAGTACCTGTAATAAATAATAATTAAGTATTTTTCTCTCCCAGGTATGGCATTTATGAATCAGAGCATCTTATCAAGCTTTGTACTTTTGGGATTCCCGGCGTCAAAAGAACTGCAGCCATTCCTGTTCCTTGTTTTTTTGATCATCTATTTAGTTTCCTTTGCTTGCAACTTCCTTTTAATGGCCGTTGTTTGCTGTGATAATAAGCTTCACAGCCCAATGTACTTTTTCATTTGCATCTTTTCATTTTTAGAAATCTGTTATACATCAGTCACTATGCCTAGACTTCTGATTGATCTCAATTCAGATGACAAAATTATTCCCATCCCATTGTGTGTGGCCCAGTTTTATTTTCTTTTTGTCTTTGGTTCAACTGAAAATTTCTTGTTATCTTCTATGGCTTATGACAGATACGCAGCTATTTCCAATCCCTTGAGGTATAATAGTATTATGACGCCAAGGGTATGCATATTCTTAGCAGCAGCATCATGGGTATGTGGCTTCCTGGCCCCCCTAATTCCAGCCACATTCCTCTCAATTACATTATTCTGTGGCTCTAATATAATTGATCACTTCTACTGTGACTTCTCTCCATTACTTCACCACTCTTGTGCAACTGGTGGTGTCTACATTGTTGAAACAACCTTCTTCTCTTTGGCTTGTTTGGTTATACTAGGTAATTTTGTTTTCATTAGTATGTCCTATGGTCTAGTTCTGGCTATTATTGCTAATATACCTTCTTCGAGAGGAAGGAAGAAGACATTTTCAACCTGTGGTTCACATCTGACTGTTGTCTGCTTGTTTTATGGCTCCCTCATTTATATGTATGTCAAATCAGACCACAGCACTCCCTCCCATATTGATAAAGTGGTGTCACTATTCTACTGTGTCATAACTCCTACCTTAAACCCTCTAATTTATGGTCTCAGGAATCAAGAAATGAAGCAAGCCATTAAAAGAATCAAATTTACAATCTGCAAACAAAATTCTCTTTGCCAGCTTTAACCACTTCCCATCCTGCCTATTGTCAAATGACGGCCGCAAGGTGGCGCTGCCATCCTGTATGGCCGTCATATGACGTCCTCAGGCCTCCCGGCCGCTAGGGGGCGCGCGCTCCCGCCGCGTCACTCGGGTGCCGATGCGCGTGCCTGGTGGCCGCGATGTCTGCCAGGTACCCGCGATCGCCAGTTACAGAGCCAGGGATGTGGATCTGTGTGTGTAAACACACAGATCCACGTCCTGTCAGGGAGAGGAGACCGATGGTGTGTCCCTTGTACATAGGGACAACGATCAGTCACCTCCCCCAGTCAGTCCCCTCCCCCCAGAGTTAGAATCACTCCCTAGGATACACATTTAACCCCTTGATCGCCCCCTAGTGTTAACTCCTTCCCTGACAGTCACATTTATACAGTAATCAGTGCATATTTATAGCACTGTTCGCTGTATAAATGTGAATGGTCCCAAAAATGTGTCAAAAGTGTCCGATATGTCCGCCACAATATTGCAGTCCTGACAAAAATCACAGATCGCCGCCATTTCTAGTACAAAAAAAATAAAATAAATAAAATGTCATAAATCTATCCCCTATTTTGTAGGTGCTATAACTTTTGCGCAAACCAATCACTGTACGCTTATTGCGATTTTTTTTTTACCAAAAATTAGTAGAAGAATACATATCGGCCTAAACTGCGAATTTATTATTATTTTTTTTTAAATTGGGATATTTATTATAGCAAAAAGTAAAAAATATTGTGTTTTTTTTCAAAATTGTCGCTCTTTTTTTGTTTATAGCGCAAAAAATAAAAACCGCAGAGATGATCGAATACCACCAAAATAAATCTCTATTTGTGGGAAAAAAAGGACGTCAATTTTGTTTGGAAGCCACATCGCACGACCGCGCAATTGTCATTCAAAACGTCAGTGCTGAAAGCTGAAAATTGGCCTGGGAAGGAAGGGGATAAAAATGCCCGGTATTGAAGTAGTTAAAGATTAAAATGACTTAAGATTGCAGTGCTGTCCTATTTTTTCTTAAGTAAGAACTATTGACTCCCTTTGGAAATTTGTTTCACTTGTAGATGCATATTGGTATACTTTTTGAAGCATGTAATTTTTTGGACCTAGAAATATTTTGTCATGCATTACTTAGTGTCTTTCCCTTTAGTGTTGCTTGTTGTAGGTCCTTTCGCTCTACCTCTTTTTTTCCCTTCCTTCTCTGGAAGATTTAATGTAAATGAAGCAAATAAACATAATACAATAATTTTCTTAAGAACCTCTTTGATTCCATTGTTTTGTTACTCTTAAAAAATAGAGAGGTGCTGCTAGTAGGCCTGGCCCCTGGGCTACCTACTGGTTGAAAAAAGACACAAAGTCCATCCAGTTCAACCAATAAAAAGAACAGAAACTTCTATTTGGTGGTCCCTATAGAATCATAGTAATACCAGATGCTTAACGAGAGTCTGCCTTGGGAGACCCCCATTTAAATGCTAATCATAAATGCTAGAGTATGTCTTCCCAGGCTTCCCTTCTCTGTGTTTTATATGACAATTACATCAAATGCAAAGTCTAGGAGAACTTCTTAATCCACAAAGGACATGCGCTCCAGCAAAAGAATTCTGATGGAGGCAGTTTTGGTGTGATTTTTCTTGCGGAGCTACATTGGTCCAGGTGGGATCAATAAAAGTATGTGTAGCGGGGTGCCGGTTTGTAGTGTGTTATAAAGGACTATGGTTATCTTGAGAATGTCCTCAGCTCCCTCCGGAGTCTCTTCGAAATATTGCAGCAACTGTTGTTTGACCTGATCGAACTGTGCATTGTGGAACTTGTGGTGCAGGGAGAAAGGGACTCCATTGCCATGGGTATCTAATAGACTATGGTACCCACAGTGCAGCTGTACTCCCAAAGTGCATTGCATTCTCGCACAGCTTTCTGGGGGAGGTTACTTAAAGGAAGGGAGGGGCTACGTTCACTCTCTCTGGACTTCACCCTCAACCAAGCAGGAAGTCTGTGTCAGGCCTGCTGCCGGACCGTCTAGGCCCTAAAGCCTGGGCCTACAACTTTTGCGGAGGATCACTCAGCTAAAGGAGGGATCTTCTTTCGTGTGACCAGCTCGCGCTTCCCAGAGACCGGAGCCATCCATCAACCGACATCCACTGCGGCTGAGAGAGGAACCGGAGACCGCAAGTTGCGGAGAGGCCGCCAATCAAGGTACTGACATCGGGACGTACCGGAGGGACGAGGCCTACTTTGGTGAGAGGGCACCTGCCCGGACTTCATTAACTGTTTGTTAGGCCTGTGACTTTGTTAAGGCCCACCATTATTAGTAGTGCGCCACACGCCAGGACATAGCGCATCTCACGGAGGCCGCAGGGTTTAAAGTTGGCGTTTGTACCGTCATAGAGTTTTCACTCAAAACATTGTGGAAGTTTAGTTTGTTTTCCTTTGATACCCTTGTGGATTACAAATATTAAGTGCACCAACGTTTGCTAGTGTAGCGGGGTGTTCCCCTATAATGGGAAGAGACTACATCACCCATAACCCCATTCTTCACATGTTCCACCGCAGAGACTCATGGGAGGGGTTATAAAAGGAGGAGGCGAGGCCGGGCTCGGCCTCTTTGGGACACGAGACTTCACAGACGGATCCTCCTGTGCGGATGTGTCGGAGTGCAAGGCCTGAAGCCTGAGGCCTTGCTCTGCATCAAAGAGCCTTCCACCCCCCTCTGCGAGCCTGGGTGGCATCTGACTTTGTGCGCTACAGCCTTGTCGGATCGGGGGCCCGATCGTTGGAGAGATCGTGTGTGTGTGACACGGCCGGTGGAGGTTTCCCGGACTGGATCCGTAGTCCGGCGGGTGAGAGGGCATAAGCCCAGCTAAGATACTGTTACTGTATATAGGCCTATAGACTGCCGTGGCCTACAAGTTATTTTGATACCCCTATTGAAGAGCCTTGTCAGAACTGAGCCTGCGGCTTTATTTAACCAAGTTCTATACCCCTTGGATTACAAAGTTATACTCTGTTTAAAGTGCACCACCATTACAGACCTGCCGGTGAAGAAAGGAGGACTAAGTTAAATATTAGAACCAGGCCTGGTGGGGATTCTAGCGTGTTTGATTACTGCGCCATAGGGCACTTAGTTAACGGTCGCCCGTATGGCGCACCTGTAGCGTGTGTTACTACATAGTGTGTTAGATTGGCAGGACGCTGCCCTTAGGAGTGATTATCTTGAACTGTGATTACTGTTACCCCCTTTTTCCATATTGAGAAACTAAGTAAAACACTTTATCTATTACAATTCATTACGGTGTCCTGCCTTAGTTATTATATTGCATAGGATATATCATTGATTATTAGTACTAGCTGTGCCAGAAGGGGGTAGAGCCTATTGCCGGGGGTTGGCGGAGCTGCACTCAGGGCCCAAACCTAATTCTGCGGCCTCCTTAGTTGGAGGTATCGCTACACGTGGGGGTTCTCGTCCGGGATCCTGATGCAGCAAGCGAATGCCAGAAGTGCCGGCATGGACCCCATGGATCCAAGAGCGGTAGAAGAGTGGTGCAAAGCCGCTAATACAGAGCCAAAACAGTCGATAGCCATTAGCCTCCCTGGGGAGAAATGGTCGAGTGAGATGGTAGAGGAACTAATGAGTTCAGTGTCCCCAGATCACACACCGTGGGTGATAGACATGAAGACAGACCCAGACATCTCATATCAATACGCATTAGTGGAATATTGGGACGGGATGCCAGAGGCCTGTAAGCACAAGTGTCTGCGGACGCCAGACAACAGAACATTTAGGCTGGCGCACGCAATAACTGTAGAAAGGGAACCATCCCCTTCGGGATCGCCACAGGCTGCGGCCCGAACTCCACCTGAAAGAGAAGACAGGGCGACACCCCCGGTGGCACCTGCACTGGCCACTGCTATATCACCAGAACTGATAAATGCAATAGGGGATTTGTTAGCCAAATGTCAGAAGACAAGTACGGTGCATGTGGAAACTAGCTACCGGAGACTAAAAATATTCTCAGGGAAGCTCCCTGTCCCGGCAGGGGAAGAAGATTTTGATACCTGGGTGGAGCAGGCATTACAGGCGGTGGAGGCATGGGAGGTGCCTGAAGCACAGAAGAGGCAGCGAGTGTTAGAAAGCCTTAAAGGTGCAGCAGCAGAAGCAGTGAAAAGTTTCCGGTTTGGGAATGCAGGGTGCACGGCGCAGGACTGTCTAGCTATGCTGCAGGAAGAGTTTGGTCAATTAGACAAGGTGACAGAGATGGTCTACCAGTTTGAACACACTTTCCAAAAACCGGAGGAGAAACTTTCCGAGTATGTCAGAAGGCTAAACAGGCTGCTGTGCAAGATTGTGTTAAAAAAAGGGATGAAGCCCCAAGATGCCGATGCGGCAAGAATGAAGCAAGTCTTAAAGGGAGCGCTACGCTCCGATCCAGTCTGGCTGCACCTGAAAACCTTGGGAGGAGGAATGTTGCTGACTTATGCTGATTTAATAAAAATCATCAGAGATGAGGAGGCGCTGCAACAGGACCAGCAGAAGGATAAGACAAGTGTTGTACCCGCACAGGTGCTGGTCAATCCAGTAATGACCCCTGAAAGAGAGGCGGAGACAGACACCCTAAAAACTCAGATGTCCAAGGTGTTAGAGATATTGACCTCTCTGATAGCAAAAGACACAGAGTGTCCCAAGAAGAAGGAAAGTCCAAGGAAGGAATTGTTCCCGATTGCCTCAGCACCCGAACCTTTACAAGAATGGGGAGATATAGTCTGCTTCAACTGTGGGGGAGTTGGCCACATTGCAGCCACATGTTCTAGTCCGAAGAAGAAGAGACCAGACAACCGCAAGCCGGCGGGAAACTCCAGAGGGCCCCGGTGAAGGAGTCAACCGGGTGCCCATCATCTTCAGTAAACTCCAAGCTGAATGCGAAGAAAAACAAAAAGAGAGATAGAACACCAAAGGGGAAACGCAATACCCCTCAACAAAGCTATACTCCAGGAGGAAGGGGGGAGACCCCTCAGGAGAGGCACAGCACTCCCCAAATGGGGTGCCCACCCAAGAAAAATAATAGTACCCCTCAGCGGTTTCCTACACCCATTAAAAGGAGGGAAGTCAGTGCATACCAGGCTCAAGAAAGGTTCAAGTCCAAAGGGAATAGGACAATAGAGAGTCCAAAGGGAAAAGGTCTGAAGAAGGCGGCTCCTGCCGGACCATATCCAGAGAAGCTGGTAGGCCCATCCCCTATAGTGCCCATTCAAGTGGAGGGAGTCTACACCAGGGGCCTCCTGGATACCGGGGCACAAGTGACCCTACTATACCGGGACTTCTACGACAGGCACCTGAGTCATCTGCCTATCCAGAAGATAGAAGAGCTGGAAATATGGGGAATTGGAACCCAGAGTTTCCCTTACGACGGCTACCTTCCCATCAAAATGACCTTTGACCCATCCGTGGCTGGGAAGGCCGAAGTGTTTGACACCCTGGCAGTTGTGTGCCCTAGGCCGCCTGGAGCCAACAAGAATTCCCTTATAATAGGGACGAACACGGACCTGGTCCGAAGACTCCTGACCCCTCTCGTGACAGAAGAAAGACAAGCAGCTACCAAGATCCATCCCATGCTGAAGACAGCCTACCAACGGCTGGTCCAAGAGCGGGAGACCCCTGGAGAGGAGATAGGGAAGGTGTGGAGACTTGGAAGAGAAGGGGTAGTGTTGCAGCCCGGTGAAGTAACCTGTATCAGGGCCACTGTGAAGCTTACTTGGGAGCAGCCTGGTCCCTTTGTCATGCTGGAGTCAGACCCAAGGGGTGAGTCCTCAGGCCTGGAGGTGATACCGGAAGTGATTCCGCTGAAGGTCCTGAAGAAGGCCCATTATAGAGTTCCAGTGAGTGTTAGGAATACTACCAAAGACCCCATGGAAATCCCAGCCAGAATGTTGCTAGGCCAGGTGAGCCCGGCGGCCCCTGTTACCCTGTCAGAAGTGAAGAGGACAGGTGGAGGAGGGGATGTTTGGGAGAAGCTGTCCATGGAAAACCCGAATCTGTCCAGGGCTTGGAAAGAGAGAGCCAAGGCCCAGTTGAATAGATGGGAGAAGATCTTCTCTAAGGATGAGTTTGATGTGGGGTGTGCAAGGAGTGCCACCCATCGGATCCGCCTCCAGGAAGATAAGCCCTTCCGAGAAAGGGTCAGGCGGGTCCCGCTAGCAGATCTGGAGGATCTGAGGGAACAACTTGCAGAACTCAAGAGGACTGGTGTGATACGGGAGTCCAGAAGCCCCTATGCCTCTCACATAGTGGTGGTCCGAAAGAAGAATGGATCATTGAGGCTCTGTATCGACTACAGGACTCTCAACAGGAGAACCATACCTGACCAATACACCACTCAGAGGATAGAGGATGCCCTACAGAGCTTGTCTGGAGCCAAATGGTTCAGCGTTATGGATCTCAAGAGTGGGTACTATCAGATTCCGATGCACCCAGCAGACAAGGAGAAGACAGCTTTCATAACCCCAGTGGGGTTCTTTGAATTCGACCGGATGCCCCAAGGTCTGTCTGGAGCCCCAGCTACTTTCCAACGCCTCATGGAGAAGACAGTAGGAGACATGAACTTGATCGAAGTCCTTGTATACCTGGACGATGTCATTGTCTTTGGGAGAACCTTGGAGGAACATGAAGAGAGGCTGGAAAAAGTGTTGAGAAGACTCAGTGAGGAAGGACTTAAGCTTTCGCCTGAGAAGTGTCGGTTCTACCAGTCTTCTGTGAACTATCTGGGGCACATAGTGTCTGAAGAAGGGGTGGCCACAGACCCTGAGAAATTGGAGGCAGTTACCTCCTGGCCACGGCCCACCACAGTAACAGAACTCAGATCCTTCTTGGGCTTCTGCTCCTACTACAGGAGGTTTGTGGAGGGATTTGCCCGAATTGCTAGACCATTGAATGAGTTGCTCAAGACTGAAGGAGAAGAGGATTGCTCGGGGCCCAGGAGGCCAGGAGAGTCCATCAGAGATCAGTGGAATCAGAAGTGTGAAGAGGCTTTCCAGGAATTGAAGAGGAGCCTGACCACTGCACCAGTCTTGGCCTACGCAGACCCAACCAAACCCTATGAACTGCACGTGGATGCTAGTCATGACGGTCTGGGAGGAGTACTTTACCAAGAACACGAGGGGCAATTGCGGCCTGTTGCCTATGTGAGTAGGAGCCTGACCCCCTCTGAGAAGAACTACCCCACTCACAAGCTGGAGTTCCTGGCCCTCAAGTGGGCGGTAGTAGACAAACTCAAAGACTACCTGTATGGAGCGGAGTTCACTGTGAAGACCGACAACAACCCCCTTACCTACCTGTTCACCACGGCCAAGCTGGACGCCACTGGACACAGGTGGCTGGCCGCACTGTCTGGATTCAACTTCAGCCTTAAGTATAGACCAGGAGTGGGGAATCGAGACGCAGATGCTCTGTCCAGGAGATCTCATTCCCCCACCATTGAAATAGAAGATTGGACCCAAGTGGCACCGGACGGGGTGCGGGCCCTTTGTCAAGGAGCTGAATTCCAAGCCCGAGGAGGCTCCAGAGCAGAGGAAATAGGAGTTACCACGGTGGGAGTCCCCAAACACTACTGTGGAGTAGCTCAATTGGAAGAGGACAACCTACCAAGACTGTCCAAGAAGGAATTGAGGTGTGACCAATTGGAAGACCCCATGGGGAGATTGGTCCTGGAGGCCTTGAAAAATCAGGATCCAAACAGACTCATGCGTCAACCTTCAAAAGAATCTCGCCTGCTGAGGAAGGAGTGGGATAGGTTGCAGTTACATCAGGGAGTGGTCTACCGAAGGGGCCCCTCTGATGACTCAGAAGATAAGTGGCAGCTGTTCCTCCCAGAGAAACATCGGGAGACTGTTCTGATTGCCCTGCATGACAATCATGGCCACCTAGGGGCTGAAAGGACCTTTCAACTTGTCAGAAGTCGGTTCTATTGGCCCTGCATGAGGGCAGAGGTAGAGGAGTACTGCCACTCATGTGCGCGATGCATCCAGAGGAAGACTTTGCCCCATCAAGCTGCCCCAATGGGCCATCTACAGAGCCAAGGGCCCATGGACCTGGTGTGCATTGACTTTCTCTGCCTCGAACCCGACCTGAGTGGACTAGGAAATGTTCTGGTGATAACCGACCATTTCACCCGGTATGCCCAGGCTTTCCCCACCAAAGACCAGAAGGCCTCCACCGTGGCCAAGGTACTTATGGAGAAGTACTTTGTCCATTATGGGCTGCCACAGAGACTCCATTCAGACCAAGGGAGGGACTTCGAGAGTAAGCTGATCCGGAAGCTCTTGAATTCTTTGGGAATTAAGAAGACTCGAACTACACCTTACCATCCTCAGGGAGATGCTCAGCCGGAAAGGTTCAACCGAACCTTGCTCAACATGTTGGGGACTCTGGAAAGCGAGAAAAAGCAACATTGGAGCCAACACATAGCAGCCATAGTACATGCTTACAACTGCACCATCAGTGATGCTACAGGCTACTCCCCATATCGACTCATGTTTGGGAGAGAAGCGAGACTACCGGTGGACCTGGCTTTTGGCACCTCACTGGACCATTCCACAGCCACATCCCACAAAGGATATGTGGACAGGCTCAGACACAGCCTGAAAGTAGCCTATGAACAAGCTCAAGCGGCCTCAGATCAAAGGGGAGCTCGGAATAAAAGAAATTTCGACTTGAAGGTCCGGGTACAAGACCTACAGCCCGGGGATCGAGTACTGTTGCGCAATCTGGGAGTCCCCGGAAAGCACAAACTTGCAGACAGATGGAGATCTGAACCCTATGTCATCTGCAGGAAGTTGCCGGGCCTACCTGTCTACAAGGTGAAGCCAGAGGGAAAGGTAGGCCCACTGAAGACATGGCATCGAAACCACCTGCTCCCACTTGCGGAGGCAGTTAGAATACCTTCCGTGGGAGACTCCCCTGAACCGGCCTCTATCTTGGATACTCCTAGGCCGAACACTCGGTCACAGACCTCCCGAGCTGAAAATGGAGAAGCCTCCCAACTTAGTGGAGATGAAGAGGGAGAACTTGATTGGCTGTGGTCTTCCCCAACTCCAGGAACTTCTATCATAGATCTTCCAGTCACCCAAGATACCACAGATGAAACACTGAACCCAGAGGCTACAGAGTTCATCCCCTTTAGTCCTTCAGCAGATTACTGGGAAGATGCCCATGATAGTTGCTCCGAGGAAGAGGAGCCTGTGGCGCCAGAGCCAGAGAGTCCAGGAGAGCAAAGAGCTCGAAGAGTCATTCGACCTCCTAAGAAGCTGACCTACCCTCAGATGGGGAACAGTTCGGAAGACTCTGTAGTCACTGCTAGGAGAAATGCTGAGATTCCGGATCCCTCCACTGTCCATTTGGTGGAGGGCAACCCCAGCTCACTCTCTGGCACAGTTAGGCAGGCCACCCATGATAATGTGACCTGTGGGCAAGGGAATTCTACCCCTCAGTTATGGTGGGAATCCCCTATCCCAACATCGTTTTCAGAATTTGTCCAGTGTTATATATAGTTGTTGTTAAAATTTATCTTTGGGGACCAAAGAGTTTAAGTGGGGGGAGTGTGTAGCGGGGTGTTCCCCTATAATGGGAAGAGACTACATCACCCATAACCCCATTCTTCACATGTTCCACCGCAGAGACTCATGGGAGGGGTTATAAAAGGAGGAGGCGAGGCCGGGCTTGGCCTCTTTGGGACACAAGACTTCACAGACAGATCCTCCTGTGCGGATGTGTCGGAGTGCAAGGCCTGAAGCCTGAGGCCTTGCTCTGCATCAAAGAGCCTTCCACCCCCCTCTGCGAGCCTGGGTGGCATCTGACTTTGTGCGCTACAGCCTTGTCGGATCGGGGGCCCGATCGTTGGAGAGATCGTGTGTGTGTGACACGGCCGGTGGAGGTTTCCCGGACTGGATCCGTAGTCCGGCGGGTGAGAGGGCATAAGCCCAGCTAAGATACTGTTACTGTATATAGGCCTATAGACTGCCGTGGCCTACAAGTTATTTTGATACCCCTATTGAAGAGCCTTGTCAGAACTGAGCCTGCGGCTTTATTTAACCAAGTTCTATACCCCTTGGATTACAAAGTTATACTCTGTTTAAAGTGCACCACCATTACAGACCTGCCGGTGAAGAAAGGAGGACTAAGTTAAATATTAGAACCAGGCCTGGTGGGGATTCTAGCATGTTTGATTACTGCGCCATAGGGCACTTAGTTAACGGTCGCCCGTATGGCGCACCTGTAGCGTGTGTTACTACATAGTGTGTTAGATTGGCAGGACGCTGCCCTTAGGAGTGATTATCTTGAACTGTGATTACTGTTACCCCCTTTTTCCATATTGAGAAACTAAGTAAAACACTTTATCTATTACAATTCATTACGGTGTCTTGGCTTAGTTATTATATTGCATAGGATATATCATTGATTATTAGTACTAGCTGTGCCAGAAGGGGGTAGAGCCTATTGCCGGGGGTTGGCGGAGCTGCACTCAGGGCCCAAACCTAATTCTGCGGCCTCCTTAGTTGGAGGTATCGCTACACTAGCGAAGACTCCTACCACTGAAGGAACTGGACACTGAACCTAGTCAGGCCTGACTAGCATTTATAGTGACGGGACACGGACACAGTATTGCCCATTAGGGGGAGCTCGCAAGCATAGGCCTTTTACTTATTTAGGAAGTGCACACTTAGATTGTGTTATAGTATTGTCATATATCATTGACTCTGCAGGGCCCTGCACAAGTCAACTGTACAGCTGTTTAACTCTGATATTTTTACCACTAAGTAAACGTGATTCTTGGTTAAGTAGAATACTGTGTGGAGTTCTCTATATTACCGTGCCGGACCAGTGGCTATACAAGGTAACAATTTATGTACCATTTTACTGTTGTGTAGCATTATTGTGTATCCCATTGCCAGTGGGTTCCACAGTCTCTGCAGACCAGTTGTGCCAAGGGAGGGTTTGAGACAGATTATTGGGGTTGATGGCAGGGTATAGACCCAAAATAAACCAGCAGCTCTCTTAACTGGGGGCAGTGTTGCCAACCGTCCGTATTTTTACGGACAGTCCCTAAAACCGGTCACTTTTTACCCCTGTTCGTAAATGTCCGTAGTTGCGGGAATGTGCCAGTAAAAATAGGCGAGATCGGTTCAGCTTGGAACTGCGTATGCGCAGTTCCGGAGCTCGCCGAGCATATGCTGTATTCGGCCGGCGGGGAGCGGATTTCACAGACGATGTGCTGAGCGGTGCCGGCGAGTGATGTATTAGGACATCCCGCCAGGCGCGCGCGTGCCAGAATTTTAAATCTGTAGGAGGACAGCACTGGAGCAGGAGTCAGGACTCGGAGCGGAGGCTGAGCAGAACGCGGAGGTGGCGAAATGGAGGAGCCTGCTGCTGCATCCAGACAATACAAAGTTCACAGGGGAGTCGGGGACAGACAGACAGACCAGCTGACAGTGACATCAGGTGATGGTGGCAGAGGGTGATAGTGACACCGCAGAGGGGGACGATGGAGGCAGGGGGAGAATCGAGGCAGGGGGTGATTGTGGCACCGCAGAGGGGGATGGAGGCAGGGGGTGTTAGTGGTAGGGGTGATTGGAGGCAGGGGGTGATTGGAGGCACCGCAGAGGGTGGGGGATGGAGACAGGGGTTGTTGGTGGCACCGCAGAGGGGGACGGAGGCAGGGGGCCTGGGGGAGATTGGAGGCAGGGGGAGATTGGAGGCAGGGGAAGGATGTGGCACCGTAGAGGGGGGTGAAGGCAGGGGGTGTTGATGGCAGAGGGGGATGGAGGCAGGGGGTGATGTGTCTAAATAATTTGCCCTTATTATATCGAAAATAAAAAAATATGTTTTTTTTTAATCCTAATATCTACCTTAAATCGCATTGCTATTTGCCTAGCGTACTTATTTGTAGCCTAAATACTGAAATTTGCACCTAAAATGTAATTTAGTAAGTTTTGTGAAATGCTAGTAAAAACGTGGCTGCGCCAGTAAATTTCGGGTGTCGTGCCAGTAAATTTCAATCTGGTAAGTTGGCAACACTGACTGGGGGTAGTGCTACATATGCATGTGCCATACCTGACCGATTCCTGTGTGGGCATAAAATCACTGTAGTGATTGGCCACATTGGTCCAATCATATAAACTTTGGGGTATATTTTCTAAGAGGTAGAAGAAACCAATCAGCTTCCAGGTTTTATTGTCAAAGCTTAATTGAACAAGCTGAAGTTAGAAGCTGCCATGCATAGCTGCACCAGATTCTGAGTGCTCCAGTTTTGGTAAATCACACCCTTTATGTCTCACTCCCTAGCTATATTTAAATGACAGACAGATAGATAGAAAGATATATAGATAGATAGATAGATAGATAGATAGATAGATAGATAGATAGATAGATAGATAAAAAGACCCCCAGACTATTAGCCTGCTGTAAATACCTAAAAGGCATATGGGAACAACTGAGGCATGTACAGTAGGTGTAGTACCACTACCAACAGCATATTAGACATGTGCGGTTCGTTTCGTACGAATCGAAAATTCGTACGAATTTCCGAAAATTCATACATTCGGAAGCATCCGAAATCCGAATTGCTATACTTCCAAATTGTATACGAAATACGAAATTTTGTTGGCGAATTTCGGATCCAAATTCCGTTACAACGGAAACGTGACTGGTGTTTTGTTGACCAATCAGAGGTTTTCTTCTGCTGCTGAGTGAGGGTTGGGAAAATGACCTTTTTTAATATGGGAGTGGGAGACTGGTACTGGTAGTCGATGGGAGATTCAGATTTGGACCAAATAAGAATGTTTGTTAATAATTTGTTTTATTATTGTCATAATAATTACGATTATTCGTTATGATGAAGTTAAAAACACAGGAAGTCAGTACAGCACAGGGATGGTGGGAGCCCCTCATAATGAGCACAGCAGGGGTACAGCCCCAGGAGGAAGTCAGTACAGCACAGGGATTGTGGAAGTCCCTCATAATGAGCACAGCACAGAGATGGTGGGAGCCCCTCATAATGAGCACAGCAGGGGTACAGTCCCAGGAGGAAGTCAGCACAGCACAGGGATGGTGGGAGCCCCTCATAATGAGCATAATGAGTCAACGACTGCCATATTGAGAAAGGTATTTTTTGCTTTTTAAATTCATCGTAACGAATGTTCGTAATTGTTACGAAAAGTTAACGAACTTAATGAACATTCGTATTTCGTACGAATCCAAATTGAATTTCGGACACAAATTACGAAATACGAACTAACGGGCTACTACAACCCCAGGAAGTCAGCACAGCACAGGGATGGTGGGAGCCCCTCATAATGAGCACAGCAGGGGTACAAACCCAGGAAGTCAGCACAGCACAGGGATGGTGGGAGCCCCTCATAATGAGCACAGCAGGGGTACAGCCCCAGGAGGAAATCAGCACAGCACAGGGATGAGCACAGCAGGGGTAGAGCCCTAGGAGGAAGTCAGCACAGCACAGGGATGGTGGGAGCCCCTCATAATGAGCATAATGAGTCGACGACTGCCATATTGAGAAAGGTATTTTTTGCTTTTTAAATTCATCATAACGAATGTTCGTAATTGTTCCGAAAAGTTAACGAACGTAACGAAAATTCGTATTTCATACGAATCCAAATTGAATTTCGGACACGAATTACGAGATACGAATTAACAGCTAATACGAAACGGAACGGAACAAAACAAAACAAATTTATTGACGGCGCACATGTCTACAGCATATACTGTAACTAAACACTAGTTAACTAAAGCTGGTCATACATTGCTCAGTTTAAAAAAAAAAAAAACAGCCATTTCCACATTCAAACATTCAAGGTGGATGGGGAAATTCATCTCTTGTGTCATTGTATTCTGACAGCTGAACTCTTCTACCATCAGAATACACTGATCAGCGCTGCAGCCCATTGGCTACATGTGCTGATTGAGCGGAAAATATCCAACAAGCCTGTTTATGAAAAGTCGATCAATAGATAGACTTCTTATGATCATGAGCCATACATGGTTTGAAATTTGCCCGGTTCTTACTGAACCGGGGATTTTGGATCCATGTATGGCCATCTTAAATGTTCTTAAACTACACCCAATCAATGACAATGCCCATTATTTTAAAGCAGGTGTAATGGATTTCAGTTCTAGAGGAAGTCAAGAAAGTTTGCTTGTAAATGACATGATCAGTACAGTAGCTGTACGAAAGAAAGTGACAACTAACTAGGTAAATGTTTCTCAACCTATTTTCAGCCAAAGCACCCTTTAACCTCCCTGGCGGTTTTCCCAAGTGTGGCGCGGGGTTAAATTTTAGTACCTCTAGCGGTAACCCCGAACCACCCTTGGGATTCCATTGCAGGATCCTGATGCAGTATACTTACCTTGTCCCCAGGATCCTGCGATGTCCCCCCACTGTGTCCGTGGGCTGTGTCCTCCGCCCGCTGCCTCTGTGTGCCAGGCTCCATTCCCTGCGAGCGTCACGACGCACAGGGCGGAGCCTGGCGGCAAATTCAAAAAGTACTAAATTCATATCACAAACAGTACACTATAATCTTATAGATTACATTAATGTATGAAATAATTTTACATCCCTTTTGTCCCTAGTGCTTTGTCCAGTGTCCTGCATGCACTTTTATATTATATATACTGTTCTTTCTGCCTGGAGACTTGAGATTGTCCATAGCAACCAAAAAGTGTCCCTTTATGTCAAAAGTGGTTTTAGACCAGCTAGAAAAACAGTGATAGTAAATTAGAATCACTTGCAGAATTGAGTGAAAGTGAATAGTGGGGAAATTCATTTTATTATTATTATATTATTATTTTTTATAATTATTCATAGTTATTTATTATATTATAATTTATGATTTTGTGTTTCAAACTTTATCATACCCAAGATGTATGTCTACTAGACTTGTTTGGACAGATTTAAGTGTGTTATTACTAAGAATTTTGGGCCTACAATATAAAATGCCAAATTTCTATGCAAAACAATTGTACCGCTTTGAGTCGCAAAAATCTGACATAATCATACCGCCAGGGTGGCTACAACTATGCACAATCTCAAGGCATTCCATTCCATACATAACGCAGCAGCATATACACAAGTAGTACACCCAACTTTACAGATATTTCAGTGTTTCTCCTCTCCCTCAGTTTCTCTCATTCATTCAGCTAATGTGACCCCAGTGCTGATGGAAAGGGGCAAACAAGGATGTCTTCAAGTGCCCAATGTCCTCCTTATCAACCTATAACATTGTCACTCGTCAGTTATTACAACGCCAGCAGCTGGCTTGAACAGTGCCCCAGGTTGTAATGCTGCACAATTCAAAAAATTTATGTAAAAAAATAAGACTTGATCCACCTGCCAGCTTGATGACAATTTTTGGTCAATTTGAAGAATTTTTGGGGAATTTTGCACAGTACCCCTGAAAAACACAAAAAGCACACCAGGGTACAATTGCATCCTGGTTGCCTGGTTGAAAAAGGCTGAACTAATAAATCAAAGAAATTATGTTTCAACAGCTGGAAATCCCTTAGTTACTCTTTTGTGTTCCTCAAGTGTACCCCAACACTGGGATGAAAAATTAAAGTGGAAGTAAACCCTCCTATCATTTTCAGCCAAGGAAGCTGCCATCTTGGCCTCTGTTTAATCTTTAACTGCCATGATGCTGCACATGTGATCAGTTATGACACCAGCCATTGGATGGTTTGACAGTTTGGTTGAGAGCACAACGAATGTGACAGTTGGCATTCCCGGCATGCCGGGAATGTAACTGCTTTTTGAAACTGTTAAATTGATTGTGCTCTACAAAGATATTTAGAAATGATGTGCCAATGTGCAAATGGACATTGTAGCCCATACAATGTTGTTTTAAAAAAAGATTGGTCCTGTGTTCAAACCTAAGATTGGGGCGAACAAGAGACAGTTGGGAAGGGTAAGGCCCCATGCACACGAGACGCTGTTATTTGCTGTTGAACGCGCGTTCAGAGGACGCTTTTTTCAACTGCTCCTGAACCCATTCAATGTTATCCTATGTGTCCATGCACACACTCTCGTTTTTTGGCGTTTACAAGCAGTTGGGTTTAACCTCGTTTTTCCAGAAGCAAAAAAATGGGTTCCGACGCAAAAGTTTTCCACGTTTCAGACGCTAAACGCTGTTAAACGCGGCTAAACGCGGTACCGGCGTTTTGCCGCGTTTGCGTTTATAAGCGTTTTTAAAGGTGACCTATTTTTTAACATTAGAAGTCTCAAAAATGATGGCAAATGATGAAAAACTATTAAAAAATATAAAAGAAAACTGTAATTGCTTGTATCGCATTGTGGACAATCCACAACTTGTGGCAGGTAACGTGGCAAGTGGACAATCAACAACTTGTGTCAGGTGATGTGGCCAGGTGACGTGGCCAGGTGACGTGGCAAGTGGACAATCCACAGCTTGTGGCAGGTGCCGTGGCCAGGTGACGTGGCAGGTGACGTGGCCAGGTGACGTGGCAGGTAACGTGGCCAGGTGACGTGGCAGGTGATGTGGCAAGTGGACAATTCACAACTTGTGGCAGGTGACGTGGCACGTGATGTGGCCAGGTGACGTGGAAAGTGGACAATCCACAACTTGTGGCAGGTGACGTGGCAGGTGACGTGGCAGGTAATGTGGGCAGGTAACATGGCTAGGTGACGTGGCAGGTGACGTGGCAAGTGGACAATTCACAACTTGTGGCAGGTGACGTGGCCAGGTGACGTGGCACGTGATGTGGCCAGGTGACATGGCAAGTGGACAATCCACAACTTGTGGCAGGTGACGTGGCCAGGTGACGTGGCAGGTGACGTGGCAAGTGGACAATCCACAACTTGTGGCAGGTGACGTGGCCAGCTGACGTGGCAGGTAACGTGGCCAGGTGACGTGGCAGGTAACATGGCCAGGTGACGTGGCCAGGTAACGTGGCAAGTGGACAATCCACAACTTGTGGCAGGTGACGTGGCACGTGATGTGGCCAGGTGACGTGGCAAGTGGACAATCCACAACTTGTGGCAGGTGACGTGGCCAGGTGACGTGGCCAGGTGATGTGGCCAGGTGACGTGGCAGGTGACGTGGCAAGTGGACAATCCACAACTTGTGGCAGATGATGTGGCAAGTGATGCGCTAAATACAAGTACACTGCTGCTCTCTCAGCTTCTGCTACTCACTCTGGTCTCACAAACTGTCTGAAATGGTTAAAATTTACTCTTTTTTGAGCTTAGGGAGGGTCTATGATGAAACGCTTATAAACGCAAACGCGGTTAAACGCCGCTAAACGCGGCCGCAAACGCGGCAAAACGCGCGTTTATAAACGCCGGTTTCAGCGTTTAAAAACGTGTGTTCAGCAGAGTTTGCACCTGCATCTCGTGTGCATGGGGCCTAAGGGTTATAATTTTGTTTGAAATTTTAGAAGAAAATTTCTCGAGTCGTTTCCATAATTGAGATGTTTTTTCACAATCCCAAAAAATGTGAGAGAAGGAGCCGATTGAGGTGCAATCTCTAAAGCAGGTATGGGGAACTGTGGGAAATATAGAATGGAGTTTGGCTGGAGTATAATGCCACCTGGTAAATAGCTTAATTGCAGTTTCCCTAATTGTGATAGATTTAGTGCATTTAAGAAGATTGTCAATACATTCAGACCATTTCTCAAGGGGTAGTACGAAATCGGATTCTTGTTCCCATTTGAGCATGTATGGTAATTTTTCTTGTTTAGTGTTTTTGATCAAGTTTATGTGTATCCATCCATTGGCTAATAGCTTATCATTGGAAGTCCTTATCATTACCAATTTCCCAATTGAAAATTATAATAAACGACATTTACCTTATGGAAAAAAAAATTCATACCTTGCATAATACCATGCACCTACTAGATAAAAAATGGAACCTATGGTTCACATACTCAGACTACCTTTTAGACCCAAACTAGAATCCCCTTTCACAACCAATTCTTTTATACACGAAAATAACTCCACATTCCAAAATACTACTCAATCATTTATTTTCTATTTAAAATAATTGCTGTCACAAATAAATAAACGCTGTTATTCTGTCATAAATCATTATAATTATTGATTGAAAATACTGCAATTCTCTGATGTCATGTCATAATGTTTGTACCATTATTTTGTACACAATAAAAAAGTTTGTAAGCAAAAAAGATTGGTCCTTTAGTCCCCCATCACATTTATGTGTGTTTTAAAGAAGTTAGGCCCCATCACACAAGTATTTTCGTGCTTGGAGGAATATCAGGGCAGATTGTTCTTGTTGAAAGGACACCTCAGTTAATACAAAGTTGCACCCACAATATTTTTGTCTATTTAGCACACCACAACAAATGGCAAGTGCATTATTATGCACTTTAGTTCAGGTGCAAAGGTATCTACTGCATATGTGCGTCGTGTCACATTCAAAATGTATTTTTTTACAATGTGTTACCAAAACGACACACATATTTTAGCCATTCCCATTTAAAGTTGGTGCTCACTGTTGGCTGGTTGATAGTTAGTATGATTAATTAATAAATCACAGACTGCAAAAAGTATACAGAAATGGAAGTTTTAGGACACCTAAGATTCACGTAATTGTTCTAAAGCATTATATAAACAAAGATAGGATGAGTCTGACCGACCTGAAACTTGCACCTTCAAAACCAACTTAGCAATAGCAGCTTTCACATTCCATTTATTGTATACAAAGCCATTATATGCAAAGGAGAAACCAACATTTTTGTGACTTCCTAGCATTAGCCCCCATATTTAAGCCGGTTATAGACGGTTCAAATCTTGGCCGGTTCAGCAGGGACCGGCCAAGATTCAAACCATGTGTGCTCAGGCTGAATGTACCAAAATTGATTGATCGATCATCTTGGGTACAACTAGCCTGTTGGATTTTACATGCGATTGTTGCTAGCTGCTATTATAGCCATTAACAGTAATTACTGTGTTCTCCTGGTGGGGGCCGCTTCCCCCGCCCCCCTGCCAGGAGAACACAAAGGCTGTGCGGGAGGGATTCCCCCATCAACACTGACATGGTTGCAGGAAAGAAAATTGCTCCATATATGGCCAGCTTTAGAAAATGTTATATTATCTTCGGATAAGAACAAAAAGACATTTAAAGTGTACTATTTTCAAATTTCCTTTGTTATGTTTGCATAGTAAAGAAGCTACTTTTATCTAAGTGCTCTAATTTTCTTGTTTAATATTTTTATTAGATTTTACAAGTACATAGCAAATATACTGAACATTACATTCTGATCAAGAATAGAATTGTAAATAAATACAGTAATCACTAAAAATACATATTGAAAGAAAGGCAGTAGAGGATAAACCTCAGTAACAATTATATCAATACAAATAGAGGTATAAAAGATTAGAGCAATGAAGATAAGCAATATTTAGGATAGAATATCACGTCTCCAGACCAACCACTCACCCCCGAAGGGAGCAAGCTGTGAGCAAATGGGGGCTCGATTAAGTATGAGAGAATATGTTGGGCTATCCAGAAGGATACACCAGATGAACGTTGTCATACCTCAATTGTTTAGTGGAGACTTTCCTAACAAATCTTTAAGACACAAAGATATTAGTGATTGATAAAGTGAAACTTTAAAGTTATATATATAAGTCATGTAATGAACATCACATGTGTAAAAAATCTGTATTACACAAGTAACAAAACTAACCAAAACAGAAAGACAGAAGAAGTAAGAGAGAAGAAGAAGAAATATGGGAGAAAAGTAAAATTTATAGAAAAGAAGGTATGGGTGTAGGAAAATAGAGAAAAAGGTGAAGGTTGTCTCTCCGGGTGGCGGTCCAGTCAGATCAAGGCCCCGTTTAAATATTATATTAATAGATAAATATTAAAGTATTTCAAAGAGGCATCAACAATAGTTGATCAAAATCTGGGGGTAAGAAGTGTTTAATCCATGGTTTCCATATTTTATTATATGTAGCAATGTTGTCATCTTCAATAGCAGACATTTTGGAAAAGATAAGGGCTCTGTTAATTCTATGTTTAGTTTCAGCCACAACCAAAGTTTGGGTTTTCCAGGCCTTAGCTATAGATTGTTTAGCCGCCGTGGTGAGATGTAGTAGTAATTTGAATTGTGACTTATTCAAATTAGGAGGTTTGAGGTTGAGGAGAGCCAGTGCCGGGTCTGGCGGGATTGGTATTTCCAAGGCCGTAGAGGCCATGTGAAATATTTTACTCCAGAAGGATTGAACGATTGGACATTGCCACCAAATATGGAACTGCGTGCCCGGTTCAGAACAGCCTCTGAAACATAGATTTGGGTACGAGGGGGCAAATTTGGCAATCCTGGCCGGAACCAGGTACCATCGAGAAAGGACCTTATAATTTGATTCCAACGCAAAACAGTTTGGCGAGGAATGCTTAGTAGCTGACCATATAATATCCCAGTCACTTTTACTGAATGTTCTATCCATGTCGTGTGCCCATTTAGTCGTATAGGATGGTAAAGTATCGTCGGATGTGGAATTGATGCGTTTATACAAAAGTGATATTAATCCTCTAGCATGGGGATCACTGTTACAGACACGTTCAAATTGAGTCATTTGGGTGAGAGGGGATCCCGTATCAACGAGGGGTGTATAAAAGTTCTTAATTTGTAGATAGCGGAAGAGCTCCTTCATGGGGAGTTTGTATAAATCACATAATGTTGGGAACGTAAGAATATCATTGGAGGAAACTAGATTATGGAATTGAAGTAGGTTTCTTCTGGACCAAGCTGCAAATGATAGGGGAAATTTCCAGGCGGGGTAAAAGGAGGGATTTCGAAGAAAAGAGAGTAGAGGGTTATGAGTGGATTGTAGGCTTTTTGTGGATCTATATTTGTCCCAGATAGCTATAGAATGTTTGGTTACAGGGTTAGATAAGTTTAGTCTATCTTTAGGAGCTAACCAGAGCAAATTATTCACAGAAATGGGGTCAATATCCACTGATTCAATCGCTACCCATAGAGGGGATTCTATTGTAGAATGGTATTTGGGGAGTTGTGCTAGCTGAGCAGCAAAGTAGTATGAGGAAAAGTTAGGAATTCCCAGACCACCTTTCAATTTATCAAGATAAAGAGTCGATCTAGGTATACGGGGCTTTGTAGAGCCCCATATAAAAGCCATCACTCTCTTTTGAGTGAGCCTCAGGAAGTAAGGAGGTATATGTATGGGGAGAACTCGGAATAGGTAAAGGAACTTTGGTAAGATTGACATCTTAGTAGCATTAATCCTCCCAATCCAAGATAAAGGAAGAGAAGACCATTGTTTCATCAGATTAGTAGTTGACTTCAATAAGGGTAAGTAGTTAGCTGAAAATAGGTCGGATATAGAAGAAGTGAGTTGGACTCCAAGATATGAAATATGATGCAATTCCCAATTGAAAGGTAAAGACGTTTGAGCTTGTTGTAACTCAGATGGCGAAAGGGAAATATTAAGGGCATTAGATTTGGCATGATTAACACACAAACCAGAAATCTTTGCAAACTTGTCTAAAGTATTTACTAGATTTGGGGCTGAGACGTGGGGATGGGATAAAAAAATCAGGATGTCATCTGCAAAAAGACTCAATTTGTGGTGATGTCCACCTAATTCTACACCTTTGATATTAGGATTATTTCTAATAATACATGCTAAGGGTTCAATAAGTAGGGCAAAAAGCAAAGGGGATAGGGGGCAACCCTGTCTAGTACCTCTTCTAATATCTATCATAGCCGATTTATAGCCCATATATTTAATATAAGCTTTCGGAGTGCTGTATAGTGAGGAGACCCAAGTTAAGAAATTTTCCCCAAAACCCCATTTTTGAAGAGTATATTGTAGATATGGCCAGCTGATTGAGTCGAACACCTTCCTAATATCTAATGATATAAGGCAAGTTGGGATACGTCTTTTTTTGGCGGCATGAATTAATAAAAGTGCTCTTCTGACATTATCCCCTGCTTGACGCAAGGGCATGAAGCCAGTTTGGTCACGATGGATAAGTTTACCTATAATGCTATTCAATCTAGTTGCCAAGATCTTAGCTAGTAACTTAATGTCTAGATTTAAAAGAGATATGGGGCGGTAATTAGACCAAGAGGTAGTGTCAGATTTAGGTTTGGGAATCATTGCTATGATGGAAGTTAGTGTTTCGGTTTTAAACGAATGACCAGCTAACAAAGAATTGAAGGCTCTAGTCAATAGAGGCGTTAAAATCGAATCAAATTGTTTGTAGTATAGTGCAGAAAACCCATCGGGCCCGGTCTCTTGTGAGGCTTCAATTCTTTAATAGCAGCTTTAACTTCCAAGGCCGTTATGGGACTCTCCAAATATTCACACTGTTCCGGTGTCATTGTGGGAAGTTTAACATCTGAGAACAAAGTGTCTGCTTTGTTTTTATCAAAGATTAAGCCAGAGTCATAGAGCTTAGCTAATTTAGATTGAAAGATGTCCAAGATCTTTAATGGGTTACTAGTGTATGCATCTCTGGAGGTTCTAAGTCGGAATGCAGCTTGTGAACGATCAATAGACTTGAGGCTGCGGGCCATTGGGGTATCGGGCTTATTGGCTTTGCGGTATAGGGTATGTTGCCGCTTGCGTAAGAGTTTGTCTGCCGAATCTGTCAGAAAAAGATCCAACTCAAGCCGGGCCCTTTCCAATTTAGTGTTTGTGTGTGCATTCGGGGTAGCTTGATGAGCCAAATGACAAGCGTTAAAATTTGCTTCAAGTTTGGTGAACAGAATCTTGCGATCTCTTTTAATAGATCTCGCCTTTTGTATCAAGCTGCCCCGAATAACAGCTTTATGGGCTTCCCATAATGTAAGGGCAGAGACATCAGTAGTAGGCTTGTGTAATTCGTTTCGTAACGAATCGAAATTCGTCCGAATTTAGCAACTTTCGGACATTCGGAAGCATTCGAATTTCCGAAAAAAGCAATTACGAATAAAACCGAATCCGAAATAAATTATACCGCAAAATAGCGAATGCCCGAATGTCTTCGGCATAATTCGTTATGAAAAAACTTATGAATGTACAAATCCATTGGAAACACAATAACACTCACTCTGCTCTGCTCTCTGCTTCTCCTTCACCGTGCTGAACTCCCTCTCAAAATGGTGTACAGGGGCGGAGGCTATAGCCGCATGTAAAAAACGAAAGTAAAATACGAGATTTCTAATCCATTCGAAGCACAATAACACTCTGCTCTGCTCTCTGCTTCTCCCTCACCGTGCTGAACCCTCTCAAAATGGTGTACAGGGGCGGAGGCTATAGCCGCATGTAAAAAACGAAAGTAAAATACGAGATTTCGAATCGTTACAAATAACCGCTATGTATTTCGAAAAGTACAAATCCATTCGAAGCACATTAGGCATAATAGGCAGCGTCGTCGTGAGAGAGACACAGAAAATTACGAATCAACGAACCCAAAAAAAGTTACGAAAGTAGGAGTTGTGTCCAGAATCAACGAAAAACAACGTACTCTACCGAAAGTACGAATTATAAAGCAACAAAGAATTCAACGAAAAATGTCGCTTGCAAAAATACGAATGAGTCCGAACACGAAAAATCCCGTCTAGCAAAATTACGAATGATTACGAATCAACAGGACCGGAAAGAAACGAACCGAAACGGAACAAATTTTTCCGTTGTGCACAAGCCTAATCAGTAGTGTCATTAAATGAGATATAATCATTAAGAGCCAGTTCAATATCTGAACGGTGTGCGGGGTGAGTTAGGATGGAGTCGTTAATACACCAAGTGGTGTCATGTGACCTAGGTATAGGAGAGGTAATTGTAGCAGTGACCGCACAATGGTCTGTCCAAGGAAATGGGATTATATTAGAGGATATTACTTCAGGGAGCATACTAGAGGGGAGGAAAATATGGTTTATTCGTGAGAAAGATTTGTGTGGATAAGAATAATGTGTAAAATTTCTGGAAGTTGGGTTAAGTTCCCGCCAGGTATCAACAAAATTAAAAGAAGTAAGTAGAGATTGGAAGGACCGTTTATGGGTAGGAGAGTTAGGAGATGACGGGGATTTATCCAAGAAAGGATAAATGGTAGTATTGGAGTCGCCACATAATATTATTGTTCCAAATTTATGTGATTCGATTAGTTGGAAAAGATGTGATAGAAAAGCTTCAGGACGTTTATTTGGGGCGTAATACGAAACTAATGTGACTTCAGTATCAGCAATAAGGCCTGTTAATAAAACATATCTACCCTCAGGGTCACATATTTGTGTATTAAGGGTAAATGGTGTAGAACGGTGGAATCCAATCAAGGACCCACGTTGCTTAGTTGTAGCTGAAGCTGCGTAGAATTGAGGGTAGGAGGAGGAAAGAAATTTAGGGGAGGCGTTATTGATAAAGTGCGTTTCTTGAAGGAAAATGATGTGAGCTTTTCTAGCTGAAAAGGAACGTAGAGCTTTAGTTCTTTTTTGTGGAACGTTGAAGCCTTGTACATTTAAGGACAAAATGTTTATGGGGGCCATGACATAGTAAGGGTAAGTTTTATATAAGGGTTAATGAAACCCATATTATGAATTCGAACCGCCACCAAGGGAGACAGAAGAGGAGAAGAAAGGAAAGACAGAAAAGAAAGAATAAAGAAGAAACCAAATAAAAAAGAAGCCCTAATGACTGCAATTAGTGTCATAAAATAATGATGTACTAGTAGGGCGCAGGAACATCTCGGAGAGATAACAAAAAATCTCCGAGGGGTTCCATGGTCACCGACCGACTCCTGGAAAATAGTAGCAGGAGTCAGGGGGTACGTAGGGGGCCGCAAGAAGTTCCGGAGGGAAAAACAACGCCGGAGAACACTTAAGTATTATAGTAGAAAACATAAATAATTCTCTATCAAGAAGACTGGAGATGCAATAAACAAAAAAAGAGAGAGAAAGGAAGCATACCAACTTTGGGAAGTATGTTGAGTCAATTTCTAAATGAATGCGTCCATAAGGAGGCTGGAAAATATCAATCTTAACACTTGTGAAGCAAACCGTCAACGCAAGCGAAATAATTAATAAACAAGCTCGCAAATATAGAGGAAAGGGAAGGGAGAGAGGGAAAAAAAAAATAAAAAAAATGGAAATGTAATATAGACCTACTGGCTGACTAAAACAATAAATAATTACCCAAATTTATATTTCATAGGTACAATATAATATGCATTTAAATTACTAAGTAGACATATTTGTCTGAAAGGGGACAAACACACAAAAAAATAAAAAAAATAATGTAATATAGACCTTCTGGCTGACTAAAACAATAAATTAATGCCCAAATTCATATTTCAGAAGTATAATATAATATGCATATAAATTACTAAGTAGACATATTTGTCAGAAAGGGGACAAAAAAAAACACTTGTCTCAAAAATGTAAATGTAATATAGACCTTGCTGACTGAAACAATAAGTAATTACCCAAATATATATTTCATAGGTACAATATAATATGCATTTAAATTACTAAGTAGACATATTTGTCAGGAAGGGGACAAACACAGAGAAAAAAAAAAAAAAACCCTTAAAAACACTTGACTCAAAAATGTAAATGAAATATAAATATTCTGGCTGATTAAAACCCTAAATAGAAACCTAGATTCATATTTCATAAGTACAAATTAATATGCATATATTATGTGCATATGGATTAAAGAAATAGATATTTTTGATAGAAACAAAACACCACTAAAGAAAAAAAAAAAAAAAAAAAATTAAAAAAAAAAAAATTAAAAAATGGAGAACAGGATTCTAGTTCTTCAAGCATAGATAGTGCAATGCTTTTCAGAATAAAGCAATGGGGCTAATACCCTACAAAAGGGGAGAAACATGGATAAGATTAATGAGAAGTGAACAATCAGTCCATTGAGTCGACATTTATCGGTGCCTGACTATCAAAACGTCCTCTTTTATGAAGATTCTGTCTAGTATAGCCAGAGGGGTTTGGGTCCAGGTCGGTTTCATTTGGAGGTGATCTAGAAGCCGCACGTCTACGAGGTTGCTCCTTAGAATTGGTGTGATCCATCAGGCCTAGATCAATTAAGGCTGACCGAAGTTCATCGGACGTGCGACAGGTATATCTGGTTTCCAAGTATGTAAAGCGGAGAGAGAATGGAAACCCCCAGTGGTATATGATTTGGTGCTTTTGAAGTACTTGCAGCAGTGGTTTCATAGAACGTCTCTTAGTAACAGTTAGAGGGGAGAGGTCTGTAAAGAGCTGATAGATATTGCCCTGGAACTCAAGAGTGTTTTTACCTCTAGCAGCAGCAAGTATTTGCTCCTTTGTTTTATAGTAATGAAATTTAACTATAATATCTCTAGGGGGTCCATTGGGTTTGCGTTGAGTTAGGGCCCTGTGGACTCTGTCCATTTCCAATCTCTCAGGTGAAATACCTGGTAACAGTTCCTGAAACAGTGCACATATAGTTCCCTGTAAGTCTATGATTGATTCAGGGAGACCTCTGATTCTTAGGTTGGAGCGACGGTCCCTGTTCTCCTGGTCTTCCAAACGGTTTTGTAATAAAAAGTTCTCATCCTTAAGCTGTTCAATAGTAGTATTATAATGCTGTGTGGTAGTTTCTATATCATCTACCCGCATTTCCAATTCAGCTGTTCTATGCCCCAGCTCCCTAATCTCCCTTGTCAACTTCTCTGTTATCTGGTCAGAAGTTTGTTTCAAAGCTTTTTGAAGCATTTTCTCAAATTGTCTGAACATGTTAGACTGAATAACATTTTCAGGTGTTTCATAGTCAGAATCAATCTCACCAGCTGTGTCCAGAGTTTTGACATTGTGTGACAGGGATTTAGGAACCCGCTGTGTGCGAGTCTGTGAGGTACCAGGCGCTGCCATCTTGGATGTCTGCCGGGCCGGTGTATCCTTAGAGATACCAATCTTATATTTTGTTTTTGGCCCCCTCGTGACCATCCTCAATAAGCCAAAGCGTACCTATTATGAATTTGCGGGAGCTGGTGCCATTTGCGGTGAAAACAGCGGTCGGTTCTCCGGTTTGTTTAACCCGGGAGCGGAGCTCTAAGGGGATGCGACTTCTCCCTCAGGCATCCGCGCATGCGCCTCAAGTGCTCTAATTTTATATTGTTGACTTTAATACATGGTTCCTGACCAGTGGCGGAACTAACGCCATAGTGACCCACGCGGGCCAAGGGGGGGTCGGTGAGTCGGCGTGCAAGTGACTGTGTGGGCGGCGGGTGAGCCACAGAACTGCCTGTCCACTTGGCGCTCGCACAGTCACACTGACTGTGCAAGCGGACGTAGCTGATCGGCTTGGCGGGCGGGTGGGAGAGCGTACGGGAAGCTGCCAGCTGGGAGGCTCGGTGGGTGGACTGGCTATTCAGCGGGTGGCGGAGCAGAGAGATGACATAATCTCTCACCGCCTGGCGCCCACCCTGCATCCCGGCAGTTCCGCCCTCACTCACTGTGCAGGCAGCAGAGAGATTACATCATCTCTCTGCTGCCTGACTCAGACTGGGACACACACAGGAAGTGACAATCCCCATTCCCCACCTAAGCAGGAAAGTGACAATCTGCAACTTGTGGCAAGTGGACAATCCGGAATGTGTGGCAGGTGACAAGTTAAGTGGACAATTTGCAATGTGTGGCAGGTGACGTGGCAAGTAGACAATTTGCAACGTGTGGCAAGTGACGTGGCAAGTGACAATCCACAATGTGTGGCAGGTGACTTGGCAAGTGGACAATCCGCAACTTGTGGCAAGTGACAATCCGCAACTTGTGGCAGGTGACGTGGCAAGTGGACAATCTGCAATGTGTGGCAGGAGACTTGGCAAGTAGACAATCCGCAACTTGTGGCAAGTGACAATCCGCAACTTGTGGTAGGTGACGTGGCAAGTGGACAATCCGCAACTTGTGGCAAGTGACAATCTGCAACTTGTGGCAGGTGACGTGGCAAGTGGACAATCCGCAACTTGTGGCAAGTGACGTGGCAAGTGGACAATACGCAACTTGTGGCAAGTGACAATCCTCAACTTGTGGCAGGTCACGTGGCAAGTGACAATCTGCAACGTGTGACAAGTGACAATCTGCATCTGGTGGCAGGCGACAGTGGCAATTGACAATCTGCGTCTGGTGGCAGGCAACGGTGGCAAGTGACACACTTGGGGCTCCCACTGATTCTGCATAATGGTGAGTTGAACTATTTCATTTTATATTTCAATGTAATAATAGAAATAATGCGCTACAATCATCCTCACACCATAGCAAACATGGTGCCGTGATGATTGAAGCGTTAACACCAGCCATTTCCCCAAAAAATCCATGGGGGTCAGCAATGTGTGTCCTTCAGGGGCTGCATACAGTATACTGCATACTTTGCTGTTCGAAATTAATATAAGCTGTTGCCTGGGTACTGTGCCACATGAGTGTGGTAATCTGTTGTTCAATGGCATTAGTTAAAAAAATTTTTGGGGGGGGGGCCCATACAACATTTTGCTATGGGGCCCTGTGATTTCTAGTTACGCCCCTGTTCCCGACCTTAGGTAATGTGTCAAGCAGACAGTTCCAGTATCTCTTAATGGCAGAGATTCAAGAACTTTTTAACATTGACACATTTGGACACGCAAAAGTAACCTGCTCTATAAGCATTATACACACTAATACACACTAATAGGCTTGATTCACTAAGATTTAACAGAAGGATAAGGATATTTTCAGACAGGTGATGGTAAATCTCACTTTGGTGAAAATAACTTTTATTTTACACTGGAATGTAACCCTTAGAGCCAGTTCACACCAGGGCGACTCGTCAGGCGACTCAGTCGCCTGACAAGTCGCGTCCCACGCTTTTCAATGGAACCGTTCTAAGTAAGAGCGACTCAGGTCGCTCCGACTTAGAAAAAGGTTCCTGTACTACTTTTGGGGGCGACCCAAGGCGATCTGCATTGACTTCTATACAGAAGTCTTATGCAAATCGCCTCGGCGGGCGTCTCAAGTCATCTTATGATCCCGCCGCCGAGGTCGCCCCCACAAGTTGTGCCGCATCGCGCCGCCCTGGTGTGAACCGGCTCTAAGGATAACTAAAGGTTTGTTTAAAAAAACAACAACAAAAAAACAAACAAACAAACATGTCATACTTACCTCCTCTGTGCAGTTGGTTTTACACAGAGGGGCCCCAATCCTCTTCTTCTGGTGTCCCTCAGCGGTGCTCCTTGCTTCTCCTCTTCTCGAGTGCCCCATTGGAAAAACACTCTCCCTCTGGGCCCTCGTGTGGGCGCGCTCCCATGTCATGCTCCCGCGTCATTGGATTTGATTGACAGCAGAGGGAGCCAATGGCTGCGCTGCTAACAATCTATCCAATCAGGACCCAAGACACTGGCTGGAGCTGGTGTGCTCTTCCCTGTCACTGGAAAGACCGGGTTCAGGTAAGTACAAGGGGGGCTCTGGGGGGCAGCTGCATCACAGAAGGTTTTTCACCTTAATGCATAAGCATTAAGGTAAAAAAACCTCAAGGGTTTACAACATCTTTAACAATAATCAAACCCTATTCTGACACTCAATAAATTCCAAACTTACTTTATCTGTAGGGTTGTCACTTTTTCTTCAAGCCAAACTTGAACACTTTAGCGGCATACAGTAAATAGTTTTTGTTTTAGCATACACTATAGGATTGTAACAGACCTGGGGCACCTTTGGGCACTCCAAAGAGAATAGTAATGTGGCACACATAGTGCCCCTTCACCCTCCTGTCAAGCCCTGTTCTGAGGCACATTCCTGTCTGAATAGTATGGTTCAAAACCCGGACTGTACGGGTGAATCCCTGACAGTTGGCAACCCTATTTATCTGCACCAAAACTGTTGACACTGATCACTACAAAAGTTATGCTGAATGCAACTGTTTCAGTAATAGTATAAGTGTACACCTTCATTTTTAAACAAAAAAAAAGGGAAAGAAAGATATTAGGCAAAAAACAGATAGATTGTTTGTCCACTAGTTAGGCCTTTGCAGTACTGGAGTCCTGGATTCAGTGAACTGTCTGAATTAGCCTCAGTTCACACTATGAACCGCACGTGAATCACAAAGGAACTGCACCACATTCATGTTCAGTTCACATGCGATTCACTATGGTGCAATTTGAGCCCATTCATTTTTAACAGTCTCAAATCGCACTGAATCGCATCAAAGTCGTGCATGCATCAATTTTGGAACCACACTGTAACTGCATCCTATGGTACTTTTGTACCATGTGATCTGGTGCATTTGCGACCTGCATTTGGGGTGTTGTTAAGATTGCATTGACACTCCCTGCAAATCGCAAGGGCAGTGTGATTTGAATGCGGTGTGGGAAACGCAAATGGTTCAAGGGGTTTGAAGCATCGCATTAGTGTAAACCTGCATTGCAGCACCCCTTAGGCTGGTTATGGACAAATTTAGTTGTAGTAGTGATATGAATTATCTGGACATTGCACTCATTATTTGAGTGTTGGGGACCTGGGTTTAAAGATCAAGAAATAAATTTAACTTGATGTAAAATATACAGGCTCCCCAATTCTGATTCTAGCAGAGTAACTTGTATGCTAGCCTAAAGTAGGCAACCAGTTTGGGAACTAAGAAGAAAATCTAAAAGCCAGCAGCAAAGCATTTGTTTTTATGGTAAGATGATTTCATTCGACTCCTGTAGTCTCTAATACAGTGCGCTTAAAAAGTATTCATACCCCTTGACATTTTCCAAATTTTTTCATGTTACAACCAAAAACGTAAATGTATTTTATTGAGATTTTATGTGATAGACCAACACAAAGTGGCACATAATTCTGAAGTAGAAGGAAAATGATAAAAGGTTTTTAATTTTTTTTTTACAATTAAATCTGTGAAAAGTGTGGCATGCATTTGTATTCAGCCCCCCTGAGTCAATACTTTGTAGAACCTCCTTTCACTGCAATTACAGCTGCAAGTCTTTTTGGGGATGTCTCTACCAGCTTTGCACATCTAGAGAGTGACATTTTTGCCCATTCTTCTTTGCAAAATAGCTCAAGCTCTGTCAGATTGGATGGAGAGCTTCTGTGAACAGCAATTTTCAAGTCTTGCCACAGATTCTCAATTGGATTTAGGTCTGGACTTTGACTGGGCCATTCTAACACAAAAATAACACTTTGATCTAAACCTTTCCATTGTAGCACTGCCTGTATGTTTAGGGTCGTTGTCCTGCTGGAAGGCGAACCTCCGCCCCAGACTCTAAAAGGTTGTCTTCTGTATTTGGCTCCATCCATCTTCTCATCAACTCTGACCAGCTTCCCTGTCCCTGCTGAAGAAAAGCATCCCCACAACATGATGCTACCACCACCATGTTTCACAGTGTTCAGGGTGATGTGCAGTGTTAGTTTTCCGCCACACATAGCGTTTTGCTTTTAGGCCAAAAAGTTCAGTTTTGCTCTAATCTGATCAGAGCACCTTCTTACACATGTCTGCTGTGTCCCCCCCCCACATGGCTTCTCACAAACTGCAAATGGGACTTCTTATGACTTTCTTTCAACAATGGCTTTTTTCTTGCCACTCTTCCATAAATGTTAGATTTGTGGAGTGCACCATTAATAGTTGTCCTGTTGACAGATACTCCCACCTGATCTGTGGATCTCTGCAGCTCCTCCAGAGTTACCATGGGCCTCTTGGCTACTTCTCTGATTAATGCTCTTCTTGCCCGGCCTGTCAGTTTAGGTGGACGGCCATGTCTTGGTATGTTTGCAGTTGTGCTATACTCTTTCCATTTTCGGATGATGAATTAAACAGTGCTCTGTGAGATGTTCAAAGCTTGGGATATTTTTTTATAACCTAACCCTGCTTTAAACTTCTCCACAACTTTATCCCTGACCTGTCTGGTGTGTTCCTTGGCCATCATGATTCTGTTTGTCCACAAAGGTTCTCTAAAGCCCCATACACACGGTCAGACTTTTGGCCAACAAACTTCATTTTGAGCAAGTTGGACCAACAATCCGACCGTGTGTACGCTCCATTGGACAAACTTTTTTTTGTTTTTTTTGTTTTCATCGGACAAAAGTTGGGTCTGCAAACGGACAAACTTTTGGCCAACAAAAGTCCGATGGAGCAAAGTCCGACCGTGTGTACAGAAAACCATCGGACTTTTGTCCGATGGACAAAACAACTAATGTTAAAATCAACCAACAATAGCAGAAGTTGACCAAAGGGTGGCGGTAAAGAGCAGAAAAGAGCTGAAAAACCACGTGATGTTGCAAAAAGTTTTGGGAAAGTTTGCAGAAAAGTCCTGTGGTGTGTATGCTATGGGTGCTCCCGACCAACTCCGTTCGGACAAAAATCCACGGAAAAGTCCGATGGAAGTCCGACCGTGTGTATGGGGCTTTACAAACCTCTGAGGGCTTCACAAAACAGCTGTATTTATACTGAGATTAAATTACACACAGGTGGACTCTATTTACTAATTTGGTGACTTCTGAAGGCAATTGGTTCCATTCGATTTTAGTTAAGGGTATCAGAGTAAAGGGGGCTGAATACAAATGCACGCCACACTTTTTACATATTTATTTGTAAAAAAAAATTAAAAACCATTTCTCATTTTCCTTCCACTTCACAATTATGTGCCACTTTGTGTTGGTCTATCACATAAAATCCTAATAAAATACATTTACGTTTTTGGTTGTAACATGAAAAAGTTTGGAAATTTCAAGGTGTATGAATACTTTTTCAAGGCACTGTATATACTATTATTTATATAACATTTTATTTCTTAACCAGGATCTTCTAAGCTAAAAAAAAAAAAAACATATAATGCTAACTGCTGTTTATTCAAAGGCCACCTCTGTGGTTGTCTTACAATGATATCTCGAAGACTGTTTGCTGTACATGTGTGGAAGTAATTGTCCTTGGAGAAGTGCCATAAAATAACCTGTTGTTTATTGGTCACAGGATTCATGAATTACCTAACTACAACACCTGCAAGATTTCAATGATTTATAATGACATATGTATTCACAGCATTCTGCTTTTCATCAGTGATTTTTACAGTGGACGGTAATCTGAAGATGGTTACAATCAGATTTTTTTGTAATAAATTCAGTAGGTTTTAAAAAGAAATGACAAGAATGTGTATGTTTAGGTACCAGGGTCCAGTTAAAACTCTGTGAGATATTGCTGCGTCCTAAGGCAGGGCTGCTTATAGAAATCACGGGGCCCCGTACAGCCTACCTGATGGGGCCCCCGTGCACAAATTTCCAAACAAAAATCCCCCCTCCTAGCACAACCCCCTCTAAATTACCCCCCTGCCCCCCCCAATCTCTCCTCCCAGCACATATCCCCCCATTCTTCCTCCTCACACATATCGCCCTCCTCAAATCCCCATTACATTTGCCAATGCCAACACAGCCAGGAAGAGGTGCGCTGTATTTGTTCTCCCCTCCTGTCAGAAGAGTGCTGGTCTTTACAGTACATGAGACCGGATCGCTCTTACAGTAGATTGCATTGCACTGTACACACACACACAGCACCCCCATTTCCTCCAAAGGCTGCTCAGTGCTCACCTCCCGGCAGCAACAAATGTGGATAGGGGGCGGTGTGTGTACAGTGCCATGCGATCTACAGTAAGAGCGATCCGGTCTCATGTACTGTAAAGACCAGCGCTCTTCTGACAGGAGGGAAGAACAAAACACAGCACGCCTCCTGCTGGCACTTCTTCTCTCACGGCTCCAGGCTCCAAGCTGCCGTCTCCTCATCCCAACTGTGAGTGCGGGCGGGGAGGGGGTGGGGGAAGGAGCTCAGCTGCTACCAGCCAGGGGGGGCATAACAACCCACCCCGGCATCCCCTGAATCCAGCCCTGTGTCTCTCACCTAGCCTCTCACCTAGCAGCTGAAAGCCGGCGGGAGCGAGATGGAGAGAAACCGGCTTTGAGTTGCTGGGTGAGAGACGCTGTCATTCTTTATTCTCTGCTCCACTGATCCTCCTGCTGTCCGGGCCCCCCTGTGTGCCCGGGCCCCCTAAAGGAGGGCTGGTGGTCCCCCCCTATCAGCGGCCCTGTCCTAAGGTCACTTACTATGTGGAGTATTTGCTGAGAATTGATAGCTGGTGATGTAAAGATTGTTGGATCTTACTGTTTCATATTAACCTTAACTTTTCCAGAATAGGTGCACTGTTAATAAAACTGGCAGTTCAATTGTAAATTCTTATTGTATAAAGCTATTTTTCAACTGTTAACAGTGCAAATATAGAAATAATATATTTTTTTAAACTTAAAGTGTAACTCCACTTTCATACGAAAAAAAAAAAATAGCAAATAAAAAATGTATAATATAGCATGTACAATTGCAGAACACTTCATATTGCAATTGAATGTTATTAAAAATAATCTTTCATTTTCAATCTGCAGCTCTGTAATTTTCTGTAAAGTGCAATGCAATATGGCTACCTGGAGGTGTTCTGTACACAGAATGAGTACAGCACACCTCCCAGAAACATAATTTCCTGCTTGTGTGACTACACTAGTGTCTACACTAGGATATAAGCCAGAAATTTGGCACCCCCTGCAACAAAAATGTCATTTTTGGTAAGTTACTTCCAATAGGAAATCACATCTAAAGGGATGCAGACCCTGTAACTTTCCTCACTAGAGCCCTGATTCTGCAGCAGCTGGTTGATAATTATGAAACCATTCCCATTATATTCACTTAGCACAAGGGCACAGAGGAACAAACAGTAATTTCTTCAGAATAACAAAAGGTAGTGTATCACACGGACCTTTTTCTCGCCTGGCTCACTTGCAAGTCAAGGTACACCGTGCTATATGCCCGTACCCTCCTGTTTGAAGAGGTTAAGCGGTGTTCACAAATTTTGGGTCCTGCAGCGAGTTACCTTCCTCCACTGGTTCTCGTCCCCAGAGTATGGGGTCAAGTCTTTATTTCTTCCCCCAAAGAAGCCAATGTCCAGAAACACTTTAACTCCAACAAAGAGTTTATTTTCTATTTGCTGCGTAGTAGACAGAGACAGATGGATGAAAGAAGGAATAAGTGTAAGGGACCAGATCCAGGCACAACCAGCAACCTCGTCGCCACTCGATCCCGAGTGGGTTTATCTCACCCGGATAGTCCTCTCTCACAGTCCTAGCAGCCGGTGTGGAGCTCAAACTGTTCTATCACCCTATCCCCTCCAGGGACAGGTGCAGGAGATCTTCTAACCTCTGTAGACTTTAAGAACAGGATAATGCCAATGGGCACTCTTTAGGTTAGCTTTCCTGAATAAAGAATCCTTCCCTCTGACAGGTCACCAGGCCTCTCCCGAGACAGCAATCTTCCATTACTCATCTCCTCAGTGGGACCGATCCTCCCCTGGCTTCCTCTCAGATAGAGCGGGTACCCTCACCCGGGCACCCTGGGACTCCAATGGGCGGACTGTAGCGGACTGTAGGCCCAGTTAAAGGTACTGGGCCTACCTGGAACGTTACAGCCTCGGGCCAAAGGTGCCCGAGACCTTTCGGCCAGCCATCGCACCCCCGAGGGGCACACCCCTCCGGCTCCTCCACTCTCGACTCCAACTTTCCACTCTCCCCCCGAAAAATGGTGTCTGCCCCCTATGTACCCTCTCCCGGCATGCACAGCAGGCCGACCACGCCCACTGTACCGCTGCCGAGAGAGGACACCCTAAGGCGCAGCAATGCCACCCATGGCTCAACCCTGACCTGATATGGCAGCGCCACCTACAGACCACAGGGAACCATACACCAGGCAGCATCACATTGGCAGAAGCAAATACCTAGCAATCAAAGTGATCCGAGCCTGGCTACCAGCTCAGACCAACCCCTAAATTTAGGCACATAACACCCCTAAAAAGTAAAGGCCCGCTACAGTAGGAATCTGCAACAAAGTGTGTTAAAATCCCTGCAATGTACATAGATCACCCAGAGGGGAATGATTTTTCTCAACAAAAGTGAAATTACACTTTAAGTTGGCCAAACGTTAGTAGATTTTCATACATACATTTTTATGAAAATTCTCAGTACATTCAATGATTTGACTAATGTCATTCAAAAGTACTAAAAGTACTTCAAAATATTGTTGTCTTTTAACATTGTAAAAAGACATACACAATTTGTTTCAATCCTGCTTCTTCGAATTATCTCATCACTGTGGTCAAAAATGAATGTCAATTTTACCCCATAATTGATTAGAAAATCAAATGAACGTTCTTAAAACCCCTTAGAACTGTGACCAAGCTGTCTCCGACAGCTCAACACCAGCTACCAACGACCGGGAGCCGTTAAGATGGTCACCTGATGAAGTTAGAACTGTGCAGCCAATCATAGCACCTCATGAACAGGAGCCCCTCTTTCAGACCCCATTCTTGATGGTATGAAGGGGTTAACAGAGTATGTAATTGGCTGAATGATTAGATGGGAAGTAATCGTAACTTGCAGTTTACTAAACAGGGGTAAATTTTGAAGCAATAATGAAAAGCAGGTTCAAGATGGCAAAACAACATGCATACACTTAAATAATGAAAGCTGCACAAACATATGCAAGCTGCATAAACAGCATAAATCAGGGTAACATATACTGTAGCTGCATAGCATAGTCTCTATATGACTCTATAACAAGAGGGAGGAGTTTATAAAAGCTGGAGCCGACAGAATCTGAAGCAGCTGTACATGGTAACCAATTAGTTTCGATCATCAGCTTGTTCAGTTAAAGTGATTGTAAAGTCTTGTTTTAAAAAATAAAATAAATAACAAACATGTTATTCTTACCTCCTCTGTGCAGTTGGTTTTGCAAAGAGCAGCCTGGATCCTCCTCTTCTCGGGTCCCTCTTTGCTTCTCCTGGCCCCTCCCTCCTATTGAGTGCCCCCACAGCCAGCTGCTCACAATGGGGGCACCCGAGTTGAGTCAGACTTCCCTGTATCCATTCAGACATGGAGCCCCGACATGGCCCTGCCCCCTTTCTCCCCTGATTGGCTGACTGACTTTGAATGACAGCCACGGGAGCCAATGGCGCCGCTGCTGTGTCTCAGCCAATCAGGAGGAGTGTCCCAGATGGCTTAGACACTCGTGGACATCGCTGGAAAGAGATGGGGCTCAGGAAAGTAATTGGGGGTGCTGGGGAGGCTGCTGCACACAGGTCTGCCTTTACAACTCCTTTAACCACTTGACAACTGGGCACTTAAACCCTCTTAATAACCAGACAAATTTTCAGCTTTCGGTGCTCTTACATTTTGAATGACAATTACTCAGTCATACAACACTGTACCCATATGAATTTTTTGTCCTTTTTTTCACACAAATAGAGCTTTCTTTTGGTGGTTTTAATCACTGTTGGGTTGTTTATTTTTTGCGCTATAAAAGAAAAAAGATTGAAAATTCTGTAAAAAAAAATGAAGTTTTCTTCTTTTCTGTTATAAAATGTAGCAAATTAGTAATTGTTCTTCATATATTTTGGACAAAATTTATACTGCTACATATCTTTGGTAAAAATAAGTACAAATTGGTGCATATTATTTGGTCTTTGTGAAAGTTATAGAGTCCACAAGCTATGGTGCCAATATCTGAAAATTGATCACACCTGAAGTACTAACGGCCAATCTCATTTCTTGAGACCCTAACATGCCAGAAAAGTACAAATACCCCCCAAATGACCCCTTTTTGGAAAGAAGACATTCCAAGGTATTTAGAAAGAGGCATGGTGAGTTTTAGTTGTAATTTTTTCCCACAATTCTTTTCAAAATCAAGAATTTATTTTTCTTTTTTTTTCTCCTTTTTTTTCACAAAATTGTCAGATTAGCAGGTTATTTCTCACACACAGCATATGCATACCAAAAATTACACCCCAAAATACATTCTGCTATTACTCCTGAGTATGCCGATACCACATGTGTGAGACTTTTACACAGCGTGGCCACATACAGAGGCCCGACATGCAGGAAGCACCTTCAGGCGTTCTGGAGCACCCAGGCCACTTCTGACATTTCTCTCCTACATGTAAAAATCATAATTTATTTGCTAGAAAATTACATAGAACCCCAAAACATTATATATGTTTTTTTAGCAAAGACCCTAGAGAATACAATGGCAGTCGTTGCAACTTTTTATCTCGCACGGTATTTGCGCAGCAATTTTTTTAACGCTTTTTTTGGGAAAAAAAACAGATTTGTGCTTTAAAAAAAAAAAAAACAGTAAAGTTAACTCAATGTTTTTGCATAATGTGAAATATGAAGTTACGCCGAGTAAATAGATACCTAACATGTCACCCTTCAAAATTGCACACGCTCGTGGAATGGCGCCAAACTTCGCTACTGAAAAATCCCCATAGGTGACATTTTAAATATTTTTACTGGTTACATGTTTTTAGTTACAGAGGAGGTCTAGGGCCAAAATGATTGCTCTCGCTCTAACATTCGCAGCAATACCTCACATGTGTGGTTTGAACACCGTTTTCATATGTGGACGGGACTTACGTATGCGTTCGCTTCTGTATGCGAGCACACGGGGACAGGGGCACTTTAAAAAAAAATAAAAATGTATTGTTCGTTTTACTTTATTTATTTTAGTTTGATACGTTTTTCCCCAAAAATAAATGTTTTGATCACTTTTTTCCTATTACAAGGAATGTAAACATCCCTTGTAATAGGAATATGACATGACAGGTCCTCTTTACAGTGATATATGGGGTCAATAAGACCCCACATCTCACCTCTAGGCTGGGAAGCCTGAAATAAATAAAAAAAAGTGATTCTGGCTTCGATCGTAGCGGTGAGTCGGTAGAAGCACTGGAAGGTGGCGGGAGGGGGGATGTCCCCTCTCGCCTCCCGTAAGAATGATCAAGCGGTGGAACAGCTGCCATGATCATTGTTATGGTGTGTGGAATCGCCGGCTGAAAAAGCTGACGTCTGAATGATGCCTGTAGCTGCAGGCATCATTCAGATATCCCTGCACAAAGTCAAGGACGTCATATGACGGCCGGCGGGCGGGAAGTGGTTAAAACAATTTTTTTTTTTTAAAACAAAGTTGTCCATTTATACAATATTTCTAACACATAACATGTACATACCAAAAATTACACCCCAAAATAGATTCTCCTACTCCTCCTGAGTACGGCGATACCACATGTGTGAGACTTCCACAGCCTGGCCACATACAGAGGCCGACTACAGCCGAGTATGGCTGAGTATGGCCGAGTATGGCTGGGTATCACTGAGTATGGCTGAGTATCACCGAGTATGGCTGGGTATCACCGAGTATGGCTGGGTGTTGGAGAGTATGGCTGGGTATTGCAGAGTATGACTGGGTATGGCTGGGTATTGCAGAGTATGGCTGGGTATTGCAGAGTATGGCTGGGTATCACAGAGTATGGCAGGGTATTGCAGAGTGTTGCAGGGTATTGCAGAGTATTGCAGGGTATTGCAGAGTGTTGCAGGGTATTGCAGAGTATGGCAGGGTATTGCCATGACATGACACCGGTTTGTTTACAAGTGATCGCTCCGTCATTTGACGGAGCGATCACGTGGTAAACGGCCGCTATTAGTGGCGATTTACTGTGATCCGTGATGCGCCGTGTCCCCTGGCGATTCTGGGAGGACATCTATGGACGTCCTCCCAGAGTTAACGAACCGCCCTGTAGACGTCTTTTGTCTATGGGCATGTCGTTAAGTGGTTAAACTTTGAAAATGAAATATAGAAGCAGATTGATTGCCATGCACAGCTACTCCAGATTCTGGCCTCTCCAGTTTTTATAAATTCTTCTTAGAGTTTCTAGTGGAGAACCACTGCTTTAGCAAAACATTTTAGAACACAAACAGCTACTTGGAATTATACTCATAAACAGCATTCCTCTCAGTGAAGTGCAGGATAGCTCTGGTAACATAGGCAAACTGCTGGAGAGGACCAAGGTACAAGGACATAATGCTACCTCACTGGAATTAGAGGAGCATTTGGGGAGGGGATTTCCACAGAAGCTGGGTCTTTTTGAGAAGTTACATGCCAGTGGGCTCCTGTCCAGCTGCCTGCACGCTGGTCCAGTCAGTGAAGGGCCGCTCGCCTGGATGTAGATCACCTGCCCAGCTACGTCTGCTTCATCAGGTGTGGCATCTCAATGCTGCTGAAGGAGGGAAGCAAAGAAACTTATCTTCCATGGTCATGTTCAGTAACTCAGGGTGTTAAGGAAAAAAGGTGTTAAAGTGGCCTGCACTTCAGCTTCAATACCAGTACATGTGCTGCTGAACCATTTGTCCTTCACTCATCTTTATAGAAGCACTAGCTATTTATTTCAGGTACTTATTTAAGGCTGTCAATTTACGCAGCTCTTTACATATTGTGTTCACTTCAGTCTCTGCCCTCAAGGAGCTTACAATCTACGGTCCCTAACTCACATTCCTGCATTCTAGGGACAATTTAGACAGGAGCCAATTAACCTACCAGCATGTGTTTGGAGTGTGGGAGAAAATCAAAGTACCTGGAGAAAACCCACACAGGCACAGGGAGAACATGCAAACTCCGTGCAGGTAGTGCCGTGGTTGGGATTCATACCACTGACCCTAGTGCTGCTCCGTGGAAGTGCTAACCAATTGGCCACCGTGCTGCCCACCCATTTGGCCACTGTACTGCCCACAAGTACATGTATTTATGGGCAGGTATGGAGCAGGCTACAGTATCTATCTAGCATTCTAGTAACTATTATATCAGTATTAAAAGCACCATATCCAAGATAAGTATATTAGAGAAACAAAAAGACACTATGGACTTTAAAGGTGCTGAAGGATGAACAGGCTAAAAATTGTTTATTTTACAAACTTTATTAACATAAAGTTGTTTGTTTAAAAACATATATACAGAAATAAAATAAGGGTTTATTGTATTGGACCCCACTAAGGGTTACCCATATCACATATGGTATAATTTCCCCATACATCTCTCTTTTGTGCCTCTACGTGTTTCACGGTATAGAGCCGATTCTTCAGGAGGACTTCAAGGGATATAATCTAAACAGTTGTAAAAAATTAGAAACATTTTATACACAGGGTGTGGTTGCATAGTGTGGATAGTGTGGGAGCACAGTGTGGGTACATAGTGTGCATAGTATGGGTACTCATTGTGGAAAGTGTGGGTGCAGAGTGTGGACAGTGTTGGTGCACACTGTAAGAATCATCTCACCTCTCTCTCTCTCACCAGCGACTTCACTGCTTCCTCTGCCCCAGTTCCAGACCTGTTCCTGGTTCCTCCCTAAGGATTCACTATTGTGCCTCCTCCATCCCCCTCCATGCCCCTCATATGCTAATCCAGCGGCGACTTGCACATTAAGGAGATGTGAGTACAATGTAACAGGTGCAGGAGTGACTACAGCAAAATGCTCAGTTTCAGGGGAGAAATGTGAGAACATGGAGAATGTTGGGAGGTGTTATTAAGCTGGAGTTTAGCTTTAATATTGTCTTAATATTTTTTAAATAATTAAATGCAAAGCTGTTCAGTCAAATTGTTGGTAAATGTGATTGTGATAGGGGTGAGACAAATTATAACACTACTGTGTGTACCTATAATGGTTACTGTTTATTCACACTAAGCTGCTAACTGGTTGAAAGCTTAATCTTTTTTTTAACTGTTTTGCAACTTCCTAAAATCATTGTAAACAATCACCTTGTAAAACAAGTAAAACAATTCATTCAGTTTAAAGTAGAAGTAAAGTTGTTTTTAAATCAAATGGCTGACAGGCAGGGTGTTTATGACAGAAGAGACCCTATTGGTCTTTTCTGCCATAAATGCATCCTTCTGCTTGTCAGCTGTCATGTTCACTGAGATGTGACTCCCATGTGCCTGCGTGGGATTGGTGTCATCGTGGCCTGGCCTATCAAATGATCAAAAGCACGGGAAGAAGAGCGGAACGCTGGAGGACACCATATGACAGGTAAATCTGCCATAATGTACTAATATGCTGTGCATTCTAGTACATTATGGCAAAAAAATATTTTCATAGCGGACTTTACTTCCCCTTTAAAATAGAAATGAAAGGCAAAACATTTGTGGGTAGATTAAAAAAACAAAAAAACATTATAAATACCTTTTCCCCCTTTTTATAAGTGATCACATTCCCTATGCTCTCAGCTAAATAAGAGCTGGGGGGAGGTGACACAGCAGCACACTGTGCTTCTCAGTGAAAGGCTGTGCATGGGAGGCATGCCAGGACAAGTCTGGTCATTGGAGGAGAGCATCATGAGTTCCCAGCATAGCTAGAGAACTGACCACATTGTGCTTTTCTGCTTAATGTGGTCAGTTTTTAATAGGAAAGCAAAGGGACTGGCAGGGACTGGGACTGGCAGAAGCACCAGAGATTTCACACAAAGGAAGCAATACAAAGAGAACATGATACTTTTTCATATAAGTACATGGTACAGCAGGGACATATCAGGAATAGGAAATGTTGGGGCAACAAACACTTTAAGCACCTCTGTTATGGTATTATTTGTCCCAATCTCTGTCATGGCCACTTTTTCTTTTTTCCACTGCAGAGATGGGTAATGTAGGCAATTATGCTTCATTTTAACTAATATTCTGCAAATAACTCAATAGCAAATGTATATACTGTATAATACCACTTAACTCAGGTTACAAAGTAATGTAAACTGCCACATTTCTTAGTGAAATTTCAGCAGCAGTTTGTGAAAAACAAAAATATGACAATGGGTTTGGGTTTATAATTCTAGAGAACCAAAAAATTCCAAGCAGCCTCTAGTAGTTTCAGAGTTTTGGCTTGTGACCAATGGAACATCGGTCGTCATGTCTAATCGTAAAAATATTTTTAACATTTAGAGCTGAATTTCGTACACACCTTAAGAGACGGTTCACACTGGGGCAACACGACTTCCAGCGCGACTTCCAGAAGCAACTCAGACACGACTTGAGCATCAATCACAGCGAGACTTGGAGGAGACTTCAGCGCGACTTGTGGTCATTAACAACATGACTTGAAGTAAATTCCTTGTGGCTTCTGGGTAAATTCCTTTCTGCTTCCTGTAAAGTTGCCTTCAAAATGAACAGTGATCAGACTTCTAAGCGACTTCCATTGAAATCAATGGGTACAAGTTGCCTACAGGTCGCCTAGAAGTCTGATTGAAGTAGTACAGGAACCTTTTTTGAAGTCGGAGTGACTGCAGTCGTGTACATTAAAACATCTCCATTCACTTCAAGTCGTTTTAAAAATAGCGTGACTTGGGGCAACTCGGGGCAACCTGAAGTCGTGTCCGGAGTCGCCCCTGTGTGAACCGGGTCTTAAGGAAGGGCTCCTGTGAAATGTTTATATCTTAAAATCCTAACTTTATTTTATTGTCCCATTTTTGGGATCTGCAAGGCAATTCCAGCTTCTGAGATGCAGAGATGTTAAGAAATGTATCATGTTTATGTGGCTGGTATGCTTTGGTTCCTTATAAATGTGAAGTTACTTTTCTTTGCCACTAGAAAATAACTGGAAAGAGGACATTTTAAAGATGCTGGAATTACAATTTCCATACCTTTCTTCAGCTGCCCAGAAGTAAGCCATAACTTAACTGTCAAAATCCATTTATTCTGGTCATCTGGTTTTCCAGAGGGCATATTTGTATATTGAGGAGGTACAACAATTTTACAACAATATATTTGGATATATTTACAGCATGTTTAAGCCAATGTTTACTATTTTTTGACAACATTTTGAGGTCTTCTTTAACATAATGGTATTTTTATCCAAATAATCCCCCAAAAAAAGTTTTTACAGTTTCTAATGAGTGAGTTTTCTTTTTCGTACATCACGGGACACAGAGCGACTTAGTCATTACTAATGGGTTATATAGTTTACCTTCAGGTGCTGGCACTGGCAACTTCCAAACCGGAAGTACCCTCCCCTATATAAGCCCCTCCCATCCGGGAGCACCTCAGTTTTTTTGCCAGTGTCTAAGGTGTTGGCCAAAGAGTAACATGTGTTTTCCTGGGCTTGCGTACAGGTTCTTTTACGGGCCTTAGTAAGCTGTTCCGGATCCCACCAAAAAAGCTTCATAGCTAAACGGTCGGTACCCGGGCCTTGCAACAGAAGAGCAAGGTTTTGCCTGTAATGCCTCTCTTAGGAGGGCTGGACCCTGGGATCCAGAGCTCTGGTCATACCCACGACCAAGATGTTTTCTGTGCAGGGTGCTATACAGGTCCAGGGGAGTGGAATCCTTGGGAACCCGGTCCCTGAAGGTTTAATTACAATGCCTGCCGTGATAGGTGAAGTTTGGGCTTCTGTGGACCAAACAGAGTCCTGCGGCGGGGAACAGGTAAGTGGGGGCCCCCAGGAACTTGGTTCTATTGGGGGACCCCCAAGCCTAATTTGTCTTTCTGTCTGTTACCTAACGGTATTCCCGCTAATATCTGTGTATGCCTGTAACTGCTCAAAAATGTAAAATTTTAATAGTAGTCAAGAAAAAAAAAAAAAAAAAGAGGACCGCGGTACCTGTGTTAAACCACTAGAGGCCGCTGTGGTCCATTTTTTCTTGTCATGTGGATCTTTGGTTTTCTCAAGTCAAAAGATCCAGGCAGTTGGTAAGTTCTCTGTGGGAATCCACTTCCTCTGCCCTGTTGCTGTGCTCATCCACCGCACAGGCCCTCCGGCAAAAAGGGCCCTGGCTCCTAGTCCCTGCTTGGTTTCGAAAAGGGTGCCAATGGCGCACGGGCGCGCGCGCGGGCGCGTGCACGCGCCTCCTATGAAAAAAAAGGGGCGGGTGGATGACGCTCGATGCGCGCCGCGGCGCTTCTGCGCATGTGCAGGCGTCCCAGCATGTATAAAAGACACAGTACAAGTGTCAGCTGGATGCAAACAGAGCTAGCAACAAACAGTGGCACACAGAGGCGGTTGATGCAGGCATCCCCATAGAAAGGCACTTTAGTGGACACCAGCTGGTATATAGCAGCAACTGTGTTAGACTATTACCAGAAAAATTGGTGTATGACGACGGGAATACCTCAGCTTTGTGCTTAAAGGATATGTCGTCCAGACGCTCCGGAAATAAGTCTTCCAGGAAGCCAAAGGGGTCTCCATCGGGCTCTGAGGATTTTGGGCATGCTTGTACTGCACCAATCTCCCCTGAGAATTCAGAGGTCAGTAGCCGTAGGAACCCCGCAGGAGTGCCTGGTGCTGCGGCTGTCCCCAGTCCACCTGCTCCTGTATATATAACAGAGGAGATTTTTTCCTCAACTCTGGGAGGATTGGAAGAGAGATTAACAGCATTGATCGCTGCTTCCCTGTCACAGGGAAAGCGCGTCCGATCTCCGTCTCCTCCTTCAGAGTGCCTGTTAGTGGAGGAACAGCCCCACACAGATATCGACCTACCTGAAGGGGATCAGGATGAGGTTGATTCAGTTATGGAGGAATCAACAGTGGAAGAACCTTTCTCAGCATCTCAGGCTGAAAGATTATGGGTTCAGTCTCTGACTAACATGGTCCGATCAGCATTTAAAATGCCTCTGGCGGAACCATCAACCACTACGGTTTCCTCGCTGGGGTCGCTGAAAGCTCCCCAGGCTGTCTGTTCCTTCCCAATCCACCCTTTATTGGAAGGGCTTATTTACCAGGATTGGGAGCATCCTGATAAAATATTTACTCCCCCCAAGAGATTTCCGGTGATCTATCCCATGGAGGATAAGTTCATAAAAAAATGGAGGGTCCCTACAGTGGACGCAGCCATCTCTTCTGTGAACAAATCACTGACATGTCCAGTAGATAATGTTCCAATGTTCAAAGACCCAATAGATAAAAAATTGGAGTCTTTACTAAAATCTGCTTTCTCTACAGCAAGCATGGTGACACAACCTGCGGTAGCAGCGATTGGAGTCTGCCAAGCGGTGAAAGATCAGTTGAAACAAGTCTTAAGGGACTTACCAGATCAGCAGGCTCTTGCCCTAGCTGACCTACCTAGAGCCTTGTGTTTTGCGGTGGACGCCATAAAGGATACAATCCAACAGGCCTCCCGCTTTACGCTGTCTGTAGTACATATGCGTAGGCTTCTATGGCTCAAAAACTGGTCTGCTGAAGCTCCCTGTAAGAAATTGCTGGTTAGCTTCCCATTTCATGGAGAACGCTTATTTGGAGAAGATCTGGACAAATATATCCAGAAAATTTCTGCCGGTAAAAGTTCACTCTTACCGGTTAAGAACAAGAGTAGAAGTCCTTCTTTTAAGAGGCCTACTTCTCCAGTCCCTGGCACATCGGCTGTGAAACAGTTCCGACGGCCTCCGCGGTCAAATTCAGGGGGCAGAAATCAGGGACAATCACAGGGTAACAAGAAACCCTGGGTCAAGAGAGGTACAAAACCTCCCCGCAAGTCATGAAGGGTTGCCCCCACTCAATCGGGTGGGGGGAAGACTTCAGTTGTTCACAGAGACCTGGCGGGACACCATCAGAGACAGATGGGTGCTCTCCGCAGTAAGTCTGGGATACAAGCTGGAGTTAAAAGACACTCCTCCTGCCCAATTTATGAGGTCAAACGTGCCAAGCGATCCCCAGAAGAGAGGATCCCTCCTTCTGGCACTAGAACAACTATTGCTCCAAGGTGTAATCATGAAGGTTCCCCTGGAAGAAAGCGGGTTCGGGTTTTACTCGAACCTTTTCACAGTCCCCAAACCAAATGGGGACGTGAGGCCCATATTAAATCTAAAAGGGCTAAACAAGTTCCTAAATATCAGGACTTTTCGGATGGAGTCGATCCGATCGGTGGCCACCGCCCTACAAGGGCAGGAATGGTTAGCCTTGATCGACATAAGGGATGCTTATCTGCATATTCCCATCTTTCCGGCCCACCAGAAATTTCTACGCTTTGCAGTAGAAGGGCGCCATTTTCAGTTCAGAGCCTTACCTTTCGGTCTGGCCACAGCACCACGAGTGTTCACAAAAATTCTGGCCCCACTATTGGCCAATCTAAGAACACAAGGTGTAACGATAATGGCATATCTAGACGACCTGCTACTAATAGACCACTCAGTGGAAAAGCTGGAAGTAGCTATTCACAATCACAAGACAATCAAGTATCTGGAATATCACGGTTGGATTATCAACCGGGACAAGTCAGCTCTAAGACCAGTCAGAAGTCTGGAATACTTAGGGCTAAGGCTGGATTCAAATCAGAGAAAGATTTTCTTACCTCCAGAAAAGGTGTCGTCTTTAAAAGATTTGACCCACTTAGTGGGTACAAAAAGAAAACCATCCATACGCCTGTGCATGAGGCTGCTGGGAAAAATGGTGGCTTCATTCGAAGCAGTACCCTACGGTCAATTCCATTCAAGGAACTTGCAGAGGGCCATACTGTCAGCCTGGAACAAAAAAGTTCAGGCTTTAGACTTACCAATGTCCCTGTCCCCTTCCGTTCGCAAGAGCCTCCATTGGTGGTTGGTGCCCCAGAATCTGGAAAAAGGGAAACCCTTCAGTCCGGTTTCTTGGAAGGTGGTCACTACAGATGCCAGCCTTATAGGCTGGGGGGCAGTACTGGAGCAATGGTCTCTCCAGGGCAAGTGGTCAGAAGCAGAGAAGGCCCTGCCCATCAATCTCTTAGAGATACGAGCAGCCCGGTATGCCCTAGTAGCATGGACATCCAAACTCCAAGGGTCCCCTGTCAGAATTCAATCAGACAATGCCACAGCAGTGGCATATATCAATCACCAGGGTGGCACCAGGAGTCGTGCAGCCCAGAGGGAAGCGAATTGCATCCTGGAATGGGCAGAAAGATATGTCCCAGCCATATCCGCGGTTTTCATCCCAGGAGTGGAAAATTGGAAAGCGGACTTTTTAAGTCGCCAGCAATTATGCCCGGGGGAATGGTCTCTTCACCCCGAGGTTTTCCAGGCAATATGCCAGCGGTAGGGAACACCGGATGTAGATCTGCTAGCATCCAGATTCAACGCAAAGGTGGACAGATTTGTGTCTCGCTCAAGGGATCCCCTAGCTTGCGGCTCGGATGCCCTAGTGTTCCCTTGGGATCAGTTCAAGCTGTTATATGCATTCCCACCGCCACAATTGTTACCGCGATTAATCCGCAGAATCAGGGTAGAAAAGAAACCAGTGATTCTGGTGGCTCCAGCGTGGCCCCGAAGGGCATGGTACGCGGAGATTGTAAAAATGTCAGTGAGGAGTCCTTGGACCCTCCCACGTCGTCCGGACCTGCTGTCGCAAGGACCGATATACCACCCTTCCTTACCAGCCCTAGGTTTGACGGCCTGGCTATTGAAGCCCACATTCTGAAAAAGAGAGGGCTCTCTAATCCTGTGGTATCTACCATGATCAATGCCAGGAAGCCGGTATCCAGGCAGATCTATTATAGGATCTGGAAGGCGTACATTACATGGTGTGAGGCCAAGAAATGGCATCCACGTAAGTACGTAATAGGTAGGATTTTGGACTTCCTACAGTGGGCTGTAGATAGGAAGCTGGCCTTGAGTACTATCAAGGGTCAGATTTCGGCCTTGTCAATATTTTTTCAAAGGCCCTTGGCTTCGCATTCACTAGTCAAAGCCTTCATACAAGGAGTGATGCGTATTAGCCCTCCGGTTAGTATTCCCATATGTCCATGGGACTTAAACCTGGTTCTGTCGGTTCTACAGAAACAACCGTTTGAACCATTGCAACACATTTCCTTGGTTCTTCTCACCAGGAAATTGATTTTCTTAGTAGCCATTTGTTCGGCTAAAAGAGTATCGGAATTAGCCGCCTTGTCCTGTAAGGAGCCATATCTGGTTGTCCATAAGGACAGAGTAGTATTACGTCCTCATCCAGCCTTTCTTCCTAAGGTGGTATCGAGGTTTCATTTGAACCAAGATGTGGTTCTTCCTTCTTTTTTCCCCAAACCTAGCTCGGTAGAGGAAAAGTTATTGCATTCTTTGGATGTAGTAAGAGCAGTTAAAGCTTATCTAAAAGCCACTGCTCAGATTCGCAGAACGGATACTTTGTTTATTCTGCCGGAAGGCCCCAGAAAGGGTCAGGCAGCATCAAAATCTACTTTAGCCAAGTGGATTCGACAGGTCATAATACAAGCCTATGGCTTGAGAAAGAGACCGCCTCCATTCAGAGTTAGGGCGCACTCCACAAGAGCAGTTGGAACTTCATGGGCAGTGCATCACCAGGCCTCCCTGGCTCAAGTCTGTAAGGCCGCAACATGGTCTTCAGTACACACGTTTACTAGATTCTACCAGGTAGACGTTAGAAGTCAGGAGGATGTCGCCTTTGGGCGCAGTGTGTTGCAGGCCGCAAAAGATCCTCATGCCTGATGGCGCCCAGCTTATGTATAGTGTATCCCTCCCCTCATTTGGCATTGCTTTGGGACGTCCCATTAGTAATGACTAAGTCGCTCTGTGTCCCGTGATGTACGAAAAAGAAAAAGGGATTTTTATAACAGCTTACCTGTAAAATCCTTTTCTTGGAGTACATCACGGGACACAGAGCTCCCACCCCTCTTTTTGGGACACTTATTGCTTTGCTACAAAACTGAGGTGCTCCCGGATGGGAGGGGCTTATATAGGGGAGGGTACTTCCGGTTTGGAAGTTGCCAGTGCCAGCACCTGAAGGTAAACTATATAACCCATTAGTAATGACTAAGTCGCTCTGTGTCCCGTGATGTACTCCAAGAAAAGGATTTTACAGGTAAGCTGTTATAAAAATCCCTTTTTTTTATGTCTAGTAATAATTTTGTCTTGGTTTCTCAATCTGTGTAGACTGTCAATATGCAATAAGCATCTATGAATTTAGACAATCAACATAATTGGTTTCTTTTTAGGGTTATTGCACATGAAGATTTTATAGGAATTTTATATGTCTAGCGCAATTTCCCAGGGTTTTGACTGGAGAGCCACTGGTACCGCATACAGCTTGCCATACAAGTGAATAACTGTACATCCCCATACTTTTGTAAAAGCCAATGCTTCCGTCCATTGGTGTTTGCCCACACATGCACTTCTGTGACATATTCTCTGAATGCAGAAGTTTCACATTCAGAAAATCCATTGAAGGTACACACGTGAGTAAATGCTGATGAAAAGACACATTGGCGTTTACAAGAGGGTTTTTTTAAAAAATTTCTTATATTTGTGTTAGGATTATATAGTCAGTTTAGATGCAAACTGTTGTTAGTAGAGAGCTTTTTTAATGATGTGATTTCAAGGTGTCCGTACGCTTCTTTAACCTACGTTCTGTAGAGTTTTTTTTTAAATCCCAGGTAAAAAACAAGTTCTATACTAGACTTGTGCACAACGGAAAAATTTGTTTAGTTTCGGTTTGTTTCTTTTCGGTCCTGTTGATTCGTAATCATTCGTAATTTTGCTAGACGGGATTTTTCGTGTTCGGACTAATTCGTATTTTCGCAAGCGTCATTTTTCGTTGAATTTTTCGTTGATTTATAATTCGTACTTTCGGTAGGGTACGTTGTTTTTCGTTGATTCTGGACACAACTCTTACTTTCGTAACTTTTTTTGGGTTCGTTGATTCGTAATTTTCCGTGTCTCTCTCACAACGACTCTGCCTATTATGCCCAATGTGCTTCAAATGGATTTGTACTTTTCTAAATACATAGCGGTTATTTGTAACGATTCGAAATCTCGTATTTTACTTTCGTTTTTTACATGCGGCTATAGCCTCCGCCCCTGTACACCATTTTAAGAGAGTTCAGCATGGTGAGGGAGAAGCAGAGAGCAGAGTGAGTGTTATTGTGCTTCGAATGGATTCGTACATTCGTAACTTTTTTCATAACGAATTATGCCGAAGACATTCGGGCATTCGCTATTTTGCGGGTATAATTTATTTCGGATTCGGTTTTATTCGTAATTGCTTTGTTCGGAAATTCGAATGCTTCCGAATGTCCAAAAGTTGCTAAATTCGGACGAATTTCGATTTGTTACGAAACTAATTGCACAAGCCTATTATATACTGTAAAACCTCCTTCGACGATGATGAACAATGAAGTCCTTTGTGGTTCATATTGTTTTGGAACTTCAACAGAAAATTGACAAGTCCGCAATTAAAATAATGTAGTTAAAGCTGGAAATGGAGAAATACAAAACCAAGAATTTAGGACAGATAAGGAAAATGTGTATTTATGATATAGACCAATTAATGGTTAATTTAGTAAAAACCTAATGAGTTTACTAGCAATTTGAAAGAATTCTTTAGAGACTTTATTAAAACCTGTGTTCTTTATGCCCCTGTGCACAGAAACCTACTAATTACCTTCCAGGTTGACTATAAATAAATTAGTATTTGCCACTTGTCATTAAACTGATGAGTACATCAAACATGAATCATTTGACCATATCTTCACTTCTTCAGAGGAGACTACAAACAGATAGAACACAGTTGTCTTATTCTCTAACTGAGATGAATTGTAAAAAAGAAAAGAGCTTTAAATATTCATGGTAGATATTCGTCTAATGTAAAGGATCACAGTTATAACAATAACTGTATTAATTAGATTATGTATTCCTAGAAAAAAGAAAAATGTTGTATAGGAACTTTTTTCTGTATCAACTACTCATTAAGAACACTTTTAAACCTGTATACACATTTGAACTAATTCTTTCCTATCTACGGTATAAAACTCAGGTAACATAAGGAATGAGCTCTAAAAATCATTGTGATGCTTGATATGTTTGAAAGACTTACAGAATTATATTGATAAATTCTATTGACTGCAATATTATTTTTGCTTATAAGCTATTGCTACTTTTTATTTTAACTTTTCTTTGTGGATAGCTCTTAATATTTAATATATCTTATCTCATTGTTCACATTCTTCATTAAACATATACAATGAAAGTATGGCATTGCAGAATAACACAAAAGTTACAGACTTTATTTTGCTTGGCTGTTCCTTGTCTCCGGATTTAAAAAAAATTCTCTTCACCTTAACACTGGCTTCCTATTTTATTACCTTGTTGGCCAACATGCTAATTATTACAATTGTTCGTGTGAACTCACAGCTTCATATACCCATGTATATTTTTCTCAGTCACTTCTCTCTAATGGAAATGGGCTACACAACTGTTATCATTCCAAAAATGTTGCAAGGTCTCTTGTATGAGACTGTAACTATATCCATGCATGGGTGTCTGACCCAGTTTTACTTTATATTTTTTTCCGGTTCTCTAGAAAATATTCTTCTGGCTATTATGGGATATGACCGTTACTTGGCTATTTGTAATCCTTTACGTTACTCATCAATAATGACCCACAATGTTTGCTATCAATTGGCCTTTGCATCCTGGATAGGTGGATGTCTTATTCCCTTAATGCCAACAGTTTGGGTGTCAAAGTTATTTTTTTGTGATTACAGAAAAATTGACCATTACTTTTGTGATTTTGGACCATTGGTGAAGTTATCCTGTTCTGATACCTCAATAGCAGTCAAGACGTTCTTTGGACAGGCTTTTATACTAATATTAAGCTGTTGTCTTGTAATCTTAGTGTCATATATCTTCATCGTGACCACCATTCTTACAATGTCTTCTACTAAAAGTAGTCGGAAAGCTTTCTCTACTTGTGCATCACACCTTACAGTTGTAACTATATTCTATGGAACCATTATTTTTACATATGTAAGACCTTCAAATGGAAATTCATCTTACATAGACAAAATCATATCTGTATTTTATTCTGTTGTGACCCCATTGCTCAATCCTATCATCTACAGCCTGAGAAATTCAAGTATTAAGTTATCAATACAAAACACAATAAAAAAACTACTGTAATTCCATGTAATTACATCCATACAGAATCATCTTTTTCAAAAAAGTAAATTCTAATAGCAGGTAAAGCTATACTCCAGGGAGCCTCTCCCACTCATAGCCCCTCCCAACTCTAATGAATCACTGGCAAAACCCAAAAAAAAACTTAAAGGCCCTATGATAAATGCATGACTGGCTGATAAAGACCTATGTTGATTTACATTCTTGTCTAATGCAGTATTGGGTAGGATTGGGGTGAATCTGTTTGAAAAATATTACTAATCTTGCAGTCATTCTAAAGACCCATGTAATACACTTCTTGGCGGGATTGTCTTTCAGCTTATGTAGTGTACCAGATAATTCTTATAGACTTTTTTGCATCTTATTCCATCCACAAATGGCATGAGGATTATGGTATCCAGGGGTACACAGTGGAAGACTTTAGACCATGGGTGCTCAACCTGAGGCCCTCCAGCTGTTGCGGAACTACAAGTCTCATGAGTCATTGCAAGCCGCTAACAGTTACAAGCATGACTCCCACAGGCAGAGGCATAAAGAAACTTGTAGTCCTGCAACAGCGGAAGGGCACAGGTTGAGCACCCATGCTTTATACTCTGTACCTCTGGTTAACTTGATAAACAAGTGACATTTATTTTTAGCATCCAATGAGATGAGGAAATTACAGTCGGGGTGGCTTAAATAAAGATTATTTTCTTTGTGTTTAAGCCTATACTCTGTCTCCATATTTATGAAGCCCTATGTGCACAATCCTATATAACTGTGCATCACATGGTGCTATCTTCCTATAGAACTTTGTATGTTGTTACAAATGTTTCTATATTATTAAACAGTTTTATTATTGACCATGTGAAGGATTAAAGCAGAACTTTAGGCAAATGTTTTTTAGTCATTACTGTATAAAAAAGTTGTGGTTTATCCCGCACCCAGGATTGATGCTGTTTCTTGTAAATTTACACTTTAATTTACCTGGGATAGAATAGTTCATTCTGTATTTTTGTCCCACTGTGGCAAGCGAACCATTAACAGAATACAAGGTGTCTGTGATAGGGCTGGTGTTTGACTATTTCGTGCCCTAGGCAAGGCTAACACCCCAGCTCCCCTGTGTCCCCTACCCACTGTCCTCCTCTACCTCCCCAGCTGTGCCCACCTCATTCGGCTCCCAAGTGTCCCCTCTCACCTGTCCTCCTCTGCCTCCCCAGCTGTGCCGCGTCCGGCTCCCCAGTGTCCCCTCCCCACTGTCCTCCTACGCCTTCCCAACTTAGCTTGCCACGTCTGGCTCCCCAGTGTCCTTTCCCCACTGTCCTCCTCTGCCTCCCCAGCTGTGCCCACCTCGTCCGGCTCCCCAGTGTCCCCTCCCCACTGTCCGCCTCCCCAGCTGTGCCCACCTCGTCCGGCTCCCCAGTGTCCCCTCCCCACTGTTCTCCTCTGTCTCCCCAGCTGTGCCTGACTCGTCTGGCTCCCCAGTATCCCCTCCCCACTGTCCTCCTCCGCCTCCCCAGCTGTGCCCGCTGGACATTCTTCAGCTGCTCGCGTTCCCTGGCCAGGCTAGAGGGGAAGTCAGTGGCCGTGGCTGCGCCCCTGAGGCAGCAGTGCACCCTAGGCGGCTGCCTAGTTCAGGAGCGCTGACCCTGGTCTATGGATGGGGAGAAGGGGGAAAAAAATGATATCACAACTTTGTGTATGAGAGCGGGGCTAATAAACATAACAGGCTGGAAGTATAGCCCAAGCTATTCTTTCCGACATGAATGAAAATGTAAATTTATAAGAATGGGCAGCAGTCCTACACATGGGATACACCTCATTGACCACTTCAATACCAGGCACTTATGCACCTTCCTGCCCAGACCAGCTTTCAGTGCTCTCACACTTGAATGACAATTACTCAGTCATGCTACACTGTATCCAAACAAAATTGTTATCATTTTTTTCTCACAAATAGAACTTTCTTTTGGTGGTATTTAATCCAAACTGTTTTTCTTTTTTTTTTTGCGACATAAGCGAAAAAATCGCAAACATTTCGAAAAAAAAAAACACTTTTTGTTTTGTTTCTATTGTAAAATTTTGCAAATAAGTAATTTTTCTTCATAAATTTGGGCTGCTACATTTCTTTGGTAAAAATAACCCAGATTAGTGGATATTATTTAGTCTGTATGAAAGTTATAGAGTCTACAAGCTATGGTGCCAATCACTGAAAATTGATCACATCTGATAACATCTAATCACACCTGATGTACTGACAGCCTATCTAATTTCTTGAGACACTGACAAGCCAGGAAAGTACAAATGAATCCTTTTTGGAAAGTAGACAGTCCAAGGTATTTACTAAGAGGCATAGTGAGTTTTTTGAAGTTGTAATTTTTTCCCCACAATTCTTGGGAAAATTAAGACATTTTTTTTTTACACAAACTGGTCATATTAACAGGTTATTTCTTTCACACAGCATATGCATAATTAAAACTACACCCCAAAATACATTCTTCTACTCCTCCTGAGTAGAGTTGAGCGGGTAGCTGGATATTCGGGTCCGGCGGGTTCGGCCGAACTTCGGAAAAAAGTTCGGATTCGGGACCGAACTTTAACCCGAACCCGGACCCGGACCCCATTGAAGTCAATGGGGACCCGGACTTCTGACGACTAAAAAGGCTCTAAAAAAGTAATGGAAAGGGCTAGAGGGCTGCAAATGGCAGCAAAATGTTGTTAAGAACATGGCAAGTGCTCTGCAAACAAATGTGGATAGGAAATAACTTAAAAGAACATAAAAAAAATAAAAAAATAAAAAAATATGCTGGAGGCCCGATTTTCAGCAGAAGAGGTACAGGAAGTCATTAAGAACCTCAGAAACTCAACGGCACGATGCGACACATATGGTGGGAATGCCCCAGAATACGCCCTTTCTGGAATAAATTATTTAATTTAATGGATAAGCTAGTGGGAAAATAAAATACTTTGAAATAAAAATGTAGCGGGGTGCTAAATTTAAGGAAAGTGTTTGAGTGATAAATAGGCTCAAATACCCTAATTCTGTAGGATTCATGGACCATTTTGTCCTCGGGGGACAGTATTGGTGTGCAGTTCCCTGCGGCCTACAGGTGGCGCCTTTTGTGTCCCCTCTTGGCAGTAGTACAGCGGGGCGGGGAACCTGCTGTGCATGCCAGGAGAGCATATAAAAGGGGCAGACCTTTGGCCTGGGGGCTGATGTCCAGTGGGGTCCGCGCCCAGGTGCCTTCGGCCTGGGTGCATGTGTTCCTGTTCCATCTCGGGCACCTTTAGCCCGGGGTGAGGTACTATCCTGGAGTTCTTGCTGCCCTGGGTATGGAGGCCTAGGGGCGGGAGTAAAGCCTGGAGTCCAGAGCCGCCTCGTGTAGGGGACCCTGTTCCAGGGAAGGGAGGATCATTCTGATGGACCGATGCGGGAGTCACGGTGAAGGAATGGTCTGTTGACTCCCTGGAGAGATGTCTTCCCCTTGATATGGGCTAGGTTCGTAGAAGGAGAAGCTCAAGGTCACCTTGACTGTATCAGAGGCCTTATTCAACCGGCCCGTGGCAGGGGCCTTATACACCCTGGTCTGTGGCTGAGACCAAAGTTCTCCAGGCCCGTGGCAGGGGCCTTATACACCCTAGTCTGTGGCAGAGACCAAAGTTCTCCAGGTCTGTGGCAGGGGCCTTGTACACCCGGTCTGTGGCAGAGACCAACCTCAATGTCTGTGGCAGAGACCGTGCGCCAAAAACTGTTTGAGAAACCTAAGCAGTGAAGTGAATGTGCTACGTTTGTGCCTGGACCTCCTCCACACCTTAAGCTGTCCTGTTTCTTTGCTCTAACCTTTTCTATCTGAGTACAGTTTATTTTGCCATGAGAGAATAAGAGTTGGAGTTTCAGCTGGTGTGGACATTGACTTTACTGGCAATTAAAGGACTTGCCTCTACCTACAGTAGAGGTGAGAATCATCCTCTGGAGGAGTTTTGACTCCGGCTGTGGACACGGCCCGTCAAGTACACCGCTCAACCTCTTTATATAGGAGGATACGGGCTGGTAGTGCGGTGTGCCTTTCTCCCTCCTGCGAAGAGCCAACAACATAAAGGCAGGTAAGGGGGAAAGGATCTGTGCGCTACAAAAAAATAAAATAAAAATTTTAATCTTGGCCTAGCAGGACGAGGTCCATATGGAGTAGGAGGTTGAGGTGGCGGTGGATGTGGCTGTGTAGGTGGAAGCGGCGGTGGAGGAGGACGAGGTAGCCAACACTGGTTCAAGAATACAACAATGGCTGGGTAAGGCCGGTGATGTGTCGAATTCTGTCCCCTGTCGAATAGTGTCCGCCCTGTACTGCGCTTGCTGAGTATGTAGGACAAGGGGATTTCAAAAATCTCCCAAGACTAACGGCGCCTGCGTGTTGAGTTCAGGTGAAGGCCACACCATCCGTGGTTCAAGCCGAGCCAAGCAAGGCCGCGATCGAAGCGAGCCCGTGAGGGGCCCTGTTACTATGTGCTACCGTATGTCCTCTTGGATGGTGGGGCTTGAACCTGCACTCACAGCGCAGGCGCCGTTCATCTTCGGAGATTTTGTGAATCTCCTTGTCCTCTGTACTGCGCAAGCGCTGCGCCTGCGCAGTACGGGCCGGGCACAATCCGATGGCCGGACAGTTTGTCACAACACCGGTATACATGTCTATTCTGCACAAGGTACGGACAAGTCCTGTGGGATCCATGCCTGGTTCATTTTAATGAACGTGAGCTTGTCCACATTGGCTCTGGACAGGCGGCTGCGCTTGTCTGTGATAACGCCCCCTGCCGTGCTAAATACACGTTCAGATAATACACTGGCTGCAGGGCAGGCCAGCACCTCCAAGGCATAAACGGCAAGCTCAGGCCATGTGCCCAATTTGGAGACCCAGAAGTTAAAGGGGGCAGACCCGTCATCCAGTACGTGTAGGCCTGTGGACACATACTGCTCAACCATGTTGGTGAAATGCTGCCTCCTGCTAAGACGTTCCATCTCAGCTGGTGGTGCTGGTTGTTGTGGCGTGCTGACAAAGCTTTTCCACATTTCGGCCATGCTAACCCTGCCTTCTGAGGTGCTGCCGGTGCCCCGGCTGCGTTGGCGACCTCTTCCTCCTCCTCTGCCTTCGCCTTGTGCTTCCACCGTACGCCCGCTGTCAGGTGGGAATGCCACCAGCAGCGCGTCTACCAGCGTGCGCTTGTACTCGCGCATCTTACGATCCCGCTCCAGTGAGGGAATTAAGGACGGTACGTTGTCCTTGTAACGGGGATCCAGCAGGGTGGCCACCCAGTAATCAGCACCAGTTAAAATGTGGGCAACTCGGCTGTCGTTGCGGAAACACTGCAGCATGTAATCGCTCATGTGTGCCAGGCTGCCCAGAGGCAAAGAAAAGCTGTCCTCTGTGAGAGGTGTATCGTCTGTGTCCTCTGTATCCCCCCAGCCACGCACCAGTAATGGCCACGAGCTGGTCTGAGTGCCACCCTGCTGTGAACATGGCTCCTCCTCCTCCTCCTCCTCCTCCATCTCCTCCTCCACCTCGTCATCCTCCAGAACTGTGCCCTTTCTGCCGGACAATTGTGTACCTGGCGTTTGTTGGTGCAGGAACCCACCCTCGTAGCCACTTGTGAAAGACTGCCCTGAAAGCCTTTGAAATGATCCCGCTTCCTCCTCCTCCTCCTCATCCTCCTGTGCCACATCCTCTTCCATCATCGCACGAAGCGTTTTTTCAAGGAGGCATAGAACTGGGATAGTAACGCTGAGAACGGCGTCATTGGCACTGGCCATGTTGGTGGAGTACTCGAAACAGTGCAACAAGGCACACAGGTCTCGCATGGAGGCCCAGTTATTGGTGGTGAAGTGGTGCTGTTCCGCAGAGCGACTCACGCGTGATTGCTGCAGCTGAAACTCCACTATTGCCTGCTGCTGCTCGCACAGTCTGGCCAGCATGTACAAGGTGGAGTTCCACCTTGTGGGCACGTCACATATGAGGCGGTGAGCGGGAAGGCCGAAGTTACGCTGCAGCGCTGACAGGCGAGCAGCAGCAGGGTGAGAACGCCGAAAGTGCGCACAGACAGCCCGCACTTTCTGCAGCAGCTCTGGCATATTGGGGTAATTTTTAAGGAACCTCTGGACCACCAAGTTCAGCACATGCGCCAGGCAAGGGATGTGCGTCAAACCGGCTAGACCCAGAGCTGCTACGAGATTTCGCCCATTATCGCACACCACCAGGCCGGGCTTGAGGCTCACTGACAGCAACCACTCATCGGTCTGTTGTTCCATGTCCCTCCACAACTCCTGCGCGGTGTGGGGATTTTCCCCCAAACAGGAAAGTTTTAAAACTGCCTGCTGTCGTTTACCCCTGGCTGTGCTGAAGTTGGTGGTGAAGGTGTTACGCTGAATGGATGAGGAGGCGGTAGAGGATGAGGAAGCGGAGAAGGAGGAGTTAGCAACAGGAGGCAAACTGAAGCGCCCTGCAATCCTCGGTGGTGGAAGGACATGCGCCAAACCGCTATCTGCCTCAGGCATAGCCGCCACTGCATTTACCCAGTGTGCTGTTAGAGAGATATAACGTCCCTGACCGTGCTTACTGGTCCACGCATCCGTAGTTAGGTGGACCTTGCCACAGATGGCGTTGCGCAGTGCACACCTGATTTTGTCCCCCACCTGGTTGTGCAGGGAAGGGATGGCTCGCCTGGAAAAGTAGTGGCGGCTGGGCACGACGTACTGCGGGACAGCCAATGCCATCAGGCTTTTAAAACTCTGCATCTCCACCAGACGGAATGACAGCATTTCAAAGGCCAGGAATTTTGAAATGCTGGCATTCAAGGCCAGGGATCGCGGGTGGCTAGGGGGGTACTTCCTCTTCCGCTCCAATGTTTGGGAGATAGAGAGCTGAACGCTTCCATGGGACATTGTGGAGATGGTTGGTGACCCAGGTGGTAGTGTTGCTGGCAGATCCTCTGTTTGCGGGGTGACAGGTGCCACTGTCACTACAGAGGTGGATGAAGAGGCCGAGACTGCATCAGAAGAGGAAGCAGGAGGAGCCAGAGACCTTTCTTGGTTTTTGAGGTGTCTACTCCACTGCAGCTCGTGCTTTGCACTTAGATGCCTGGTCATGCAGCTTGTGCTCAGGTTGAGAACGTTTATGCCTCGCTTCAGGCTCTGATTGCACAGCGTGCAAACCACTTGTGTCTTGTCATCAACACACTGTGTGAAGAACTGCCACGCTAGGGAAGTCCTTGGACCTGGCTTTGGTGTGCTCGGTCCCTTGCTGCGTTGGGCAGTAGCAGATGTACTGTCTAGGGGACGAATGCTCCGTTTTTGCACCCTGCTCCCTCTTCTGCTGTGCTGGTGGCTCTGTGCGACCACCGCCTCTTCCTCCGAACTACACTGGTCACCTGCATAACGTTGATTCCATGTGGGGTCGAGGACCTCATCGTCCTCCACATCATCTTCCACCCAGTCTTCACCCCTGCCCTCCATGTCTGTCTGCACAATTGCGAAAGCAGCAGCAGTTGGCACCTGTGTTTCGTCATCATCCGAGACGTGCTGCGATGGTCCTCCCATGTACCCATCATGAAACATAAGTGGTTGGGCATCGGTGCACTCAATCTCTTCCACTTCTGGGGCAGGGCTAGGTGGATGGCCCTGGGAAACCCTGCTAACAGAGTCATCGAAAAGCAGAAGAGACTGCTGCATGATTTGGGGCTCAGACTGCTTGGCTGATTTGCAAGGGGGTGAGGTGAAAGACTGATGGACATGGGCTTCAGGTGCCAACTCTGATCTTTCATCAGAAGAGTGGGTGGGAGACAATGTGAAGGAACCCGAGGCACTGTCAGCAACCCAATCTACTATCGCCTGTACTTGTCCTGGCCTAAACATTGGTACAGCCTCATTAGGCGCGACAAAATACCGCCGCAGGCTCGGTCGCCTACTCGCACCTGAGGAAGGTGTTTCACTTGTGCGTGTAGCTGGCACAGATCCACCACGTCCTCTCCCTGCAACAGGAGCTCCACCAGCAGCACCACGACCGGGGCCACCACGTCCCTTTGACCTTCCCCTCATATTTTCCAAATTTAGGATCTTGCCCTAAATGGCGTTTTTTGGAAGACCACAACACACCCACAGTATTTAACCGCTGAAACGCACAGCTACAGAACTGCAGAAAATGCTATTCAAAAAAAAAAAGGTTGTTTTTTTTAGTATAGCACAGTACAAGGAAAATATATAGAAATTGTTTATTTCACACACCTCCAGATGTGTATTTCACACTGCAAAATATTTTCTGTGGCCCTAAATGGCGTTTTTTGCCAGACCACAACACACCCACAGCACGTAACCGCTGAATCGCACAGCTACAGAAAATGCTATTAAAAAAAAAAGGTTTTTTTTTTTAGTATAGCACTGTACAAGAAGAATATATAGAAATTGTATATTTTACACACCTCCAAGATGTGTATTTCACACTGCAAAATATTTTCTGTGGCCCTAAATGGCGTTTTTTGGAAGAGCACAACACAACCACAGTATTTAACCACTGAATCGCACAGCTAAAGAAGTGCAGAGAATGCTATTCAAAAAAAATGTTTTTTTTTTTAGTATAGCACTGTACAATATATAGAAATTGTTTATTTTACACACCTCCAGAAGTGTATTTCACACTGCAAAATATTTTCTGTGGCCCTAAATGGCGTTTTTTGGAAGAGCACAACACAACCACAGTATTTAACCACTGAATCGCACAGCTATAGAAGTGCAGAGAATGCTATTCAAAAAAAAAGTTTTTTTTTTTAGTATAGCACTGTACAATATATAGAAATTGTTTATTTCACACACCTCCAGATGTGTATTTCACACTGCAAAATATTTTCTGTGGCCCTAAATGGCGTTTTTTGGAAGAGCACAACACAACCACAGTATTTAACCACTGAATCGCACAGCTATAGAAGTGCAGAGAATGCTATTCAAAAAAAATGTTTTTTTTTTTAGTATAGCACTGTACAATATATAGAAATTATTTATTTCACACACCTCCAGATGTGTATTTCACACTGCAAAATATTTTCTGTGGCCCTAAATGGCGTTTTTTGCAAGAGCACAACAACCCCAACAGTATATAACCGCTGAATCGCACAGCTGCAGAGGCCAGAGAATGCTTTTTAAAAATAATGTTGTTTTTTCACACACCTCCAGATGTGTATTTCACACTGCAAAATATTTTCTGTGGCCCTAATCGGCGTTTTTTGGAAGAGCACAACACAACCACAGTATTTAACCACTGAATCGCACAGCTATAGAAGTGCAGAGAATGCTATTCAAAAAAAATGTTGTTTTTTTTAGTATAGCACTGTACAATATATAGAAATTGTTTATTTTACACACCTCCAGATGTGTATTTCACACTGCAAAATATTTTCTGTGGCCCTAAATGGCGTTTTTTGGAAGAGCACAACACAACCACAGTATTTAACCACTGAATCGCACAGCTATAGAAGTGCAGAGAATGCTATTCAAAAAAAATGTTTTTTTTTTTAGTATAGCACTGTACAATATATAGAAATTGTTTATTTCACACACCTCCCGATGTGTATTTCACACTGCAAAATATTTTCTGTGGCCCTAAATGGCGTTTTTTGGAAGAGCACAACACAACCACAGTATTTAACCACTGAATCGCAGAGCTATAGAAGTGCAGAGAATGCTATTAAAAAAAAATGTTTTTTTTTTAGTATAGCACTGTACAATATATAGAAATTGTTTATTTCACACACCTCCAGATGTGTATTTCACACTGCAAAATATTTTCTGTGGCCCTAAATGGCGTTTTTTGCAAGAGCACAACAACCCCAACAGTATATAACCGCTGAATCGCACAGCTGCAGAGGCCAGAGAATGCTTTTTAAAAATAATGTTGTTTTTTCACACACCTCCAGATGTGTATTTCACACTGCAAAATATTTTCTGTGGCCCTAAATGGCGTTTTTTGGAAGAGCACAACACAACCACAGTATTTAACCACTGAATCGCACAGCTATAGAAGTGCAGAGAATGCTATTCAAAAAAAATGTTTTTTTTTTTAGTATAGCACTGTACAATATATAGAAATTGTTTATTTTACACACCTCCACATGTGTATTTCACACTGCAAAATATTTTCTGTGGCCCAAAATGGCGTTTTTTGGAAGAGCACAACACAACCACAGTATTTAACCACTGAATCACACAGCTATAGAAGTGCAGAGAATGCTATTCAAAAAAAATGTTTTTTTTTTTTAGTATAGCACTGTACAATATATAGAAATTGTTTATTTCACACACCTCCAGATGTGTATTTCACACTGCAAAATATTTTCTGTGGCCCTAAATGGCGTTTTTTGCAAGAGCACAACAACCCCAACAGTATATAACCGCTGAATCGCACAGCTGCAGAGGCCAGAGAATGCTTTTTAAAAATAATGTTGTTTTTTCACACACCTCCAGAAATGTATTTCACACTGCAAAATATTTTCTGTGGCCCTAAATGGCGTTTTTTGGAAGAGCACAACACAACCACAGTATTTAACCACTGAATCCCACAGCTATAGAAGTGCAGAGAATGCTATTCAAAAAAAATGTTTTTTTTTTTAGTATAGCACTGTACAATATATAGAAATTGTTTATTTTACACACCTCCACATGTGTATTTCACACTGCAATTTATTTTCTGTGGCCCTAAATGGCGTTTTTTGGAAGAGCACAACACAACCACAGTATTTAACCACTGAATCGCACAGCTATAGAAGTGCAGAGAATGCTATTCAAAAAAAATGTTTTTTTTTTTAGTATAGCACTGTACAATATATAGAAATTGTTTATTTCACACACCTCCAGATGTGTATTTCACACTGCAAAATATTTTCTGTGGCCCTAAATGGCGTTTTTTGCAAGAGCACAACAACCCCAACAGTATATAACCGCTGAATCGCACAGCTGCAGAGGCCAGAGAATGCTTTTTAAAAATAATGTTGTTTTTTCACACACCTCCAGATGTGTATTTCACACTGCAAAATATTTTCTGTGGCCCTAAATGGCGTTTTTTGGAAGAGCACAACACAACCACAGTATTTAACCACTGAATCGCACAGCTATAGAAGTGCAGAGAATGCTATTAAAAAAAAATGTTGTTTTTTTAGTATAGCACTGTACAATATATAGAAATTGTTTATTTTACACACCTCCACATGTGTATTTCACACTGCAATTTATTTTCTGTGGCCCTAAATGGCGTTTTTTTGAAGAGCACAACAACCCCAACAGTATATAACCGCTGAATCGCACAGCTGCAGAGGCCAGAGAATGCTATTCAAAAATAATGTTGTTTTTTCACACACCTCCAGATGTGTATTTCACACTGCAAAATATTTTCTGTGGCCCTAAATGGCGTTTTTTGGAAGAGCACAACACACCCACAGTATATAACCGCTGAATCGCACAGCTGCAGAGAATGCTATTCAAAAAAAAGTTTTTTTTTTTTTTTTAGTATAGCATAGTACAAGAAAAATATATAGAAATTGGTTATTTCACACAACTAGAGATATACACTGCAAAATATTTTTTTTGCCCAAAAATAGGTATTTTTTGCGCACAACAAAGTGCCTTTTTTTTTTTTGCAACAGCACAATAAAGTGCCTTTTTTTTTTTTTGGGGCCCAAAAATGGGTCTTTTTAGCAAAAGCACAATAAAGTGCCTTTTTTTTTTTTCTGCCCGAAATGGGTCTTTTAGCAAGAGCACAATACAGCCACTAAATGGAATAGGTGTATCACTCAACGTAATGCAGTGCTGGTGCACTGAGCTTGCAACACAAACAGATAAACCTATGCAGATCGCTGAGCTATTATATCTCTCAATCTGGACTCCTATCGAAATCTCTCTCCCTGAAAGCACAAACAAGATCCTGCCCCTACACTACACTACACTGTCTCTCTATCTTTTCTATCAGTAGATTGCAGAATCAGGACTAACTCCTATCATATAATTCTCTCCCTCACAGCAACAGCAGCCAGGATCCTTTCCCTACACTGTCTAAAAGCAGAGTGACAATCTGTGCTGTGTGCCTCTTGCTTATATAGAAGCTGGTCACATGCTGGGTCACATGTTGCACTGACCAATCACAGCCATGCCATTAGTAGGCATGGCTATGATGGCTTCTAAGGGCACACCAGCTAATCAAATGGTGATTGGCTGGCCCCTGAAGCATTTCTAACTGCGCCATTAAATTCCCGAATCCGGACCCGAACCCGGACTTTAGCGCAAAATCCGGGTCCGGGTCCGGGGTCGGGAAAAAGCCAAAATTCGGTACGGACCCGAACTTTACAGTTCGGGTCCGCTCAACACTACTCCTGAGTATGGCGATACCACATGTGTGAGACTTTTACACAGTCTGGCCACATACAGAGGCCCAACATTGAAATAGCACCTTCAGGCGTTCTAGGAGCATAAATTGCACAACTCATTTCCAGTGTTGTTCATCTTGTGTAAAAAAAGATCTATGCGACATTCATGGTTTACCCAGTAAAGAAATTTTCCGGTACCTACAGATTAAAAACTTTTATACACCGGTTATTGAATCGGGTTCCATACTTACCGTATATACTCGAGTATAAGCCGAGTTTTTCAGCCCTTTTTTTAGGGCTGAAAGTATACCCCTCGGCTTATACTCGAGTCAGTACCTCAAAATCGTGAAATTCCGCGGCCGGCGTCTATTGTTCAAATCTCGCGCCGTTCTCCCTGTCCCTTCGGCGATAGGCGTTTCCAGAAAACACTGTGATGAGTGTTTGCGCCTATCACGGAGGTCCTCTTGTCCGACGTCCGTGATTGGCCGAGCACTGAACACAGTGCCTGCTGGGAAACGGAGTCGGCGAATGAGAGGACCTCCGTGATAGGCGCAAACACTCAACACAGTTTGCTGGAAACGCCTATCACGGAAGGGACAGGGAGAACGGCGCAAGATTTGAACAATGGATGCCGCCACGGAATTACAAGATTTTGAGGTACTGACTCGGGCACAGGGAGGCGGAATCGACACAGTAAGGGGGCACAGTGAGGTGACAGTGGGCAGTGAGATGGCAATGGGCACAGTAAGGGGGCACAGTGAGACGACAATGGGCACAGTGAGGTGACAATGGGCAGTGAGGTGGCAGAGTGAGATGTCAATGGGCACAGTAAGGTTGGGCAATGGGCACATCCCCCCCCCCTCGGCTTATACTCGAGTCAATAAATTTTCCCAGTTTTTTGGTAAAAGTAGGTACCTCGGCTTATACTCGAGTCGGCTTATACTCGAGTATATACGGTAATCAACTATCACAGTTTGAAAGGATCTGTGAATGTGATCCACACACTAGAGGTCTGATCTCACTACTCTATAAACATCTCAATTCCCCCCTCACAGACACTCCACCCTTATATGTCACCAAATGGTCTCAGGATTTTGATAAGACATTTAGTACGAAAGATTGGGACAATATCTGGTCGCCCACTATGCGCTCATCCACAAATTGTTATGCTCTTGAAACGAATTTCAAGGTCTTATCACGCTGGTATCTGGTACCAGCGAGGTTAGCTAAATTCTCGCCTACTTGTCCAAATATTTGCTTTCGTGGCTGTGCGAATGTAGGTACTTATCTCCACATCTGGTGGGAATGTCCAATTGCCCAAAATTTTTGGAACAAAATATTCGGTATGGCTTCCACTGCTCTAGAAAACTTGATTAAGCCAGACCCAGTCGTAGCATTATTGAATCTTAAACCCCCTGAACTTACCCACAATCAATTCCAACTATTATTATATCTGACAACCTCAGCTAAACAAACTATAGCTAAGGCATGGAAATCTCAGACATTGATTGTGACTGAAGCTAAACACCGAATGAACAGAGCCCTCATTTTCCACAAAATGTCAGCTATTGAGAATAATAATGTGAATTTTTTTTATAAAATTTGGCAACCATGGGTTAAACATTTCCTAACATCCGATTTTGACCAATCTCTTTTGCTGCCCTGCTAATCCAATTTAATATTTCTTTTTATTCTCTTCCTTTCCATCAAATGTTGCTAGTATTAGTTAGCATTTCTTGGGGCTGGATCATCCCTGGGAGGGAACCTCTTCTTTTCCTTTCCTATCTCTTCACTTCTTTCCTTTCTCAATCTCTTCTTTTCTTTCTTCCTATCTCAACATTCTTCTTTTTTTTCTCTTTTCTTTTATTTTCATTATTGCCCAGTATGCGATTTTGGGATTTATATTTTCTTCAAATTACTATTACATATACTCTAGAGTTTGGAATAATAACCTGAGAAAATTCTCTGTCCATTTGATACACTGTTTTTCTTCTGTTGTTCCTTCATAGGATTGGTTTTGACATTTAAAAGTGACTTTAATAGGCTTCTAACTACATTACTTATATGTTAGGATAACGTATTCATCCTTTCAGGACTCTAGCTTACCTATACCTTAGTTAATTCATTTATTTCCCTTTTTTAACATGTGCCCCCTCCCATCCACAGTTTGACCCCATTAGGGGTGGATGGGAGGTCCGGAGGCACTTTCTACCTGATGTAAGGTATCGTTTATTTTTTTTTCTTTATTTTATGAGTCCGATATACATGACATTTGTTATTACTATCTATTTTCTTATCTTTATTATTTCAAGGATAAAAATTATCTTTTCTTTTTTTTTGAGCATCAAACTCTACAAACATATCTTCCATTAAGGTTACGTTGTATATCCCACTCTCGCATCATCTGTATTGTACCTGTGATATGTATTCTTGTTAAAATACTTAATAAAATTATTGAACGAGAAAAAATTAATTAGTTACAGTTACAAATTACTTCTTCCAAAAAGTAATTGAGTTAGTAACTCAGTTACTAAATTGAAAAAGTAATTAGTTACTCAGCAAAGTAACTATATTGGTTATATTATATATACACGGGGGCGGGGGCGGGGCGGTAGAAGGATGATATATATATAATTTTTTTCAGTGTATAAAAATAATAGGAGGGATAACAATAAATAATATTGGTTATGTGCCCATGCCTCATTGTGCCCATGCCTCACTGTGCCCATGCCTCACTGTGCCCATGCTTCACTGTGCCAATGCCTCACTGTGTCCATGCTTCACTGTGCCCATGCTTCACTGTGCCCATGCTTCACTGTGCCCATGCCTCACTGTGCCCAATGCCTCACTGTGCCTATGCCTCACTGTGCCCAATGCCTCACTGTGCCCATGTCTCACTGTGCCCATGCTTCACTGTGCCCATGCTTCACTGTGATAGGCGGAACACTCAATTTGCCAGCATTCAGTGTTCCACCTATCATGGACATCCGCTCATCCTCATAACACAGACGAGGATGAGAGAATGCTCGTGATAGGCGGAACACTGCCTGCTGTGAAATTGAGTGTTCCGCCTATCACAGACAAGGAGGCGCGGCTTTTGAACACTGCAATGGCCGCCGTCTGTCTGCATGACACGCTGACCAGGTAGGCAGACGGCGGCTGTAATTGCGGTTACATCTACTCGCGGCGGCTGCGGCGAGTAGATGTAATTGGGGTAACGCCGCCCAAGTAATGGGAACGGCGTTGCCATGATGGGAAGAGTAATCCATTAGATTATTCGTTACCCTCAAAAGTGACTGCGTTAGGTAACGCCGTTTATTTAAACGGCGTTACTTACAACACTGCTCATTTCTCAACCACCTATTACACTTTTGAAGGCCCTGGAGCACCAAGAAAATGGAATTGCCCACAAAATGACCCCATTTTGGAAAGCAAACACCCCAACGTATAATCTATGAGGCATAATAAGTCATTTTTTTCAAGAAGTTTTTGGAAAATGTGGAAAAAAAAGGAAAACACATTTTTTTTTACACAAATTTGTCCATTTATAAGATATTTCTAACACATAGCATGTACATAGCAAAAATGACACCCCAAAATACATTCCGCTACTCCTCCTGAGTATGGCAATACCACATGTGTGAGACTTTTACACAGCCTGGCCACATACAGAAGCCCAACATTGAAGTAGCACCTTCAGGCAGTCTATGAGCATAAATTGCACATCTCATTTCTTTCTCGTACATCACGGGACACAGAGCGGCATAGTCATTACTATGTGGGTTATATAGATTACCTTCAGGTGCTGGCACTGGCAACTTCCAAACCGGAAGTACCCTCCCCTATATAAGCCCCTCCCATCCGGGAGTACCTTTTTTGCCAGTGTCTAAGGTGTTGGCCAAAGGTTAACATGGTTTTCATCTGGGCTTGTGTACAGGTTCTTTTGGGCCTCAGCAAGCTATTCCGGATCCGACCAAAAAAGCTTCATAGCTAAACGGTCGGTACCCGGGCCTTGCAGAGAAGAGCAAGGTTTTGCCTGTAATGCCTCTCTTAGGAGGGCTGGACCCTGGGATCCAGAGCTCTGGTCATACCCACGACCAAGATGTTTTCTGTGCAGGGTGCTATACAGGTCCAGGGGAGTGGAATCCTTGGGAACCCGGTCCCTGAAGGTTTAATTACAATGCCTGCCGTGAGAGGTGAAGTTTGGGCTTCTGTGGACCAAACAGAGTCCTGCGGCGGGGAAAAGGTAAGTGGGGGCCCCTCAGGAACTTGGTTCTATTGGGGGTACCCCCAAGCCTAATATGTCTTTCTGCCTGTTACCTAACGGTATTCCCGCTAAATATCTGTGCATGCCTGTAACTACTAAAAAATGTAATAATTTTAATAGTGGTCAAGAAAAAAAAAAAAAATGGACAAACCGCGGTACCTGTGTTAATCCACTAGAGGCCGCTGTGGAACGTCGTTTTCTTGTCATGTGGACTTTTTCTTTCCTTCTGAGTCAAGTCCAGGCAGATGGTGAGTTCTCTTGTGGGAAACTGCTTCCTCTGCCATGTTGCAATGTTCGTCCATCCCCCGGCCCTGCGGCAAACAGGGCCCTGGCTCCTGTCCCTAGATTCGTTTTCAAAAAGAGCGCCGAAGGCGCACGTGCCCGCGCGCGTGCGCGGGTACGCACCTCTATATATAGAGGTGAGCTGGAAAAGGGGGCGGAGCTTGGTGGATGACGCTCTGTGAGCGCCGCAGCGCTTCTGCGCATGTGCGGGCATCCCAGCATGTTAAAAGGCACAATTAGGTGTTGTCAGCTGGCTATGGAGTGCAGAGACAGAGCTGGCAACATTTAAAAAAGGCATACAGCAGGCGGTTGATGCAGGCATCCCCATAGAAAGGCACATTAGTAGACACCAACTGTTTATATAGCAGCAATTGTGCTAGACTATTGTCAGTAAGTGGTGTATTACGGCTGGAATACCTCAGCTTTGGGCTTAGGAATATGCTGTCCAAAGTCTCCGGGACTAAGATTCCCAGGAAGCAAAGGGGGTCTCCATCGGGCTCTGAGGATCTTGGGCATGCTTTGGCTGCACCAATCTCCCCTGAAAAATCAGAGGTTAGTGACCGTAGAGAACCCTCAGGAGTACCTGGTACTGTGGCTGTCCTCAGTTCACCTGCTCCTGTGTATGTAACAGAAGAGGTTTTTTCCTCAGCTCTGGGAGGACTGGAAGAGAGATTGACAACATTGATCGCTGCTTCCCTGTCAGAGGGAAAGCTTGCCCGATCTCCGTCTCCTCCCTCAGAGTGCCTGTTAGCGGAGCAACAGTCCCATACAGGGATCAACCTACCTGAAGGGGATCAGGATGAGGTTGATTCTGTTGTAGAGGAATCAACAGTGGAAGAGCCATTTTCAGGATCACATGCTGAAAGATTATGGGTTCAGTCCCTGACTGATATGGTCCGATCAGCATTTAAAATGCCCCTTGCGGAGCCATCAACCACTTCTGTCTCCTCGTTGGGGTCGCTAAAAGCTCCCCAGACTGTTTGTTCCTTTCCAATCCATCCTTTACTGGAAGGGCTCATTTACCAGGATTGGGAAAATCCTGATAAAATATTTACTCCCCCCAAGAGATTTCCGGTGGTCTATCCCATGGAGGATAAGTTCATCAAAAAATGGAGGGTGCCTACAGTGGACGCAGCCATCTCTTGTGTGAATAAATCACTGACATGTCCAGTAGATAATGTTCAAATGTTCAAGGACCCAATAGATAAAAAATTGGAGTCCTTATTAAAATCTGCTTTTTCTACAGCAGGCTTGGTGACACAACCAGCAGTAGCAGCTATTGGGGTCTGCCAAGCAGTGAAGGATCAGTTAAAACAGGTCTTAAGGGACTTGCCAGATCAGCAGGCCCTTGCCCTAGCTGATCTACCTAGAGCCTTATGCTTTGCGGTTGACGCCATCAAGGATTCAATCCATCAGGCCTCCCGCCTTATGCTGTCTGTAGTACATATGCGTAGGCTTCTATGGCTCAAGAACTGGTCTGCTGAAGCTCCCTGTAAAAAATTGCTGGTTAGCTTCCCATTTCATGGTGAACGCTTATTCGGGGAAGACCTGCACAAATATATCTAGAAAATTTCCAGCGGTAAAAGTACACTCTTGCCGGTTAAAAACAGAGTTAGAGGTCCCTCTTTTAAGAGGCCTGCTTCTCCAGTCCCTGGGACATCGGCTGTGAAGCAGTTCCGACGGCCTCCTCGGTCAAATCCCGGGGGTAAAAATCAGGGACAATCGCAGGGTAGCAAGAAACCCTGGGTCAGGAGAGGTACAAAACCTCCCCCCAAGTCAAATTCATGAAGGGTTGCCCCCACTCAATCGGGTGGGGGGAAGACTTCAGTTGTTCGCAGAGACCTGGCGGGACACGATCAGAGACAGATGGGTGCTCTCCGCAGTAAGTCTGGGATACAAATTGGAGTTAAAAGACTCTCCTCCTTCCCATTTTATGAGGTCAAACGTGCCAAGAGATCCCCGGAAGAGAGGATTCCTCCTGTTGGCACTAGAACAACTATTGCTCCAAGGAGTAATTATGGAGGTTCCCCTGGAAGAATGCGGGTTCGGGTTTTACTCAAACCTCTTTACAGTCCCGAAGCCAAACGGGGACGTGAGGTCCATATTAAATCTAAAAGGGCTAAACAAATTCCTACATATCAGGACTTTCCGGATGGAGTCGATCCGATTGGTGGCCACTGCCCTACAAGGGGAGGAATGGCTAGCCTCGATCGACATCAAAGATGCTTATTTGCACATTCCCATCTTTCCAGTCCACCAAAAATTTCTACGCTCTGCAGTAGAAGGGCGCCATTTTCAGTTCAGAGCCTTACCCTTCGGTCTGGCCACAGCACCACGAGTGTTCACAAAAATCCTGGCCCCATTATTGGCCAATCTAAGAACACGAGGTGTAACGATAATGGCATATCTAGACGACTTGTTGCTGATAGACCACTCAGTGGAAAAACTAGAAGTGGTTGTTCACGAGACAATCAAGTATCTGGAATCTCACGGTTGGATTATCAACCGAGACAAGTCAGCCCTAAAACCAGTCAAAAGTCTGGAATACTTGGGGCTAAGGCTGGATTCAGACCAGAGAAAATTTTTCTTGCCTCAAGAAAAGGTGTCGTCTTTGAGAGATTTGATCCACCTAGTGGGTACAAAAAGACAGCCGTCCATACGCCTGTGCATGAGGCTGCTGGGAAAAATGGTGGCATCATTCGAAGCAGTACCCTACGGTCAATTCCATTCAAGGAATTTGCAAAGGGCCATACTGTCAGCCTGGAACAAAAAAGTTCAGGCCCTAGACTTACCAATGTCCTTGTCCCCTTCCGTTCGCAAGAGCCTCCGTTGGTGGTTGGTTCCCCAGAATCTGGAAAAAGGGAAATCCTTCAGTCCGATTTCTTGGAAGGTGGTCACTACAGATGTCAGCCTTATAGGCTGGGGGGCAGTACTGGAGCAATGGTCTCTCCAGGGCAGATGGTCGGATGCAGAGAAGGCCCTGCCCATCAATCTCTTAGAGATACGAGCAGCCCGGTATGCCCTAGTAGCATGGACATCCAGACTCCAAGGGTCCCCTGTCAGAATTCAATCAGACAATGCCACGGCAGTGGCATATATCAATCATCAGGGTGGCACCAGGAGTCGTGCAGCCCAGAGAGAAGTGAATTGCATCCTGAAATGGGCATAAAGATATGTCCCAGCCATATCCGCGGTATTCATTCCAGGAGTGGAGAATTGGAAGGCGGACTTTCTAAGTCGCCAACAATTATGCCCAGGGGAATGGTCCCTTCACCCCGAGGTTTTCCGGACAATATGTCAGCGGTGGGGAGCACCGGATGTAGATCTGCTAGCATCCAGATTCAACGCAAAGGTGGACAGATTTGTCTCTCGGACAAGGGATCCCCTAGCTTGCGGCTCGGATGCTCTAGTGTTCCCTTGGGATCAGTTCAAGCTGATATATGCATTCCCACCGCCACAATTGTTACCTCGATTACTCCGCAGAATCAGGGTAGAAAAGAAACCAGTGATTCTGGTGGCTCCAGCGTGGCCCCGAAGAGCATGGTACGCGGAGATTGTAAAAATGTCTGTGGGGAGTCCTTGGACCCTCCCACATCGTCCGGACCTGCTTTCGCAAGGACCGATATACCATCCTTCCTTACTAGCCTTAGGTTTGACGGCCTGGCTATTGAAGCCCACATTCTAAAAAAGAGAGGTCTCTCTAATCCTGTGGTATCTACCATGATCAATGCCAGGAAGCCGGTATCCAGGCAGATTTACTATAGAATCTGGAAGGCGTACATCGCGTGGTGTGAGGCCAAGAAATGGCATCCACGTAAATACGTAATAGGTAGGATTCTGGACTTCCTACAGTGGGCTGTAGATAGGAAGCTTGCCTTGAGTACTATCAAGGGTCAGATTTCGGCCTTGTCAATATTTTTTCAAAGGCCCTTGTCTTCGCATTCACTAGTCAAAGCTTTTATACAAGGAGTGATGCGTATTAGCCCTCCGGTTAATATTCCCATATGTCCATGGGACTTAAACCTGGTTCTGTCGGTTCTACAGAAACAACCATTTGAACCATTACAGCACATTTCCTTGGTTCTTCTCACCAGGAAATTGATTTTTCTAGTAGCCATTTGTTCGGCTAAAAGAGTGTCGGAATTGGCCGCTATGTCCTGTAAGGAGCCATATCTGGTTATCCATAAGGACAGAGTAGTGTTACGTCCTCATCCAGCTTTTCTTCCTAAGGTGGTATCGAGGTTTCATTTGAACCAAGATGTGGTTCTTCCTTCTTTTTTCCCCAAACCTAGTTCGGTAGAGGAAAAGTTATTACATTCTTTGGATGTAGTAAGAGCAGTTAAAGCTTATCTAAAAGCCACTGCTCAGATTCGCAGAACGGATACTTTGTTTATTCTGCCGGAAGGCCCCAGAAAGGGTCAGGCAGCGTCAAAATCTACTTTAGCCAAGTGGATTCGACAGGTCATAATGCAAGCCTATGGCTTGAGAAGGAGACCGCCTCCGTTCAAAGTTAGGGTGCACTCCACGACAGCAGTCGGAACTTCATGGGCAGTGCATCACCAGGCCTCCCTGGCTCAAATCTGGAAGGCCGCAACATGGTCTTCAGTACACACATTTACTAGGTTCTACCAGGTGGACGTTAGAAGTCAGGAGGATGTCGCCTTTTGGCGCAGTGTGTTGCAGGCCGCAAAAGATCCTCATGTCTGATAGCGCCCAGCTTATGTATGGTGTATCCCCCCCCTCATTGGGCATTGCTTTGGGACGTCCCACATAGTAATGACTATGCCGCTCTGTGTCCCGTGATGTAGGAGAAAGAAAATAGGATTTTTATAACAGCTTACCTGTAAAATCCTTTTCTTGGAGTACATCACGGGACACAGAGCTCCCGCCCCTCTTTTGGGGACACTTATTGCTTTGCTACAAAACTGAGGTACTCCCGGATGGGAGGGGCTTATATAGGGGAGGGTACTTCCGGTTTGGAAGTTGCCAGTGCCAGCACCTGAAGGTAATCTATATAACCCACATAGTAATGACTATGCCGCTCTGTGTCCCGTGATGTACTCCAAGAAAAGGATTTTACAGGTAAGCTGTTATAAAAATCCTATTTTCTCAACCACTTATTACACTTTTGAAGGCCCTGGAGCACCAGGACAATGGAATTGCCCACAAAATGACCCAATTTTGGAAAGCAAACACCCCAACGTATAATCTATGAGGCATAATGAGTCTTTTGAACGGTTGATTTTTTTCAAGAAGTTTTTGGAAAATGTGGAAAAAAAATTAAAACGCATTTTTTTTTACACAAAGTTATAATAAAAAAAAATAGGCGAAGGACCACGTGACAGTGGGGACAGGGTAAACAGGAATGGATAGGGTTAAGTATAAATACAGGTAGTAAGGGTGGTTTTTGCTACCTGATTGGCTGGCCTGTAGAGGGTAGGTGGGGCTGCTGGGGGGGGGGGTGGTCCGAAGAGAGGCAAATCCCTAAGGATCAATGGTTGAGAAGGAATCTCCCCCTCCCCGCCCTGTATTGCATGGGTTTAACTGTACTTCTTTAAAGTCTTGGCGGTTGGGGTCTTTGGAGGTGTTACCAATTTTGGATCTGTTCATAGTGTGACCCACCTAAGGTATGGTGTCCTCTGGTGGAACCCAGTTAATGGTGGATTAAATATGAAGTGGTAACAGTGAGGTATCTGCGGAGAAGTGTGTTTGTCCCCGAGCTGACAGTTCCGGAGCTAAGGGTCGCTAAGTAGTAACGCAGATACACAACCTGATTTTGGTTCTTTGGTGCCTCCCAAGACCAGCAACCTTTTTGTTATAAGTACTGGATTATGTATATTGTTTCTGTTTTAGGGAATGTTACATTTGTTTATTTGTTAATAAATAGCCAACCTGGCCAAAATGTATCCAGATCGGTGTCGTTAGTCATTTGTTCTTAGTCATAAGCCGGGAAGGTACATATGGTAATGAGGTACAGGTTTGGAGACATCTGTGGTACCCTAATCATGATTTATACAGTATATCATTATTATTGTCAAAGCTTTTCAAATATGACTGTTACATCTGACATCACATTGACATACTCCCTAAATACTTCAGGCGGAATGCCATACACAGGGGCAGACATTCTGTAGCAGTCATTTAGGTACAGATCACCAGCACATAACTTATAAGCCATCTTCCATTCACTTCTTCTCTTCCCTTGGGAGCACCAGAGTGATCCCTTCTCCATTTATACTAAGCCCACAGCCTACAGCTTCTGTCACTGTGACTAATCAAGGTGCCTTTCTTTAGTATATCAAAAGAAAGAAATGTGCTACTACCCTGAAATATACAAAAATCCTCCAGAGCTGTCAGGTGCAGGATGAGCAGTCGCACAGCTGCCAACACAATTAGTAGAAGAAGATGATCTGCATCGCCATACATGCTCCCAAATATCTTCAAAATGTATAATGCTTCATAAAACACACTTGTGAGCTGTGAACAAGGCCGACAAGGCTGAAACGCGTTAACATCTGCTGTACCACAAGTCTTTTATGGAGCATTAATATATTTGAAGATATTTAAGAGCATGTATGAAGTTGCACATCATCTTCTTCTCCTTTTCTTTTGTACGCCAGTCTTTCGCTCTATGTCCCATTCTGTAGCTCTGCCCAGCCAGGCACGCTCACAGATGTTACTCTTGTTTCCAGATGTACTAGTACTCATGTCAGAGGACACCCAACCCAGCCTAAAAGGCCTTTTGCATCAAGCTCACAGTCCATGTCAGACCGTAAAAGAGTCAGGGCAACTACACCTGGTTATTCTGGGTGTTTAAAGACATCCCCTGTTGCTTCAGTCCTGTGAAGGGCCCTTGGCAGCAGCTGACTACATCCCAATAGCTCTGGGGTGTTTGGCTCCCATGCCCCAACTCACTAGGCCCCTCCCATCCTGGCATTTATATAGGTACTAACTCCACCCACTACATTACTACAGGAGGATTTACTCTTAAAAGGGTGCCTCTGAAGCAGCCAGCCTGTGTCCGACAAAAACGGTCAGGCGTATCTGGCGTCCACCTTCTCTCTCCGCTTCATTGGTGATTGCACAGTCATGCGTATCCAGGGAGCATGTTCCCCTGCATGAGAACTATGGATTTACATTTCCACAAACCACTGGATGGATAAATATACAAAACATGTGTAGCGCCCTGCTCCTATTGAGTAGGCGCTAGATGTAAATTTAGGCTTATCTGAGCTGTAGTTTAGCTCAGAGTATTATGTTAAATTGCTGGTTTCTGTTCCAGTTCAGCTGTGTTTTACATTTTCCACTTGGCTGTGGGTATTGCCATCACCCCCGGTCAGTGTTGGAAATACAGCAGCCTGGATGCATTGAGCACCTCTTTACCCAGAAATAGCCCAGGGGGAGTGGTTCACCCGCTGTGCATTCTGGTAGAGGGTACTTAAGGGACAGACACTGTTTTTGCGGTCTCTCTGACCTGATGGCCCTCCTGGCCTAAGATGTGCCGTAGCAGTTCTTCTGCCTCGGGGCCTGCTGGCCCGAGGCCTCGTTGCTGAAAGTAGGTCCATGAGTTTCTGGGGCTTACTGGTCCAGGGGTCGTCCTGAGCTGTCTTGCCTGCGGGCAGAAGCCGAGCAATTGGAGACTCAATTGGAGGACGCATCCAGGCCAAAACTACCTCACAGGATCGGCGGATGGCTGAAAGATACTGGTACTGTGAGATTGTATTCTGACTTATCAAAAGATCTTGGTTATACAGTCCTGTGGCAGAGGATTTGTACAACGATTCAAGTTATTTTCATCAAGTCTGTGGCAGAGACTTTGACCGAGCACCGCACCGGCTGCTAGGTCAGTGAGAGAGGCCTATCCGGTGGTTGCTAGATCCAGTTGTGGAGCTGTTTGTCCTCTGGATCAAAGAAGTACCCGTGATCCGCAAAACAAGGTACCTGAATCTCCCCTAACCCTCCATCCCTCTATCCCTCTATCTGACGTTTGTTAATAAAGCATTGGAAAAAGAGACTAAGTGCAGACATCTGTGAACAACTCTCCAATGGGACCCCTATGGCGGATACGGTGAACAGTCAGGTAACGGCAGACCCAAAATTAAACCAGCAGCTCGTACAGGGGTAGTGCTACACATGCATTAATGCTTCTATAGGAACAGACATTGGCTTTGTGACCCTCTGGTCCTATTCAATATCTTTTAAGGACTTACTTCCAAGGCAGTAGATGGAATGATTTACCTGAATGTGCACTGGCATGCGAGGGAGGCTATATTTACAAATCTACCCTGGTCTAACCATAGAACTATACAGCTATATTATTTGGTGAACATTTACCTCCTCTTGACCATGCTAATTTTTCTCACCCTTTACAAATATGGGAGCTCTCAAAATATGAGCTAACCAGAGATCCATGTTTCTCCACCCATTTCTCCACCTGGCACCTTGGAGTATTAACACTTCTCATCATTTTGCACAAGGACATTATCACTGGATGGCTATTGGATGGTTTCCTTTTTGCATCACAATGCATTGAACTTTTTATCTCCATAGTTTCATTTATGTACTGTTGTATTACACTATGTGATTTATTATTGCTCTGTGTCTTTAAGCTCTGTTCCCTTCTGTCTAGCTGATCACTCTCTCCCACCGTAGTTCTGTATATTCCCCTTCCCTTCCTGTCTCTCATTCAGTTTCTCTGTATACCACCATGGTGTAACATCTTTCCATGTGGCTTACAACACCAACGTTTTTCTACCAATGAATATCCATCATTAAACAGAACATTCAAAAGGATTCATCGTCTGCCTCTCTAACAGTGAGTTTATTCATTGAGTTAAGCTATCTGAATTGATGCAAGAGATAAATAGAACACCAGGTCGTGTAAGCCCTAATGAAGCTGGAGATAAAGTTTATAGCCTTGTAGTTGAGTCCAGAGGCGTACTAAGGGGGGGGCGAGGGGGCGGGCCGCCCCCGGGTACCACACACTGGGGGGGTGTCAGACCGGCACCCCCCTTCGCAATTCTGGGGGGTGTCAGCGCCGCGGGTTTAGGCAGCGCCACACTGACAGGCAGGGAGAGCTCAGAGGCGAGCTAGCTACAGTGGCGAGGGGGAGGGGGTGTGCGGGGGGGGGGGTGCAGGGTGACACCGTTGCACCTACCATTCCCTCCTCTCCTCTCACGGCCGCGGGCTGCTTGTCTGTGCTGCGATTTCGGATGTCACAGCACGTCAAGCAGCAGAGTGAAGCTGCCTCCCCCTCCTCTCTGTTTATGTGTAAACAGGGGGAGGGGACCTGCTGTGCATGTGCCGCTGCGCTGATCTGAGGTACTGAAGGGGGGGTTACACTAAACGAGGAGGGCTACACTGAAAAAGGGGGCTACACTGAATGAGGGGGGGCTACACTGAACGAGGGGGGCTACACTGAACGAGGAGGGGCTACACTGAACGGGGGGGGCTACACTGAACGAGGGGCTACACTGAATGAGGGGGGGGCTACACTGAACGAGGGGGGGGCTACACTGAACGGGGGGGCTATACTGAACAAGGGGGGGCTACACTGAACGGGGGGCTGCACTGAACAGGGGGCTGCACTGAATGGGGGGCTACACTGAAGGGGGGCTACACTGAAAGGGGGGCTGCACTGAACAGGGGGGCTACACTGAACTAGGGGGGCTACACTGAACGAGGGGGGCTACACTGAACGAGGAGGGGCTACACTGAACGGGGGGCTACACTGAACGAGGGGAGCTACACTGAACGAGGGGGGGCTACACTGAACGAGGGGGGCTACACTGAACGGGGGGCTATACTGAACGAGGGGGGGCTACACTGAACGGGGGGCTGCACTGAACAGGGGGGCTGCACTGAATGGGGGGGCTACACTGAAGGGGGGCTACACTGAAAGGGGGGTTACACTGAACGGGGGGGCTACGCTGAACGGGGGGGTCTGCACTGAACGGGGGGTCTGCATTGAAGGGGTGGATACACTGAAGGGGGGCTACACTGAAGGGGGTCTGTGTAACATGCAGGGGGTCCAGAGATGCAGGGTGCTGTGTAATGTAAAGGGGTCCCGAGGTGCAGGGTGATGTGTATTATAAAGGGGCCCAGAGATGCGGGGTGCTGTGTAATGTAAAGGGGTCCAGAGATGCAGGGTGCTGTGTAATGTAAAGGGGTCCAGAGGTGCAGGGTGCGGTGTAATGTAAAGGGGTCCCGAGGTGCAGGGTGATGTGTATTGTAAAGGGGCTCAGAGATGCAGGGTGCTGTGTAATGTAAAGGGGCTCAGAGGTGCAGGGTGTTGTGTAATGTAAAGGGGTCCAGAGATGCAGGGTGCTGTGTAATGTAATGGGGTCCAGAGGTGCAGGGTGCGGTGTAATGTAAAGGGGGCCAGTGATGCAGGGTGCTGTGTAATGTAAAGGGTCCAGAGATGCAGGGTTCTGTGTAATGTAAAGGTGCGCAGGGGGCTGTGTAATGTAAAGGGGTCCAGAGGTGCAGGGCGCTGTGTAATGTAAAGGGGCCCAGAGGCGCAGGGAACTGTGTAGTGTAAAGGGGCCCAGAGATGCAGGGTGCTGTGTAATGTAAAGGGGCCCAGAGATGCAGGGTGCTGTGTAATGTAAAGGGGTCCAGAGATGCAGGGTGCTGTGTAATGTAAAGGGGCCCAGAGATGCAGGGTGCTGTGTAATGTAAAGGGGCCCAGAGATGCAGGGTGCTGTGTAATGTAAAGGGGTCCAGAGATGCAGGGTGCTGTGTAATGTAAAGGGGCCCAGAGATGCAGGGTGCTGTGTAATGTAAAGGGGCCCAGAGATGCAGGTTGCTGTGTAATGTAAAGGGGCCCAGAGATGCAGGGTGCTGTGTAATGTAAAGGGGTCCAGAGATGCAGGGTGCTGTGTAATGTAAAGGGGTCCAGAGATGCAAGATGCTGTGTAATGTAAAGCGGTCCAGAGGTGGAGGGTGCAGTGTAGTGTAAAGGGGTCCAGAGGTGCAGGGTGCAGTGTAATGTAAAGGGTCCAGAGGTGTGGTGCTGTGTAATGCAAAGGGGTCCAGAGATGCAGGGTGCTGTGTAATATAAAGGGGTCCAGAGATGCAGGGCGCTGTGTAATGTAAAGGGGTCCAGAGATGCAGGGTGCTGTGTAATGTAAAGGGGTCCATAGATGCAGGGTGCTGTGTAATGTAAAGGGGTCCAGAGATGCAGGGTGATGTGTAATGTAAAGGGGTCCAGAGATGCAGGGTGCTGTGTAATGTAAAGGGGGCCAGTGATGCAGGGTGCTGTGTAATGTAAAGGGGTCCAGTGATGCAGGGTGCTGTGTAATGTAAAGGGGCCCAGTGATGCAGGGTGCTGTGTAATGTAAAGGGGTCCAGAGATGCAGGGTGCTGTGTAATGTAAAGGGGTCCGGAGGTGCAGGGTGCGGTGTAATGTAAAGGGGTCCCAGGGTGCAGGGTGATGTGTATTGTAAAGGGGCCCAGAGATGCAGGGTGCTGTGTAATGTAAAGGGGCTCAGAGGTGCAGGGTGCTGTGTAATGTAAAGGGGCTCAGAGGTGCAAGGTGTTGTGTAATGTAAAGGGGTCCAGAGATGCAGGGTGCTGTGTAATGTAATGGGGTCCAGAGGTGCAGGGTGCGGTGTAATGTAAAGGGGGCCAGTGATGCAGGGTGCTGTGTAATGTAAAGGGTCCAGAGATGCAGGGTGCTGTGTAATGTAAAGGTGTGCAGGGGGCTGTGTAATGTAAAGGGGTCCAGAGGTGCAGGGTGCTGTGTAATGTAAAGGGGCCCAGAGGCGCAGGGAACTGTGTAGTGTAAAGGGGCCCAGAGATGCAGGGTGCTCTGTAATGTAAAGGGGCCCAGAGATGCAGGGTGCTGTGTAATGTAAAGGGGTCCAGAGATGCAGGGTGCTGTGTAATGTAAAGGGGCCCAGAGATGCAGGGTGCTGTGTAATGTAAAGGGGCCCAGAGATGCAGGGTGCTGTGTAATGTAAAGGGGTCCAGAGATGCAGGGTGCTGTGTAATGTAAAGGGGCCCAGAGATGCAGGGTGCTGTGTAATGTAAAGGGGCCCAGAGATGCAGGTTGCTGTGTAATGTAAAGGGGCCCAGAGATGCAGGGTGCTGTGTAATGTAAAGGGGTCCAGAGATGCAAGGTGCTGTGTAATGTAAAGGGGTCCAGGTCCAGTGATGCAAGGTGCTGTGTAATGTAAAGGGGTCCAGTGATGCAGGGTGCTGTGTAATGTAAAGGGGTCCAGAGATGCAGGGCGATGTGTAATGTAAAGGGGTCCATAGATGCAGGGTGCTGTGTAATGTAAAGGGGTCCAGAGATGCAGGGTGATGTGTAATGTAAAGGGGTCCAGAGATGCAGGGTGCTGTGTAATGTAAAGGGGTCCAGTGATGCAGGGTGCTGTGTAATGTAAAGGGGTCCAGTGATGCAGGGTGCTGTGTAATGTAAAGGGGTCCAGAGATGCAGGGTGCTGTGTAATGTAAAGGGGTCCAGAGATGCAGGGCGAAGTGTAATGTAAAGGGGTCCAGTGATGCAGTTGTGGAGAGGGGGTACATAGTAGTGACAAAGAGATATTGAAGGATACAGAGGTATGCAGGGGGCACAGTGGGGTGTTTTTACATTTTAATGTGGGGGGGGTGCCAGATATAGGATCCGCCCCGGGTGCCAAATGCTCTAGGTACGCCCCTGGTTGAGACAGAACAGTAGGGATGAGCTCGGTGTTCGATTCGAACATCGGCTGTTCGATTGTTCGCCGAACAACGAACGATTTGGGCCGTTCGCGCCTAATTCGCGGCCCACAATGCACTACGCCATCGCAGTGTCATCCAGGCGCTGTGATTGGCCAAGCATGCACTGTGACCCCGCATGCTTGGCCAATCACAGCGCCGGCAGCGAGGAGAGCAATGATTGGCCAATTATTGCTGAGGGTGTTTAGTACACGCCCCACACTATAAAAGGCCGCCAGCACGGCGGCCTAGTGTAGTGTGTTCCGGAGCAGGGAAAGAGAAGCATAGGCAGGGACAGTGACATTTTTTTTTCTTGCTTAACCTGGATTCCTTTAGTTTAGGGAAAGAGAAGGATAGGTAGGGAGAGTGTCAGTCTGTTTTACTGTGCTAAACCTTGTTTGTAGGGACAGGGAAGGACAGTGAGGGAAATTCTCATTGTGCTATACTGTGCTAAAGCATTCATCATCAACCATCTTCAAAAAAACATTTTTTATAGGGACAGAAAACTAAAGGTAGGGAGAGTGTCAGTGTGTTTTACTGTGCTAATCCTTGTTTGTAGGGACAGGGAAGGACAGTGGGGGAAATTCTCATTGTGCTATACTGTGCTAAAGCATTCATCATCAACCATGTTTAAAAAAAATTTTTTATAGGGACAGAAAACTATAGGTAGGGAGAGTGTCAGTGTGTTTTACTGTGCTAAACCTTGTTTGTAGGGACAGGGAAGGCCAGTGAGGGAAATTCTCATTGTGCTATACTGTGCTAAAGCATTCATCAACCATCTTTAAAAAAAAATTTTTTATAGGGACAGAAAACTATAGGTAGGGAGAGTGTCAGTGTGTTTTACTGTGCTAAACCTTGTTTGTAGGGACAGGGAAGGACAGTGAGGGAAATTCTCATTGTGCTATACTGTGCTAAAGCATTCATCATCAACCATCTTTAAAAAAAAAATTTTATAGGGACAGAAAACTATAGGTAGGGAGAGTGTCAGTGTGTTTTACTGTGCTAAACCTTGTTTGTAGGGACAGGGAAGGACAGTGAGGGAAATTCTCATTGTGCTATACTGTGCTAAAGCATTCATCATCGACCATCTTTAAAAAAACATTTTTTATAGGGACAGAAAACTATAAAGGGATTTTTATAACAGCTTACCTGTAAAATCCTTTTCTTGGAGTACATCACGGGACACAGAGCGACTTAGTCATTACTAATGGGTTATATAGATTACCTTCAGGTGTTGGCACTGGCCAATTCCAAACCGGAAGTACCCTCCCCTATATAAGCCCCTCCCACCCGGGAGCACCTCAGTTTTGTAGCCAAGCAATAAGTGTCCCAAAAAGAGGGGTGGGAGCTCTGTGTCCCGTGATGTACTCCAAGAAAAGGATTTTACAGGTAAGCTGTTATAAAAATCCCTTTTTCTTTTTCGTACATCACGGGACACAGAGCGACTTAGTCATTACTAATGGGACGTCCCAAAGCAATGCCAAATGAGGGGAGGGATACATAAGCTGGGCGCCATCAGGCATGAGGCTCTTTTGCGGCCTGCAACACACTGCGCCCAAAGGCGACATCCTCCTGACTTGTGACGTCTACCTGGTAGAATCTAGTAAACGTGTGTACTAAGGACCATGTTGTGGCCTTACAGTACTTGAGCCAGGGAGGCTTGGTGATGCACTGCCCATGAAGTTCCAACTGCTCTTGTGGAGTGCGCCCTAACTTTGAACGGAGGCGGTCCCCTTTTCAAGCCATAGGCTTGTATTATGACCTGTCGAATCCACTTGGCTAAAGTAGATTTTTGATGCTGCCTGACCCTTTCTGGGGCCTTCCGGCAGAACAAACAAAGTATCCGTTCTACGAATCTGAGCAGTGGCTTAAGATAAGCTTTAACTGCTCTTACTACATCCAAAGAATGCAATAACTTTTCCTCTACCGAACTAGGTTTGGGGAAAAAGGAAGGAAGAACCACATCTTGGTTCAAATGGAACCTCGATACCACCTTAGGAAGAAGGCTGGATGAGGGTGTAATACTACTCTGTCCTTATGGATAACCAGATATGGCTCCTTACAGGACAAGGCGGCTAATTCCGATACTCTTTTAGCCGAACAAATGGCTACAAAGAAAATCAATTTCCTGGTGAAAAGAACCAAAAAAATGTGCCGCAATGGTTCAAATGGTTGTTTCTGTAGAACCGACAGAACCAGGTTTAAGTCCCATGGACATATGGGAATACTAACCGGAGGGCTAATACGCATCACTCCTTGTATGAAAGCTTTGATTAATGAATGCAAAGCCAAGGGCCTTTGAAAAAAAAAATATTGACAAGGCCGTCTGACCCTTGATAGTACTCAAGGCAAGCTTCCTATGTACAGCCCACTGTAGGAAGTCCAGAATCCTACCTATTACGTACTTACGTGGATGCCATTTCCTGGCCTCACCCCACGTGATGTACGCCTTCTAGATCCTATAATAGATCTGCCTGGATACCGGCTTCCTGGCATTGATCATGGTAGATACCACAGGATTAGAGAGCCCTCTCTTTTTTAGAATGTAGGCTTCTATAGCCAGGCCGTCAACCTAGGGCTGGTAAGGAAGGGTAGTATATCGGTCCTTGCGAAAGCAGGTCCGGACGATGTGGGAGGGTCCAAGGACTTCCCACTGACATTTTTACAAACTCCGCGTACCATGCCCTTTGGGGCCACGCTGGAGCCACCAGAATCACTGGTTTCTTTTCTACCCTGATTCTGCGGATTAATCGCGGTGGGAATGCATATATCAGCTTGAACTGATCCCAAGGGAACACTAGGGCATCCGAACCGCAAGCTAGGGGATCCTTTGTGCGAGACACAAATCTGTCCACCTTTGCGTTGAATCTGGATGCTAGCAGATCTACATCCGGTGTTCCCCACCGCTGGCATATTGCCTGGAAAACCTCGGGGTGAAGAGACCATTCCCCCGGGCATAATTGCTGGCGACTTAAAAAAGTCCGCTCTCCAATTTTTCACTCCTGGGATGAAAACCGCGGATATGGCTGTGACATACCTTTCTGCCCATTCCAGGATGCATTTCGCTTCCCTCTGGGCTGCACGACTCCTGGTGCCACCCTGGAGATTGATATATGCCACTGCTGTGGCATTGTCTGATTGAATTCTGACAGGTGACCCTTGGAGTTTGGATGTCCATACTACTAGGGCATACCGGGCTGCTCGTATCTCTAAGAGATTGGTGGGCAGGGCCTTCTCTGCTTCTGACCCCTTGCCCTGGAGAGACCATTGCTCCAGTACTGCCCCCCCGCCTATGAGGCTGGCAACTGTAGTGACCACCTTCCAAGAAACCGGACTGAAGGGGACAGGGACATTGGTAAGTCTAAAGCCTGAACTTTTTTGTTCCAGGCTGACAGTATGGCCCTCTGCAAGTTCCTTGAATGGAATTGACCGTAGGGTACCGCTTCGAATGAAGCCACCATTTTTCCCAGCAGCCTTATACACAGGCGTATGGATGGTTTTTCTTTTTTGTACCCACTAAGTGGGTCAAATCTTTCAAAGACGACACCTTCTCTGGAGGTAAGAAAATCTTTCTCTGATTTGAATCCAGTCTTAGCCCCCAAGTATTCCAGGCTTTTGACTGGTTTTAGGGCTGACTTGTCTCGGTTGATAATGCAACCGTGAGATTCCAGATACTTGATTATCTTGTGAACGACCACTTCTAGTTTTTTTCACTGAGTGGTCTATCAGCAACAAGTCGTCTAGATATGCCATTATCGTTACACCTTGTGTCCCTAGTTTGGCCAATCGTAGGGCCAGAATTTTTGTGAACACTCGTGGTGCCGTGGCCAGACCGAAAGGTAAGGCTCTGAACTGAAAATGGCGCCCTTCTACTGCAAGGCGTAGAAATTTCTGGTGGGCCGGACAGATGGGAATATGCAAATAAGCATCCCTTATGTCGATCGAGGCTAACCATTCCTGCCCTTGTAGGGCGGTGGCCACCGATCGGATCGACTCCATCCGAAAAAAGTCCTGATATGTAGGAACTTGTTTAGCCCTTTTATATTCAATATGGGCCTCATGTCCCCATTTGGTTTGGGGACTGTGACAAGGTTCGAGTAAAACCCGAACCCGTTTTCTTTCAAGGGAACCTTCATGATTACCCTTGGGGCAATAGTTGCTCTAGTGCCAGAAGGAGGGATCCACTCTTCTGGGGATCGCTTGGCACGTTTGACCTTATAAAATGGGCAGGAGGAATGTCTTTTAACTCCAGCCTGTATCCCAGACTTACTGCGGGGATCACCCATCTCTGATGGTGTCCCGCCAGGTCTCTGTGAACAACTGAAGTCTTCCCCTCACCCGACTGAGTGGGGGCAACCCTTCATGACTTAGGGGGAGGTCTTGTACCTCTCTTGATCCAGGGTTTCTTGATACCCTGTGATTGTCCCTGATTTCTGCCCCCTGGATTTGACCGCGGAGGCCGTCGGAACTGTTTCACAGCCGATGTGCCAGGGACTGGAGAAGTAGGCCTCCTAAAAGAAGGACTCCTACCCTTGTTCTTAACCGGTAAGAGTGAACTTTTACCGGCAGAAATTTTCTGGATATATTTGTCCAGATCTTCTCCAAATAAGCGTTCTCCATGAAATGGGAAGCTAACCAGCAGTTTTTTACAAGGAGCTTCAGCAGACCAGTTTTTGAGCCACAGAAGCCTACGCATATGTACTATAGACAGCGTAAAGCGGGAGGCCTGTTGGATTGTATCCTTTATGGCGTCCACCGCAAAACACAAGGCTCTAGGCAGGTCAGCTAGGGCCAGAGCCTGCTGATCTGGTAAGTCCCTTAAGACTTGTTTCAACTGATCTTTCACTGCTTGGCAGACTCCAATCGCTGCTACCGCAGGTTGTGTCACCATGCTTGCTGTAGAGAAAGCAGATTTTAGTAAAGACTCCAATTTTTTATCTATTGGGTCTTTGACATTGGAACATTATCTACTGGACATGTCAGTGATTTGTTAACAGAAGAGATGGCTGCGTCCACTGTAGGGACCCTCCATTTTTTTATGAACTTATCCTCCATGGGATAGATCACCGGAAATCTCTTGGGGGGAGCAAATATTTTATCAGGATGCTCCCAATCCTGGTAAATAAGCCCTTCTAATAAAGGGTGGATTGGGAAGGAACAGACAGCCTGGGGAGCTTTTAGCGACCCCAGCGAGGAAACCGTAGTGGATGGTGGTTCCGCCAGAGGCATTTTAAATGCTGATCGGACCATATTAGTCAGAGACTGAACCCATAATCTTTCAGCCTGAGATGCTGAGAAAGGTTCTTCCACTGTTGATTCCTCCATAACTGAATCAACCTCATCCTGATCCCCTTCAGGTAGGTCGATCTCTGTGTGGGGCTGTTCCTTCACTAACAGGCACTCTGAAGGAGGAGACGGAGATCGGACGCGCTTTTCCTGAGACAGGGAAGCAGCGATCAATGCTGTTAATCTCTCTTCCAATCCTCCCAGAGTTGAGGATAAAACCTCCTCTGTTATATATACAGGAGCAGGTGGACTGGGGACAGCCGCAGCACCAGGCATTCCTGCGGGGTTTCTACAGCTACTGACCTCTGAATTCTCAGGGGAGATTGGTGCAGTACAAGCATGCCCAATATCCTCAGAGCCCGATGGAGACCCCTTTGGCTTCCTGGAAGATCTATTTCCGGAGCGTCTGGACGACATATCCTTTAAGCACAAAGCTGAGGTATTCCCGTCGTCATACACCAATTTTGCTGGTAATAATCTAACACAGGTGCTGCTATATACCAGCTGGTGTCCACTAAAGTGCCTTTCTATGGGGATGCCTGCATCAACCGCCTCTGTGTGCCACTGTTTGTTGCTAGCTCTGTTTGCATCCAGCTGACACTTGTACTGTGTCTTTTAACTATGCTGGGACGCCCGCACATGCGCAGAAGCGCCGCGGCGCGCATCGAGCGTCATCCACCCGCCCCGCCCCTTTTTTTCATAGGAGGCGCGTGCACGCGACCGCGCGCGCGCCCGTGCGCCAATGGCGCCCTTTTCGAAAACCAACAGAGGACTAGGAGCCAGGGCCCTTTTTGCCGGAGGGCCTGTGCGGTGGATGAACGCAGCAACAGGGCAGAGGAAGTGGATTCCCTCAGAGAAACTTACCAGCTGCCTGGATCTTTTAAGTTGAGAAAACCAAAGATCCACATTTACAAGAAAAATGGACTACAGCGGCCTCTAGTGGTTTAACACAGGTACCGCGGTCCCTGTTTTTTTTTTTTTTTTTCTTGACTACTATTAAAATTTTACATTTTCAGTAGTTATAGGCAAACACAGATATTTAGCGGGAATACCGTTAGGTAACAGACAGAAAGACAAATTAGGCTTGGGGGTCCCCCAATAGAACCAAGTTCCTGAGGGCCCCCACTTACCTGATCCCCGCCGCAGGACTTTGTTTGGTCCACAAAAGTCCAAACTTCACCTATCACGGCAGGCATTGTAATTAAACCTTCAGGGACCGGGTTCCCAAGGATTCCACTCCCCTGGACCTGTATAGCACCCTGCACAGACAGCGTCTTGGTCGTGGGTATGACCAGAGCTCTGGATCCCAGGGTCCAGCCCTCCTAAGAGAAGCATTACAGGCAAAACCTTGCTCTTCTGCTGCAAGGCCCGGGTACCGACCGTTTAGCTATGAAGCTTTTTTGGTGGGATCCGGAACAGCTTACTAAGGCCCAAAAGAACCTGTACGCAAGCCCAGTGAAAACACATGTTACTCTTTGGCCAACACCTTAGACACTGGCAAAAAACTGAGGTGCTCCCGGGTGGGAGGGGCTTATATAGGGGAGGGTACTTCCGGTTTGGAATTGGCCAGTGCCAACACCTGAAGGTAATCTATATAACCCATTAGTAATGACTAAGTCGCTCTGTGTCCCGTGATGTACGAAAAAGAAAGGTAGGGAGAGTGTCAGTGTGTTTTACTGTGCTAAACCTTGTTTGTAGGGACAGGGAAGGACAGTGAGGGAAATTCTCATTGTGCTATACTGTGCTAAAGCATTCATCATCAACCATCTTTAAAAAAACATTTTTTATAGGGACAGAAAACTATAGGTAGGGAGAGTGTCAGTGTGTTTTACTGTGCTAAAATTTGATTGTAGGGACAGGGAAGGACATAGAGGGAAATTCTCATTGTGCTATACTGTGCTAAAGCATTCATCATCAACCATCTTTAAAAAAACATTTTTTATAGGGACAGAAAACTATAGGTAGGGAGAGTGTCAGTGTGTTTTACTGTGCTAAACCTTGTTTGTAGGGACAGGGAAGGACAGTGAGGGAAATTCTCATTGTGCTATACTGTGCTAAAGCATTCATCATCAACCATCTTTAAAAAAAAAATTTTATAGGGACAGAAAACTATAGGTAGGGAGAGTGTCAGTGTGTTTTACTGTGCTAAACCTTGTTTGTAGGGACAGGGAAGGACAGTGAGGGAAATTCTCATTGTGCTATACTGTGCTAAAGCATTCATCATCAACCATCTTTAAAAAAAAAATTTTATAGGGACAGAAAACTATAGGTAGGGAGAGTGTCAGTGTGTTTTACTGTGCTAAACCTTGTTTGTAGGGACAGGGAAGGACAGTGAGGGAAATTCTCATTGTGCTATACTGTGCTAAAGCATTCATCATCAACCATCTTTAAAAAAACATTTTTTATAGGGACAGAAAACTATAGGTAGGGAGAGTGTCAGTGTGTTTTACTGTGCTAAACCTTGTTTGTAGGGACAGGGAAGGACAGTGAGGGAAATTCTCATTGTGCTATACTGTGCTAAAGCATTCATCATCAACCATCTTTAAAAAAACATTTTTTATAGGGACAGAAAACTATAGGTAGGGAGAGTGTCAGTGTGTTTTACTGTGCTAAAATTTGATTGTAGGGACAGGGAAGGACATAGAGGGAAATTCTCATTGTGCTATACTGTGCTAAAGCATTCATCATCAACCATCTTTAAAAAAACATTTTTTATAGGGACAGAAAACTATAGGTAGGGAGAGTGTCAGTGTGTTTTACTGTGCTAAACCTTGTTTGTAGGGACAGGGAAGGACAGTGAGGGAAATTCTCATTGTGCTATACTGTGCTAAAGCATTCATCATCAACCATCTTTAAAAAAAAATTTTTATAGGGACAGAAAACTATAGGTAGGGAGAGTGTCAGTGTGTTTTACTGTGCTAAACCTTGTTTGTAGGGACAGGGAAGGACAGTGAGGGAAATTCTCATTGTGCTATACTGTGCTAAAGCATTCATCATCAACCATCTTTAAAAAAACTTTTTTTATAGGGACAGAAAACTATAGGTAGGGAGAGTGTCAGTGTGTTTTACTGTGCTAAACCTTGTTTGTAGGGACAGGGAAGGACAGTGAGGGAAATTCTCATTGTGCTATACTGTGCTAAAGCATTCATCATCAACCATCTTTAAAAAAACTTTTTTTATAGGGACAGAAAACTATAGGTAGGGAGAGTGTCAGTGTGTTTTACTGTGCTAAACCTTGTTTGTAGGGACAGGGAAGGACAGTGAGGGAAATTCTCATTGTGCTATACTGTGCTAAAGCATTCATCATCAACCATCTTTAAAAAAAATTTTTTTATAGGGACAGAAAACTATAGGTAGGGAGAGTGTCAGTGTGTTTTACTGTGCTAAACCTTGTTTGTAGGGACAGGGAAGGACAGTGAGGGAAATTCTCATTGTGCTATACTGTGCTAAAGCATTCATCATCAACCATCTTTAAAAAAACTTTTTTTATAGGGACAGAAAACTATAGGTAGGGAGAGTGTCAGTGTGTTTTACTGTGCTAAACGTTGTTTGTAGGGACAGGGAAGGACAGTGAGGGAAATTCTCATTGTGCTATACTGTGCTAAAGCATTCATCATCAACCATCTTTAAAAAAAAAAATTTATAGGGACAGAAAACTATAGGTAGGGAGAGTGTCAGTGTGTTTTACTGTGCTAAACCTTGTTTGTAGGGACAGGGAAGGCCAGTGAGGGAAATTCTCATTGTGCTATACTGTGCTAAAGCATTCCTCATCAACCATCTTTAAAAAAAATTTTTTTATAGGGACAGAAAACTATAGGTAGGGAGAGTGTCAGTGTGTTTTACTGTGCTAAACCTTGTTTGTAGGGACAGGGAAGGACAGTGAGGGAAATTCTCATTGTGCTATACTGTGCTAAAGCATTCATCATCAACCATCTTTAAAAAAACATTTTTTATAGGGACAGAAAACTATAGGTAGGGAGAGTGTCAGTGTGTTTTACTGTGCTAAACCTTGTTTGTAGGGACAGGGAAGGACAGTGAGGGAAATTCTCATTGTGCTATACTGTGCTAAAGCATTCATCATCAACCATCTTTAAAAAAACATTTTTTATAGGGACAGAAAACTATAGGTAGGGAGAGTGTCAGTGTGTTTTACTGTGCTAAACCTTGTTTGTAGGGACAGGGAAGGACAGTGAGGGAAATTCTCATTGTGCTATACTGTGCTAAAGCATTCATCATCAACCATCTTTAAAAAAAATTTTTTATAGGGACAGAAAACTATAGGTAGGGAGAGTGTCAGTGTGTTTTACTGTGCTAAACCTTGTTTGTAGGGACAGGGAAGGCCAGTGAGGGAAATTCTCATTGTGCTATACTGTGCTAAAGCATTGCTCATCAACCATCTTTAAAAAAAAAAAAAATTATAGGGACAGAAAACTATAGGTAGGGAGAGTGTCAGTGTGTTTTACTGTGCTAAACCTTGTTTGTAGGGACAGGGAAGGACAGTGAGGGAAATTCTCATTGTGCTATACTGTGCTAAAGCATTCATCATCAACCATCTTTAAAAAAAATTTTTTTATAGGGACAGAAAACTATAGGTAGGGAGAGTGTCAGTGTGTTTTACTGTGCTAAACCTTGTTTGTAGGGACAGGGAAGGACAGTGAGGGAAATTCTCATTGTGCTATACTGTGCTAAAGCATTCATCATCAACCATCTTTAAAAAAACATTTTTTATAGGGACAGAAAACTATAGGTAGGGAGAGTGTCAGTGTGTTTTACTGTGCTAAACCTTGTTTGTAGGGACAGGGAAGGACAGTGAGGGAAATTCTCATTGTGCTATACTGTGCTAAAGCATTCATCATCAACCATCTTTAAAAAAACTTTTTTTATAGGGACAGAAAACTATAGGTAGGGAGAGTGTCAGTGTGTTTTACTGTGCTAAACCTTGTTTGTAGGGACAGGGAAGGACAGTGAGGGAAATTCTCATTGTGCTATACTGTGCTAAAGCATTCATTATCAACCATCTTTAAAAAAATGTTTTTATAGGGACAGAAAACTATAGGTAGGGAGAGTGTCAGTGTGTTTTACTGTGCTAAACCTTGTTTGTAGGGACAGGGAAGGACAGTGAGGGAAATTCTCATTGTGCTATACTGTGCTAAAGCATTCATCATCAACCATCTTTAAAAAAACTTTTTTTATAGGGACAGAAAACTATAGGTAGGGAGAGTGTCAGTGTGTTTTACTGTGCTAAACGTTGTTTGTAGGGACAGGGAAGGACAGTGAGGGAAATTCTCATTGTGCTATACTGTGCTAAAGCATTCATCATCAACCATCTTTAAAAAAAAATTTTTATAGGGACAGAAAACTATAGGTAGGGAGAGTGTCAGTGTGTTTTACTGTGCTAAACCTTGTTTGTAGGGACAGGGAAGGCCAGTGAGGGAAATTCTCATTGTGCTATACTGTGCTAAAGCATTCCTCATCAACCATCTTTAAAAAAACATTTTTTATAGGGACAGAAAACTATAGGTAGGGAGAGTGTCAGTGTGTTTTACTGTGCTAAACCTTGTTTGTAGGGACAGGGAAGGACAGTGAGGGAAATTCTCATTGTGCTATACTGTGCTAAAGCATTCATCATCAACCATCTTTAAAAAAAATTTTTTATAGGGACAGAAAACTATAGGTAGGGAGAGTGTCAGTGTGTTTTACTGTGCTAAACCTTGTTTGTAGGGACAGGGAAGGACAGTGAGGGAAATTCTCATTGTGCTATACTGTGCTAAAGCATTCATCATCAACCATCTTTAAAAAAAACATTTTTTATAGGGACAGAAAACTATAGGTAGGGAGAGTGTCAGTGTGTTTTACTGTGCTAAACCTTGTTTGTAGGGACAGGGAAGGACAGTGAGGGAAATTCTCATTGTGCTATACTGTGCTAAAGCATTCATCATCAACCATCTTTAAAAAACATTTTTTATAGGGACAGAAAACTATAGGTAGGGAGAGTGTCAGTGTGTTTTACTGTGCTAAACCTTGTTTGTAGGGACAGGGAAGGACAGTGAGGGAAATTCTCATTGTGCTATACTGTGCTAAAGCATTCATCATCAACCATCTTTAAAAAAAACATTTTTTATAGGGACAGAAAACTATAGGTAGGGAGAGTGTCAGTGTGTTTTACTGTGCTAAACCTTGTTTGTAGGGACAGGGAAGGACAGTGAGGGAAATTCTCATTGTGCTATACTGTGCTAAAGCATTCATCATCAACCATCTTTAAAAAAATTTTTTTATAGGGACAGAAAACTATAGGTAGGGAGAGTGTCAGTGTGTTTTACTGTGCTAAACCTTGTTTGTAGGGACAGGGAAGGGCAGTGAGGGAAATTCTCATTGTGCTATACTGTGCTAAAGCATTCATCATCAACCATCTTTAAAAAAAACATTTTTTATAGGGACAGAAAACTATAGGTAGGGAGAGTGTCAGTGTGTTTTACTGTGCTAAACCTTGTTTGTAGGGACAGGGAAGGACAGTGAGGGAAATTCTCATTGTGCTATACTGTGCTAAAGCATTCATCATCAACCATCTTTAAAAAACATTTTTTATAGGGACAGAAAACTATAGGTAGGGAGAGTGTCAGTGTGTTTTACTGTGCTAAACCTTGTTTGTAGGGACAGGGAAGGACAGTGAGGGAAATTCTCATTGTGCTATACTGTGCTAAAGCATTCATCATCAACCATCTTTAAAAAAAACATTTTTTATAGGGACAGAAAACTATAGGTAGGGAGAGTGTCAGTGTGTTTTACTGTGCTAAACCTTGTTTGTAGGGACAGGGAAGGACAGTGAGGGAAATTCTCATTGTGCTATACTGTGCTAAAGCATTCATCATCAACCATCTTTAAAAAAAACATTTTTTATAGGGACAGAAAACTATAGGTAGGGAGAGTGTCAGTGTGTTTTACTGTGCTAAACCTTGTTTGTAGGGACAGGGAAGGACAGTGAGGGAAATTCTCATTGTGCTATACTGTGCTAAAGCATTCATCATCAACCATCTTTTAAAAAACTTTTTTTATAGGGACAGAAAACTATAGGTAGGGAGAGTGTCAGTGTGTTTTACTGTGCTAAACCTTGTTTGTAGGGACAGGGAAGGACAGTGAGGGAAATTCTCATTGTGCTATACTGTGCTAAAGCATTCATCATCAACCATCTTTAAAAAAAAAAATTTTTATAGGGACAGAAAACTATAGGTAGGGAGAGTGTCAGTGTGTTTTACTGTGCTAAACCTTGTTTGTAGGGACAGGGAAGGACAGTGAGGGAAATTCTCATTGTGCTATACTGTGCTAAAGCATTCATCATCAACCATCTTTAAAAAAACTTTTTTTATAGGGACAGAAAACTATAGGTAGGGAGAGTGTCAGTGTGTTTTACTGTGCTAAACCTTGTTTGTAGGGACAGGGAAGGACAGTGAGGGAAATTCTCATTGTGCTATACTGTGCTAAAGCATTCATCATCAACCATCTTTAAAAAAAAAAATTTTATAGGGACAGAAAACTATAGGTAGGGAGAGTGTCAGTGTGTTTTACTGTGCTAAACGTTGTTTGTAGGGACAGGGAAGGACAGTGAGGGAAATTCTCATTGTGCTATACTGTGCTAAAGCATTCATTATCAACCATCTTTAAAAAAATGTTTTTATAGGGACAGAAAACTATAGGTAGGGAGAGTGTCAGTGTGTTTTACTGTGCTAAACCTTGTTTGTAGGGACAGGGAAGGCCAGTGAGGGAAATTCTCATTGTGCTATACTGTGCTAAAGCATTCCTCATCAACCATCTTTAAAAAAAAAATTTTTATAGGGACAGAAAACTATAGGTAGGGAGAGTGTCAGTGTGTTTTACTGTACTAAACCTTGTTTGTAGGGACAGGGAAGGACAGTGAGGAAAATTCTCATTGTGCTATACTGTGCTAAAGCATTCATCATCAACCATCTTTAAAAAAACATTTTTTATAGGGACAGAAAACTATAGGTAGGGAGAGTGTCAGTGTGTTTTACTGTGCTAAACCTTGTTTGTAGGGACAGGGAAGGACAGTGAGGGAAATTCTCATTGTGCTATACTGTGCTAAAGCATTCATCATCAACCATCTTTAAAAAAACATTTTTTATAGGGACAGAAAACTATAGGTAGGGAGAGTGTCAGTGTGTTTTACTGTGCTAAACCTTGTTTGTAGGGACAGGGAAGGACAGTGAGGGAAATTCTCATTGTGCTATACTGTGCTAAAGCATTCATCATCAACCATCTTTAAAAAAACATTTTTTATAGGGACAGAAAACTATAGGTAGGGAGAGTGTCAGTGTGTTTTACTGTGCTAAACCTTGTTTGTAGGGACAGGGAAGGACAGTGAGGGAAATTCTCATTGTGCTATACTGTGCTAAAGCATTCATCATCAACCATCTTTAAAAAAACTTTTTTTATAGGGACAGAAAACTATAGGTAGGGAGAGTGTCAGTGTGTTTTACTGTGCTAAACCTTGTTTGTAGGGACAGGGAAGGACAGTGAGGAAAATTCTCATTGTGCTATACTGTGCTAAAGCATTCATCATCAACCATCTTTAAAAAAACATTTTTTATAGGGACAGAAAACTATAGGTAGGGAGAGTGTCAGTGTGTTTTACTGTGCTAAACCTTGTTTGTAGGGACAGGGAAGGACAGTGAGGGAAATTCTCATTGTGCTATACTGTGCTAAAGCATTCATCATCAACCATCTTTTAAAAAACTTTTTTTATAGGGACAGAAAACTATAGGTAGGGAGAGTGTCAGTGTGTTTTACTGTGCTAAACCTTGTTTGTAGGGACAGGGAAGGACAGTGAGGGAAATTCTCATTGTGCTATACTGTGCTAAAGCATTCATCATCAACCATCTTTAAAAAAAAATTTTTTTATAGGGACAGAAAACTATAGGTAGGGAGAGTGTCAGTGTGTTTTACTGTGCTAAACCTTGTTTGTAGGGACAGGGAAGGACAGTGAGGGAAATTCTCATTGTGCTATACTGTGCTAAAGCATTCATCATCAACCATCTTTAAAAAAACTTTTTTTATAGGGACAGAAAACTATAGGTAGGGAGAGTGTCAGTGTGTTTTACTGTGCTAAACCTTGTTTGTAGGGACAGGGAAGGACAGTGAGGGAAATTCTCATTGTGCTATACTGTGCTAAAGCATTCATCATCAACCATCTTTAAAAAAAAAAAATTTATAGGGACAGAAAACTATAGGTAGTGTGACAGCAGGAAGGTAAAGTCACCTGGTTGCATCCAGGGGGGTAGATATATTTCTCCCAGATTCAGGCTTTATGCTGACTTATACAACTAGGGAGGGAGAGTTGTATAAGCCCAGCTAAGGCTAGTGGGCTCATGGATGACTCATACCTCTAGGGAGAGTGCTGGGCGTCGTGCAGACAGGGAGTTGATGAGACCAGCTGAAGCTTGTCAGCTCATTTAGGCCTCTATAAGAACTCCCAGCTTCATTAGGGGTTAGCTCATGCCTGGACCCAGACCTGTGTGGACTGTCTAGGGAGAGTGAACCCCTGTGCGGTGAGGCAAAGCCTGTGTGGCTATTTGTTTGGACTTTTACTAAACCAGGGACTTAGGGACTAGGACAGCACCAGGCTGATCCCAGTTGTTAGTTTAGGAAACCTGCATGTTTAGTCAGAGGTCAAACTGACCAGGATTTATTTTGTTTATGTTTCTTTTTGGCTTTGCTGTGTTTTTGTCACTGTACATAGAGAAATAAACCGCACCTTTTGATTTTGAAAACCACAACCTCCGTCTGCTGGCCCTGTTTTTGTGTGGGGAGCCCAACCAGGGGGTCACACACACCCGCTACTGAGTTAACCCCCTCACAGTTGGTGGAGAACCAGTGGCAGTTTTTTTTAAGCCAGCATGGAGGAGATACTGAAACAGCTGGCTCTAGCAAATGCCAATCAACAGCAGACAAATGCAGGTTTGCAAAGGAGCCTTGCAGCCCAGCAGCAAGCTCATCAACAAGCCCAGCAGCAATCTGAGGCACGCTTCATAGACCTGTTACAGAAGCAAGAGCAGAGACTACAACAAATGGAAGCAGTAATGCAGCAACGTCCGCAGACCAGTGAGGAAAGCCGTCCCACTAATACCGCGTCCTTTGGGGTGAGTCGTTTATTGACAAAAATGACTGGAGAGGATGATCCAGAGGTATTTTTGACCACATTTGAAAGGACTGCTGAAAGAGAAAAGTGGCCTGAGGAGCAGTGGGCTGGACTGGTGGCTCCTCTGTTAACTGGTGAATCGCAGAAGGCTTACTATGACCTAGAGCCTGACCAAGCAAAAGACTATGTGATGCTAAAAGCTGAAATATTGGCAAGGCTGGGTGTCACCCTGGCTGCCCGGGCTCAGCGTGTGCATAACTGGACTTTCCAGCTTGGAAAACCCCCCAGGTCTCAAATGTATGATCTCATTCACCTGAGCAGGAAGTGGCTACAGCCAGAGACTTTGTCCGCACCAGAGATTGTGGAACGTGTTGTAATGGATCGGTTTTTGAGAGCTCTTCCTACTGCCATCCAAAAGTGGGTAAGCCATGGAGACCCAGAGACGGCCGGTGGTCTTGTGGATCGTGTAGAGAAATACTTGGCTACAGAGAACCTGACGGCCTCTTCCAGAGACTCTCGGACTTTCCACCCTAAGACCAGACCATCCCCAGGGGCGGATAAGAGGATTCCAAGGGGTGAGGGTGGAGAGAGTGAGAGGGTGGGAGCTCTACCCAAAGTTTGGCGAGAACAGCCTGGGAAGTCAGGGGCTCAAGAGGCAGCCAAAAGGATTGTTTGCTACCGCTGCCGGCAAGCGGGACATATTGCAGCAAATTGCCCGGTTGTGGAGGAACCCATGCAATGTGACTTTCTGACGGACAGACGTCAGTCGCTGTGTGCGACAGTCGCATGCACTGCCATTCGGGGAACTGAGAAACATTTATGCAAAATGTGTATTAATGGTAGAAATGTTGTGGTATTACTGGATTCAGGTAGCCTTGTGACCCTGATAAAGGCTGAATTAGTTAAAACAGAGGTCTCTGGGAATAGCAAGGTAGCTGTTATTTGTGTGCATGGGGACACCCGAGAGTATCCAGTGACTACAGTGTGTTTCGAGACCCCCAAAGGTACCCTCTCTCATCCAGTGGGGTTAGTATCTCAATTACCGCATGATGCCATTGTGGGAAGAGATTTTCCGAAGTTCTGGGAACTGTGGGATGATCCTGAGCCCCCCACTGGTGCCCCTATGTACCAGGAATGTGATAGCCAGAACTCCTCTGAGAGTGGTGAGGACTCTCCAGAATTTCCCTTGTCAGTATTGGCAGGGGAGACTCAAGAAACTGGAGAGGAGCCCACCTCCTCAGACGAAAACCTACCGTCTGTGGAGTTTTCTGATCTGGAGGTTCACAGGGAAAATTTTGCCACAGAACAGTTAAAAGACCCCGCCCTAATAAAGGCACGGGAAAACGTAGTGGAAATAGATGGCGAGTTAGTGAACCCAGATAATACCTGCACTTACCCATACTTCAGCGTAGAGAAGGACCTACTGTATCGGGTGGCAAAAAGGGCAGAAGAAACCGTTGAGCAGCTTGTGGTGCCCAAACCTTACAGGAAGTTGGTGTTGGAGTTGGCCCATGGGCACATTCTTGGAGGTCATCTGGGGACAGAGAAAACCCGAGAGAGGGTATTACAGAGATTCTATTGGCCTGGGGTGATGAAGGACATAGAAAATTATTGTTCCTCCTGCCCTGTGTGTCAGAGGTCGGCCCCGATGCCACATTTCCGTAGCCCGCTGGTCCCTCTACCCATCATTGAGGTCCCGTTTGAGAGAATCGCAATGGATTTGGTAGGTCCTATAATCAAGTCCGCTAGGGGGCACCAGTACATATTGGTTATAATGGACTATGCCACCCGTTATCCAGAAGCGATCCCTCTCAGAAATACCTCGGCCAAAACCATAGCCAAAGAGCTATCTCTTGTTTTTAGCCGGGTGGGTATTTGTAAAGAACTGCTTACGGACCAAGGTACACCCTTTATGTCCCGGGTTATGAAAGAGCTGTGTAAATTGTTCAAAGTGACGCAATTGCGTACATCTGTGTATCACCCCCAAACCGATGGGCTGGTTGAAAGATTCAACAAAACCCTAAAACAAATGTTGAAGAAAGTGGTGGATAGAGATGGAAAGGATTGGGACTGTCTACTTCCTTATTTGATGTTTGCTATTAGGGAGGTGCCCCAATCCTCTACGGGATTCTCCCCCTTTGAGTTACTGTATGGGAGACACCCAAGAGGGCTGTTGGATATTGCCAAGGAAACTTGGGAAAGTGAGAGTTCTCCCCACAGGAGTGTGATTGAGCATGTCGCCCTGATGCAAGATCGAATTGCACAGGTAATGCCCATCGTGAAGGAACATTTGGCCCAAGCGCAGTTGGCACAGCAGAGAGTGTACAACCGTGGAGCAAAGACCCGTACCTTTTCCCCGGGGGATAGGATATTGGTACTTGTCCCTACGGTTGAAAGTAAATTCCTTGCCAAATGGCAAGGCCCCTACGAGATAATGGAAAAAGTGAGCGAAGTGAATTACAAGGTCAGACAACCAGGAAGGCGAAAGCCCGAACAGATATATCACGTTAATCTGTTGAAAGCCTGGAGGGATAGAGAGTCCCTAGTCGCAGAAACTTGGTCACCAGCTCAAACTGGTTGCGTGATTCCGGAGGTTGGAATAGCAGCCACCTTGTCACAACCCCAACAACAGGAGGTTAAGGAGTTTGTGCTTCGCAACAAGGAGGTGTTCTCTGAGCTGCCGGGACAAACATCTGGGGTAGAGCATGATATTATTACCCCGCCCGGTGAAAGGGTGAAGTTAAAACCCTATCGGATCCCAGAGGCCCGACGGGAGGCAATACGGGAGGAAGTACAGAAAATGCTGAACTTAGGGGTGATAGAGGAGTCCCAAAGTGATTGGTCTAGTCCCATTGTGTTGGTGCCTAAACCGGATGGGAGCTGGCGATTTTGTAACGATTTTCGTCAGTTGAACAAAGTTACAAAATTTGACACCTACCCCATGCCACGTATAGATGAGTTGATCGACCGGCTGGGAACAGCCCGATACATGACGACTCTTGACCTCACAAAAGGGTATTGGCAAATTCCCCTGGCCAAGTCGGCCAAAGAGAAAACCGCATTTGTAACCCTAGACGGGGCGTTCCAATATAAGAGAATGCCGTTCGGGTTACAGAATGCGCCGGCCACATTCCAGCGGAAAATGGACCAGATACTGAGGCCCCATCGGAAGTATGCTGCGGCTTACCTGGATGACGTAATTGTCCATAGCACAGATTGGGCCTCACATCTGCCAAAAGTGCAAGCAGTCCTAGACTCTATCCGGGAAGCGGGGTTTACGGCTAACCCCAAGAAGTGTACCATTGGGCAGGAGGAGGCCAAATATCTTGGGTACACCATTGGCAGGGGAGTGATAAAACCCCAACTCAACAAAGTCGAGGCCATCCAGAGTTGGCCACGTCCCAACAGCAAGAAGCAGGTACGGGCCTTTCTGGGAATCGCGGGTTATTATCGGCGCTTCATTCCCCACTTTGCTTCTAAGGCTGTGCCCCTAACCAACCTGACGAAAGGGAAAGGGTCGGTCATGATTAAATGGACCCCCGAGGCTGAGGCAGCATTCCAATTCTTGAAACAAGCCTTATGTAGCCAGCCAGTGTTGTACTCACCCGACTTCTCTAAAGACTTTGTCGTACAAAGTGATGCGTCAGATGTGGGGTTAGGAGCAGTATTGTCCCAGGTCTGGAACGGGGAAGAGCACCCAGTCATTTACCTCAGCAGGAAGTTGAAGTCCCATGAGGTAAATTACGCCACGGTTGAAAAGGAGTGTTTAGCGGTGAAGTGGGCTCTAGATTCCCTTCGGTACTATCTGCTAGGTAGGCACTTTGACATGGTTACGGATCACGCTCCGTTAAAGTGGATGGCTCAAAACAAGGAGACAAATAGAAGAGTGAATAGGTGGTTCCTGGCCCTACAGGAATTCAACTTCACAGTAAAGCATCGCCCTGGCGTTCAAATGGGGAATGTGGATGCTTTGTCTCGAGTACATGAATGCCTGATTGCTGGTGTTCCAACCCCAAGGTTAAAACAAGAGGGGGGGGTATGTGACAGCAGGAAGGTAAAGTCACCTGGTTGCATCCAGGGGGGTAGATATATTTCTCCCAGATTCAGGCTTTATGCTGACTTATACAACTAGGGAGGGAGAGTTGTATAAGCCCAGCTAAGGCTAGTGGGCTCATGGATGACTCATACCTCTAGGGAGAGTGCTGGGCGTCGTGCAGACAGGGAGTTGATGAGACCAGCTGAAGCTTGTCAGCTCATTTAGGCCTCTATAAGAACTCCCAGCTTCATTAGGGGTTAGCTCATGCCTGGACCCAGACCTGTGTGGACTGTCTAGGGAGAGTGAACCCCTGTGCGGTGAGGCAAAGCCTGTGTGGCTATTTGTTTGGACTTTTACTAAACCAGGGACTTAGGGACTAGGACAGCACCAGGCTGATCCCAGTTGTTAGTTTAGGAAACCTGCATGTTTAGTCAGAGGTCAAACTGACCAGGATTTATTTTGTTTATGTTTCTTTTTGGCTTTGCTGTGTTTTTGTCACTGTACATAGAGAAATAAACCGCACCTTTTGATTTTGAAAACCACAACCTCCGTCTGCTGGCCCTGTTTTTGTGTGGGGAGCCCAACCAGGGGGTCACACACACCCGCTACTGAGTTAACCCCCTCACAGTAGGGAGAGTGTCAGTGTGTTTTACTGTGCTAAACCTTGTTTGTAGGGACAGGGAAGGACAGTGAGGGAAATTCTCATTGTGCTATACTGTGCTAAAGCATTCATCATCAACCATCTTTAAAAAAACTTTTTTTATAGGGACAGAAAACTATAGGTAGGGAGAGTGTCAGTGTGTTTTACTGTGCTAAACGTTGTTTGTAGGGACAGGGAAGGACAGTGAGGGAAATTCTCATTGTGCTATACTGTGCTAAAGCATTCATTATCAACCATCTTTAAAAAAAAAATTTTATAGGGACAGAAAACTATAGGTAGGGAGAGTGTCAGTGTGTTTTACTGTGCTAAACCTTGTTTGTAGGGACAGGGAAGGCCAGTGAGGGAAATTCTCATTGTGCTATACTGTGCTAAAGCATTCCTCATCAACCATCTTTAAAAAAAAATTTTTTATAGGGACAGAAAACTATAGGTAGGGAGAGTGTCAGTGTGTTTTACTGTGCTAAACCTTGTTTGTAGGGACAGGGAAGGACAGTGAGGAAAATTCTCATTGTGCTATACTGTGCTAAAGCATTCATCATCAACCATCTTTAAAAAAACTTTTTTTATAGGGACAGAAAACTATAGGTAGGGAGAGTGTCAGTGTGTTTTACTGTGCTAAACCTTGTTTGTAGGGACAGGGAAGGACAGTGAGGGAAATTCTCATTGTGCTATACTGTGCTAAAGCATTCATCATCAACCATCTTTAAAAAAACATTTTTTATAGGGACAGAAAACTATAGGTAGGGAGAGTGTCAGTGTGTTTTACTGTGCTAAACCTTGTTTGTAGGGACAGGGAAGGACAGTGAGGGAAATTCTCATTGTGCTATACTGTGCTAAAGCATTCATCATCAACCATCTTTAAAAAAACTTTTTTTATAGGGACAGAAAACTATAGGTAGTGTGAGGGGGTTAGCTCGGCAGCGGGTGTGTGTGACCCCCGAGATGGGCTCCCCACACAAAAACAGGCCCAGCAAACGGAGGTTGTGGTTTTCAAAATCAAAAAGGTGTGGTTTATTTTCTATTTACAGTGACAAAACACAGCAAAGCCAAAAGAAACATAAACAAAATAAATCCTGGTCAACTTGACCTCTGACTAAACATACAGGTTTCCTAACTAACAACTGGGATCAGCCTAGTGCTGTCCTAGTCCCTAAGTCCCTGGTTTTAAATGTCCAAGCAAATAGCCACACAGGCTTTGTCTCACCGCACAGGGGTTCACTCTCCCTAGACAGTCCACACAGGTCTGGTTCCAGGCATGAGCTAACCCCTAATGAAGCTGGGAGTTCTTATAGAGGCCTAAATGAGCTGACAAGGTTCAGCTGGTCTCCTCATCTCTGTCTGCACGACGCCCCACACTCTCCCTAGAGGTATGAGTCATCCATGAGCCCACTAGCCTTATACAACTCTCCACCTAGTTGTATAAGTCAGCGTAAAGCCTGAATCTGGGCGAAATATATCTACCCCCCTGGATGCAACCAGGTGACTTTACCTTCCTGCTGTCACATACCCCCCCTCTTGTTTTAACCTCGGGGTTGGAACACCAGCAATCAGGCATTCATGTACTCGAGACAAAGCATCCACATTCCCCATTTGAACGCCAGGGCGATGCTTTACTGTAAAGTTGAATTCCTGGAGGGCCAGGAACCACCTATTCACTCTTCTATTTGTTTCCTTATTTTGAGCCATCCACTTTAACGGAGCGTGATCCGTAACCATGTCAAAGTGCCTACCTAGCAGGTAGTACCGAAGGGAATCTAGAGCCCACTTCACCGCTAAACACTCCTTTTCAACGGTGGCGTAATTTACCTCATGGGACTTCAACTTCCTGCTGAGGTAAATGACTGGGTGCTCTTCCCCGTTCCAGACCTGGGACAATACTGCTCCTAACCCCACATCTGACGCATCACTTTGTACGACAAAGTCTTTAGAGAAGTCGGGTGAGTACAACACTGGCTGGCTACATAAGGCTTGTTTCAAGAATTGGAATGCTGCCTCAGCCTCGGGGGTCCATTTAATCATGACCGACCCTTTCCCCTTCGTCAGGTTGGTTAGGGGCACAGCCTTAGAAGCAAAGTGGGGAATGAATCGCCGATAATACCCAGCGATTCCCAGAAAGGCTCGTACCTGCTTCTTGCTGTTGGGACGTGGCCAACTCTGGATGGCCTCGACTTTGTTGAGTTGGGGTTTTATTACTCCCCTCCCAATGGTGTACCCAAGATATTTGGCCTCCTCCTGCCCAATGGTACACTTCTTGGGGTTAGCCGTAAACCCCGCTTCCCGAACAGAGTCCAGGACTGCTTGCACTTTTGGCAGATGTGAGGCCCAATCTGTGCTATGGACAATTATGTCATCCAGGTAAGCCGCAGCATACTTCCGATGGGGCCTCAGCATCTGGTCCATTTTCCGCTGGAATGTGGCCGGCGCATTCTGTAACCCGAACGGCATTCTTTTATATTGGAACGCCCCGTCTGGGGTTACAAATGCGGTTTTCTCTTTGGCCGACTTGGCCAGGGGGATTTGCCAATACCCTTTTGTGAGGTCAAGAGTCGTCATGTATCGGGCTGTTCCCAGCCGGTCGATCAACTCATCTATACGTGGCATGGGGTAGGTGTCAAATTTTGTAACTTTGTTCAACTGACGAAAATCGTTACAAAATCGCCAGCTCCCATCCGGTTTAGGCACCAACACAATGGGACTAGACCAATCACTTTGGGACTCCTCTATCACCCCTAAGTTCAGCATTTTCTGTACTTCCTCCCGTATTGCCTCCCGTCGGGCCTCTGGGATCTGATAGGGTTTTAACTTCACCCTTTCACCGGGCGGGGTAATGATGTCATGCTCTACCCCAGATGTTTGTCCCGGCAGCTCAGAGAATACCTCCTTGTTGCGAAGCACAAACTCCTTAACCTCCTGTTGTTGGGGTTGTGACAAGGTGGCTGCTATTCCAACCTCAGGAATCACGCAACCAGTTTGAGCTGGTGACCAAGTGTCTGCGACTAGGGACTCTCTATCCCTCCAGGCTTTCAACAGATTAACGTGATAGATCTGTTCGGGCTTTCGCCTTCCTGGTTGTCTGACCTTGTAATTCACTTTGCTCACTTTTTCCATTATCTCGTAGGGGCCTTGCCATTTGGCAAGGAATTTACTTTCAACCGTAGGGACAAGTACCAGTATCCTATCCCCCGGGGAAAAGGTACGGGTCTTGGCTCCACGGTTGTACACTCTCTGCTGTGCTAACTGCGCTTGGGCCAAATGTTCCTTCACGATGGGCATTACCTGTGCAATTCGGTCTTGCATCAGGGCGACATGCTCAATCACACTCCTGTGGGGAGAACTCTCACTTTCCCAAGTTTCCTTGGCAATATCCAACAGCCCTCTTGGGTGTCTCCCATACAGTAACTCAAAGGGGGAGAATCCCGTAGAGGATTGGGGCACCTCCCTAATAGCAAACATCAGATAAGGAAGTAGACAGTCCCAATCCTTTCCATCTCTATCCACCACTTTCTTCAACATTTGTTTTAGGGTTTTGTTGAACCTTTCAACCAGCCCATCGGTTTGGGGGTGATACACAGATGTACGTAATTGCGTCACTTTGAACAATTTACACAGCTCCTTCATAACCCGGGACATAAAGGGTGTACCTTGGTCCGTAAGCAGTTCTTTACAAATACCCACCCGGCTAAACACAAGAGATAGCTCTTTGGCTATGGTTTTGGCCGAGGTATTTCGGAGAGGGATCGCTTCTGGATAACGGGTGGCATAGTCCATTATAACTAATATGTACTGGTGCCCCCTAGCGGACTTGATTATAGGACCTACCAAATCCATGGCGATCCTCTCAAACGGGACCTCAATGATGGGTAGAGGGACCAGCGGGCTACGGAAATGTGGCATCGGGGCCGACCTCTGACACACAGGGCAGGAGGAACAATAATTTTCTATGTCCTTCATCACCCCCGGCCAATAGAATCTCTGTAATACCCTCTCTCGGGTTTTCTCTGTCCCCAGATGACCTCCAAGAATGTGCCCATGGGCCAACTCCAACACCAACTTCCTGTAAGGTTTGGGCACCACAAGCTGCTCAACGGTTTCTTCTGCCCTTTTTGCCACCCGATACAGTAGGTCCTTCTCTACGCTGAAGTATGGGTAAGTGCAGGTATTATCTGGGTTCACTAACTCGCCATCTATTTTCACTACGTTTTCCCGTGCCTTTATTAGGGCGGGGTCTTTCAACTGTTCTGTGGCAAAGTTTTCCCTGTGAACCTCAAGATCAGAAAACTCCACAGACGGTAGGTTTTCGTCTGAGGAGGTGGGCTCCTCTCCAGTTTCTTGAGTCTCCCCTGCCAATACTGATAAGGGAAATTCCGGAGAGTCCTCACCACTCTCAGGGGAGTTCTGGCTATCACATTCCTGGTACATAGGGGCACCAGTGGGGGGCTCAGGATCATCCCACAGTTCCCAGAACTTCGGAAAATCCCTTCCCACAATGGCGTCATGCGGTAACTGAGATACTAAGCCCACTGGATGAGAGAGGGTACCTTTGGGGGTCTCGAAACACACTGTAGTCACTGGATACTCTCGGGTGTCCCCATGCACACAAATAACAGCTACCTTGCTATTCCCAGAGACCTCTGTTTTAACTAACTCAGCCTTTATCAGGGTCACAAGGCTACCTGAATCCAACAATACCACAACATTTCTACCATTAACACACATTTTGCATAAATGTTTCTCAGTTCCTCGAATGGCAGTGCATGCGACTGTCGCACACAGCGACTGACGTCTGCCCGTCAGAAAGTCACACTGCATGGGTTCCTCCACAACCGGGCAATTGGCTGCAATATGTCCCGCTTGCCGGCAGCGGTAGCAAACGATCCTTCTTGCGGCCTCTTGAGCCGCTGATTTCCCAGGCTGTTCTCGCCAAACTTGGGGTAGAGCTCCCACCCTCTCACTCTCTCCACCCTCACCCCTTGGAATCCTCTTATCCGCCCCTGGGGATGGTCTGGTCTTAGGGTGGAAAGTCCGAGTGTCTCTGGAAGAGGCCGTCAGGTTCTCTGTAGCCAAGTATTTCTCCACACGATCCACAAGACCATCGGCCGTCTCTGGGTCTCCATGGCTTACCCACTTTTGGATGGCAGTAGGAAGAGCTCTCAAAAACCGATCCATTACAACACGTTCCACAATCTTTGGTGCGGACAAAGTCTCTGGCTGTAGCCACTTTCTGCTCAGGTGAATGAGATCATACATTTGAGACCTGGGGTGTTTTCCAAGCTGGAAAGTCCAGTTATGCACACGCTGAGCCCGGACAGCCTGGGTGACACCCAGCCTTGCCAATATTTCAGCTTTTAGCATCACATAGTCTTTTGCTTGGTTAGGCTCTAGGTCATAGTAAGCTTTCTGCGATTCACCAGTTAACAGAGGAGACACCAGTCCAGCCCACTGCTCCTCAGGCCACTTTTCTCTTTCAGTGGTCCTTTCAAATGTGGTCAAAAATACCTCTGGATCATCCTCTCCAGTCATTTTTGTCAATAAACGACTCACCCCAAAGGACGCGGTATTAGTGGGACGGCTTTCCTCACTGGTCTGCGGACATTGCTGCATTACTGCTTCCATCTGTTGTTGTAGTCTCTGCTCTTGCTTCTGCAACAGGTCTATGAAGCGGGCCTCAGATTGCTGCTGGGCTTGTTGCTGAGCCTCCAGACTCTGTTGCAAAGTTGCGTTTGTCTGCTGCTGGGCTGCAAGGCTCTGTTGATGAGCTTGCTGCTGGGCTGCGAAGTTCTTTTGCAAACCTGCATTTGTCTGCTGTTGATTGGCATTTGCTAGAGCCAGCTGCTTCAGTATCTCCTCCATGCTGGCTTAAAAAAAAAAACTGCCCGCGTTCTCCACCAACTGTGAGGGGGTTAGCTCGGCAGCGGGTGTGTGTGACCCCCGAGATGGGCTCCCCACACAAAAACAGGCCCAGCAAACGGAGGTTGTGGTTTTCAAAATCAAAAAGGTGCGGTTTATTTTCTATTTACAGTGACAAAACACAGCAAAGCCAAAAGAAACATAAACAAAATAAATCCTGGTCAACTTGACCTCTGACTAAACATACAGGTTTCCTAACTAACAACTGGGATCAGCCTAGTGCTGTCCTAGTCCCTAAGTCCCTGGTTTTAAATGTCCAAGCAAATAGCCACACAGGCTTTGTCTCACCGCACAGGGGTTCACTCTCCCTAGACAGTCCACACAGGTCTGGTTCCAGGCATGAGCTAACCCCTAATGAAGCTGGGAGTTCTTATAGAGGCCTAAATGAGCTGACAAGGTTCAGCTGGTCTCCTCATCTCTGTCTGCACGACGCCCCACACTCTCCCTAGAGGTATGAGTCATCCATGAGCCCACTAGCCTTATACAACTCTCCACCTAGTTGTATAAGTCAGCGTAAAGCCTGAATCTGGGCGAAATATATCTACCCCCCTGGATGCAACCAGGTGACTTTACCTTCCTGCTGTCACAGTAGGGAGAGTGTCAGTGTGTTTTACTGTGCTAAACCTTGTTTGTAGGGACAGGGAAGGACAGTGAGGGAAATTCTCATTGTGCTATACTGTGCTAAAGCATTCATCATCAACCATCTTTAAAAAAAATTTTTTATAGGGACAGAAAACTATAGGTAGGGAGAGTGTCAGTGTGTTTTACTGTGCTAAACCTTGTTTGTAGGGACAGGGAAGGCCAGTGAGGGAAATTCTCATTGTGCTATACTGTGCTAAAGCATTGCTCATCAACCATCTTTAAAAAAAAAAAAATTATAGGGACAGAAAACTATAGGTAGGGAGAGTGTCAGTGTGTTTTACTGTGCTAAACCTTGTTTGTAGGGACAGGGAAGGACAGTGAAGGAAATTCTCATTGTGCTATACTGTGCTAAAGCATTCATCATCAACCATCTTTAAAAAAAAAAATTTATAGGGACAGAAAACTATAGGTAGGGAGAGTGTCAGTGTGTTTTACTGTGCTAAACCTTGTTTGTAGGGACAGGGAAGGACAGTGAGGGAAATTCTCATTGTGCTATACTGTGCTAAAGCATTCATCATCAACCATCTTTAAAAAAAACATTTTTTATAGGGACAGAAAACTATAGGTAGGGAGAGTGTCAGTGTGTTTTACTGTGCTAAACCTTGTTTGTAGGGACAGGGAAGGACAGTGAGGGAAATTCTCATTGTGCTATACTGTGCTAAAGCATTCATCATCAACCATCTTTAAAAAAACATTTTTTATAGGGACAGAAAACTATAGGTAGGGAGAGTGTCAGTGTGTTTTACTGTGCTAAACCTTGTTTGTAGGGACAGGGAAGGACAGTGAGGGAAATTCTCATTGTGCTATACTGTGCTAAAGCATTCATCATCAACCATCTTTAAAAAAAAAAATTTATAGGGACAGAAAACTATAGGTAGTGTGACAGCAGGAAGGTAAAGTCACCTGGTTGCATCCAGGGGGGTAGATATATTTCTCCCAGATTCAGGCTTTATGCCGACTTATACAACTAGGGAGTTGATGAAGCCCAGCTGAGGCTAGTGGGCTCATGAATGACTTATACCTCTAGGGAGAGGGCTGGGCGTCGTGCAGGCAGGGAGTTGATGAGACCAGCTGAAGCTTGTCAGCTCATTTAAAGGCCTCTATAAAAACTCCCAGATTCATTAGGTGTTTGCTCATGCCTGGACCCAGACCTGTGTGGACTGTCTAGGGAGAGTGAACCCCTGTGCGGTGAGGCAAAGCCTGTGTGGCTATTTGTTTGGACTTTTACTAAACCAGGGACTTAGGGACTAGGACAGCACCAGGCTGATCCCAGTTGTTAGTTTAGGAAACCTGCATGTTTAGTCAGAGGTCAAACTGACCAGGATTTATTTTGTTTATGTTTCTTTTTGGCTTTGCTGTGTTTTTGTCACTGTACATAGAGAAATAAACCGCACCTTTTGATTTTGAAAATCACAACCTCCGTCTGTTGGCCCTGTTTTTGTGTGGGGAGCCCAACCAGGGGGTCACACACACCCGCTACTGAGTTAACCCCCTCACAGTTGGTGGAGAACCAGTGGCAGTTTTTTTTAAGCCAGCATGGAGGAGATACTGAAACAGCTGGCTCTAGCAAATGCCAATCAACAGCAGACAAATGCAGGTTTGCAAAGGAGCCTTGCAGCCCAGCAGCAAGCTCATCAACAAGCCCAGCAGCAATCTGAGGCCCGCTTCATAGACCTGTTACAGAAGCAAGAGCAGAGACTACAACAAATGGAAGCAGTAATGCAGCAACGTCCGCAGACCAGTGAGGAAAGCCGTCCCACTAATACCGCGTCCTTTGGGGTGAGTCGTTTATTGACAAAAATGACTGGAGAGGATGATCCAGAGGTATTTTTGACCACATTTGAAAGGACTGCTGAAAGAGAAAAGTGGCCTGAGGAGCAGTGGGCTGGACTGGTGGCTCCTCTGTTAACTGGTGAATCGCAGAAGGCTTACTATGACCTAGAGCCTGACCAAGCAAAAGACTATGTGATGCTAAAAGCTGAAATATTGGCAAATTCCCCTGGCCAAGTCGGCCAAAGAGAAAACCGCATTTGTAACCCCAGATGGGGCGTTCCAATATAAGAGAATGCCGTTCGGGTTACAGAATGCGCCGGCCACATTCCAGCGGAAAATGGACCAGATACTGAGGCCCCATCGGAAGTATGCTGCGGCTTACCTGGATGACGTAATTGTCCATAGCACAGATTGGGCCTCACATCTGCCAAAAGTGCAAGCAGTCCTAGACTCTATCCGGGAAGCGGGGTTTACGGCTAACCCCAAGAAGTGTACCATTGGGCAGGAGGAGGCCAAATATCTTGGGTACACCATTGGCAGGGGAGTGATAAAACCCCAACTCAACAAAGTCGAGGCCATCCAGAGTTGGCCACGTCCCAACAGCAAGAAGCAGGTACTGGCCTTTCTGGGAATCGCAGGTTATTATCGGCGCTTCATTCCCCACTTTGCTTCTAAGGCTGTGCCCCTAACCAACCTGACGAAAGGGAAAGGGTCGGTCATGATTAAATGGACCCCCGAGGCTGAGGCAGCATTCCAATTCTTGAAACAAGCCTTATGTAGCCAGCCAGTGTTGTACTCACCCGACTTCTCTAAAGACTTTGTCGTACAAAGTGATGCGTCAGATGTGGGGTTAGGAGCAGTATTGTCCCAGGTCTGGAACGGGGAAGAGCACCCAGTCATTTACCTCAGCAGGAAGTTGAAGTCCCATGAGGTAAATTACGCCACGGTTGAAAAGGAGTGTTTAGCGGTGAAGTGGGCTCTAGATTCCCTTCGGTACTATCTGCTAGGTAGGCACTTTGACATGGTTACGGATCACGCTCCTTTAAAGTGGATGGCTCAAAACAAGGAGACAAATAGAAGAGTGAATAGGTGGTTCCTGGCCCTACAGGAATTCAACTTCACAGTAAAGCATCGCCCTGGCGTTCAAATGGGGAATGTGGATGCTTTGTCTCGAGTACATGAATGCCTGATTGCTGGTGTTCCAACCCCAAGGTTAAAACAAGAGGGGGGGGTATGTGACAGCAGGAAGGTAAAGTCACCTGGTTGCATCCAGGGGGGTAGATATATTTCTCCCAGATTCAGGCTTTATGCCGACTTATACAACTAGGGAGTTGATGAAGCCCAGCTGAGGCTAGTGGGCTCATGAATGACTCATACCTCTAGGGAGAGGGCTGGGCGTCGTGCAGGCAGGGAGTTGATGAGACCAGCTGAAGCTTGTCAGCTCATTTAAAGGCCTCTATAAAAACTCCCAGATTCATTAGGTGTTTGCTCATGCCTGGACCCAGACCTGTGTGGACTGTCTAGGGAGAATGAACCCCTGTGCGGTGAGGCAAAGCCTGTGTGGCTATTTGTTTGGACTTTTACTAAACCAGGGACTTAGGGACTAGGACAGCACCAGGCTGATCCCAGTTGTTAGTTTAGGAAACCTGCATGTTTAGTCAGAGGTCAAACTGACCAGGATTTATTTTGTTTATGTTTCTTTTTGGCTTTGCTGTGTTTTTGTCACTGTACATAGAGAAATAAACCGCACCTTTTGATTTTGAAAATCACAACCTCCGTCTGCTGGCCCTGTTTTTGTGTGGGGAGTCCAACCAGGGGGTCACACACACCCGCTACTGAGTTAACCCCCTCACAGTAGGGAGAGTGTCAGTGTGTTTTACTGTGCTAAACCTTGTTTGTAGGGACAGGGAAGGACAGTGAGGGAAATTCTCATTGTGCTATACTGTGCTAAAGCATTCATCATCAACCATCTTTAAAAAAACTTTTTTATAGGGACAGAAAACTATAGGTAGGGAGAGTGTCAGTGTGTTTTACTGTGCTAAACCTTGTTTGTAGGGACAGGGAAGGACAGTGAGGGAAATTCTCATTGTGCTATACTGTGCTAAAGCATTCATCATCAACCATCTTTAAAAAAACTTTTTTTATAGGGACAGAAAACTATAGGTAGGGAGAGTGTCAGTGTGTTTTACTGTGCTAAACCTTGTTTGTAGGGACAGGGAAGGCCAGTGAGGGAAATTCTCATTGTGCTATACTGTGCTAAAGCATTCCTCATCAACCATCTTTAAAAAAAAAAATGTATAGGGACAGAAAACTATAGGTAGGGAGAGTGTCAGTGTGTTTTACTGTGCTAAACCTTGTTTGTAGGGACAGGGAAGGACAGTGAGGGAAATTCTCATTGTGCTATACTGTGCTAAAGCATTCATCATCAACCATCTTTAAAAAACATTTTTTATAGGGACAGAAAACTATAGGTAGGGAGAGTGTCAGTGTGTTTTACTGTGCTAAACCTTGTTTGTAGGGACAGGGAAGGACAGTGAGGGAAATTCTCATTGTGCTATACTGTGCTAAAGCATTCATCATCAACCATCTTTAAAAAACATTTTTTATAGGGACAGAAAACTATAGGTAGGGAGAGTGTCAGTGTGTTTTACTGTGCTAAACCTTGTTTGTAGGGACAGGGAAGGACAGTGAGGGAAATTCTCATTGTGCTATACTGTGCTAAAGCATTCATCATCAACCATCTTTAAAAAAAACATTTTTTATAGGGACAGAAAACTATAGGTAGGGAGAGTGTCAGTGTGTTTTACTGTGCTAAACCTTGTTTGTAGGGACAGGGAAGGACAGTGAGGGAAATTCTCATTGTGCTATACTGTGCTAAAGCATTCATCATCAACCATCTTTAAAAAAAAAAATTTATAGGGACAGAAAATTATAGGTAGGGAGAGTGTCAGTGTGTTTTACTGTGCTAAACCTTGTTTGTAGGGACAGGGAAGGCCAGTGAGGGAAATTCTCATTGTGCTATACTGTGCTAAAGCATTCCTCATCAACCATCTTTAAAAAAAAAAAATGTATAGGGACAGAAAACTATAGGTAGGGAGAGTGTCAGTGTGTTTTACTGTGCTAAACCTTGTTTGTAGGGACAGGGAAGGACAGTGAGGGAAATTCTCATTGTGCTATACTGTGCTAAAGCATTCATCATCAACCATCTTTAAAAAACATTTTTTATAGGGACAGAAAACTATAGGTAGGGAGAGTGTCAGTGTGTTTTACTGTGCTAAACCTTGTTTGTAGGGACAGGGAAGGACAGTGAGGGAAATTCTCATTGTGCTATACTGTGCTAAAGCATTCATCATCAACCATCTTTAAAAAACATTTTTTATAGGGACAGAAAACTATAGGTAGGGAGAGTGTCAGTGTGTTTTACTGTGCTAAACCTTGTTTGTAGGGACAGGGAAGGACAGTGAGGGAAATTCTCATTGTGCTATACTGTGCTAAAGCATTCATCATCAACCATCTTTAAAAAAAACATTTTTTATAGGGACAGAAAACTATAGGTAGGGAGAGTGTCAGTGTGTTTTACTGTGCTAAACCTTGTTTGTAGGGACAGGGAAGGACAGTAAGGGAAATTCTCATTGTGCTACACTGTGCTAAAGCATTCATCATCAACCATCTTTAAAAAAAACATTTTTTATAGGGACAGAAAACTATAGGTAGGGAGAGTGTCAGTGTGTTTTACTGTGCTAAACCTTGTTTGTAGGGACAGGGAAGGACAGTGAGGGAAATTCTCATTGTGCTATACTGTGCTAAAGCATTCATCATCAACCATCTTTTAAAAAACTTTTTTTATAGGGACAGAAAACTATAGGTAGGGAGAGTGTCAGTGTGTTTTACTGTGCTAAACCTTGTTTGTAGGGACAGGGAAGGACAGTGAGGGAAATTCTCATTGTGCTATACTGTGCTAAAGCATTCATCATCAACCATCTTTAAAAAAAAATTTTTTTATAGGGACAGAAAACTATAGGTAGGGAGAGTGTCAGTGTGTTTTACTGTGCTAAACCTTGTTTGTATGGACAGGGAAGGACAGTGAGGGAAATTCTCATTGTGCTATACTGTGCTAAAGCATTCATCATCAACCATCTTTAAAAAAACTTTTTTTATAGGGACAGAAAACTATAGGTAGGGAGAGTGTCAGTGTGTTTTACTGTGCTAAACCTTGTTTGTAGGGACAGGGAAGGACAGTGAGGGAAATTCTCATTGTGCTATACTGTGCTAAAGCATTCATCATCAACCATCTTTAAAAAAACTTTTTTTATAGGGACAGAAAACTATAGGTAGGGAGAGTGTCAGTGTGTTTTACTGTGCTAAACCTTGTTTGTAGGGACAGGGAAGGACAGTGAGGGAAATTCTCATTGTGCTATACTGTGCTAAAGCATTCATCATCAACCATCTTTAAAAAAAAAAAATTATAGGGACAGAAAACTATAGGTAGGGAGAGTGTCAGTGTGTTTTACTGTGCTAAACCTTGTTTGTAGGGACAGGGAAGGCCAGTGAGGGAAATTCTCATTGTGCTATACTGTGCTAAAGCATTCCTCATCAACCATCTTTAAAAAAAATTTTTTTATAGGGACAGAAAACTATAGGTAGGGAGAGTGTCAGTGTGTTTTACTGTGCTAAACCTTGTTTGTAGGGACAGGGAAGGACAGTGAGGGAAATTCTCATTGTGCTATACTGTGCTAAAGCATTCATCATCAACCATCTTTAAAAAAAATTTTTTATAGGGACAGAAAACTATAGGTAGGGAGAGTGTCAGTGTGTTTTACTGTGCTAAACCTTGTTTGTAGGGACAGGGAAGGACAGTGAGGGAAATTCTCATTGTGCTATACTGTGCTAAAGCATTCATCATCAACCATCTTTAAAAAAACATTTTTTATAGGGACAGAAAACTATAGGTAGGGAGAGTGTCAGTGTGTTTTACTGTGCTAAACCTTGTTTGTAGGGACAGGGAAGGACAGTGAGGGAAATTCTCATTGTGCTATACTGTGCTAAAGCATTCATCATCAACCATCTTTAAAAAAACATTTTTTATAGGGACAGAAAACTATAGGTAGGGAGAGTGTCAGTGTGTTTTACTGTGCTAAACCTTGTTTGTAGGGACAGGGAAGGACAGTGAGGGAAATTCTCATTGTGCTATACTGTGCTAAAGCATTCATCATCAACCATCTTTAAAAAAACATTTTTTATAGGGACAGAAAACTATAGGTAGGGAGAGTGTCAGTGTGTTTTACTGTGCTAAACCTTGTTTGTAGGGACAGGGAAGGACAGTGAGGGAAATTCTCATTGTGCTATACTGTGCTAAAGCATTCATCATCAACCATCTTTAAAAAAACTTTTTTTATAGGGACAGAAAACTATAGGTAGGGAGAGTGTCAGTGTGTTTTACTGTGCTAAACCTTGTTTGTAGGGACAGGGAAGGACAGTGAGGGAAATTCTCATTGTGCTATACTGTGCTAAAGCATTCATCATCAACCTTCTTTAAAAAGAAATTTTTTTATAGGGACAGAAAACTATAGGTAGGGAGAGTGTCAGTGTGTTTTACTGTGCTAAACCTTGTTTGTAGGGACAGGGAAGGACAGTGAGGGAAATTCTCATTGTGCTATACTGTGCTAAAGCATTCCTCATCAACCATCTTTGAAATCCTTGTTTTTTGGACAGTCAGGGAAATTCTCATTGTGCTATTCTGTGCGAAAGCAATCATCCTCAACCATATTTAGAAATCCTTAAGTAAAGGGACAGAGAAGGACACCTGAAGGTAGCCCTTATTGCTTTTTTCCCATCTCCCTGCAGGCCATCCATTAGAATGTCTGGAAGGCAAACAAGGAGAGGCAGACAGTCAGGAGGCAATAAAAGAGGGCAAGCAGGCTCTGTGTCTGGGGGCAACAGTGCTGGTCGTGGACGCGGTGCATTGTCATCAGCACATGGCCATGGGACACGCTTGTCCTTCTTTTCGGCAGCTGGACATGTTGAGCCACATCATGCCGAAGACTTGGTAGAGTGGATGACCAAGCCCTCCTCCTCCTCCTCATCCTCTCTCACCCAGGCTCAGGGTACTGGCAAAGCAGCTGCCAAAGCGTCCTCTTCCCTGGTATCAATGTCAGACTCATCATCAGTCACTCCTTCCCTAGACCCACCATGTCCTCCTCCTGAGGAGTCCCCCGAACTGTTTGAGCACAGTGTTGGGTATATGCTCCAGGAGGATGCCCAGCGTTTCGAAGGGTCTGATGATGAAACCCAGCTAGAGGAAGGCAGTAGCGTGAGAGCAGACAGAGGGGATGCTCAAGAAGGACACCAATCTGGCAGTCATGTTCCAGCAGCTGCAGCATACTGCCAGATTGGCTCCAGTGATGAGGAGGGAGGGGATGATGAGGTCACTGACTCCACGTGGGTGCCTAATAGGAGAGAGGAGGAGGAGGAGGATGAGGAGGAGGCACATCTCCAACGAGGCAGGATGCCCTTTGGTGGCCAGCGTAAGGGCAGTACACCGACGGAATCACACCGCAGAGCTCCGCCTGTGCAGGGCGCTGCCTCTGCCCGTCATTCAAAAAGTTCTTTGGTGTGGGCCTTTTTTGAGGCTAGTGCATCAGATCGCACAGCTGCTGTTTGCAACATATGTCTCAAGCGTATATCGCGTGGCCAAAACATCAGCCGCTTGGGTACCACATGCCTGACCAGACATATGTTGACCTGCCATGCAGCTCGTTGGCAAGCCTACCTCAAAGACCCACACCAAAGAACAAAGCGGACCTCTCCTTGCACCGCATCAGCTGGGATCTCCAACCCCACTATAACTTCAGTCCTCTCTGAAACATGCACTGAGAGGAATGAAGGTGTAGAATTAGGTGTGTCACAGCCAAGTACTTGCGGCCACTCTGCTAGCAGTACACCGACGTCCGATTCTAGCAGGCAAATTTCCCTGCCCCAGCTGCTGGACCGTCAAAAGAAGTTCACTCCCAGCCATCCACATGCCCAGCGGTTGAATGCTAGCTTGGCTAAATTGCTAGCGCTTCAACTGCTGCCTTTTCAGTTGGTAGACTCGGCCCCCTTCCGTGAGTTTGTGCAATGTGCGGTTCCTCAGTGGCAGGTTCCCAAACGCCACTTTTTCTCACGGAAGGCTATTCCGGCTCTCTACCGGCATGTGGAAGGCAATGTCTTGGCCTCGCTGGACAAGGCGGTCAGCGGTAAGGTGCATATTACCGCTGACTCATGGTCCAGCAGGCATGGACAGGGACGTTACCTTTCTTTCACGGCCCATTGGGTCACTCTTTTGGCAGCTGGGAAGGATGCAGGACAAGGTGCAGTAGTGTTGGAGGTTGTTCCACCGCCACGCCTCCAAAATGCTACTACTGGTTGTGACACACCTCTCTCCTCCACCCCCTCCTCTTCTTCTTCCTCCATGGCCTCTTCCTGTGCTTTGTCCTCTGAACCAGCGGTGCTCCGTAGCATAGGTAGGGAGAGTGTCAGTGTGTTTTACTGTGCTAAACCTTGTTTGTAGGGACAGGGAAGGACAGTGAGGGAAATTCTCATTGTGCTATACTGTGCTAAAGCATTCATCATCAACCATCTTTAAAAAAAATTTTTTATAGGGACAGAAAATTATAGGTAGGGAGAGTGTCAGTGTGTTTTACTGTGCTAAACCTTGTTTGTAGGGACAGGGAAGGCCAGTGAGGGAAATTCTCATTGTGCTATACTGTGCTAAAGCATTCCTCATCAACCATCTTTAAAAAAAAAAAATGTATAGGGACAGAAAACTATAGGTAGGGAGAGTGTCAGTGTGTTTTACTGTGCTAAACCTTGTTTGTAGGGACAGGGAAGGACAGTGAGGGAAATTCTCATTGTGCTATACTGTGCTAAAGCATTCATCATCAACCATCTTTAAAAAACATTTTTTATAGGGACAGAAAACTATAGGTAGGGAGAGTGTCAGTGTGTTTTACTGTGCTAAACCTTGTTTGTAGGGACAGGGAAGGACAGTGAGGGAAATTCTCATTGTGCTATACTGTGCTAAAGCATTCATCATCAACCATCTTTAAAAAACATTTTTTATAGGGACAGAAAACTATAGGTAGGGAGAGTGTCAGTGTGTTTTACTGTGCTAAACCTTGTTTGTAGGGACAGGGAAGGACAGTGAGGGAAATTCTCATTGTGCTATACTGTGCTAAAGCATTCATCATCAACCATCTTTAAAAAAAACATTTTTTATAGGGACAGAAAACTATAGGTAGGGAGAGTGTCAGTGTGTTTTACTGTGCTAAACCTTGTTTGTAGGGACAGGGAAGGACAGTGAGGGAAATTCTCATTGTGCTATACTGTGCTAAAGCATTCATCATCAACCATCTTTAAAAAAAACATTTTTTATAGGGACAGAAAACTATAGGTAGGGAGAGTGTCAGTGTGTTTTACTGTGCTAAACCTTGTTTGTAGGGACAGGGAAGGACAGTGAGGGAAATTCTCATTGTGCTATACTGTGCTAAAGCATTCATCATCAACCATCTTTTAAAAAACTTTTTTTATAGGGACAGAAAACTATAGGTAGGGAGAGTGTCAGTGTGTTTTACTGTGCTAAACCTTGTTTGTAGGGACAGGGAAGGACAGTGAGGGAAATTCTCATTGTGCTATACTGTGCTAAAGCATTCATCATCAACCATCTTTAAAAAAAAATTTTTTTATAGGGACAGAAAACTATAGGTAGGGAGAGTGTCAGTGTGTTTTACTGTGCTAAACCTTGTTTGTAGGGACAGGGAAGGACAGTGAGGGAAATTCTCATTGTGCTATACTGTGCTAAAGCATTCATCATCAACCATCTTTAAAAAAACTTTTTTTATAGGGACAGAAAACTATAGGTAGGGAGAGTGTCAGTGTGTTTTACTGTGCTAAACCTTGTTTGTAGGGACAGGGAAGGACAGTGAGGGAAATTCTCATTGTGCTATACTGTGCTAAAGCATTCATCATCAACCATCTTTAAAAAAACTTTTTTTATAGGGACAGAAAACTATAGGTAGGGAGAGTGTCAGTGTGTTTTACTGTGCTAAACCTTGTTTGTAGGGACAGGGAAGGACAGTGAGGGAAATTCTCATTGTGCTATACTGTGCTAAAGCATTCATCATCAACCATCTTTAAAAAAAAAAAATTATAGGGACAGAAAACTATAGGTAGGGAGAGTGTCAGTGTGTTTTACTGTGCTAAACCTTGTTTGTAGGGACAGGGAAGGCCAGTGAGGGAAATTCTCATTGTGCTATACTGTGCTAAAGCATTCCTCATCAACCATCTTTAAAAAAAATTTTTTTATAGGGACAGAAAACTATAGGTAGGGAGAGTGTCAGTGTGTTTTACTGTGCTAAACCTTGTTTGTAGGGACAGGGAAGGACAGTGAGGGAAATTCTCATTGTGCTATACTGTGCTAAAGCATTCATCATCAACCATCTTTAAAAAAAATTTTTTATAGGGACAGAAAACTATAGGTAGGGAGAGTGTCAGTGTGTTTTACTGTGCTAAACCTTGTTTGTAGGGACAGGGAAGGACAGTGAGGGAAATTCTCATTGTGCTATACTGTGCTAAAGCATTCATCATCAACCATCTTTAAAAAAACATTTTTTATAGGGACAGAAAACTATAGGTAGGGAGAGTGTCAGTGTGTTTTACTGTGCTAAACCTTGTTTGTAGGGACAGGGAAGGACAGTGAGGGAAATTCTCATTGTGCTATACTGTGCTAAAGCATTCATCATCAACCATCTTTAAAAAAACATTTTTTATAGGGACAGAAAACTATAGGTAGGGAGAGTGTCAGGGTGTTTTACTGTGCTAAACCTTGTTTGTAGGGACAGGGAAGGACAGTGAGGGAAATTCTCATTGTGCTATACTGTGCTAAAGCATTCATCATCAACCATCTTTAAAAAAACATTTTTTATAGGGACAGAAAACTATAGGTAGGGAGAGTGTCAGTGTGTTTTACTGTGCTAAACCTTGTTTGTAGGGACAGGGAAGGACAGTGAGGGAAATTCTCATTGTGCTATACTGTGCTAAAGCATTCATCATCAACCATCTTTAAAAAAACTTTTTTTATAGGGACAGAAAACTATAGGTAGGGAGAGTGTCAGTGTGTTTTACTGTGCTAAACCTTGTTTGTAGGGACAGGGAAGGACAGTGAGGGAAATTCTCATTGTGCTATACTGTGCTAAAGCATTCATCATCAACCTTCTTTAAAAAGAAAATTTTTTATAGGGACAGAAAACTATAGGTAGGGAGAGTGTCAGTGTGTTTTACTGTGCTAAACCTTGTTTGTAGGGACAGGGAAGGACAGTGAGGGAAATTCTCATTGTGCTATACTGTGCTAAAGCATTCCTCATCAACCATCTTTGAAATCCTTGTTTTTTGGACAGTCAGGGAAATTCTCATTGTGCTATTCTGTGCGAAAGCAATCATCCTCAACCATATTTAGAAATCCTTAAGTAAAGGGACAGAGAAGGATACCTGAAGGTAGCCCTTATTGCTTTTTTCCCATCTCCCTGCAGGCCATCCATTAGAATGTCTGGAAGGCAAACAAGGAGAGGCAGACAGTCAGGAGGCAATAAAAGAGGGCAAGCAGGCTCTGTGTCTGGGGGCAACAGTGCTGGTCGTGGACGCGGTGCATTGTCATCAGCACATGGCCATGGGACACGCTTGTCCTTCTTTTCGGCAGCTGGACATGTTGAGCCACATCATGCCGAAGACTTGGTAGAGTGGATGACCAAGCCCTCCTCCTCCTCCTCATCCTCTCTCACCCAGGCTCAGGGTACTGGCAAAGCAGCTGCCAAAGCGTCCTCTTCCCTGGTATCAATGTCAGACTCATCATCAGTCACTCCTTCCCTAGACCCACCATGTCCTCCTCCTGAGGAGTCCCCCGAACTGTTTGAGCACAGTGTTGGGTATATGCTCCAGGAGGATGCCCAGCGTTTCGAAGGGTCTGATGATGAAACCCAGCTAGAGGAAGGCAGTAGCGTGAGAGCAGACAGAGGGGATGCTCAAGAAGGACACCAATCTGGCAGTCATGTTCCAGCAGCTGCAGCATACTGCCAGATTGGCTCCAGTGATGAGGAGGGAGGGGATGATGAGGTCACTGACTCCACGTGGGTGCCTAATAGGAGAGAGGAGGAGGAGGAGGATGAGGAGGAGGCACATCTCCAACGAGGCAGGATGCCCTTTGGTGGCCAGCGTAAGGGCAGTACACCGACGGAATCACACCGCAGAGCTCCGCCTGTGCAGGGCGCTGCCTCTGCCCGTCATTCAAAAAGTTCTTTGGTGTGGGCCTTTTTTGAGGCTAGTGCATCAGATCGCACAGCTGCTGTTTGCAACATATGTCTCAAGCGTATATCGCGTGGCCAAAACATCAGCCGCTTGGGTACCACATGCCTGACCAGACATATGTTGACCTGCCATGCAGCTCGTTGGCAAGCCTACCTCAAAGACCCACACCAAAGAACAAAGCGGACCTCTCCTTGCACCGCATCAGCTGGGATCTCCAACCCCACTATAACTTCAGTCCTCTCTGAAACATGCACTGAGAGGAATGAAGGTGTAGAATTAGGTGTGTCACAGCCAAGTACTTGCGGCCACTCTGCTAGCAGTACACCGACGTCCGATTCTAGCAGGCAAATTTCCCTGCCCCAGCTGCTGGACCGTCAAAAGAAGTTCACTCCCAGCCATCCACATGCCCAGCGGTTGAATGCTAGCTTGGCTAAATTGCTAGCGCTTCAACTGCTGCCTTTTCAGTTGGTAGACTCGGCCCCCTTCCGTGAGTTTGTGCAATGTGCGGTTCCTCAGTGGCAGGTTCCCAAACGCCACTTTTTCTCACGGAAGGCTATTCCGGCTCTCTACCGGCATGTGGAAGGCAATGTCTTGGCCTCGCTGGACAGGGCGGTCAGCGGTAAGGTGCATATTACCGCTGACTCATGGTCCAGCAGGCATGGACAGGGACGTTACCTTTCTTTCACGGCCCATTGGGTCACTCTTTTGGCAGCTGGGAAGGATGCAGGACAAGGTGCAGTAGTGTTGGAGGTTGTTCCACCGCCACGCCTCCAAAATGCTACTACTGGTTGTGACACACCTCTCTCCTCCACCCCCTCCTCTTCTTCTTCCTCCATGGCCTCTTCCTGTGCTTTGTCCTCTGAACCAGCGGTGCTCCGTAGCCATTCAAGGGGCTACGCAAGTACGCAGGCAAAAAAGATGCCATGCCGTGCTTGCGCTGGTGTGTTTGGGGGACAGAAGCCACACTGGGGCAGAGGTCCTGTCTGCTCTGCAGGGCCAGGCCGAGAGGTGGTTGACGCCACGCCAGCTTAAGCCAGGAATGGTGGTTTGCGACAATGGCACCAACCTCCTCTCCGCCCTCCAACAGGGACAACTGACCCATGTGCCCTGTGTGGCTCACGTCCTTAACCTGGTGGTGCAGCGGTTCTTGGGCAGGTACCCGGGCTTACAGGATGTCCTGAGGCAGGCCAGGAAAGTCTGTGTGCATTTCCGCAGATCTTATAATGCCAGTGCTCGCCTGGCTGAGCTGCAAAAGGAGTTGAACCTGCCCAAGAACCGCCTTATATGTGACATGCCCACCAGGTGGAACTCAACGTTGGCCATGCTGCAGCGGCTGCACACGCAGCAGAGGGCCATCAATGAGTACCTGTGCGACTACGGCACCAGGACAGGGTCAGGGGAGCTTGGTTTTTTTTCTCCACGCCAGTGGGGCATGATCAGGGATGCATGCACTGTCCTGGCACCATTTGAGGAGGCCACGAGGATGGTGAGCAGTGACAGTGCATGCATCAGTGACACTGTACCTCTTGTCCACCTGTTGGAGCACACGCTGCGTGGAATAATGGACAGGGCACTTGAGGCAGAACAGAGGCAGGAAGAGGAGGACTTCCTTGCCTCTCAAGGCCCCCTTTACCCAGACAGTGTTCCTTCTGTCCCACCCATCGCACAGGAAGAGAAGGAGGAGGAGGAGGAGGAGGATTGTGTCAGCATGGAGGTGGAGGCTGGCACTCAGCATCATCAGCAGCAGTCTTTTAGGGATGATTTACAGTCCCAAGAAACCAGTGGACTTGTACGTGGCTGGGAGGAGGTGGCTGCGGATCATGTCATCCTTAGTGACCCAGAGGACTCCGGACCGAATGCCTCAGCTAACCTACGCTGCATGGCCTCCCAGATCCTGCAAAGTCTGCGGAAGGATCCTCGTATTCTTCGGATCAAGGAGAGGGACCATTACTGGCTGGCCACTCTCCTTGATCCACGGTACAAGGGTAAGGTTGCGGACCTTATGTTACATTCGCAGAGGGAGCAGAGGATGAGACAACTCCGGGAGGCCTTGCAGAAAGGTCTGTGCAACGCGTTCCCAGAGACTGGGAGGTTACAAACTCCTGGTCCTGGACAACGAGTTGCTGAGGCTTCGGCCAGTCAAAGAAGGAGCGGTGGGGAAGGTGGCCGTCTGACCGATGCGTTCAGACAATTCTTTAGTCCGCAGCCCCAAAGTATGATCGGTTCCAGCAACCATCGCCAGCGTCTGATAAACATGGTGCAGGAATATCTAGGGGCAAGGTCAGACTTGGACACCTTCCCCACCGAAAATCCTCTGGCTTACTGGGTCTTGAAGATGGATCACTGGCCAGAGCTTGCACAGTATGCAATTGAGCTACTGGCCTGTCCTGCATCCAGCGTTCTTTCGGAACGCACATTCAGTGCTGCTGGAGGATTTGTCACGGATCACAGGGTGCGCCTGTCCACCGACTCGGTTGATCGACTGACTTTCATCAAGATGAACCAGTCTTGGATCACCACCAGCTACCACACACCTGATGCTGATATAACAGACTAATTGATTTTAACATGTCACATCCCTTCAAGACTGATGCTGATGCTGAGTGCCTGTGCTGTTATGTTGACTGGCTATCCTCCTCCTCCGAGTCCTCAATGATACGATTGATGATGATAGCTTGGAAGATCATTTTTGTTTATGGGTGCCGCCACCAGTGCCTAACGCCCAATTTTTCAGCCCCTGTTTAACAGGGGCGTGTAATTACAATTTTTGAAGCAATACTTTGCAACAGGGCTCATTGCTGTGCTCCAGGTACAGTATCTGTGAGGGGTTGCAGTGTTGTGCCACCAGTGCCTAAGGCCCAATTTTTCAGCCCCTGTTTAACAGGGGCGTGTAATTACAATTTTTGAAGCAATACTTTGCAACAGGGCTCATTGCTGTGCTCCAAGTACAGTATCTGTGAGGGGTTGGAGTGTTGTGCCACCAGTGCCTAAGGCCCAATTTTTCAGCCCCTGTTCAACAGGGGCATGTAATTACAATTCTTGATCTAATAATTCACAGCAGGGCCCATTGCTGCACCCACCAAGAGTAACTCTGAGGGCTTACAGTGTTGTGGCAACGCCACCACCACCACCACCATGAAAGGCCCAATTTTTCAGCCCCGGTTCAAAAGGGGCATGTAATTACAATTCTTGATCTAATAGTTCACAGCAGGGCCCATTCCTGCACCCACCAAGAGTAACTCTGAGGGCTTACAGTGTTGTGGCAACACCACCACCACCACCACCACCACGAAAGGCCCAATTTTTCAGCCCCTGTTCAACAGGGGCATGCAATTACAATTCTTGATCTAATAATTCACAGCAGGGCCCATTGCTGCACCCACCAAGAGTAACTGTCAGGGCTTACAGTGTTGTGGCACCAGCACCACCATCAAAGGCCCAATTTTTACTACCACTGTTCAACAATTATATGTAATTACAATTCCTGATATAATAGTTGACAGCAGGGCGTTCCAGCACCAACCAAGAGTAACTGTGAGTGCTTACAGTGTTGTGCCAACACCAACAACTAAGGGGCCTATTTCTGCAGAGTATATACGGCAGGTCCCTACTTTCAAACATCCAACTTACAAACGACTCCTACTTGCAAACGCAAGAAGACAACAGGAAGTGAGAGGAAATCTACCCCTAGGAAGGAAAATTCTCTCCTGTAAGAATTAATATGGGAGAAAGGTGTCTCCTCTGTACTGATGCTTTATCACCAATCCTTGTTTCAAGAAAAACACCACATTTCAAAAACAGTTGTCATTGGGACGGAAAGTGAGGTGAAATGTTCTGAACAGGGGCACAGACAGCAAAACAAATGTTACAGGGGTGATAACCCTTACCTATGTTTTCCAAAAAGTTTAAAAATAGATTTTTGGGCTGGAGCTACACTTAAACAATGTACCTGTTCAAAATTACAAACACATTCTACATAAGAACAAACCTACAGTCCCTGTCTTGTATGCACCGCCTGTATACGGCTGTTCAGAGTATATAGGGCCTTTTTTATTTTGTGTGCGGTGTTCCCCTTAATATCCATACAAGACCCAAAGGGGCTGGTAATGGGCTGGGGTAGGGGGGGGGGGGGTCATGGGGTAGCTATGCCATTTTTCTTAAAGATTTTCATCCATATTACCGGGACCAGACATTACATTAAAGCCGCAAGCAGTTTTAAATGGCTTTTTTTTCCTTTAGAAGTGTCATTTTGTGCAGGGACAGTTCTAAACACGGGAAACACGTGGCACTTCACAGGCATACTTTAGACACCCCCCAGGTACGATATTTAAAGGAATATTTGACTTTTTTTTTCACTTTATGCATCATTAAAATGACTGCTCCCGAAAAACGACCGTTTTTAAAACTTCTTTTTGCATTGATACATGTCCCCTGGTGCAGAACCCGGGTTCCCAAACCCTTTTTAGGACAATAACATGCATAATAGTCGTTATAATTAGCACTTTAGAATTCGAACGTTCGCATCCATTGTATTTAATAGGGTTCTAATGTTCGTATGAACTTTCGGTCCGTTCGCGGGTTCTGGTGCGAACCGAACCCGGGGGTGTTCGGCTCATCACTACAGAACAGTAGAAAAACTGAGTTTCACAGCCTAATTACAAGATTTCTGCATGACAGTACTGATACAGACAAGATTTACTGCCCTCATTGCAAGAAAGAATAAGAAAGCAGCACGTGGAAGCCTCATAACCTGAGTCCAGGCTGCATGGTGTAATATTACAGCACACAGATCCTGCCTGCTTATCACTCAGTCATTATATGCCATGAGTTACCACGACTCTGAATGTGAACACACAGCAACCCCAGCACAAGACCCTGAGCCAACTAAGTTACTCAAACGCTCAGTCAAACCTACTTGGAAAGTAATGGAGAATAATGAAGCTTTAAGAACTGAATTGTCAAATAGCTTGAAATCATTTTTGGAGAAGATTGTTTCTGAATCTAATACGTGAACTACTGACATTAGAGGGCACCATTAAACAACTTTTTGCTTCATATGAGCTCTATCAGTTTACCAGTAACAAGTTCAGTAACACTAACATTAATGTCTTACAAAATATGAACACGGAAGGTTCACTGTAGGAATTAAAGAGCTTCAAGGTTCTTAATCTAGAAAGAGACAGTTTTATCCAGCAAACCAAATTAACCACTTGACAACCAGGCCAATTCTGGCACTTCGCTCCTACGTGTAAAAATCCTCATTTGTTTGCTAGAAAATTACACAGAACCGACAAACATTATATATGTTTTTTTAGCAGAGACCCTAGAAAATACAATGGCGGTCATTGCAACTTTTTTATCTCGCACTGTATTTGCGCAGCATTTTTTCAAACGCGTTTTTTTGGAAAAAAAGTTTCATGCTTAAAAAAAACAAAAAAACAGTAAAGTTAGCCCAATTTTCTTGCATAATGTGAAAGATGAAGTTATGCCGAGTAAATAGATACCTAACATGTCACGCTTCAAAATTTCACACGCTCGTGGAATGGCGCCAAACTTCGGTACTTAAAAATCCCCATAGGCGACGCTTTAATTTTTTTACTGGTTACATGTTTTGAGTTACAGAGGAGGTCTAGGGCTAGAATTATTGCTCTTGCTCTGATGTTCGCGGCGACACCTCACATGTGTGGTTTGAACACCGTTTTCATATGTGGGCGGGACTTACGTATGCGTTCGCTTCTGTGTGCGAGCACACGGGGACAGGGGCACTTTAAAAAAAAAATAAAAATTATTGTTAATTTTACTTACATTTAAATTTTACTAAACATCCCTTGTAATAGGAATATGACATGATCAGACCTCTTTACAGTGAGATATAGGGTCAATAAGACCCCACATCTCACCTCTAGGCTGGGAAGCCTAAAATAAAAATAAAAAAAAAACAATCACCGCCTCCTAGCTGAGGCGGTGCCGTTTTTTTGAATGCAGATGCCCAGCGTGATGTCATAACATCGCGTCTGGTCCGCCGGAAATCTCTATGGTCAAGAACCAGGGCCGGGGGATCCGTTCTCCGATCGCACAGGTGAGTTGGTAGAAGCGCTGGAGGGCAGCGGGAGGGGGGGACGTCCCCTTTCACTGCCCGTAAGAATGATCAGGCGGCAGGAGAGCCGCTATAATTGTTCTTATGGTGTAGGGAATCACCGGCTGAAAACGGCAATATCTGAATGATGCCTGTAGCTGCAGGCATCATTCAGATATACCACCACAAAGCCGAGGACGTCTTTGGACGTCCGGCCGTCGTCAAGTGGTTAAAGGCAGAAGCAAAGATAAAGCTGTTACAGGACACTGCATCTCACAGATCTGTTTCCACCAGACGTTCTAAAAAGTCTTCTAGATCCCATAGTTCAAGATACTCTACACTCAGTGAGCGACTTATTTATGCCTGCGCTGAAGTGGAAGCCAGCAAGGTGCAGGTCGCATATGCAGAAAAGAGAGCAGAGTTGGAAGCTCAGACAGCATGTCAAAGAGCAGAGTTGGAAGCTCAGACAGCACGTCAAAGAGCTTAGTTGGAAGCTCAGACAGCACGTCAAAGAGCAGAGTTGGAAGCTCAGACAGCACATCAAAGAGCAACAATAAAAACCTTAAATGAACCGTGTAAACTTATTTATGCCTGCGCTGAAGTGGAAGCCAGCAAGGTGCAGGTCGCATATGCAGAAAAGAGAGCAGAGTTGGAAGCTCAGACAGCACGTCAAAGAGCAGAGTTGGAAGCTCAGACAGCACGTCAAAGAGCTGAGTTGGAAGCTCAGACAGCACGTCAAAGAGCAGAGTTGGAAGCTCAGACAGCACATCAAAGAGCAACAATAAAAACCTTAAATGAACCGTGTAAACATGATGCAGCTATGGCAAAGCTAAGAGGCCTAGAGCAAGCTATCAGTGCAGACAAAGGTGCAAGTGAGAGACAGCATCAACCTAAACATAGAGAAAGGGATATCACCGCTCCTGGCAGGTCAAACAAAGGTAAAAGACTCTCTTCCAGATTAGAAGGTGCTGGCAATGCATGTAACAATGCAAATGGGAAGAAATTCTGGACAGCCGCACTCCAAAAAAAGTTTTTGCCTTTATTCAAAAAATGGATTAAAAAATACATGCTACAGCAGATCAAAATGGACAGAAGAGCTGACGCGTTTCACACTAGAAAACAGTGCTTAGTCATGAAGGCAGAGACAACTGAGACAGCAGAGTTTATGAGGTACATACTTCGCAGAGAGCTCACAAAGACTGGTCTTACGAGTTTTGATGACCAACCTGAGAACTACAGAAGTTGGAAATGTGCTTTCAGAATTGCAATCAGTGATCTTGGCATTAAAGTTGCTGAAGAATTGTATCTGCTGATCAGATGGCTTGGTCCTCTATCTGCTGCACGTGTTAAGCCATTAAGATTGTTTTTCATGGACAATCCTACAGCAGGCCTCACAGCTGCATGGGATCGAGTAGAGCAAAGTTATGGCAGTCAAGAAGCTATAGAAAATGCTTTGTTCATGCGTCTGGAAACTTTCCCAAAGATATCTGATAAGGACAACAAGGAGTTCCAGAGACTGAGTGACCTTCTCCTTGAGCTTCAGCTAGCCAAGGCAGACCCAAAACTACCTGGACTCAGTTACTTTGACATTGCAAGAGGGGTAAACCCAATCGTCTCCAAGCTCCCGTATGGTTTGCAAGAGAAATGGTCTGCACTAGGGTCATCATACAAAAAAGAGAACAATGTTTCCTTCCCTCCATTCTCTTTCTTCTGCGAATTCATCAGGAAAATTGCAGAGACCAAGAATGATCCAAGTTTTTCCTACGGTGGGTACAGTCTCTTCTCACCCTTTCCTAAGAGTACCAGTCTTCAGGGCAACTATAGAAACCGTAGAGGCCCAGTATCCGCAAAAAAGACTGACATCCTTCCCACTCCTACCACAGTTGTGGCCACGAACAAACAGAGTAGGAAGATTGAAAACCCTAACAGAGAGTGTCCCATTCACAAGAAGCCACACCCCCTCAAAAAATGTATCGGCTTTAGGAAAAAACCTCTTAAAGAGCGTAAGTTGATTTTAAAGATATTTAGGGTATGTTTCAGGTGCTGTGCTTCTACAGAACATTTTGCAAAGGACTGTAATGTGTCCATCAAGTGCATAGAGTGTGGCTCTGAAGAACGTGTGCAAGCCCTCCATCCGCTTGAGCCCAGCTCCGCACAACCTGCTAACTCTCCTCCCAGGTTAACGCATGGCGGGGAGAATACAGACCAAGCTCCTAATTGTACCATCATTTCTTCATCCTACACTGAAGTTTGTGGAGAAGACCACTGTGATAAGTCCTGTGCTAAAATATGCTTGGTGAACATATACCACAAGGATCAACCAGAAAAGACTCTAAAGGCATATGCTATCTTAGACGATCAGAGCAATAGATGACTTGCAAAATCAGAACTGTTTAATCTATTTGAAATAAAAGGCGAAGCTCATCCTTACGCCTTGGGTACCTGTAGTGGAACTACAGAGGTTTCTGGAAGAAGGGCTCATAGACTTATGGTATCTTCTCTCAAAGGTAACTTGCAATTACCCCTACCTACACTTGTTGAATGCAATCAGATACCTGCTAACAGGGAAGAAATCCCTACTCCAGCTGCTGATTTCCATCACCCTCACCTGAAGGTAATAGCAAATGAGATACCGCCACTTGACAAAGATGCACAGATCCTTCTTCTGTTAGAGCCCCGTACACACGGCCGGTTTTCTCTGCAAGAAAACTGCTGGGAGAGCTTTTTGCCGAGAAAACCGGCCGTGTGTATGGTTTCTCGTCGGGAAAACTGCCAGGAATCTCGACGAGAGAAATAGAGAACCTGCTCTCTATTTTCTCGTCGGGATTCTCGTCGGCCTGTTTCCCGACGAGATAACCGTGCGTGTGTATGCTTACCTGTCTCCAGGTAAACCCGCGCATGCTCGATGAGACTTCGACGCATGCGGGGTAGCTTACAAGGGTAGTGTAGGGTGAAGCAAGATGGCGGCAACGGCATCGAATGTGACGAGCGCATGCTCGTCGTAGTCGATGACGTCATCGCGTTCTTGCCATTCAAAAGAACGGCGGTTCTTTTGAATGTGCCGTGTGTACACTTGGCGAGCAAGAAAAGCTTGCCGGGAATCTCGTTGGGAAAACCAACGTTTTTTTTTCCCGACGAGATTCCCGCCCGTGTGTACAGGGCTTACGAGTTCACAAGGTACACAGACAAGTCAGTGGACTCCCAGATTCCCCATTTACCAGCGCATGGATCTAGGTTGGGTCATCATAGGCAATGTCTGTATAGGCAAAATGAAGAGACCTACCAACATTTCGTCATTCAAGACAAATGTTCTGCCAAATGGCCGAAACACTTACTTTGAGCCATGCCCACATCACTACTGGGTGAAAGAAAAGATAGCCAGCCACGAATGGCAACATGGTATCTCAGGTAACACCAGCCCTTTCTCCTGCCACGATGACGACTTCGGCTCTACAGTGTTTAACGCAACCAGTGAAGATGACATACTGGCTCCTTCAATGGAAGACAAAGAATTCATCAAGGTAATGGACAATGAGTTCTTCCAAGATGACTCCAATAACTGGGTGGCACCCCTACCTTTTCGTCTCCCGAGAGATTGCCCAACAACTTGCAGCAGGCCATCAGTAGATTCTCCTCCTCAAAGCAAAACTTAAGCAGGAAACCAGAGATGCAAAAGCACTTTGTGGACTTTATGCAAAATATATTTGACAGAGATCATGCAGAGCCTGCACCCCCACTAAAGGAGGGAGAATAATGCTGGTACCTTCCATCCTTTGGCGTGTATCACCCACGCAATCCAGACCAAATCAGAGTTGTCTTTGATTCCAGTGCTCAACATGAAGGTGTTTCTCTTAACAACATGCTCCTTACAGGGCCCAGCTTGAACAACAGTCTAATAGGAGTCTTGATTCGCTTCAGACAAGAGCCTGTAGCAGTAATGGCCGTCATTCAACAGATGTTTCACTGCTTCATTGTCAGAGAAGACAACAGAAACTACCTCTATGGCACAAAGACAATGACATCAACGAGGAAGTTATAGATTATCGAATGAAGGTACATGTCTTCGGTAACAGTCCTTCCCCAGCAGTGGCAACTTATGGGCTAAGGAGAACAGCTCAGACTGGAGAAGAAGAATATGGATCTGATGCTCATCAATTTGTTGAAAGAAACTTCTACGTTGACGACGCACTCAAGTCTTTTCCAACCACTAAAGAAGCAACTGATCTTCTCACCAGAACAAAGGAGATGCTGTCTGTAGCAAACCTTAGACTGCACAAGATTATATCCAACAGCCAGGAACTAATGAATGTCTTTCACTCTGAGGACTATACCACTAGTCTAAAAAACCTTGATTTAGGTATGGATGTGCCTCCTTTACAGCAAAGTCTGTGTTTGTTGTGGAACATCAGCACAGTGGTGTAGTGGTTAGCACTTTCACCTAGCAGCAAAAAGGGTCGCTGGGTCGAATCCCGACCACAACACCATCTGCCTGGAGTTTGCATGTTCTCCCTGTGTCTGAGTGGGTTTCCTCCGGGTACTCCGGTTTCCTCCCACACTCCAAAGACAAGCTGGTAGGTTAATTGGATCTTGTCCAAATTGGCACAGTATATATGTATATATGTGTGTACGACTGTGTGTCCCAAGCGTGTCGAGATCCTACGGGGTAAAAGGGCCGCACCAGCCAAGCAGACACTGGCTGCAAAAAGCTACATTCAGTTCGCATGTGTAGCGCTATACAAGTCACTCATTCATTCAAGACACATCCACCTTCCAAGTGTCAACTTGTGACAAACCCTTCACTAAGAGAGGAGGCCTGTCAGTGGTGAATAGCATCTATGACCCACTGGGTTTCCTTGCTCCAGTTACCATTCAAGGTAAGATTTTGCTAAGACAGTTATCTACTGAGAACATAGACTGGGATACTCCTTTGCCTAGTGAGAATCAACACAAGTGGGAAAGGTGGAGACATTCTTTGAAGTCACTAGAAAAACTTCAGATCTCCCATTGCTATCTTCCAGGTTCCACTTCAACTGCTAACCGGAGAAAGATTAATATTTTCTCTGATGCATCAGTTGAAGCTATTGCTACAGTAGCCTATTTGAAGACCTCTGAAATGAATGGAGAATCACACTGTAGTTTTGTCCTAGGCAAGGCAAAACTCACTCCTAAACCTGCACATACCATACCAAGACTTGAACTTTGTGCAACCGTGCTAGCAGTAGAAATTGCCGAAGTCATATGAAGTGAAATGGACACTAGAATTGATTCTTTCACCTTCTACACAGACAGTAAGGTAGTACTTGGTTACATATACAACCAAACAAAACTATTTTATGTGTTTGTCAGCAACAGGGTTGAACGTATTAAGAGATTCTCTCTACCAAGTCAACAGCATCACGTTCTCACTGAACTCAACCTATCTGACTGTGGTACCAACTTTGTTGGAGCATGTAATGAGCTACAATTGGACAATTTCCTGGCCAACAATGGATGTACTTGGTTGTTTAATCCTCCACATTCTTCACACAGGGGAGGATCCTTGGAATGAATCATTGGAGTAGCACAAATAATTTTTGACTCTATGTTGCAGACTCACACTCACCCATGATACTTTGTCTACCTTTCTCGCTGAAGTGTCTGTCATAATGAACGCAAGAACTTTAGTGCCTGTATCTTCAGATCCTGCTGCTCCAGTGATCCTTACTCCAGCTTCGAACCCAAGGATATCTACAGGCTTCAATGGAAGCAGGTGCAGCATCTAGCCAATGTGTTTTGGCATCGCTGGAGGAAGGAGTATCTTCATCACCTTCAAGGTCGTAACAAATGGCAAACATCTAAGCCAAATCTTATGCCTTGTACAAACGACCGGTTTTCAGGTTGGAGATCTCATCCTTCTAAAAGACAAGGAAGTTTGGTTGAATGAGTGGCCTATGGGTCTTATTACTAAAGTTATGCCCAGTGATGATAACAAAGTATGGAAGGTAGAAGTCAAGCTAACCAAGGGAGGATCGACACAAACCTTTACTTGACCAATTACAGAGTTAGTACTCCTTTTGCCAGGTGAGTGACTTATGCAAGGACTAGTCATGCTATCTACAGGTTCTACTCGGAACCTTGGATTTCTTTGAAGACGTCATACGTCGGACTTCATGTTTTTCAATCCTATTGAACTTATGTTTATGCTTGCTTGTTGCATGTTTTTCATTACAGGTTCCAGAAAATTTATCAGTATTGGACTTATTGAATATATATATATATATATATATATATATATATATATATATATATATATATATTAGTTTATGGTTATGAAATCTAAAGATTTCAGACAGGGAGTGTTGTGTTACACTATGTGATTTATACCACCATGCTGTAACATCTTTCCATGTGGCTTACAACACCAACGTTTTTCTACCTATGAATATCCATCATTAAATGGAACACTCGAAAGGATTAATCGTCTGTCTCTCTATCAGTGAGTTTATTTATTGAGTTAAGCTGTCTGAATTGATGCAAGGGATAAATAGAACACCAGGTCGTGTAAGCCCTTTATGAAGCTGGAGATAAAGTTTATGGCCTTGTAGTTGAGTCAGAACATGTACCATGCATGGGATTACCATTACTGTACCTTGATTATTTGATTACAATATATTGCATTGATTTTTGTAGGGACTCATTGAGTATACTGTTTACAGTGAGAGAGATGGATGCATGTTTTTAGCTGTGTATAATGTGGGGATTGGTTCCATTACATTATTGGTACCATTACATTACATTGCCATTACAATTTGCAGTTATTTACCTTTGGTTGTACTTTTTATTAATAAAATGTGAATTTATAACAGCCCAGTGTAGTTCTTTGGTTGTTGAGTGAAATCAGGTATTTTAACCACTTCAATACAGGGAACTTTCACCCCCTTCCAGCCCAGGCCTATTTTTAGCTTTTCAGCGCTGTTGCATTTTGAATGATAATTGCGTGGTCATGCAACACTGTACTCATATGAAACATTTATCATTTTTTCTTCTCACAAATAGAGCTTTATTTTGGTGGTATTCAATCACCACTGGGTTTTTTATTTTTTGCTAAACAAATTAAAAAATATTCACTGACAGGCACTGATGAGGCTGCACTGATGGGCACTAATGAGGCGGCACTGATGAGGCAGTACTGATAAGTTGGCACTGATGGGCACTGATGATGAGGCCCTAATATGCAGCCCTGATAGGCGGCACTGATATGCAGCACTGATGGACACTGATAGGTGGCACTGATGGGCACTGATGGGTGGTTCTGATGGGCAATGATGGGCACTGATGTGTGGCACTGATGAGCACTGATAGATGGCACTGATAGGCAGCACTGATTAGGAGGCACTGACAGGCATTACTGATGGGCACTGATTGTCATCCTTAATAGGCACTGGATGAAATCCCTGGTGGGCACGGGTTGATCTGGTGGGCACGGGTTGACTTCCCTGGTGGGCACTTGTGGGTATCCCTGGTGGGCACTTGTGGGCATCCTTGATGGGTCTGCACTGATAATCGATGTGCTGATTATCAGCGCAGACCCCCCTGTCGGGAAAGCCTCTGATCCACTCTCCTCTGATCGCGCCTTGTCAGCGCGAGTAGAGGAAAAGCCATAGGCTCTTTACCGAGATCGGAGATGCAGTGTGTCAGAGTGACACACCGCACTACCGATCTCTGCACTGCGTGCCCTCGTGCGGCTTATGCTGCTGGATGTCATATGGTGCCCACTGCCCAGTCAGGATAACTAATCTTCTGCCCGACCATCATTCTGCTATAGGCCGGGCAAGACGTGGTTAACTCAGTTTTTCATGTTGTATATTTACCAATATACTCCCACCTTTTAGAGCATTCACCCTTATCCTTATTATTTAATCTCTGTAGGTGATTTATAGGGTAATCTTGGAGTGCCTATTCTAGTGTTCATTACACTTAAAGAGGCCTAACACAGGGCTTGACAAATTTGCTTGGAATCTAGGAGCCAGCTAAAAAAGTTAGGAGCCAGGAACGCGCCCTGTCCCGCCGAGCTTGCGCGCAGAAGCGAACGCATACGTGAGTAGCGCCCGCATATGAAAGCGGTGTTCAAACCACACGTGAGGTATCGCCGCGATCGGTAGAGCGAGAGCAATAATTCTAGCCCTAGACCTCCTCTGTAACTCAAAACATGCAACCTGTAGAATTTTTGAAACGTCGCCTATGGAGATTTTAAAGGGTAAAAGTTAGTCGCCATTCCACGAGCGGACGCAATTTTGAAGTGTAACATGTTGGGTATCAATTTACTCAGCGTAACATTATCTTTCACAATATAAAAAAAAACTGGGCTAACTTTACTGTTTTATTTTTTTATTATTTTTTTTTATTTTTTCCCAAAAAAGTGCGCTTGTAAGACCGCTGCGCAAATACGGTGTGACAGAAAGTATTGCAATGACCGCCATTTTATTCTCTAGGGTGTTAGAATAAAAAATATATATAATGTTTGGGGGTTCTAATTAGAGGGAAGGAGATGGCAGGGAAAAACAGACAGGGAAACTCCATTAGCATTGCTGGTTGCAATACCAACGGTCACTACAAGATGGCGCTAGACTACAGAAGGAAGCATAGGCCTGCAGAAGGCCGCAAAGCCGCGGCCTCAATTACCGGCCGGCGCGGCCCGATGCGATCCCGCGGCGCGGAGGGGGGGGGGGCACGGAGACACAGGATACCCCAGCTGTGCTGCCCCAGGCGCCAGGTCGCTAATTCTAGTCGCAATGGCGACCTGGCGCCCGGGGTTTGTCGAGGCCTGGCCTAACACCCAATTTAATAGTTCCCTTTACCTCACCATTTTGGGAAAGTGACACCTAATAGCAGACTAACTACCTGCACTTGCTAACAAGAATAGCAAAAATATGAAATTTGGAGATCTAGAGGAGGCTTGGAGCAATAGTACATTCTTGAGTTAAGATTACACATTACTTTTTTTTTTTTTAAACTGGACTTTAGTGTCACTCTAATCTAATTGCCGGGGTATGAGCCTGTTGAATGAAGTGAAAGGCGTGTCTGCCTGTACTTGTACTTTGCTGAAGTGATTGGACAGTCCAGATCAATTCTACAGACATTGGAAAACACGCTGTTTCACTTAAAACAAGTTTACTGCAGCTGCTGTAGTGAAGAGTTAACTTTTTGAAGATCCCTAATAACAATATGTAGCGGACCCCCCAAATTTGGGGTCGCTATGCTTTAAATTTAAGGGTAGCCTGAGCAATAGTTTGGCTCAGGTTCTCTAATTCTGTTAGTTTGGACTCTGCTCTACTGTGGTGTTGCCTGGAGTGTAGTTCCCCTTGACCTGTAGGTGGCGCTGTTGCCTGGGTCTCGGGTTGAACCACAGGTGGCGTTGCAGGATTGGGTGTCCTCTCTCGGCTACCGTGCGGTGGGCGGGTTCTGCCAGCTGTGCATGTCGGGAGAGGGTACATAAGGGGCAGACGCCATGATCTGGGGTGGTGTGCCGGCTGGATTCCAAGGAGGACCCCTGGTGGCAAAGTCGCGCCCTTTGGCCCTGCTGGCCGGGGGGGTGCGTGAACTGGTTGAGGAGTCTCGGGCACCTTTAGCCCGAGGCTATAGAGTTCCAGGTAGGCCCAGTACCTTCAACTGGGTCTACAACCAACCACTGGAGTCCCAGGGAGCCAGAGTGAGGGTGGCCCGCTCTGAAATAGAGGAAACCAGGGGAGGACTTGTCCGGAGGACCGGTGAGGGAAGTCACTGTCTCAGGAAGGCCTGGTTGCCTATCAGAGGGAATAATTTGTGAGTTGCAGTATAGCTCCTGTAGTGTGCCCCATTGGCACCTATGGTCTCTAATAATCTACAGGGGTTTCAAAGTTCTACTTCAGGAATTAAAGGATTTTGTGGCAGAGGATCTCCTGAACTTGTCCGTGAAGGGGACGAAATCAAAGTAACCGTTTGTACTTCATTCCAGCTGCTAGAACCGTGAGAGGGGACTATCCGGGTGAGCAAAGCCCACTCAGGCTTGAGTGGCAAAGTGTAACGATAGGTGTTGTGTGCCTGAATCTACCTCCCTATCCAACTTATTTCTCTCTTCAACCTCCCCCTGTTGTTATCAAGCAAAGGAAAAATAAACTCTTTGTTGGAGTTGCCACTGTCTGGACATTGGCCTTCTTAAGCAGGAAAGATAGACTCTTCCCTACAATCTAGGGACGAGAACCAGTGGAAGGGGGTAACTCACTGCAGGACCCAAAAATTGCAAGAACACCGCTCAACCTCTTATACCAGGAGGATACGGGCGTGTGGCATGGTGTGCTTTAAACCTGCGAGTGAAGGTATGCAGGAAACAAGGGTCTGTGTGCTACACGTGGGGACTCGAGTCCGGGATTTCTTTTTGCGGCTACCTCTGGAAGTTGGACTGTTTTCCTGTGTATGTGGTTCTGTGAAAGTCGGCCGTTGTGTTTTTGGGGAAGATTGAACTGCGTCACTTGTGAGAGAAATGGAGGTAAAGGCCTGCACTGGACTTTTCTAACTGCGTAGTTCATGGGCGTGCCTCAAACATAGAAAAGCCCGCAAGCTACGTGCAGCAAGAGAAAAGGGGGAGGAGCCCCCACCAATTGTGAGTTGCACGTGGTGTAACTGGCGCCAAGGGCCAGAACGAGCTGGATTAGTGAGAAAGAAGTAAGCGAAGCACCAAGCGAAAGGTGGGCTATGTTAAGGCCTCCCGCGGCCACGGACGAAGCCTGCCCTAGCGCCTGCCTGAACCAGATCCTCAAGCCGGAGGGACCTCCAGGAGATCCACGTCAGGGGACGATAAGGAGGCTGGGGGAACTGTGACATTGAGTTTTTCCAGGGAAGGGAAAGAATCTCATACCCCACACTACTGGGGATGCGTTGACAGCCAGCCCGCGGAAACACTATATTTTTCGGGACAGTGTATCTGTGTCCACCACGAATTACCTGCCTGCAGAGGAGTATGACACCTCCGATCTGGAATTATCGTCTGATGTGGGGGATGACCATGAGATCGATGAGGTTTACATTAAAAAGGGATGGGACAAAGTTCCAGTGACTTCACCCCGCAGCCTTGGGGGGGGTATCACCAATGGACTCTGGGGAAACTACGCCTAGAGTGGAAGCCCCTGCTTTAAAGGAAGAAGTCATACCCACACCCGCTCTGCCTGCACCTGCATTGCCCGTGTCTACTGCTACGGAGGGACATCTGGCGTTGCGGCCACCCTTGCCACAGTTGGAGCTAGCTCAAATAACAAGGTCCCCGGATGCTATCGTTCTTCCTGGAGCAGGAGATCGGGCAACCATGCCACCCTTAGCCCGGTTGCAGCGGCTCCTCAATAAAATGATTGCCGTGGAGTATGGGTGGGAATACCCCTACGTTCCTAAAGAGTTACTCTTTGAAATCGAGGCCTACAGGGAACGGTGGTACGTGGACTTTATTTGGGACCATTTGGGAGTGCACAGAGGCTGCAGGTATCTAAAATGTTCTGCTACCATGGCAGATCGTTACAAGGGGTGCCGTAAAGAATGGACTTACGGTTGGCATATCCATGCGGATTGTGTGGTAATTTGCAGCAAGGAGAAAGAGGATACTGTGTACACTATAGAGACTCTAGATAAACAATGGAAGACTCTAGTTCTCCCGGATCCTCAGTACTACTTGTGAAATGGAACTTGTGTGCTGTTTATTATTCCGTTTCACAGGAATAACCTGCCCTGAACTCATTCATGACTTTGCCCTCTGCTGCAGGGGAATCTACTCAACTGAGGAATTGGGGAGCTGTTGTGTTTTTTTTCTCTCTCTCCTCAGCTCCACAAAGGGAAGAAATATTTTTTTTTCTCTTCTCTCTTTGAACAATGGGGTAGGTTAGTCAGGGCCAAAGTGAGAAACCGTCGTGGTCAAGATGAAGAGTACTTGTGAAATAAATTCATGCCCATGCGCAGCATTGGAGTGTATTGACTTAAGTTGCCACCAGGTGGTGGTGTTTTGCAGAAACATTCAGTGAGGCTAGGCTTATCAATGCAAACTAAATATATATATATATATATATATATATATATATATATATATATATATATATATATATTCAAGGATAATCATCTCTTTTCGGAGAGATGGTTTTCTTCTGCATATCTTGAGTATAGGATGGTTTAATGTGTATTGTGTTTTTTTTCTTTCTTTCTCTCCCTCTGCAGGTGATCTGCTGTCAACTCTACCAGAGAATGGGTGGGGTAGATATGTTAGGAGGGGTGGGATTGTAATTTGTGATATTGTGTGTTTGATATAAACTGTGTTGTATATTTTTTACATGCTCTCCTTCTTTCTTTTCCCTCTGCTATCCAAAGAAATCTTGGTTCAGGCACCAGTTCAACTAAAACCTAAATGCTGTACATAGTTGAAAAAGACTGGAACCCACTCAGGATTGAGGGGTCTTTCTGATCTCTTCCAGCCACTGGGGACAGTGGCTTTTCCAGGGAGGGGTATGTGTAGCGGACCCCCCAAATTTGGGGTCGCTATGCTTTAAATTTAAGGGTAGCCTGAGCAATAGTTTGGCTCAGGTTTTCTAATTCTGTTAGTTTGGACTCTGCTCTACTGTGGTGTTGCCTGGAGTGTAGTTCCCCTTGACCTGTAGGTGGCGCTGTTGCCTAGGTCTTGGGTTGAACCACAGGTGGCGTTGCAGGATTGGGTGTCCTCTCTCGGCTGCCGTGCGATGGGCGGGTTCTGCCTGCTGTGCATGCCCAGAGAGGGTACATAACATAAAGGGCAGATGCCATGATCTGAGGTGGTGTGCCGGGGGGATTCCAAGGAGGACCCCTGGTGGCGAAGTCGCGCCCTTTGGCCTTGCTGGCCGGGGGGTGCGTGAACTGGTCGAGGAGTCTCGGGCACCTTTAGCCCGAGGCTATAGAGTTCCAGGTAGGCCCAGTACCTTCAACTGGGTCTACAACCAACCACTGGAGTCCCAGGGAGCCCGAGTGAGGGTGGCCCGCTCTGAAATAGAGGAAACCAGGGGAGGACCTGTCCGGAGGACCGGTGAGGGAAGTCACTGTCTCAGGAAGGTCTGGTTGCCTATCAGAGGGAAGGATTCGTGAGTTGCAGTATAGCTCCTGTAGTGTGCCCCATTGGCACCTATGGTCTCTAATAATCTACAGGGGTTTCAAAGTTCTACTTCAGGAATTAAAGGATTCTGTGTCAGAGGATCTCCTGAACTTGTCCGTGAAGGGGACGAAATCAAAGTAACAGTTTGTACTTCATTCCGGCTGCTAGAACCGTGAGAGGGGACTATCCGGGTGAGCAAAGCCCACTCAGGCTTGAGTGGAAAAGTGTAACGATAGGTGTTGTGTGCCTGAATCTACCTCCCTATCCAACTTCTTTCTCTCTTCAACCTCCCCCTGTTGTTATCAAGCAAAGGAAGAATAAACTCTTTGTTGGAGTTGACACTGACTGGACATTGGCCTTCTTAAGCAGGAAAGATAGACTCTTCCCTACAATCTAGGGACGAGAACCAGTGGAAGGGGGTAACTCGCCGCAGGACCCAAAAATTGCAAGAACACCGCTCAACCTCTTATAACAGGAGGATACGGGCATGTGGAATGGTGTGCCTTAAACCTGCGAGTGAAGGTAAGCAGGAAAAAAGGGTTTGTGTGCTACAAATACATAGAGGATACTTTCTATAACCTCCTTTAAAATATGAAAAAGAAACATACGGTAAATGTACATATGATGTCACAGCAAACTAATATCTTTGTGTTTATTTATCTGCTCTCAGATGTATTAATGGTCTCAGAAGTCATTATTTAATTCTCTTGGACCAGATTTTACGTTATATAACTGTATCCTTCTGACAGTCAGCGCTTCTTAGCCAACACAGACCTGAAGCATCACTAACACATAATGTGGAATCCTGTAACACCTTACCATAGAAGAGACTGCTAAAATACAGTTTGGAGAAAAAAGTGAATGATATGTTCACCTTTCAAATATTTTACCTGATGACCATTAAATCACGATGATTAAAGCCTAACTCCAGTCATTTTTTAAATGTTTATGCAAAGTAGGGAAAAGTTACAAATATTGTCAGGTTTGTATTTCTGTGGTCCCCCACCATTAGAAAGAATTTCCCCCTTTAGGCTCTTTCACATTGTCCTGACAGGAAGTGGGGGAAATCGTCTCAATTGGGACACAGAGGGTAATAAGTGCCTATCAGAGGCTCTAAACCTCTCACACTCTATCCAAAACTTTTTTTAAGTTGGGCTTCATAAAGTTGGGCTTAATTGCTTTCACTTTTATCAAGTTGTACAAACTAATCTTATAGGCAAATGTACATTTAATCCCTTTAGAACCATGACTTCTTTAGGCCTTTAGGGCAAATTTCATTTAAACATTTTTGTTTTGCTTTGTGGATTTTAAACAAGGATGATTTTTTGGCAGAATTTCAAATGCTTCATAGAATGTAATTATACATTTCTACACTGTGCTCTATTTTGATGTCCATTTAATTAGGGGTTGCTGAAATAACCTAGAGCACAGTTTTTTATGCCTTTATTTATTGCAAAATAATATTACAGGCCCAAGGATGTTGGGTCTTTATGTAAAGGACAATTTTATTTTATTTTGCTATTTGCTTTGTAACAAATACTATTTTTGTACAGTCTTTAAATGCATTATGGCAGGGGTCTCAAACTAGTGGCCCTCCAGCTGTTGCAAAACTACAAGTCCCATCATGCCTCTGCCTGTGGGAGTCATGCTTGTAACTGTCAGCCTTGCAATGCCTCATGGGACTTGTAGTTTCGCAACAGCTAGAGGGCCACCAGTTTGAGACCCCTGCATTATGGTATGTGGTTTTGGATTAAATATTTTTATAGGTAGTAATTATTCATCTCCCTCCCCTCCTATTCTAGTAGTAAGCTTTGGGGTAGGCAAGCACATTTACAATGCAGACAAAAAAAATATTGATTAGTGGGGAACATGTTTATACAAGGTTATTGGCAGGCCATCCAGTCTCAGAAATGAGGACAAAAATAAATATTTATTTTGAGTTTAGTATTGAAAAATCTGCTGGCACCTCTGACACCACAGCCTTGCTGCGTTAATGCAATTTGAAGTTTCATAAAGCACACTTCCAGCTAAAAAAAATGAATTTATCATGATTTGCAGCACACAATACAGCAGTCTCCCTTGATGCTTTTTATACCATGGTACATAGTCAAAAGGCTTATTTTATTTGCTAAGTTCTTCCTCTGCTTTTCTCTTGAGAAGGATGGTCCAGGCTCGGGAAAGATCACAACCATATTGTTGGGATCTGCTCATATGCCTGGACCGGCACTTGGCTCAGCCTCTCAGCCTCTCAGCACTTGGCTCAGCCTCTCAGCGAGTTGCTGAGAGCCTAAGCCGGCCGCTCGTACCCCCTCCACAGCTCAGCGCTCCAGTGAGCACTGGAAGGGCAGAGCAGTCATGGACCACTGAGAACCAAGCAATTGGCAGGGTTTGATCGCTCGGTTCTCAGTCTTAGAGCCAGCAGACCGATGCTGCATCCAGCTAGGTAGGTATGATTCTAAAATAAAAACAAAAATCTCATACTTCTCTTTTAATTATATTTTTGCTGTATTTTGTGACATGTCAGGAATGTATTAATGCACGCTTTTATCATGCTGTTTAACACAGACATAGTTACAACAGCAATAATCTAATACAATGTATATTATACTATGATTATTATTAGGTGATAGAGGCACAGAGTGTAGTGCTTGTTTTTGTAATGTTCTCTCTTGTGGAAGTATAGGATTATGATATACTTTCCAATCTTCATGTTCCAAACTGTAGAATTTGAGAAGCTACCGTATATACTCGAGTATAAGCCGACCCGAGTATAAGCTGAGGTACCTAATATTACCCCAATAAACTGGGAAAACGTATTGACTCGAGTATAAGCCTAGGGGGGGAAATGCAGCAGCTACTGTAAGCGGAAATGAGGGTCAACAATGCCCATTTGCACGCCTCACTGTGCCCAACCTCACTGTGCCCAACCTCACTGTGCCCATTTCCAGCTTACTGTGCCCATTGCCACCTCACTGTGCCCAACCTTACTGTGCCCATTGCCAGCTTACTGTGCCCAACCTTACTGTGCCCATTACCACCTCACTGTGCCCATTTCCAGCTTACTGTGCCCATTGCCACCTTACTGTGCCCATTGCCACCTCACTGTGCCCAACCTTACTGTGCCCACTGCCAGCTTACTGTGCCCATTACCACCTCACTGTGCCCATTGCCACCTCACTGTGCCCATTGCCAGCTTACCGTGCCCAACCTTACTGTGCCCATTGCCAGCTTACTGTGCCCAACCTCACTGTGTCCATTGCAGCCTCCCTGTGCCCAAGTCAGTGTATCTGAAAATCTTCTTAGACTGCGAGCGGCGTCCATTGTTTAAATATCGCGGCTTTCTTCTGGTCTTGTTTCGTGATAGGCGTTTCCAGCAAACACTGTGTTGAGTGTTCCGCCTATCATGGAGGTCCTCTCATTCTCGGACTCCGTTTCCCAGCAGGCACTGTGTTCAGTGTTCCGCCAATCAGGATGTCTTTTCATCCTCGGACAAGAGAACGTCCATGATAGGCTTTTCCTGACCAAGAGAAAACATGTCGGGAAAACTGGCCGTGTGTACACGTGGAAAAGTGACCGAGCCGGTGCTCGGTTTCGCCACGGTTTTCTCGCTGGTCTTTTGACCGACGAGAAAACCGATCGTGTGTACTCGGCATAAGAAAGAAAAGGTATTTTTCTCACATTTATTGTTGACTACTCACAGTACTGTATATACCGTGCTCTACCTGTCACATGGTAAGGATGATGTTTCAGATAAATCTGAATAATATCTTGCCCAAGTAATCAAAACAGAAAAATGCCCAAAATACTCTGAACAGATAATGGCACAGAATAAACAAAAAAAGCTTTTCTAAGGAAATATGGTATTATGCTTGAGTACTGTACCACGCAATCACGAAACAACATGGTTTTGAAGAAAGATTAAGCTGCATTTTTTGTGACAGTGGCAGAAGCATGCTTTTTGATGTGGATATGCCAACATACTGGGGGGGGGGGGGGGGAAAGCAATTATGTCAGACTGTTCCAAAAGCACTTACCTGGAAATTAAACAGAGAAAACACCATATGAAAAGTAACCTGACCTGAAACACATTAAAATCTTTGGAAACAAAGCATATGTACATGTTCATAAAAAGTGTACACAATGGGATTTTTGTGCTAAGGAAGGTATATTTGGAGGCTACAGTGAGTCACTGTGGGTCCCAAATGGGTTACAGAATTCTGTATCCAGACATAAGGTAAAGCTTGGGAAATTACAGAATTGCTTGCTACTTAGTTACTTACTTACCATCATGTCACTGCTCTTCAGATGTGTAAATAGACTCTGGCATAGGGACTGCAATGCTATTTAAAGAGTTATGCAGTACCTGAAGCAGGCTCCAGATCTGAGATTATCTGTAAATGGTGGCTTGTATGGATTTATATGAGAAGTAGTTGTTGAATGGGGGTGTTAGCACTGCAGATGTAGTACCCTGATTTAGCTAGGCTGCTAGGCTAAATCTAGTTTTTGGCTTCACTAAAGTCAGTGAAGCACAGTGGCGGCTGGTGTGTTTTTTTTGGGGGGGGTCACAAACAACCATCCCCCCATGGTTGGCCTTAGGCACCCCCCCGCTGTAAGTCGGTTGGGTCCCCCACGCACCCCTCCGGGGGTCTCACGGTCAGTTGGTCATCCAGCCCCGCACTTACCCCATCTAGGTTGTGGGTGGGCAGCCTTCCTACGGGTGAAGGGCGGTGGCTTCCATTGTGTCTTCCCCTCCTCTGCATCACAGCGCTTCCACCATGCGTCTCCTCCCTCCTCCTCCTAGGCATCCAATAGGATCACCTGTCCTTTCAGCCAATCGAGTGATGGGTCTCAGGACCCTCTTTCTGATTGGCCCGGGGGGAGGATCAGCATGACAATAGAGAATATTCATTTGCTATAGTCAGACAACTGGGTGGGCTCAGAGCGCAGTGCTCTGCGCCCCAAGCCCACCCTTTTTTGAAGCCTATTAGGGCCTCTGGCTTTAATCATGTGCTTAAACCCCCCCATTGGAATCCATGCGTCCGGGCCCTGCATGTAGATTAGGGGGCCGGACGCATGGATAGGGGGGCTGCGCCCGTGCACCCCTAATGGACGGGCCACCACTGGTGAAGCAGTAATTGATTGCTTTTGTCTGGTCACGTTTTCTAGCTGAGAGTTTTATTTCTCCTATTTGCTTCTAGAAGAAGCTTCCAGAATATAGGGCATGGAGAGTCAAAAGACGTATACATTTTTATAGTGTAGCACACAGATCCGTTACCCTCCTCTACAAGCAGAAAGGGACACACCATGCCACAAGCCCAGTATCCTCCTGATAAAAGAGGGTGAGCGGTGTTATCTGTTTTTTTGGTCCTGCAGCGAGTTACCTCCTTCTGTTGGTTCTCTCCCCTAGAGTGTAGGGTAAAGTCTATTCTCTCTTTGTATTCAATAAGGCCATTGTCCAGACAGTATTAAACCCAATAAAGAAAGGTTTGTTTTTCTTGCGTAGAAACTTGATAGGAAAGTTGGAGATAGAGAATTTAACAGGGAGGTAGGTTCAGGCACGCGGCACTTACCTGTCAGTTATCTCCACTCAGTCCTGAGTGGGCTTTGCTCACCCCGGAAGTCCCCTCTCACGGTCCTAGCAGCCGGTGTGGAGCACAGAACATTCACTTTAAATTTCCTAAGGATACGATCTGGATATGAACCCCTGAGTCCCGAACTTCCCAGCACTTGTAACACTTGAGACCATAGGTGCCAGTGGGCTTGTTACGAGGCTCTTGACGGCTTATGGAATCCTTCCCTCTGATAGGCAACCAGGCTTCTCCTGAGACAGCGACTTCCCTCACCGATCCCTGCGGAAGGTCCTCCTCTGGTTTCCTCTCCTTCAGAGCGGGTCACCCTCACTTGGGTACCCTGGGACTCCTTTTCTGGTGTAGGCTTCAGCTAAAGGTGCTGGGCCTACCTGGAATGATGCAGCCTCGGGCTGATGGTGCCCGGGGCGGAATACACACACATGTACCCCTGGCCATGAGGGCCACTGAAGGTGGGGTACGTGCCTCGGACCAAGGGGTCCTCTGGATCGCCTCCGAACTCCCGGACCTAATGGCGTCCGCCCCTTAAGTACCCTCTCCCAGCATGCACAGCGGGTAGACCACGCCCACTGCACGCCTGCCGAGACAGGACACCCAATCAAGCTGCAATGCTACCTGTGGTTCAACCTGAGACCTGGGTGACAGCTTCCCCCCCCCCCCCTTGGGTCAAAGGGAACTGTATTGCCAGGCAACACCACAACAAAGCAGAAACCAATTTAAAGGATTCAAACAGCCTGAGCCTAAATATTTGCTCAGGCCACCCCTTAAATTTAGGCATAACGACCCCAATTATGGGGGGTCCGCTACAATAGTATGAATATTTATCATGCCCTAGCCAAGCCCTGGAAGGAGGCATTCAGAAGGTGCCTGGAGAGGTGTTACATACTCCAGAGAATGTTCCAGTTCTCCTGGTGCTACTTCTCTTGGGAGATAGCTAGTGAGAGGAATTGCAGTCTGGGCCTCAGCAGGACCTGACTGAGGGCCTGGGGAAGACTGGTCAAGGATCAGTGCTGAAGGCACTGCCAGAAGTCCTGGTCTGGACAAGGATCTCTTATCTTCCTCCCTCATTGAGGATCTTCCCGGGGAAGGCTGAGTGGTGTCTTGGACAGTGTGAGCAGGACCTGGTTTTGGACTATCATGTGTGACTGCAGTTTAGAGAAGATTAGTGAGAAGTTGTCCTCCTGTTATTTTTGCTATCGTTTGGAGTATACCGTGATCCAAAACCCCTCTCCTGTTCAAGTTATTCAGAAATAATCTCTAAAAATACATCCTCTAGACCAGGGATCCTCAAACTACGGCCCTCCAGCTGTTGCGGAACTACAAATCCCATGAGGCATTGCAAGACTCTGACATTCACAGACACGCAGGGCCGCTGTTAGAAATCATGGGGCCCGTACAGCCTATCTGACAGGGCCCCCTTTGACCCCGCCCTTGACCCCACCCCTGGCCCCTCCCCCTCCCGAAAGTTATGGGGGGGGGATATGATGCAACAGTTGTGGAAGTAAAAGGTGACTTCAGAACTGCTCGTATCACTTCCACATGAAACTTGACAGTTGCTTTAACAAATATACACACACTCCTGGCTGCTGACCCCAGCTGGAAATGTGTGTATGTGTTTAAAAAGACAAGCTTGCAGCAGGGCCCCAGCTCTGATATGAAATGCCGTGGTTAAAGGGAATTGGTTGGGGGCTGTAAAAATGCAGCTCAGCTGTGCATTTTTACTGCTCCAAAAACACAAGTCTACGGTAGCATCTTACAGTGCTTTGTGATCTTTAGGCCTCATGCACACATTTTTTTACTGCTTCCAAACACCCCTTCATATTATACTAGGTGTCCATGCACACATAGAATTTTTGAATTTTTAGTGGCAGGGGCGTTTACAAGCAGGGAAAAAAAAACATGGCCAGTGCGTCCAGGAGCAGCAGTTTTTTGACCAGAAAAATACTTGACGCATGCAAATGCTCCTAAACGCATGTTAACGTTAGGCACGTTTACTGCTTGAGCGATAATTCATTTCAGTGACCAGAATAACTTATTATTCTTGCCAATCAAATGAACGTCCAAGTGCTTGATGCCTGTAAATTAGCCTAAACGCTTGTAAAATGTTAGACACTTTTACAAGTGTCAGGCAATTTTTCTGGCAAAAGGCTGCTGCCAAGAGGAGGATCTTTTTTAAAGCATAAGGTGTGCATGTGGCCTTATAGCATTAGGATAATCATTTACACAGCACAGCAGGTGCTCTACGGCACTGTCAAAGTGTGTTGCATGCTGTTGGATGCTGACTTTGCTATGGCTGTACAGTGGTACAATCTGTAACACACAGCACAGCCATAAAGTAACACAGTCAGCACACAACAGCATGTGACACACTTTGACAGAGCCATAGAGCACCTCCTGTGCCAATGATTATCCTATGCTGAGAATCATAAGGCATGTAAGGATGTGGATAATTCTATTACAATGGGTGTTGTAACACACTAACTCACTGTGTGCCGCTCAGTGCTGCCCAGTGCCTGCCATGCTACACGATACCTCCCACCGCCGTCAGGATTAGCATTACCGCTCCCTCCCTGTCGGCCGAGTCACATCAGTCTCTGAGACAGCGGCATGGGTAAAGCACTGTACAGATCACTCCGCCGAGCATCAGCGAAGGAGAGCAGTGATCCGAACACTAGAGAATGCGACTGGGCGCAGGTATGTATACCTCCGCCCGAAAATGAAAAAATAGTCCCTACTCAGATTTCACCTCATGAGCCCCTGATAGGGACTGGGAAAATATATTTATGCACCCCTAAGCAAGTAAGAGCGGGGGTGTAATTTAGTGAGCCCTATTTTTTTTTTTAAAGAAGAAATGCACTATAAAGCTGTCCGGGCCCCCCTGATTAGCTGATGTGCCCGGGCCCAGTACAACAGGGCTGGCTGTACTGCCCTATCAGCGGCCCTGCAGACACGACTAGGCATGATGGGAATTGTAGTAGTTCATTAACACCTGGAGGGCCGTAGTTTGAAGACCCCTGCTCTAGACTGAGCCTGTATTGTCGGTGTGTATGGAATTGTGCTTGTGACTGGCAGGCTCTGTACTAGCAAGGGAGACCTGGGCACATTCTTTGCATCCCCTCCGGGGGTGAGCGCTACACAGACATATTTACAACAACATTTTTTTGGTTCATTTTTTTTCCTGCTGTACCAAGTTTATAAAAGCGCTGAGTTGAATGCTTGTTTACTGTAATCTACTGTCTCTGTGTTCCTGTTGTTTTCCAATAAAAACAGGAAAGCACCCATCATTCATGCAGCATCATAAGACTGGTAACAGACAAATCTAAAGCAAATTTCCAGCAAAGACTTCTAAAGTTACCGAAAGGTCCCGTTTAAAGCATTAACACTGACACTTGGCTGAGCTGAGGAGGTTTTTGAACCCTTGGTAGACTGTGGCACTTGATGGAGGTCAGGGCTACACATTTGACCGCCCATTAGGTGAAAGTTGAAGTAAAAAGACTAGAGTAAAATTCTCTCCTTTACTGATAAATTGTGCGCTGCTTTGAAATAGTTCAAGCAAATACATAATAGGGGTTATTTACGAAAGGCAAATTGACTTTGCACTACAAGTGCAAACTACAGGTGCAAAGTGCACACTGAAATTGCACTGAAAGTGCACTTGGAAGTGCAGTCGCTGTAGATCCGAGGGGGACAAGCAAGGAAAATAAAAAACAGCATTTTAGCTTGCACATGATTGGATAATAAAATTAGCAGAGCTTCCACTCATTTCAGATCTACTCCTCAGATTTACAGCGACTGCACTTCTAAGTGCACATTCAGTGCAATTTCAAGTGCACTTTGCACTTGTAGTGCAAAGTGGATTTGCCTTTCGTTAATAACCCTTAATAAGTGTCAGAAATTTGTTGGCACTATTTAGAACTGAGCAGAGGAACTGCTTTTAGTTTACACTATACATGTAATTGTATTTTAAAAGATATTATTACGAGTGTAAGCTAAAAACATTCTTTCCATACTGGAGTAGGTAACAGCTAAAAAAAAGTCTTAGGTTTTGATAAAACAAACAAGCCCATATAGGCAGACAGATTTTATTAGAAAAGTATTAGGGCAAAAAGTTTTTTTTTTTTATAACACAGTAAAATTTCTTTTAGATGACTGGCCCATTACATCTACCATAAATGAAACATCATTATAATACTTTTATATTTCTTTACTCAACTAGTTATATAGTAAGCATGAGCTTATTTAATAAAGCAGTGTAAAGAATGAATATGATGTACAACGCATAGCAAACAATCCTATTGAGGTAAACTGTAGTAAAATTTGACCCTGATTGATGTCTCTGAACTGTATTTAACTACCTGTCTTATCAAATAAGATTGGGCGTGTCCTGATGTTATCTGCCACTGAAGTTTTCAGGGTTCAAGTACTATTTTTACTGTAGCAATAATAATATATTCCTTTTAAAATATGATCCATGTTTACTCTGTTATACAGAGAGAAGATTATAATGGAAAATCAAAGCAGTGCAGCACACTTCTTCTTTTTAGCTGGGTTCACTATCTCTGTAGAGTTGCAGCTATTTCTCTTTGTGGTTTTCTTAGCCGTTTACCTATTGACTTTGACTGCTAATGTTGCCATCATTTGTTTGGTTCGCATAGACACAAGACTTCACACTCCTATGTATTTCCTGCTTAGCCAGCTCTCTTTTCTAGAGATATGGTATACATCATCCATTGCCCCTGAGCTCTTGATGAATCTGGTTGGCTGGAAATACATTTCATTTCCTGGCTGTTTTACACAAATGTATTTTTACTTCTCTTTGGGTTCTACAGAGTTTTTTCTTCTAGGAGTAATGGCCTTTGATCGCTACCTAGCTATCTGTAATCCACTGCGTTATCCATCCATCATGAATGGTCAAGTATGTCTTCAAGTTACTATAACATGTTGGTCAGTAGCTTTCATCTCTGTGTTTTTCCTAGTTCTTTTGATATCTCACTTGACATTTTGCGCACCTACAGTTATTAACCATTTCTTTTGTGACATCCCACCTGTTCTGAAGCTGTCGTGCCAAAACACTTTACTACAAGAAATTGTGGTCTTCCTTTTTGCCTGCACTATAATTCTTACGTCACTGCTGCTTACTGTTGTATCCTATGTGCTGATCATATCTTCAATAATAAAAATTCCATCCACCAAAGGGAGACAAAAAGCTTTTTCAACGTGTGCCTCACACTTCACTGTTGTAATTATTCTTTATGGAACAGTCATATTCATTTATGTCCGACCTAGTGTGTCCTATCCAATGGATGTAAATAAGGTCTTGGGTGTTTTTAATACAGTGGTAACCCCACTACTAAATCCTATTATTTATTGCCTGCGAAACAAAGATGTAAAAGAAGCAATAAAGAAGGTCATGAGCACAAAGTTATCTGAGAGTAATAAAACATTTTATATTACTAAATGACAATTGGCATCAGTTTCAAAAACACATGATAAATCAGGCATTTCTAACTTGCTTAAAAATTGTGTGTTGAAAGCAGATGGTGGATTGATAATGGGCTTTTGGTTTTCTCTACAGACACATTAATGTTGGCATTCTATGACTCTGTACCTCTTGATACATGGTAGGCACTCAAGTACCACATTTATCTCTGGAGAACACTGAAGAACTTGCCAAAAAATTATTTTATGGCTGGCAGACCTTAGTTTCTTATAATGGTAAATTACCCTACTAGGTTTTCAGGTCAAAAGTGCTTAGCTTGATAAATTCTCAATGTAATGGGTTAATCAACATAAACACTTTTGACCTGAAAACTTAGTTGAGTCATATACCTTTTGCGAGTGTATAGCCGTGGGCCGAAAGATTTGAGAATGACCCAAATATTAATTTTCACAATGTCCGCTGCCTCAGTTTTTATAATGGCAATTTGCATATACTCCAGAGTGTTATGAAGTCCCTCTGCCATGAAAATTAACATAATCTCATAAAAAAAAATTTCACTGCATTTGTGAAGAAGGCTTCAGGACTCCCAAGAAAGTCTAGCAAGCGCCAGGACCATCTCCTACAGTTGATTCAGCTGCAGGTTCGGGGCACCGCCAGTGCAGAGCTTGCTCAGGAATGGCAGCAGGCAGGTGTGAGTGCATCTGCACGCACAGCGAGGCAAACACTTTTGGAGGATGGCCTAATGTCAAGAAGGGCAGCAAAGAAGTTGCCAGGAAAAACATCAGGGAAAGACTATTATTCTGCAAAAGGTACAGGGATTGGGCTGCTGAGGACAGGGGTGAAGTCATTTTCTCTGATGAATCCCCTTTCCAATTGTTTGGGGCATCTGGAAAAAACCTTGTCCGGAGAAGAAAAGATGAGCACTACCATCAGTCCTGTGTCATGCCAATAGTAAAGCAGCCTGAGACCATTTATGTTGCTTCTCAGCCAAGGGAGTAGGCTCATTCACGATTTTGCCTATGAACACAGCCATGAATAACACATGGTACAAAAACATCCTCCTAGACCAACTTCTCCCAACCATCCAAGAACAGTTTGGTAATAAACAATGCCTTTTCCAGCATGATGGATCACCTTGCTCTAAGGCAAAAGTGATAACTAAGTTGCTTGGGGAACAAAAAATCGAGATTTTGGGTCCATGGCCAGGAAATTCCCCAGACCCTAATCCCATTGAGAACTTGTGGCCAATCCTGAAGAGGGAGGTAAACAAAACAAGCCCACAAATTCTGACAAACTCTAAGCATTGATTATGCAAGAATGGGCTGCCATCAGTCAGGGTGTGGCCCAGAAGTTGATTGACAGCATGCCAGGGCAAATTGCAGAGGTCTTGAAAAAGAAGAGTTGTAACACTGCAAATATTGACTCTTTGCATAAACTTAATGTATTTGTCAATAAAAGTCTTTGAAACTTATGAAATGCTTGTAATTAAACTTCAGTATACCATAGTAAAAGCTGACAAAAAGATCTAAAAACACTGAAGCAGCAGACTTTGTGAAAATTATACTGATATTATACTGGATTGCTTCTGAAGATGAATAAGCACAAATAAAAAAAAAAACATAAAATAAATTAAGATATTTGTCTTTTTCCAAAACTATGGAATGAGGGACTTAGCAGCAATCAAAAGGTGGGGGGTGAATTGTTTTGCTCAATTTGGACATTTGCATCTAAAAGAATTGGGTAATTGAGAAGTTCCACAATATAGTAGCATGCATCACTATCTTACCACATGCTCTCCAGCAGAGTAGTGAAGTTTCAGGGAACATTATGTGTAATTTGGCTGAAGTATACCATTGAGATAGTATTTTTTAGTTTATCGTATTTTTCGCTCCATAAGACGCACCTGGCCATAAGACACACCTAGGTTTTAGAGGAGGAAAACAAGAAAAAAAATATTCTGAACCTAATGGTGTACTAAAATATTTACCAGTGCCCATGAAATGCAGCCTGACCAGTGCCAATTAAATGCAGCCTGACCAGTGCCAATTAAATGCAGCCTTACCAGTGCCCATGAAATGCAGCCTGACCTGTGCCCATGAAATGCAGCCTGAACTCTGCCTACCGACTGGCGAGGACATCATAACATCCGCTTGTCACTCAGATAGAAGACAGAGCAGCCCGAGCAGCCGTCGTGGCCCTACTCCATTCGGCCACTGGGGCTGCTCTGTCTTCTGTCTGTGACAGGCTCAGCCAGGAGATCACCCGGCGCTCACGGGAGACCGGTATTGTGACATGGCGGTGGTGGCGACGGGGGGGGGGAAGGCCTGGTCAGTATTCGCTCCAAAGGACGCATAGACATTTCCCCCCCATTTTTTGGGGGAAAAAAGTGTGTCTTATGGAGTGAAAAATATGGTACTTCTTCCACTTTGGAGGATTTGAAGGAGACATGCAAGCTTAGTAGAATTGTATATTTTTGGTCTAAGATATCTGCTCATGTAAGTCTGTTTCCCTTTTTTAGAGTAATCTAGGGTAGAAGGATTATACTAACTATAAGGGTTGGGGAAAGGGAGAAAGGGGGGTGTGGAAGGAAGGGAAAGATGGGGAAGGATAGTGAATAGCAGGCCAAAGGTATATAATGAATAAACATGAATGAACATACACCTGTTATATCACACAAAGAAGTGTGATTATAATTAGGGATGAGCCGAACACCCCCCGGTTCGGTTCGCACCAGAACCTGCGAACAGACCTAAAGTTCGCGCAAACTTTAGAACCCTATTAAATACAATGGACTAGAACGTTTAAAATCAAAAGTGCTAATTATCAAGGCTAATATGCAAGTCATTGTCCTAAAAAGGGTTTGGGGACCCGGGCCCTGCCCCAGGGGACATGTATCAATGCAAAAAAAAGTTTTAAAAACGGCCGTTTTTTCGGGAGCGGTGATTTTAATAATGCTTAAAGTGAAACAATAAAAGTAAAATATTCCTTTAAATTTCGTACCTGGGGGGGGGGGGGGGGGGGTGTATAGTATGCCTGTAAAGCAGCGCTTGTTTCCTGTGCTTAGAACTGTCCCTGCACAAAGTGTCATTTCTGAAGGAAAAAAAGTAATTTAAAAGCACTCGCGGCTATAATGAATTGTCGGCTCCCGGCAATACAGAGAAAAGTCATTGATAAAGAAAATGTGTGGAGGTCCCCCCAAATTCAATTACTAGGCCCTTCAGGTCTGGTATGGATATTAAGGGGAACCCTGCGTCAAATTAAAAAAAAAATTACGTGGGGTTCCCCCCAAATATCCATACCAGACCCTTCAGGTCTGGTATAGATTTTAAGGGGAACTCCACGCCAAATTAAAAAAAAAATGGCGTGGAGTTTACCCACAAAAATCCATTCCAGACCCTTTATCCGAGCACACAACCTGGCAGGCCGCAGGAAAAGAGGGGGGGATGAGAGAGCGCCCCCCCTCCTGAACCGTACCAGGCCACATGCCCTCAACATGGGGAGGATGCTTTGGGGGTCTGTGACCCCTCAAAGCACCATGTCCCCATGTTGATGGGGGACAAGGGCCTCATCCCCACAACCCTTGCCCAGTGGTTGTGGGGGTCTGTGGGTGGGGGACTTATCGGAATCTGGAAGACCCCTTTAACAAAGGGGACCCCCAGATCCCGCCCCCCCTATGTGAATTGGTACCCCTACCATTTCACAAAGAAAGTGTAAAAAAAAAACACACAGACACAGTTGGGAAAGTCCATTATTAAAAATAAAAAAATAAAAAATAAAAAACCCATTCCAGTGATGTAATCCAGTCTGTCCAGCGTTGTTCTCTATGTCCCGCGGTGATCCGATGTCCAGCGCTGCAGTCTCCTCCAGTCTCCACTCCACACGAAACCCCCATGACGTACGAGGGGGCGGGGTCACCCAACACATCATAGGGTGAGCCCCAGCTTTCCCTGCTTGCCGGGGAATAGCCAATGACGTAGGCGGTATGCCACCTACGTCATTGGCTATTCCCCGCAAGCGGGTAAAGCCGGGGCTTACCCCTATGATTTTACGGGTGACCCCGTCCGTGATTTGATTCCTCTGCAGTGTAATAAATGAATAGACCCCGCCCCTTCTCACGTTCCCCATCAGGTCCGCTCAGCCAATGACGTAGGGGGCGGGGTCACCTTCACTGGGTGTAAGGCTGAGCGGACCTGATGGGGAACATGAGAAAGGGCAGGGTCTATTAATTTATTACACTGCAGAGGAATCAAATCACATTCCCCATCAGGTCCGCCCAGCCAATGACGTAGGCGGGGTCTTAAGTACGAGGGGGCGGGGTCACCCGTCAGATCATAGGGGTAAGCCCCGGCTTTCCCTGCTTGCGGGGAATAGCCAATGACATAGGCGGGGTCCCGGCAAGCGGGGAAAGCTGGGGCTTACCCTATAATGTGACGGGTGACCCCGCCTCCTCGTACGTCATGGGGGTTTTGTGTGGAGTGGAGACTGGAGGAGACTGCAGCGCTGGACATCGGATCACCGCGGGACATAGAGAACAACGCTGGACAGACTGGATTACATCGCTGGAATGGGTTTTTTTTTTTTTTGAATAAAGGACTTTCCCAACTGTGTGTGTGTTTTTTAAATTTATTTTTACACTTTCTTTGTGAAATTGTAGGGGTACAATGTACCCCGTTACCAATTCACATGGGGGGGCGTAATCTGGGGGTCCCCTTTGTTAAAGGGGGCTTACAGATTCCGATAAACCCTTGCCCGCAGACCCCCACAACCACCGGGCAAGGGTTGTGGGGATGAGGCCCTTGTTCCCGTCAACATGGGGACATGGTGCTTTGGGGTCCAGACCCCAAATCATCCTCCCCATGTTGAGGGCATGTGGCCTGGTACGGTTCAGGAGGGGGGGCGCTCTCTCGTCCCCCCCTCTTTTCCTGTGGCCTGCCAGGTTGCGTGCTCAGATAAAGGGTCTGGTATGGATTTTTGGGGGGAACTCCACGCCATTTTAATTTTAAATTTGGCATGGAGTTCCCCTTAAAATCCATATTTTCGAATTTGCCGCGAACACCCCAAATTGTCCGCTGTTCGGCGAACGGGCAATGTTCGAGTCGAACATGAGTTCGACTCGAACTCGAAGTTCATCCCTAATAGGGATGGGCCCGGTGCTCGATTCGAACCCATGTTCGAATCGAGCATCGGGCGTTCGCTCGCTCGTCGAGCCCAGAACTATTTGGGCCGTTCGCATCACATTCGTGTGATGCGAGCGGCCCCGCAATGCATTGCGGCCGGCGCGGCCGGCGCAGTGCATTGCTGGCTGATGATTGGCCAAGCATGCACTGTGACCCCGCATGCTTGGCCAATCACAGCGCCCGAAACTCGGAGAGCAATAATTGGCTACAGGCAGGACGCCTGTAGCCAATTACAGCTCAGGGGCTTTAGTACACGCCCCACCATTTAAAAGGCCGCCACGCCATCGGCCCCGGTCACATGAGTTCCGGCTTTAGGAGAGATTAGTCTGCTGATTCTGTCTTTGCTTGATACTGAAAGATTTGCTCTTCTTTGCTAAACCATTGGCTATTTCTTTGCTAAACCATTGCTACCTAAGTCATTGATCGTTCATTGCTGCTGATTGCACAGTTAGTGTGTTATTAGCTGCTGCTGGGGATTAGTCTGGTGCGTGCTTACTGTTAGTACAGTATTGCAGTAGTACCAACCGCAGTGCTGTTAGCACAGCATTGCACCCCAACAGCACCCATAGGACTTCTAGTGTGTTAGTGGCAGCAAACAGAGCTCCTATATTTTCTTCTCAGCAGCACCCATAGGACTTCTAGTGTGTTAGTGGCATCACACAGAGCTCCTATATTTTCTTCTCAGCAGCACCCATAGGACTTCTAGTGTGTTAGTGGCAGCAAACAGAGCTCCTATATTTTCTTCTCAGCAGCACCCATAGGACTTCTAGTGTGTTAGTGGCAGCAAACAGAGCTCCTATATTTTCTTCTCAGCAGCACCCATAGGACTTCTAGTGTGTTAGTGGCAGCAAACAGAGCTCCTATATTTTCTTCTCAGCAGCACCCATAGGACTTCTAGTGTGTTAGTGGCAGCAAACAGAGCTCCTATATTTTCTTCTCAACAGCACCCATAGGACTTCTAGTGTGTTAGTGGCAGCAAACAGAGCTCCTATATTTTCTTCTCAGCAGCACCCATAGGACTTCTAGTGTGTTAGTGGCATCACACAGAGCTCCTATATTTTCTTCTCAGCAGCACCCATAGGACTTCTAGTGTGTTAGTGGCAGCAAACAGAGCTCCTATATTTTCTTCTCAGCAGCACCCATAGGACTTCTAGTGTGTTAGTGGCAGCAAACAGAGCTCCTATATTTTCTTCTCAGCAGCACCCATAGGACTTCTAGTGTGTTAGTGGCAGCAAACAGAGCTCCTATATTTTCTTCTCAGCAGCACCCATAGGACTTCTAGTGTGTTAGTGGCAGCAAACAGAGCTCCTATATTTTCTTCTCAGCAGCACCCATAGGACTTCTAGTGTGTTAGTGGCATCACACAGAGCTCCTATATTTTCTTCTCAGCAGCACCCATAGGACTTCTAGTGTGTTAGTGGCAGCAAACAGAGCTCCTATATTTTCTTCTCAGCAGCACCCATAGGACTTCTAGTGTGTTAGTGGCAGCAAACAGAGCTCCTATATTTTCTTCTCAGCAGCACCCATAGGACTTCTAATGTGTTAGTGGCATCACACAGAGTTCCTATATTTTCATCTCAGCAGCACCCATAGGACTTCTAGTGTGTTAGTGGCATCACACAGAGCTCCTATATTTTCTTCTCAGCAGCACCCATAGGACTTCTAGTGTGTTAGTGGCAGCAAACAGAGCTCCTATATTTTCTTCTCAGCAGCACCCATAGGACTTCTAGTGTGTTAGTGGCAGCAAACAGAGCTCCTATATTTTCTTCTCAGCAGCACCCATAGGACTTCTAGTGTGTTAGTGGCATCACACAGAGCTCCTATATTTTCTTCTCAGCAGCACCCATAGGACTTCTAGTGTGTTAGTGGCAGCAAACAGAGCTCCTATATTTTCTTCTCAGCAGCACCCATAGGACTTCTAGTGTGTTAGTGGCAGCAAACAGAGCTCCTATATTTTCTTCTCAGCAGCACCCATAGGACTTCTAGTGTGTTAGTGGCAGCAAACAGAGCTCCTATATTTTCTTCTCAGCAGCACCCATAGGACTTCTAGTGTGTTAGTGGCAGCAAACAGAGCTCCTATATTTTCTTCTCAGCAGCACCCATAGGACTTCTAGTGTGTTAGTGGCATCACACAGAGCTCCTATATTTTCTTCTCAGCAGCACCCATAGGACTTCTAGTGTGTTAGTGGCAGCAAACAGAGCTCCTATATTTTCTTCTCAACAGCACCCATAGGACTTCTAGTGTGTTAGTGGCAGCAAACAGAGCTCCTATATTTTCTTCTCAGCAGCACCCATAGGACTTCTAGTGTGTTAGTGGCATCACACAGAGCTCCTATATTTTCTTCTCAGCAGCACCCATAGGACTTCTAGTGTGTTAGTGGCAGCAAACAGAGCTCCTATATTTTCTTCTCAGCAGCACCCATAGGACTTCTAGTGTGTTAGTGGCAGCAAACAGAGCTCCTATATTTTCTTCTCAGCAGCACCCATAGGACTTCTAGTGTGTTAGTGGCAGCAAACAGAGCTCCTATATTTTCTTCTCAGCAGCACCCATAGGACTTCTAGTGTGTTAGTGGCAGCAAACAGAGCTCCTATATTTTCTTCTCAGCAGCACCCATAGGACTTCTAGTGTGTTAGTGGCATCACACAGAGCTCCTATATTTTCTTCTCAGCAGCACCCAAAGGACTTCTAGTGTGTTAGTGGCAGCAAACAGAGCTCCTATATTTTCTTCTCAGCAGCACCCATAGGACTTCTAATGTGTTAGTGGCATCACACAGAGTTCCTATATTTTCATCTCAGCAGCACCCATAGGACTTCTAGTGTGTTAGTGGCATCACACAGAGCTCCTATATTTTCTTCTCAGCAGCACCCAATCGGACTTCTAGTGTGTTAGTGGCAGCAAACAGAGCTCCTATATTTTCTTCTCAGCAGCACCCATAGGACTTCTAGTGTGTTAGTGGCATCACACAGAGCTCCTATATTTTCTTCTCAGCAGCACCCATAGGACTTCTAGTGTGTTAGTGGCAGCAAACAGAGCTCCTATATTTTCTTCTCAGCAGCACCCATAGGACTTCTAGTGTGTTAGTGGCAGCAAACAGAGCTCCTATATTTTCTTCTCAGCAGCACCCATAGGACTTCTAGTGTGTTAGTGGCATCACACAGAGCTCCTATATTTTCTTCTCAGCAGCACCCATAGGACTTCTAGTGTGTTAGTGGCAGCAAACAGAGCTCCTATATTTTCTTCTCAGCAGCACCCATAGGACTTCTAGTGTGTTAGTGGCAGCAAACAGAGCTCCTATATTTTCTTCTCAGCAGCACCCATAGGACTTCTAGTGTGTTAGTGGCAGCAAACAGAGCTCCTATATTTTCTTCTCAGCAGCACCCATAGGACTTCTAGTGTGTTAGTGGCATCACACAGAGCTCCTATATTTTCTTCTCAGCAGCACCCATAGGACTTCTAGTGTGTTAGTGGCAGCAAACAGAGCTCCTATATTTTCTTGTCAGCAGCACACATAGTACCTATAGTGTGTTAGTGTCAGCACCCATAGGACCTACAGTGTGTTGTGAGCACACATAGGAGTTCTATTTTTTATACTATATACACTACCGACTACAATGGCTGGAAGACCGCCAAGGAGAGGCAGAGCGTGCCGAGGCAAGAACACAGGGCAGGCAGGCTCTGTTTCTAGAGACAACAGTGCTGGCCGTGGACGTGGTCGTGCATCGTCATCAGCACGTGGCCATGGGACACGCTTGTCTTTGTTTTCGGCAGCTGGACATGTGGAGCCGCATCATGCCGAAGGCTTGGTAGAATGGATGACCAAGCCCTCCTCATCCTCCTCATCCTCTCTCACCCAGGCTCAGGGTACTGGCAGAGCAGCTGCCAACGCGTACTCAATGGCATCATCAGCCACCCCTTCCCTAGACCCACCATGTCCTCCTGAGGAGTCCCCCGAACTGTTTGAGCACAGTGTTGGGTACATGCTCCAGGAGGATGCCCAACGATTCGAAGGCTCGGATGATGATACCCAGCTTGAGGAAGTCAGTAGTGTGCGCGCAGAGAGAGGGGATGCTGAAGGACAGCAATCTGGCAGTAGTGTTCCACCAGCTGCAGCTTACTGCCAGGTTTGCTCTAGTGGTGAAGAGGGAGGGGATGATGAGGTCACTGACTCCACGTGGGTGCCTGAAGGGAGAGAGGAGGAGGAGGAGGAGGATGCAGCGTCACATGTCCAACGAGGCAGGATGCCCCCTGGAGGCCAGCTAGAGGCCAGAACAGCAACTGTACCACACCGCAGAGCTCCGCCTGTGCAGGGCGCTGCCTCTGCACGTTATCACAAAAGTTCTTTGGTGTGGGCCTTTTTTGAGACGAGTGCATCAGATCGCACCACTGCTATTTGCAATATTTGTCTCAAGCGTATCTCGCGTGGCCAAAACATCAGCCGCTTGGGCACCACAAGCATGAGCAGACATATGTCGACCTGCCATGCAGCTCGTTGGCAAGCACACATAAAAGACCCACACCAAAGAACAAAGCGGACCTCTCCTTGCTCCTCATCAGCTGGGATCTCCATCCCCACTATATCTTCAGTCCTCTCTGAAAGCTGCTCTGAGAGGACTGAAGGTGTAGAATTAGGTGTGTCACAACCAAGTACTTGCAGTACACCGACGTCCGATTGTAGCAGGCAAATTTCCCTGCCCCAGCTGCTGGACCGTCGAAAGAAGTATACTCCCAGCCATCCACATGCCCAGCGGTTGAATGCTAGCTTGGCTAAATTGCTAGCACTTCAACTGCTGCCTTTTCAGTTGATAGACTCGGCCCCCTTCCGTGAGTTTGTTCAATGTGCGGTTCCTCAGTGGCAGGTTCCCAAACGCCACTTTTTCTCATGGAAGGCGTTTCCGTCTCTCTACTGGCATGTGGAAGGCAATGTCCATGCCTCGCTGGACAGGGCGGTCAGCGGTAAGGTGCATATTACCGCTGACTCATGGTCCAGCAGGCATGGACAGGGACGTTATCTTTCTTTCACGGCCCATTGGGTCACTCTATTGGTAGCTGGGAGGGATGCAGGACAAGGTGCAGTAGTGTTGGAGGTTGTTCCGCCACCACGCCTCCAAAATGCTACTACTGGTTGTGACACACCTCTCTCCTCCACCCCCTCCTCTTCTTCTTCCTCCATGTCCTCTTCGAGTGCTCTGTCCTCGGAACCAGCGGTGCTCCGTAGGCGTACAAGGGGCTACACGAGTACGCAGGCAAAAAGATGCCATGCCGTGCTTGCGCTGGTGTGTTTGGGGGACAGGAGCCACACTGGGCCAGAGGTTCTGGCAGCTCTGCAGGGGCAGGCCGAGAGGTGGTTGACGCCACGCCAGCTTAAGCCAGGAATGGTCGTTTCTGATAATGGCACCAACCTCCTCTCCGCCCTGTGACAGGGGCAGCTCACCCATGTGCCCTGTATGGCTCACGTCCTCAACCTGGTGGTGCAGCGGTTCTTGGGCAGGTTCCCAGGCTTACAGGATGTCCTGAGGCAGGCCAGGAAAGTCTGTGTGCATTTCCGCCGATCTTATAATGCCAGTGCTCGGCTGACTGAGCTGCAAAAGGAGCTGAACCTGCCCAAGAACCGCCTAATATGTGACATGCCCACCAGGTGGAACTCAACGTTGGCCATGCTGCAGCGACTGCACACGCAGCAGAGGGCCATCAATGAGTACCTTTGCGACTACGGCACCAGGACAGGGTCAGGGGAGCTTGGCTTTTTTCCCCACGCCAGTGGAGCATGATCAGGGATGCATGCACTGTCCTCTCACCATTTGAGGAGGCCACGAGGATGGTGAGCAGTGACAGTGCATGCATCAGTGACACTGTACCTCTTGTCCACCTGTTGGAGCATACGCTGCGTGGGATAATGGACAGGGCACTTGAGGCAGAACAGAGGCAGGAAGAGGAGGACTTCCTTGTCTCTCAAGGCCCCCTTTATCCAGACAATGTTCCTTCTGTCCCACCCATCACACAGGAAGAGGAGGAGGAGGAGGAGGAGGAGGAGGATTGTGTGAGCATGGAGGTGGAGCCTGGCACTCAGCATCAGCAGCAGCAGTCTTTTAGGGATGATGTACAGTCCCAACAAACCAGTGGACTTGTACGTGGCTGGGAGGAGGTGGCTGGCGATCATGTCATCCTCAGTGACCCAGAAGACTCCGGACCGAATGCCTCAGCTAACCTACGCTGCATGGCCTCCCTGATCCTGCAAAGCCTGCGGAAGGATCCTCGTGTTCTTCGGATCAAGGAGAGTGACCATTACTGGCTGGCCACTCTCCTTGATCCACGGTACAAGGGTAAGGTTGCGGACCTTATCTTGCCGTCGCAGAGGGAGCAGAGGATGAGACATCTCAGGGAGGCCTTGCAGAAAGGTCTGTGCAACGCGTTCCCAGAAACTGGGAGGTTACAAACTCCTGGTCCTGGACGACGAGTTGCTGAGGCTTCGGTCAGTAGCAGAAGGAGCGGTGGGGAAGGTGGACGTCTGACCGATGCGTTCAGACAATTTTTTAGTCCGCAGCCCCAAGGTATGATCAGTTCCAGCAACCATCGCCAGCGTCTGATATACATGGTGCAGGAATACCTAGGGGCAAGGTCAGACTTGGACACCTTTCCCACCGAAAATCCTCTGGCTTACTGGGTCCTGAGGATGGATCACTGGCCAGAGCTTGCACAGTATGCAATTGAGCTACTGGCCTGTCCTGCATCCAGCGTTCTTTCCGAACGCACATTCAGTGCTGCTGGAGGATTTGTCACCGATCATAGGGTGCGCCTGTCCACCGACTCGGTTGATCGACTGACCTTCATAAAAATGAATCAGTCTTGGATCACCACCAGCTACCAGACACCTGAAGCGGATATAACGGAATTATTTATAATGTCACATCCCTTCAAGACTGCCTATGCTGATGCTGAGTGACTGTCCTGTTATGTTCACTGACTATCCTCTTCCTCCTCCTCAATGATCCATGCCACCACACCAGTGCCTAAGGCACAATTTTTCAGCCCCTGTATAACAGGGGCGTGTAATTACAATTTTTTAAAAAGATGCTTCGCAACAGGTGTGACTGCTGTGCTCAGAGTACAGTATCTGTGAGGGGTTGCAGTGTTGTGGCACCAGCACCAGTGCCTAAGGCACAATTTTTCAGCCCCTGTTGGGGCGTGTAATTACAATTTTTAGGCAATGCTTTGCAACAGGTCTCATTGCTGTGCTCAGAGTACAGTATCTGTGAGGGGTTGCAGTGTTGTGGCACCAGCACCAGTGCCTAAGGCACAATTTTTCAGCCCCTGTATAACAGGGGCGTGTAATTACAATTTTTTAAAAAGATGCTTCGCAACAGGTGTGACTGCTGTGCTCAGAGTACAGTATCTGTGAGGGGTTGCAGTGTTGTGGCACCAGCACCAGTGCCTAAGGCACAATTTTTCAGCCCCTGTTGGGGCGTGTAATTACAATTTTTAGGCAATGCTTTGCAACAGGTCTCATTGCTGTGCTCAGAGTACAGTATCTGTGAGGGGTTGCAGTGTTGTGGCACCAGCACCAGTGCCTAAGGCACAATTTTTCAGCCCCTGTATAACAGGGCCGTGTAATTACAATTTTTTAAAAAGATGCTTCGCAACAGGTGTGACTGCTGTGCTCCAAGTACAGTATCTGTGAGGGGTTGCAGTGTTGTGGCACCAGCACCAATGCCTAAGGCACAATTTTTCAGCCCCTGTTTAACAGGGGCGTGTAATTACAAATCTTGATCTAATAGTTCACAGCAGGGCCCATTCCTGCGCCCACCAAGAGTAACTATGAGGGCCTACAGTCTTGTGGCAACACCGTCCACCACCACCACCACCACCAAAGGCCCAATTTTTCTGCCCTGTTCAACAGGTGCATGCAATTACAAATCTTGATCTAATAACTCACAGCAGGGCCCATTCCTGCACCCACCAAGAGTAACTGTGAGGGCTTACAGTCTTGTGGCAACACCGTCCACCACCACCACCACCACCACCAAAGGCCCAATTTTTCTGCCCGGTTCAACAGGTGCATGCAAGTACAAATCTTGATCTATTAACTCACAGCAGGGCCCATTCCTGTGCCCACCAGTCTTGTGGCTACACCAACATCTAATAGGGCAAATTTCTGCAGAGTATATACGGCAGGCCCCTACTTTCAAACATCCAACTTACAAACGACTCCTACTTGCAAACGGCAAGAGAAAACAGGAAGTGAGAGGAAATCTACCCCTAGGAAGGAAAATTCTATCCTGTTAGATTTAATTTGGGAAAAAGGTATCTCCTCTCTACTGATGCTTTATCACCAATCCTTGTTTCAATTAAAACCCCACTTTTCCAAAAACATTTGTCATTGGGACGGAAAGTGAGGTGACATGTTCTGAACAGATGTGCAAATACAGCAAATGTTACAGGGGTGATAACCCCTCCCTATGTTCTCCAAAAAGCTTAAAAATTGATTTTTTTGGGATGTAGCTACACTTCATAATGTACCTGTTCAGATTCTACTTAAGAACAAACCTACAGTCCATGTCTTGTTTGCACCACCTATATACTGCTGTTCAGAGTATATAGGGTTGTAGGTATAGGGTTTTATTTTGGGTGCGGGGTCCCCCTTAGTATCCATACAAGACCCAAAGGGGCTGGGGTGGGGGTGGGGGGTGATGGGGTAGCCATGCCATTTTTCTCAAGGATTTTCAGCCATATGGCGGCCAGGACAAGACATGACATTAAAGCCGCAAGTGGTTTTAAATGGCTTCTTTTTTTCCTTTACAAATGTCATTTTGAGCAAGGACAGTTCTAAACACGGGAAACACATGCCACGTCACAGGCATACTTTAGACACCCCCCAGGTACCATATTTAAAGGAAAATGTCACTTTTTTTTTTTCACTTTATGCATCATTAAAATGACTGCTCCCGAAAAAACTTTAGTTTTTAAAATTTATTTTTGCATTGATATATGTCCCCTGGGGCAGGACCCGGGTCCCCAAACCTGTTTTATAACATTAACATGCATATTGGCCGTTGTAATTAGCAATTTTGATTTCGAACGTTCGCGTCCATTATAACGAATAGGGTTCGAAAATTCGCGCGAACTTTCGGTCCGTTCGAAGGTTCTGGTGCGAACCGAACCCGGGGGTGTTCGGCTCATCCCTAATCCCTAATTATAATACTACAGCTCCAAGGGGTAGGTAGCAGAAGTATACAGGTACTTGTAGACTTTCAAGTGGTTTACTAATTATGGAAATGGATAGCAGATAATTACATTCCTCTACCAGTTTCGTGATCAATTGACCGCTTATTCAGGAGGGTAAATCTATAAGGCAAATAAAGTATATGAAGTTCTGTACAGATAATAATACAAAAATACAATACATTTGTAATAAAAAAACAAATATATAATGAATACAGTGAAAACCGAGTGCAGCTGCTTACCAATGAGTCCACGGCCAGGGCTGGACTGGGACAAAAATTTGGCCCTGGACTTCATCCAGACCGGCCCACTTTAATTCAATAAAATGCTGCTCCCCACCCCCCCAAAAAAAGAGGGGGTGAGTGTAGGACCCCTTTCACACTGAGGCCTTTTTCAGGCGCTTTTGGGCTAAAAATAGCGCCTGAAAAACGCCTCCGCTGCAGTCCCAGTGTGAAAGCCAGAGAGCTTTCACACTGGGGCGCTGCCAGGGCGTTAAAAAAAGTCCTGCAAGCAGCATCTTTAGGGTAGTGGAGGAGCGGTGTACACACCACTCCTTTGGCAGCAGCACTACACATGCGCATTTAACCTTTAATTCAGCTGCTAGTGAGGGTTAAAAGCGCTTGCTAGAAGCCGAATAGCACAGCTAAAACGACAGTGAAGTGCTGCTAAAACTAGCAGCGTTTTACCGTCAATGCCTGCCCCAGTGTGAAAGCAGCCTAAGAGTCAGGGAGTAAATGAGACAGAGGAGGGGGCAGAGAGACAGAGGGGGGAGCTGAGAGACAGAGGGGGTGCTGAGAGACAGAGGGGGAGCTGAGAGACAGAGGGGGGCTGAGAGACAGAGGGGGAAGCTGAGAGACAGGGGGGAACTAAGAAACAGAGGGAGGGAGCTGAGAGACAGAGGGGGGCTGAGAGACAAAGGGGGGGCTGAGAGACAGGGGGAGCTGAGAGACAGAGGGGGCTGAGAGACAGAGGCGGCTGAGAGACAGAGGGGGCTGAGAGACAGAGGGGGGAGCTGAGAGATAGAGGAGGAGAGCTGAGAGACAGAGGAGGGGGCTGAGAGACAGAGGAGGGGGCTGAGAGACAAAGGAGGGGTCTAAGAGACAGTGGGGGGGAGCTGAGAGACAGAGGGGGGAGCTGAGAGACAGAGGGGGGCTTAGAGATAGGGGGCTGAGAGACAGGGGAGCTGAGAGACAGAAGGAAGGAGCCCAGGCCCAGCAAACGGTGGTTGTGGTTTTCAAAATCAAAAAGGTGCGGTTTATTTTCTATTTACAGTGACAAAACACAGCAAAGCAAAAGAAACATAAACAAAATAAATCCTGGTCAACTTGACCTCTGACTAAACATACAGGTTTCCTAACTAACAACTGGGATCAGCCTAGTGCTGTCCTAGTCCCTAAGTCCCTGGTTTTAAATGTCCAAGCAAATAGCCACAAAGGCTTTGTCTCACCGCACAGGGGTTCACTCTCCCTAGACAGTCCACACAGGTCTGGTTCCAGGCATGAGCTAACATCTAATGAAGCTGGGAGTTCTTATAGAGGCCTAAATGAGCTGACAAGCTTCAGCTGGTCTCATCAACTCCCTGTCTGTACGACGCCCCACACTCTCCCTAGAGGTATGAGTCATCCATGAGCCCACTAGCCTTATACAACTCTCCACCTAGTTGTATAAGTCGGCGTAAAGCCTGAATCTGGGTGAAATATATCTACCCCCCTGGATGCAACCAGGTGACTTTACCTTCCTGCTGTCACAGTATATATATATATATATATATATATATATATATATATATATACATGAATTAAGAATATATAATGATGATGAAGCACCTTGAAGACAGAGGAAAAAGAAGGGGGCGGGAGAAAAAGGAAGAAGGGGGAGGGGAAAAGGGGGGTTTTGGAAGAAAATGGAGCAGGAATAGGGGAAGGAAGGGGGGGCAGGGGAGGGGGAAAGGGAAAAAAGAGGGTAGGAGGGAGGGAGGGGAGGGGGAGAAAGGGGGAGGAAGGAGGGCTTGGGGTGTGGGAGGGGGGGTTGGGGAAAGGGGGAAAGGAAGGGGGGAAAGGAAAGTGGGCTGTGGGACGAAGGGAAAGATGTGGAAAGACAGTGAATAGCAGGCCAAAGATATATGATGAATAAACATGAATAAACACAGGTAACAAACATACCTGTAATATAACAATAAGAAGTGTGATCACACTAAGAAGTGTGATTATAATACTACAGCTCCAAGGGGGGGAGGGAGGTAGCGAGAAGTTTTTAAGACAAATCTCCCATGTAGCAGGGATAAATAGGTTGTCTCCCTATCTAGCATCAAGATGAGATGTTGATCCCAATTTTATCCATCCACACACAGAGAGGTAGCAGTCCAGCCAATCCAGTCTGAAGATACAGAGCGAGTATACAATATGCCAGTCAATGGCAGTATGTAGTGAATGTTGAAGGCTGGATAGATATTAGCTCCCCAACCCGGAAGACGCCAGACGCTGCCATGTGGCGGCGCGTGTGACGTCACCGAGTCTGGCTCCCCGCACTGCGCATGTGTGACCAACGCTGAGAGGGAAGCGTGCATCGTGTATGTCAAATGGACAGAGAGCCCAAAACAACAATGATACAAGTGCAGGGCGGTCAGTCAAAGACAAGTCTGCCCCCACCAGAGGAGTCATATGTCCGCCAGTGTTGGGAAAGAGAAATGACAGAGTGGGCAAAACTTAGGAACCCAGAGACAGCTCAGGTACATAATCAATACAGTATACATAAGTCATATTAGAACGGAATAATAAACATATGTAAGGCAAATTGGATTCCTAACATATGGGACTTAAATAAACAAAAAATAAAAAAGGGGTGGGGAAAGAGAAAAAATAAATAAATTGTAGTTCAACGATCAAATAATGTGTCAGCAATTGATGACTTAAGGGCAGGGGGCCAGGGGGCATTAACTCCACCAATCAAGGGATGAAGAAGGATGGGGAGGGAAAGGGAGAGGGAGGGAGGGGGAAAGGGGAAACAGGAGGGACCTCACAAAAAATGGTTTATAAGAAATTATTTAGTTTAACCCGGGGGGGAATAGTGGCATTGAGACATTCAGTCCACATCGTTTCTCTTTGTAATATAGCCCTATCCCAGTCACCCCCTCTTGGGCTCTAATGAACCACCTCCAGGACTAAAAACCTAACTGTCATTAAATCAAACCTATGATGTAGTCCAATATTGCGGCCGATGGTAGTTAGCTTGCCATTACTGGAATAGTATAAATGGTATCCAATTCTTTGGCGAAGTTCACAAATAGTTTTACCCACATAAAAGGCTTTGCATTTGCAGACCATTAGATAGATCAGCCCCATTGTACCACAGTTTGCGGAGGTGCGTGAAACCATAGTTTCACCATTGGGTAGTATTTATTTGGTACACTCAAGAATCCAAGGGCAGCGAGAGCATTGACCACATTGAAAGGTTCCACATGATCCAATTGAGGATCGCTCTGGGGTCTTGCAATGGCTACTTGTGAGGCAGTTCCTAAGGGTGGAGGCTCTCTGGAATACAAGTTCGGGGGTCGATCTCACATGTCTATTAAGCACTTGATGTTCAGTAAGGAAGTACCAGTGCTTGGACACAATCTTTCTCAATTGCTGATGGTGGGCAGAATTATCTTGTGATAAGCCTGAAGCCCTGTTCACATGGGCGGGAATCCCGTCGGAAAAAAAAACATTGGTTTTCTCAACGGGATTCCTGGCAAGCTTGTCTTGCCAATCCCTGTGTACTGACGGCTATTCAAAAGAACCGCCGTTCTTTTGAATGGCAAGAACGCGGTGAAGTCATCGACTACGACGAGCCTGCGCTCGTCACATTCGATGCCGTCGCCGCCATCTTGCTACACCCCACACTAACCTTGTATGCTACCGCGCATGCGTCAAAGTCTTTTTGAGCATGTGCGGGTTTACCGTGGAACAAGTAAGCATACAGACGACTGGTTTTCTCGGCAGGAAAACTCTGCCAAGAATCCCGACGAGAAAAATAGAGAGCAGGTTCTCTATATTTCTCGTTGAGATTCCAGGCAGTTTTCCCGACGAGAAACCATACACACGAACGGTTTTCTCTGCAAAAAGCTCTCCCAGCAGTTTTCTTGCCGTGTACAATACTTGACAGTCTCAGCTTGTCGGAGCACTGTAAAGCAGTGAGTTCCTAGTAGGTGCTAGAGCTCTATTGAATGTCTTTCTTAAGTTGATTTCTTTTGTTCTTTTTTCATGTTCTTGAATTTTGTAAATTATGTATCTGTAATAAATAATTATTTTATTATAAGTCTATTCCCATTTTTGGTAACGAATCGATTTCGGATGATGGTACCTCCCCTCTTTGGTTATTAATTACTGAGGCACCTAATTTTACCACAAAAAACTGGGAAAACGTATTGACTCGAGTATAAGCCTAGGGTGTCCATTTGCATGCCTCACTGTGCCTCACTTTGCCTCACTGTGTCCATGTGCATGCCTCACTGTGCCCATGCCTCACTGTGCCCATGCCTCACTGTGCCCATGCCTCACTGTGTCCATGACTAGACTGACGTTTTACATGGGAGTCTATGGAAGGGGTGCCGGCTTTGAAAAATCGGTGCTCCTCGGCCGTAGGTCCCCCAGACAACAAACTTAGCACACTTGTAGAGAATAAATGGGGCTATATGTGTGCCAAGTTTGGAATCCAGGGGACCCACGGCCGGCCGGTACCGGGTCCCCAAAGTCTGGGAGATCAGGCGCAAAAAGGTGACTCGAGTATAAACCGAGGGGGCATTTTCAGCACAAAAAAATGTGCTGAAAAACTTGGCTTATACTCGAGTATATACGGTAGATTTAAATATGAGGCAAAATCATAACAAATTTTCACTACTAATCGGGTGGATAACACACCCCTCCCTATAGACCTCTGTCCTTGGACTCTGGGGGTCAGTCCCACATTGGCATTTGTGGTGACCCCGATGTCTGCCAATCTGGACACTAGTCTTCCCTGAGAGCCTCACCTATAATACATTTTTCATTCATGTTTATTCATCATATACCTTTGGCCTGCTATTCGCTGTCTTTCCCCATCTTTCCCTTCCTCCCATACCCCCCTTTCCTTTCTCCCAACTCTCCTCCCATACCCCAATCCCCCCTTTCCTCCCCCTTCTCCTCCTACCCCCCTTTTTTCCCCTCCCCTATTCCCACTCCATTTCCTTCCAAAACCCCCCTTTTCCCCTCCCCCTTCTTCCCTTTTCTTCCGCCCCCTCCTTTCCCTCTGTCTTTCAGGCCCTTCATCATCATTATATATTCTTAATTCATGTATATATATATATATATATATATATATATATATATATATATACCCATTAGATATGCCACTGTCCACATAAATGTCTGCTGCGGGGGGATCCCGTGATGACTGAAGTGTGTTTCTGGCCGTGGACTCATTGGTAAGCAGCTGCGCTTGGTTTTCGCTGTATTCAATATATATTTGTTTTTTTGTTACAAATGTATCGTATTTTTGTATTATTATCTGTACAGAACTTCATATACATTATTTGCCTTATAGATTTACCCTCATGAAGAAGCGGTCAATTGATCGCGAAACTGGTGGAGGAATGTAATAATCTGTGAGCCATTTCCATAATCAGTAAACCACTTGGAAGTCTACAAGTACCTGTATACTGTATTGATTTCCTTTGTTCTTTTTTCATGTTCTTGAATTTTGTAAATTATGTATATTTTTATATGTAATAAATAATTATTTTATTATAAGTCTATTCCAATTTTTGGTACCGAGATAGTCCATTCCCCTTGTGGAAGTAGGAAGACAGCATAGGGATGGTATTGGAAGTCCGTGGAAGTTAATCAAGTGACCAAGGGAGGAGGTGTAGATAGACAATAGAAGGGATCTGAGGACAGAGATTTGGGCAATCCCTAAGGAAAGAGGAAGTGGAGAGAGTTGTGGGGAACCCTGAATAAACTCTATGACTGATAGGAGGAGAACCTACCTATTATAACTATTTGTTTATGGCTGATGTTAGACTCCAAGTTCCTCCAGAGTTTTTAATTGCTGAATTTTGAACCACACAGTGTAGGAGAAGAGGATGCTCTGGAGACCAAGTATGAATCTGAAGGTCCATGAGACCTGGAAGAAAGTAGGTATGATCGAGGGTCAATTTTGAAGGACTGCATTACTTAAAGTGGAACCAAACTCCCCAGTATACTTATCTGCAACTTCCAGTAATGCGAAAGTTACATCCTTTACCAACCTCTGTCATCTTCTCTCCAGATGCTGGGTTTTTGGCCTCTTGATTGGCCATTGGAGGATGACCTCATCAGAGTCAGTTATTCTGGTTCGGCCGAAGTATGCTGGAAATGCACACTGAGCTGTGCATGCGCAGCGCAGTGTACATTAAGTTGAACACTGCAAGCAGGGAGGTAAGTGTTTGTTTTATTGCAGAAGAGATATGTGAGTTGCCTGCTCACAGTTTTCTGAAATTTGGGTTTAGTTCTACATTAAGGCATGTCAGCTGGAGATGCACCCAATGGGATAATTTAGAACGGGAATAGGACCTTCTGGAGGATGTTCATTTTGACCATGTTAATTTTACTCAACCAAGAATGATATTGGGGGGGGGGGGCATTCTTAAAGAGCTCTTTGGATTTGATTCAGTAAAGGTAAGTAGTTAGCTTGGCATAGATCCATTATGCGGGAAAGGGAAGAGTGAAGTAAATCCTTAAATACTTCAAGTTTTGTGTTTTTGTTTGATTTATTTTTCTTTCTCGTACATCACGGGACACAGAGCGACATAGTCATTACTAATGGGTTATATAGTTACCGTCAGGTGCTGGCACTGGCAACTTCCAAAACCGGAAGTACCCTCCCCTATATAAGCCCCTCCCATCCGGGAGCACCTCAGTTTTTTGCCAGTGTCTAAGGTGTTGGCCAAGAAGAAACATGTGTTTTTCACTGAGCTTGCGTACAGGTTCTTTTGGGCCTCAGTAAGCTATTCCGGATCCGACCAAAAAAGCTTCATAGCTAAACGGTCGGTACCCGGGCCTTGCAGAGAAGAGCAAGGTTCTGCCTGTAATGCTTCTCTTAGGAGAGCTGGACCCTGGGATCCAGAGCTCTGGTCATACCCACGACCAAGATGTTTTCTGTGCAGGGTGCTATACAGGTCCAGGGGAGTGGAATCCTTGGGAACCCGGTCCCTGAAGGTTTGATTACAATGCCTGCCGTGATAGGTGAAGTTTGGGCTTTTGTGGACCAAACAAAGTCCTGCGGCGGGGAACAGGTAAGTGGGGGCCCCCAGGAACTTGGTTCTATTGGGGGACCCCCAAGCCTAATTTGTCTTTCTGTCTGTTACCTAACGGTATTCCCGCTAATATCTGTGCATGCCTGTAACTACTAAAAAAATGTAATAATTTTTAATGGTGGTCAAGAAAAAAAAAAAAAAAAAAGAATGTTTTTTTATATATGTTTAGTATATTAAACTGCGGTACCTGTGTTTGTCCACTAGAGGCCGCTGTGGAATGTTTTTCTTGTCATATGGACTAGTTTCTTCTCAGAGAGCAAAGTCCAGGCAGCTGGTGAGTTCTCCTACAGGAAACTGTTTCCTCTGCCATGTTGCAGTGTTCGTCTATCCCCCGGCCTGTGGCAAAGGGGGCCCTGGCTCCTGTCCCTGGTTTCCATGTTTGAAAATTAGCGCCGAGGCGCACGTGGCCACGCGCGTGCGCATGCACGCGCCTCTATATATAGAGGTGGCCGGAAAAAGGGGCGGGGCCTGGGGGATGACGCTCTGTGCGCGCCGCAGCGCTTCTGCGCATGTGCGGGCGTCCCAGCAGGTTTTTAAAAAGCCACATTATTGCAGTAAGCTGGCTATGAAGTACAGAGACAGAGCTGGCAACATTTAAAGGCATACAGCAAGCGGTTGATACAGGCATCCCCTAGAAAGGCACATTAGTAGACACCAACTGTGATATAGCAGCAATTGTGCTAGACTATTCTCAGTAAAAGTGGTGTATTACGGCTGGAATACCTCAGCTTTAGGCTTAGGAATATGCCGTCCAGTAGCTCCGGAACTGAATCTTCCAGGAAGCGAAGGGGGTCTCATCGGGCTCTGAGGATCTTGGGCATACTCCTGCTGCACCAGTCTCCCCTGAAGTTCAGAGGTAAGTGACCGTAGAGACCCCGCAGGGGTACTTGGTACTGTGGCTGTCCTCAGTCACCTGCTCCTGTGTATGTAACAGAGGAGGTTTTTTCCTCAGCTCTGGGAGGATTAGAGAGAGATTGTCAAAATTTATCGCTGCCTCCCTGTCAGGGAAAGCACGCCCGATCTCCGTCTCCTCCTTCAGAGTGCCTGTTAGCAGAGCAACAGTCCCATACAGGGATCGACCTGCCTGAAGGGGATCAGGATAAGGTTGATTCTGTTATAGAGGAATCAACAGTGGGGGAACCCTTTCTCAGCATCTCAAGCTGAAAGATTATGGGTTCAGTCTCTGACTAACATGGTCCGATCAGCATTTAAAAATGCACCTTGCGGAACCATCAACCACTACTGTATCCTCGTTGGGGTCGCTAGAAGCCCCCAGACTGTTTGTTCTTTTCCACTTCACCCTTTACTGAAAGGGCTCATTTACCAGGATTGGGAACGTCCTGAGAAAATATTTATTCCCCCAAGAGATTTCCGGTGGTCTATCCCATGGAGGATAAGTTCATCAAAAAAAAATAAAAAATAAAAATGGAAGGTCCCTACAGTGGACGCAGCCATCTCTTGTATGTATAAATCACTGACATGTCCAGTGGATAATGTCCAAATGTTCAAGAACCCAATAGATAAAAGATTGGAGTCCTTATGAAAATCTGCTTGGTGATACAACCAGCAGTAGCAGCTATTGGGGTCTGCTAAGCAGTGAAGGATCAGTTGAAACAGGTCTTGAGGGACTTGACAGATCAGCAGGCTTTGCCCTAGCTGATCTACCTAGAGCCTTAGGCTTTGCGGTTGACGCCATAGAGGATTCAGTCCATCAGGCCTCCCGCCTTACGCTGTCTATAGTACATATGCGTAGGCTCCTATGGCTCAGAAACTGGTCTGCTGAAGCTCCCTGTAAAGAATGGCTGGTTAGCGTCCCATTTCATGGTGAACGCTTATTCAGGGAAAACCTGGACAAATATATCCAGAAAATTTCCAGCGGTAAAAATACGCTCTTGCCGGTTAAAAGCAGAGTTAGAGGTCCCTCTTTAAGAGGCCTGCTTCTCCAGTCCCTGGGGCATCGGCTGTGTAACAGTTCCGACGGCCTCCTCGGTCAAATCCCGGGGGTAAAAAACAGGGACAGTAGCAGGGTAATGAGAAACCCTGGGTCAGGGGAGGTACAAAACCTCCCCCAAAGTTAAAATCATTGAAGCCCCCACTCAGTCGGGTGGGGGGAGGACTCCAGTTGTTCGCAAAGAGACCTGGCGGGACACGATCAAGACAGATAGGTGCTCTCCGCAGTAGGTTTGGGATACAGTTTGGAGTTAAAAGACTCTCCTCCTTCCCATTTTTGAGGTCAAACGTGCCAAGGGATCCCCGGAAGAGAGAGTCCCTCCTGTTGGCACTAGAACAACTATTGCTCCAAGGAGTAATTATGGAGGTTCCCCTGGAAGAATGAGGGTTCGGGTTTTACTCAAACCTCTTTACAGTCCCGAAGCAAACGCGGACGGGAGGCCCATATTAATTCTAAAAGGGCTATACAAATTCCTGTATATCAGGACTTTCCGATGGAGTCGATCCGATCGGTGGCCACTGCCCTACAAGGGGAGGATTGGTTAGCCACGATCGACATCAAAGATGCTTATTTGCACATTCCCATCTTTCCAGTCCACCAAAAATTTCTACGCTTTGCAGTAGAAGGGCGCCATTTTCAGTTCAGAGCCTTACCCTTCGGTCTGGCCACAGCACCAAGAGTGTTCACAAAAATTCTGGCCCCATTATTGGCCAATCTAAGAACACGAGGTGTAACGATAATGGCATATCTAGACGACTTGTTGCTGATAGACCACTCAGTGGAAAAACTAGAAGTGGTTGTTCACGAGACAATCAAGTATCTGGAATATCACGGTTGGATTATCAACCGAGACAAGTCAGCCCTAAAACCAGTCAAAAGTCTGGAATACTTGGGGCTAAGGCTGGATTCAGACCAGAGAAAAATTTTCTTGTCTCGAGAAAAGGGGTCGTCTTTGAGAGATTTGATCCACTTAGTGGGTTCAAAAAGACAGCCATCCATACGCCTGTGCATGAGGCTGCTGGGAAAAATGGTGGCATCATTCAAAGCAGTACCCTACGGTCAATTCCATTCAAGGAAGTTGCAAAGGGCCATACTGTCAGCCTGGAACAAAAAAGTTCAGGCTCTGGACGTACCAATGTCCTTGTCCCCTTCCGTTCGCAGAAGCCTCCGTTGGTGGTTGGTTCCCCGGAATCTGGAAAGAGGGAAATCCTTCAGTCCGATTTCTTGGAAGGTGGTCACTACAGATGCCAGCCTTTTAGGCTGGGGAGCAGTACTGGAGCAATGGTCTCTCCAGGGCAGATGGTCGGATGAAGGCCCTGCCCATCAATCTCTTAGAGATACGAGCAGCCCGGTATGCCCTAGTAGCATGGACATCCAAACTCCAAGGGTCCCCTGTCAGAGTTCAGTCAGACAATGCCACAGCAGTGGCATATATCAATCGTCAGGGGGGCAACAGGAGTCGTGCAGCCCAAAGGGAAGTAAATTACATCCTGAGATGGGCAGAAAGATATGTCCCAGCCATATCTGCGGTATTCATTCCAGGGGTGGAGAATTGGAAGGCGGACTTTCTAAGTCGCCAACAATTATGCCCAGGGGAATGGTCCCTTCATCCCGAGGTTTTCCGGACAATATGTCAGCGGTGGGGAACACCGGATGTAGATCTGCTAGCATCCAGGTTCAACACGAAAGTGGACAGGTTTGTCTCTTGGACAAGGGATCCCCTAGCGTGCGGCTCGGATGCCCTAGTGTTCCCTTGGGATCAGTTCAAGCTGATATATGCATTCCCACCGCCACAATTGTTACCTCGATTACTCCGCAGAATCAGGGTAGAAAAGAATCCAGTGATTCTGGTGGCTCCAGCGTGGCCCCGAAGAGCATGGTACGCGGAGATTGTAAAAATGTCTGTGGGGAGGCCTTGGACCCTCCCACATCGTCCGGACCTGCTTTCGCAGGGACCGATATACCACCCTTCCTTACCAGCCCTAGGTTTGACGGCCTGGCTATTGAAGCCCACATTCTAAAAAGGAGAGGGCTCTCTAATGCTGTGGTGTCTACCATGATCAATGCCAGGAAACCGGTATCCAGGCAGATCTACTATAGAATCTGGAAGGCGTACATCGCCTGGTGTGAGGCCAGGAAATGGCATCCACGTAAATACGTAATAGGTAGAATTCTGGACTTCCTACAATGGGCTGTAGATAGGAAGCTTGCCTTGAGTACTATCAAAGGTCAGATTTCGGCCTTGTCAATATTTTTTCAAAGGCCCTTGGCTTCGCATTCACTAGTCAAAGCCTTTATACAAGGAGTGATGCGTATTAGTCCTCCGGTTAATATTCCCATATGTCCATGGGATCTAAACTTGGTTCTGTCGGTTCTACAGAAACAACCATTTGAACCAGTACAGCATATTTCCTTAGTGCTTCTCACCAGGAAATTGTTTTTTCTAGTAGCCATTTGTTCGGCTAAAAGAGTATCGGAATTAGCAGCTATGTCCTGTAAGGAGCCATATCTGGTTATCCATAAGGACAGAGTAGTGTTACGTCCTCATCCAGCCTTTCTTCCTAAGGTGGTATCGAGTTTTCATTTGAACCAAGATGTGGTTCTTCCTTCTTTTTTCCCCAAGCCTACTTCGGTAGAGGAAAAGTTATTGCATTCTTTGGATGTAGTAAGAGCAGTTAAAGCTTATCTAAAAGCCACTGCTCAGATTCGCAGAACGGATACTTTGTTTATTCTGCCGGAAGGCCCCAGAAAGGGTCAGGCAGCGTCAAAATCTACTTTAGCCAAGTGGATTCGACAGGTCATAATACAAGCCTATAGCTTGAGAAGTAGACCGCCTCCGTTCAAAGTTAGGGCGCACTCCACGAGAGCAGTTGGAACTTCATGGGCAGTGCATCACCAGGCCTCCCTGGCTCAAGTCTGTAAGGCCGCAACATGGTCTTCAGTACACACGTTTACTAGGTTCTACCAGGTGGACGTTAGAAGTCAGGAGGATGTCGCCTTTGGGCGCAGTGTGTTGCAGGCCGCAAAAGATCCTCATGTCTGATAGCGCTCAGCTTATATATGGTGTATCCCCCCCCTCATTTGGCATTGCTTTAGGACATCCCATTAGTAATGACTATGTCGCTCTGTGTCCCGTGATGTACGAGAAAGAAAATAGGATTTTTATAACAGCTTACCTGTAAAATCCTTTTCTTGGAGTACATCACGGGACACAGAGCTCCCGCCCCTCTTTGGGGACACTTATTGCTTTGCTACAAAACTGAGGTGCTCCCGGATGGGAGGGGCTTATATAGGGGAGGGTACTTCCGGTTTTGGAAGTTGCCAGTGCCAGCACCTGACGGTAACTATATAACCCATTAGTAATGACTATGTCGCTCTGTGTCCCGTGATGTACTCCAAGAAAAGGATTTTACAGGTAAGCTGTTATAAAAATCCTATTATTTCTTAAGGGAAGGGGAAATGTGCCTCTGGACTTTATCTAGGGAGTGTACGTTTTAGAATTGGGTTGAAATGTTTCCAAATAAAGATAGGACCTTTATCAGATTAGAGAGAAATACTAGCGGCTGGTATATGTAAAATCGAATGTTGTTTGCAAACACAGCATATTTATGTGTTTATTCACATATCTGAATCTCGTGAATATTTGGGTTCTGTCCGATAGAGATGAGTGGTTCTAGAGAAATGGCAATCAGCAGAGGTGGCGGGGGAAAATCCTAACAAGTGCCATTGCATAGTGTAACAAGTTCACTCACTGTATCATTAATCCAGTCATGGGCTGTGAATGATTCATTTAAGGCTAGGTGGTGCATTTTAGGACTGAGGCCAAGATGTTCAAGAGTGACCTGAGGTAGACCTAGTCTACCCAATCAAGTGCCTTCTCTGCAGCAGTGGAGAAGAGTAACGTAGGCTAAAGTTGTTTGTGTACATAAGCTAGGGGAGAGTGTCGAAAGGAATGTTTTACTAGGTAGAAGGTGTCCTACCAGGGATGAAACCCACCTGATCAGGAGAGATCCATCATGGGAGAAAGGTTAGGCATTTAGCATTCTGTACCTTGACATAAAGTTTTATATCTAGTTTGAGCAAATAGATTGGTCTATGACTTCCACAGTTGGGGAATCCTTGTCCCGTTTAGACAGTGCTGTTATGTGTGCCCTGAAGGCTTCTGGTCAGATCTCATATTCCTCATGACAGAATTGGAAAAGACACCTGGAGAAGCTCATCCTCAGAGATCTCAACTTAAGGAAGTCAGTTGACAAGGATTGTATATCACCCTGTTCTAGGTATATAATAATACATTTCTGGTGGACTTCAGTCTGTGTCATGGTGTATTAGACACAATGCTACATGGGGTATGCATACACTTTAGACTTCCCAAAAATAAGAGCACTGGATTTCCCAGCTTATTTATTTTTTCATGATTTAGGAATGCCATGCACCTAGGGCTGTTAATTAAATGATAGGCTGGTTTGAGATCCTTGTTGGACTATAGATTCTAAGTTCTTTCCTGATAATATTTTTGTGACATCAGAATACCAAATTTATTTTAGGAGAATGTTCTCCAGCAAAAATATTTTATTCACTATATAGAGTAAAATTTACAGAACTTATGGCCCGTACACACGATCCGAATATCGTATGAAAACTGTCATCCGAGGAAGAATCGTACGATAATCGGATCGGTAGTACAGTGCTTTCGAGAGCCGATCACGACAATTCATCTGATATTATTCGATCGGACAAGCACGAAAATTTTCCTTGTACGATACCAGATCGTACGATTTTCGTTTAGTCAGTATAGTTGTCGCCCAAAAATACAATACAAATACATTACAATACATGACATCACTTCCATTTTTTTTTTCTGTCGTACGAGCATTTTCGTGACTTTAGTAACCTATTCAATTTCTACTTGCGACTATTAACCTCCCTGGCGGTATTCCTGAGTCTGGCTCGGGGTGAAATTTCAGCACCAAAAGCGGTAACCCCGAGCCAGACTCGGGCTGCGTCGCAGTGATCCAGGCAGGAGTTACTTACCTTGTCCCCTGGATCCTGCGATGCCTCCCCACTGTGTGATCGAGCCGTCATCTCGCTCGATTCACACACTGCCGAATGCCGCCGAGCTCCGTTCCCTGCGACGTTACGACGCACGGGGACGGAGATCGGCGCCAAATTCAAAAAAGTTAAAACACAGTACACATACAGTACACTGTAATCTTACAGATTACAGTACTGTATGTAATAATTACACACCCCCATTGTCCCTAGTGGTCTGCCCAGTGTCCTGCATGCACTTTTATATAATAAAAACTTTTTTTTCTGCCTGGAAACTGGAGATTGTCCATAGCAACCAAAAAGTGTCCCTTTATGTCAAAAGTGGTTTTAGACCAGCTAAAAAACAGCGATAATAAATTACAATCACTCGCAGAATTAAGCGATAGTGATTTGTGGGGAAATTCGTCATCAAACACTGAAAAACACTTTTATTATTATTATATTATTATTTGTTATAATTATTTTATAGTTATTTATTTTATTATAATGTATAATTTTGTTTTTTGAACTTTATCATACCCGGGATGTCTACTAGACTCTGGTTTGGACAGATTTAAGTGAGTTATTCCTAAGAATTACAGGCCTGCAATATAAAACGCCAAATTTCCATGCAGAATAATGGTACCGCTTTCAGCACCTAAAATCTGACAGAATCATACCGCCAGGGAGGTTAAGCGAAAAAAGTCAGACAATCTGTCGTTCTGATTTTCAGATCGTGTGTACGGGCCATTAGTGGCTGATGTAGGAATTGTACAACATGTTACTAATTTCCTAAAATTCCTGAGGCAGTGGAATACCAACAAATATAGAAAAACTTATAGGAAAGGCATTGCTATAGATAACATTTTAAACTACAGTGAACATTATACTAAGAAAAAAATTGTATAATCACAATAAAGGATCTTGTCTCAAAGAAAAAATTACCTGTTTGCCACCATTCTGTTTTTTGGATGCATGCAAATTTTAAAGTAGTGAAGTTAAACTTTCTAAGAATGTCCTAAAAAGTATACCTGTGTCAATACATAGCCATATTTGTGAACAGTAAAGTTTCAAATTTATTTTTAATGCATTATGAGAATAACGTTTAAAAGGCTAAGTTATTCAGCTGAGACTTGGTCAACTGGGAAAAGTCAGCACATACCTTCAGAAAGAGATGGTTTGTGTGATTATAAAAGTACCTCGTAAGACCTTGCATGGCTGGATTGTTGGAGATTAACTAGATGACATGTTCTCCACAATGGGAGTCTATAGTTGCTATATAACATAAGGCAGAAATGATTTGATTCTGTTTTTAAATAAACAGTTACATCTCATCATTTCTACATATATCCTTTTTATCACATCAGTGTGGTAGGAAAAACACTAGATAATTACCTTTCATTAACTGTTCACACAATCAATATCTGAAATACATTGGTATTTTGTTTAAAAACATTTCAAGTAATATTCACCGGTAAGGAAACTGTATAGTTGTGTCATGCAAATCAAATAAGCTGTATAAGCTGTTCAAGCAAAACAATTTTACATTTATGCTTCCTAGCAATGTTTTTACATAGTTTTAGTTTATATATATGTTTTTATATATGTATTATTTTGATTGTGTATTATTTTGATTATTTTGATCATCAACAATCAATTAGCATGTATACTCTTTCAAAATATACATGGAGTGGGGGATTTACTTAAACTGGAGCGTGCAAAATCTGGTGAAGCTCTGCATAGAAACCAATCAGCTTTCAGGTTTTATTGTCAAAGCTGAATTGAACAAGCTGAAGTTAGAAGCTGCCATGAACAGCTGCACCAGAATCTGAGTGCTCCAGTTTTAGTAAATCGCCCCTGTTATATCTATGAGACTTGAAAGGCAGGTAGGAGTCAATGTCCAATATCCTAATTTCATACAGTAAATAAAGGAGCCTTTCTTTTGAAATATGGACATAGCACACTTTTTGTTTATTCCAGGTTTATAATGAAGCATTTTTTTGGGGTATATTTATTACATTGTAACCACATAAAAACCTTGCATGTTATATAATGACCCTGGATAATTTCACTTAAAGCTCCAGAAAATCTGTAAATGACAACTGGATTCCTAATCTGTAATGCTTGGTTCACACCATTCCTCATGGTAAAACGCAATGTTTTACCATGCTGACAGCTGTCAATATGAGCTCTAGTAGGCATTTCTGTGCATCACCCTACTTACTTTTTTTCTCTTTTTAATTTTATGTGAAGTGTCACATAGGGGCTGATTTACAAAACGTTTGCGCCATGAGTATCGGCGCATCTGCGTGCGCAACGGCTGTTTTGGTATTTACAAAACATTTGCGCCGGTAGAGCAGCGCTATTCCCCATTTACTATAGTGTTCTCGGCTGACGGGAGGAGGCGCTCAGTGCGCTACTATGGACCTGGCGCACAGCATCTTAAAATATAAATATAAAGAAGCTGGAAGTGCCAATATAATGGGGGTGATGTGGGGTGATGTGAGGAAGTGTAGTGACAACTGCCCAAGTAACAAATATGCCCAAAATAGAGGAAGTGTAGTAGACACCCACCTAAATAACTAATATGCCCAAAATAGAGTGGGAAAGTAACTTTTTCAAAACCAGCCCGCTGCGCCGGCAATTCCGATTTGAGCTGCGGGAGGTTTTTTTGAGCTCAGCGCGGCAATTTCAATGGTTTAAATGCGCCGGGACACTGCGCCAGCAAAATATTAGTAAATGTCAAGTCACCTAAGTCAATTTGCATAAGTTGAACAGGCGCAGCTCTGAACTTGCCAGTGCGCCTGCAAAATGACATTTCTAAAGGAAAAAAAAAGGCATTTAAAATCACCCGCGGCTGTAATGAATTGTCGGCTCCCGGCAATATAGAGAAAAGTCATAGAAAGTCATTGCTAACCTAAAAAAAAAAGCGTGGGGGTTCCCCCAAATTCCATAACCAGGCCCTTCAGGTCTGGTATAGATATTAAGGGGAACCCCGCTGCAAATTTAAAAAAAAAATGACGTGCGGGTTCCCCCCCAAATATCCAAACCAGGCCCTTTAGATCTGGCATGGATTTTAAGGGGAACTCCACCCCAAATTTAAAAAAAAATGGCGTGGAGTCCCCCCAAAAATCCATACCAGACCCTTATCCGAGCACGCAACCTGGCCGGCCGCAGGGGAAGAGGGGGGGACGAGAGCGGCCCCCCCTCCCTCCTGAACCGTACCAGGCCACATGCCCTCAACATGGGGAGGATGTCCCCATGTTGATGGGGACAAGGGCCTCATCCCCACAACCCTTGCCCGGTGGTTGTGGGGGTCTGCGGGCAAGGGGCTTATCGGAATCCGGAAGCCCCCTTTAACAAAGGGAACCCCCAGATCTTGGCCCCCCCTGTGTGAAATGGTAATGGGGTACAAATGTACCCCTACCATTTCACAAAGAAAGTGTCAAAAATGTAAAAAATGACAATAGCCGATTTTTGACAATTCCTTTATTAATGTCTTCTCCTTTTTTCCGTCTTCTTCCATCTTCTTCTTCCATCTTCTTCTTCCATCTTCTTATTTTCTCCATTGGGGTTTCTTCCTCCATCTTGTTCTTCATCTTCCTCTTCATCTTCATCTTCCTTCTTCCTTCGGTGTTCTCGTCCGCATCTTGCTCCGGCTTCTTGTTCCCCCTCTTCTTTCTCCGGCCGCTCCGTTTGAATTTGAGGTTCCCACTGTGTGACGCTTTAGTTCTCCAGTTCTCCTCTGGGTCCGCTGCCACCCAGTGGCTCCGCCCCCTCTGACACCACAGGGAAAGTCCCCGTGAAATCCATGTGCGTCAGAGGGGGCGGGGTCACTGGTTGGCAGCGGACCCAGAGGAGAACTGAAGAACTGAAGCGTCACACAGCGGGAACCTCGAATTCAAACGGAGCGGCTGGAGAAAGAAGAAGGGAACAAGAAGCCGGAGCAAGATGCGGACGAGAACACCGAAGGAAGAAGGAAGATGAAGATATAGATGAAGAGGAAGATGAAGAACAAGATGGAGGAAGAAACCCAAATGGAGAAAAGAAGAAGCTGGAAGAAGAAGATGGAATAAGAAGATGGAAGAAGAAGATGGAAGAAGATGGAAGAAAGGAGAAGACATTAATAAAGGAATTGTCAAAAACCAGTTATTGTCATTATAACATTTTTAAAACTTTTTTTTGTGAAATGGTAGGGGTACATTTGTACCCAATTACCATTTCACACAGGGGGCGCGGATCTGGGGGTTCCCTTTGTTAAAGGGGTCTTCCAGATTCCGATAAGCCCCCCGCCCGCAGACCCCCACAACCACCGGCAAGGGTTGTGGGGATGAGGCCCTTGTCCCCATCAACATGGGGACATGGTGCTTTGGGGTCACAGACCCCCAAAGCATCCTCCCCATGTTGAGGGCATGTGGCCTGGTACGGTTCAGGAGGGAGGGGGGCCGCTCTCTCGTCCCCCCCTCTTTTCCTGCGGCCTGCCAGGTTGCGTGCTCGGATAAGGGTCTGGTGTGGATTTTTAGGGGGACCCCCACGCTATTTTTTTTAAGTTTGGCGCGGGGGTCCCCTTAAAATCCATACCAGACCTGAAGGGCCTGGTACAGATTTTGTGGGGAACCCCCACGCCATTTTTTTTAAATCTGGCGCGGAGTTCCCCTTAATATCCATTTTTTTTTCAAAGACTTTCAATGACTTTTATCTGTATTGACGGGAACCAGCAATTCATTACAGCCGCGAGAACTTTTAAATGACTATTATTTTACTTTAGAAATGTAATTTTGCTCTCGAACTGTTATAAACATTGAAAACATGCGCTACTTTACAGGCATACTATAGACACCCCCAGGTATGATATTTAAGGCCAGTTCACACCGGATGCAGTGCAGTGTGTTTTTTTTGATGCATGAAAAACGCAAAGAAAGTTGATCACATTAATGCCAATGGCATAGTTCACACCACTGCAGTCCGTTCCAGTGCGTTTCAGAAAGGAAAAAAAAATTGGTCATGCTGCATTTTTTATGTACAGATCTGTACTGGACCACAGTAAAACACATCCAAAACGCTACGGAACGTAACAAAAACGCACTGGAATGCACCGGAACGCACCTAAATGCACCAAAGACGCACTGCAACACACTTGTCTTAAGTGAAAAGAGGGGAAAAAAACACTGGACTGCATCAAAAATGCATCAAAAATGCACTGGAACGTGTCATAAACACGCATGCAGAAAAGCAGACTGCGTTTCTATGGTGTGAGCTAGGGCCAGTTCACACCATAGAAACGCAATCCGGATGCGTTCCAGGTGCTTTTTTGCATGCACGTTTTTGATGCGTTCCAGTGCATTTTTGGTACGTTTTTGATGCAGTCCAGTGCTTTTTTCACCCCTCTTTTTTATTAACCATAGATAAGGACAAGTGTGTTCCAGTGCGTTTTTGGTGCATTTAGGTGTGTTCCGGTGCGTTCCAGTGCGTTTATGATGCGTTTTGCTGCGTTCCAGTACAGTCCAGTGCAGGTAAAATATTTTTTTGTGGAACTGGAACGCACTGGAACAAACACTGCCATTTAGAACCATATAACCAACTTTCCATGCATTTTTGATGCATAAAAAACGCAATGGACTGCATGTGGTGTGAAATGGCCCTTAAGCAATTTGGCATATTTAAAGGCACTTCTCCTTGTTTTATTTTTGGTGTTGTCCAAATTGGTGACATTGATATATGTCCCTTAGGGTGGGACCTGGGCCCCCATTTTAAGGCCAATAACTAGAAGATAAGCCAGCCAAGTGGGGACTAGAAAAATTAATAAGTCGGTTCCCAAAGACTGCAATGGTATTTGTTGGTGGGGGGGGGGGGTGTTTGTCTCATCTCTAATTTTGTAGCATGCTGGATGATGTGCTTTATCTTGGACAGGGGGGGGGGGTTATTTTCTGCTAGCTGCATTTGAGTTGGTCTGAGCATGCCCAGGCAGTTCGTTTTTTTTTTGGTGCTTTTTGTGTGTGAACACAGCACCTGGATGTTTCTGGGCATGCTCAGAGAGTGTTTTTATGGGTTAGCAATTGAAGGACATCCTTAACAGGTGTAGCCACTTTGAAGTTCAGTTTCTACATTGGGTCAACTTGCATTTTGGCTGTTTCATGGACTGTGCATGTGTTTTCAATTGCCTCATTAGCACACAAACCTATGTTATATATAGCTCGCAGATAGCATCCTCTCCCTTGCCCTGAAAAGAGGCAAGTGTGTGTGTGCGCGTGTCCGGCAAAAAGTAAATTTTGGTGTCCTTATCGAGTTTGTTACACATGTATTTTTTTTGTTATGTCTTTGCAAAACAGATGTTTGTTTTACTTTTGTTGATTGTATTTTTTTGTGTGGGGGAAATGTTCCCCTGAAATAATTTTGATGTTGTTAATGTGTGTTGTTTGTTCACTTTGATTTAATTGCCTGTGCTGCATTATTTTGCTAAATCTTTCTCAAGATGTGACTGTTTCAAATTGACCCTGTTTTTTTATTTTGGCTTCTGTTTGTTTTGTTGACCAATAAAATTTGATGCAAAGTTTTGATGTTTCTTTTTTGTTTTCTATGCAACAAATGTGACAGCTGATTGGCATGTCAAAACAGGTATGATTTGTCTACCCTGGTGCCTTCATGCTAGCATATGCATGTATTGTGTGCTGTCATGGATAGTCACCAGGAAATAAAAAATACAGAGCGGTAAGTATTCAATCTTCCTTTTTACTACAGTTGTTCTCAGCCTAAGTCCTCAAGTACCCCCAACAGGACATGTTTTGTGAATTTATCTTATCGAGAATTGCTGTCCAAAACACCAAACCATTGAATGTGATTTAAAGCACATGTGCAAGATGAAGGAAAACCTGCAAACATGGCCTGTTGGGGGTACTTTAGAAGCACTGATTTAGAGCACTGCACTTAAAACTAGCTCAAGGCAATACGATTCAAATTGTGGGCATTTTGAGGGAAACCAAGTAAGTGTTAGAACCCCTACGTGTTTTTTTTTTATGTTGGACTTTGTGTCCCTTTTAGTCAAATTGGCTTCACTTCCTGTCACACAGCTAAACAGGAAGTGAAGGTAAAACCCTACCAATGTCTTTTCTTAGGGACACACAGATCAATCTAACTAGTGTCCCCATTAAGCAAATTGCACTCTAGCACTTTGTTGTGTACACCCCAAATCATTGGGTAGTTTGGGGTTTAGTAAAGACAAATCCACTCTGCAGTAAAAGCGTAGCTGCTTAAAATCTGAGGGGAAGCACTGGTGATTCTAACATCCAATCATGTAAAAGCAAAGATGGTGTTTTTTTTGTTTGCTTGCATGTCCCCCTCGGATATCCGGCAAGTGCACTTGTAGTGAAAAGTAGATTTGCCTTTAGTAAATAAACCCCAAAGTCCAAAATACCTAATAATTTGGGGTGTACCCCGCAAAATGCTGGAGTGCAATGTACATAATGGGGAAAGTATTTAGATTGACCTGTGTGTCCCCAAGGAAAGACATTGGTAGGGATTTCCCCTCACTTCCTGTGTGGCTATGTGACAGGAAGTGAATTATTTGGAAGGATAAAGTGGCCAAATTTGGGAGTTGTCTTCACCCTATCAGGGGTGCAGACATCCCCAAAAACTGTCTAGATGTCTAATCCCTCTGCACTCTATCCCCAAGCAAAAATAAGAAAGGATTTCATTTAGTTTAACTTTGCAAAGACACATTCCTAAGTTGAATTGTGATGCATGTCAATGGCCCATTTAGACCCTCTTTAATCACTCGAGATCAGCGCTATAACTGATCGACGGCCACAGCACGATCCTCAATTGCCGGGAGTTCGTCAATAGACGTCCTCCCCTTCGCGCGTGCGCTGTTGTCACAGAGTCACTGAGACTCGGGTGATGACAGATCCGAGGAAGGGGCCGATCCCTGCCCCTTACCATGTGATCAGCTGTCAGCCAACTTGTCTACTTGTGCTGACAGCGTGAGCATAAAAAAAGGCAATCACCGGCTTATGTGCAAGGGACATCGGGCCCGAAGAGGAAGAGGCAATTCTGCGTCATCTGTGACAATCAGTAGCCCCTGCCAGTGCCACCTATCAATGCCCACCACTGGTGCCAATCAGTGGCACCTAGCAGTGCTGCCTATCAGTGCCCATCACTGCCAACTATCGTTGCCACCTAGCAGTGCCACTTCTCAATGCCCACCAGTGCCAACTAGCAATGCCACCTCTCAGTGCCCACCCTTGCCACCTTATCGGTGCCCATCAGTGCAGCCCATCAGTTCAGTCTCATCAGTGTACATCAATGAAGGAGAAAAATTACCTTTTTTTGAAATTTTCGAAATATTAACCACTTCCCTACCGCCGTCCTTGGCTTTGTGCGGTGACATCTGAATGATGCCTGCAGTTGCATGATAAAAACGATTCTGTGCATGATAAAAATGATCATAGCGGCAGTTCCGCCGCTTGATAGTTCTTATAGGCGGCGGGAGGGGACGCTCCCCCCTCCCGCCGCCATCTGGTGCTTCTCCGGGCTCTCCCGTGCCAACTGGGGCTCGGAGAACGAATTGGCCGGCGCCGGATGGGAAGCATAGAGATGACTGGTGACCAGACATCACGCTGGGTTCCCGTATGTAAACAAAGCTGTGATCTCGGCTGTCAGCATGAGATCGGTTAAATATTTTTGACCGATCTCATGCTTTTCAGCCTGGAGGAGAGATGTGGGTCTTATTGACCCTCCATCTCTCCATAAAGAGGACCTGTCACAATAGATTCCTATTACACTGGATGTTTACTCCCTCCTGAACCGTACCAGGCCACATGCCCTCAACATGGGGAGGATGTCCCCATGTTGATGGGGACAAGGGCCTCTTCCCGACAACCCTGGCCGTTGGTTGTCGGGGTCTGCGGGCGGGGGGCTTATCGGAATCCGGGAGCCCCCTTTAATAAGGGGGGACCCCAGATACCGGCCCCCACCCTATGTGAATGAATATGGGGTACATCGTACCCCTACCCATTCACCTGGTGAAAAAAAAGTAAATAAAAAACACAGCACAGGTTTTTAAAGTAATTTATTAGGCAGCTCCGGGGGTCTTCTTCCGACTTCGGGGGTCTTTCTGCCGGGCGCCCCGCTATCTTCTTCCAGCTCTTTTGCTAGCGGAGTCCCGGTCTTCATCGTCATCTTCTTCCGACTTTGGGGGTCTTTCTGCCGGGCGCCCGCTATCTTCTTCCAGCTCTTTTGCTAGCGGGGTCCCGGTCTTTATCGTCGTCTTCTTCCGACTTCGGGGGTCTTTCTGCCGGGCGCCCTGATATCTTCTTCCAGCTCTTTTGCTAGCGGGGTCCCGGTCTTCATCGTCGTCTTCTTCCGACTTCGTGGGGTCTCTTGTTCTGTTCTCCGGTGTCGTCTCCGCGCTCTCCGGTTCTTCTCCCGCTCTCCGGTGCCTTCTCCACGATCTCCAGTTCTTTCTGCCTTCTGCCGGGCGCCCCGCTATCTTCTTTCGGCTCCTTTGCTAGCGGGGTCCTGGTCTTCATCGTCGTCTTCTTCCCTCTTCTCTCCGCCCGATGTTGCCTCGTTGCTGTCTTCCGCTACAATTCTGTGTGGGCGGAACGCACCCACTTATATTGGCATGGGGTGTGGTCACCCGCTGACCCCACCCCCGTATCACGTCACAGTCCCATCATTCCCCGGGACTGTGATGTCATATGGGGGCGGAGTCAGAGGGTGGCATCACCCGGTGACCACGCTCCATGCCAATATAAGTGGGTGCGCTCCGCGGACAGAGCATTGTAGCGGCAGACAGCGCCGAGGCAACATCGGGCGGAGAGAAGAGGGAAGAAGACGACGATGAGCGCAGGGCGCCCCCTGCCCCAAAGCACCCACCCCCCCATGTTGAAGGCATGCGGCCTGGTACGGTTTAGGAAGGGGGGCGCGCTCGCTCGCCCCCCCTTTCCTGACCTGCCGGGCTGCGTGCTCGGATAAGGATCTGGTATGGATTTTGGGGTTTCCCTTAAAATCCATACCAGACCTAAGGGCCTGGTATGCTCCTGGAGCGGAACCCATGCCGTTTTTTTAATTAAAATTTGGCATGGAGTTCCCCTTCATGATTCATACCAAATAGGGGACAGCGAGCAAGAGGCTTGCAGTACCCTGTGCCGAGAACCAGCACGATGGCATCGCGCTGGAGACATTCTCGGGCAGGTAGTCGCCTCTAGAACACGACTTGAGCGGCTGCTTCACGCTCAATTCGTGTCCAAGTTGCCTCGCAAAGTCGCGCTGTCCCTCTGTCAACCGGTGTCTTGTCGACCTAGTTCCCCTATCGGTATGGTTCCGAGCTCGACTGCGCATGCGCACTCGGAACACATGGAAATCTACGAAAATCTACAGCTGTTCGTCAGCTGTAGACGCGCTCGCTCCCGAGGATACACGCCGCGCAGAAAGCGGTGGGGGCTGAGACTGGGACACGCCGCTCTCTAGGGCGGCATTAAACAAGTTGATGGCCGGGTGACACGCCGCTCTGTATTTTTTAAAATGTTCATGAGCGGGCGCAAGGGGCAGCAAAAGGGGCCGGGGCAGACACTGTGACACGCCGCTCTATAGGGCGAGTGTTGTACATATAAATCTCTACGCTTGCCGTCTAACATTGCAGGGAGCGCACACTCACTCATCCACCCCTTGCTGTACAGAGCGGCGCGTCACCCGGCCATCAACTTGTTTAATGCTGCCCTATAGAGCGGCGTGTCCCAGTCTCCGCCCCCGCCGCTTTCTTGTCGAGCTGGTTCCCCTAGCATCGGGAGCGAGTGTGTCTACAGCTGCCGAACAGCTGTTCACGCTCTGAGAATTCTGTCGCCTCGGAACCATATCGATAGGCGGAACCAGCTCGGCAGAACACCGGCACATGAGTCGCCCCGCGAGTCAGATCGTCTTCATCCGACTTCCCGGGCGACCTCTATTCAAATCAATGGGCTCCCACAGGGAACCATTCATTTTGAATAGAGCGCCGCTCAATTTTTTATTTACTATAGCAGTGCGCCGCCGGTTCCTGCGCTCAATTAAGAATTTATCGCACCAATTAAGGTATGAACCGGCGCAGCGCACTGTTTATAGTAAATCACCCCCATAGTGTCACATGTGTTGTGCTGCAGTGCAGTGACAAGTTGCATTTCTCCACAGTGCACCTCACTGCTCATCACATCAGTATCGTGGCATGAATGGGACACATGAAAAACAATTGTTTTCTATTTCTTCTAGGGGTGACTTGCATTTATCCAGTGTGGAGGAACACAAGTCACCGCACATGTGAACAAGTCCTTAACCACTTCAGTCCCGGAAGAATTAACCTCCTTCCTGACCAGAGCACTTTTTGCGATTCGGCACTGCGCCGCTTTAACTGACAATTGCACGGTCGTGCGACGTTGAACCCAAACAAAATTGATGTCCTTTTTTCCCCACAAATAGAGATTTATTTTGGTGTTATTTGATTACCTCTGCAGTTTTTTATTTTTGTGCTATAAACAAAAGAAGAGCGACAATTTTGAAAAAAAGCAATATTTTTTACTTTTTGCTATAATAAATATCCCCAAAAATATATAAAAAAACTAATGATTTTTCTCAGTTTAGGCCGATACGTATTCTTCTACATATTTTTGGTAAAAAAAATCACAATAAGTGTATATTGATTGGTTTGCGCAAAAGTTATAGCGTCTACAAAATAGGGGATAGTTTTATGGCATTTTTATTATTATTTTTTTTATTAGTCATGGCGGCGATCAGCGATTTTTATCGTGACTGCGACATTATGGCGGACACTTTTGACACCATTTTGGAACCATTGTCATTAATACAGTGATCAGTGCTATAAAAATGCACTGATTGTGTAAATGACACTGGCAGGGAAGGGGTTAACCGCCCTGGCGGTATGATTCTGTCTGATTTTAGGTGCTAAAAGCGGTACAATTATTTTGCATGGAAATTTGGCGTTTTATATTGTAGGCCTGCAATTCTTAGGAATAACTCACTTAAATCTGTCCAAACCAGAGTCTAGTAGACATCCCGGGTATGATAAAGTTTGAAACACAAAATTTTATTATAATAAATAACTATAAATAATTATAACAAATAATAATATAAAAATAATAAAAAATATTCAATAATGTAATCAAATCAAAAACACTGAAATTTGCTCAGTTGCAGAATTGTCGCTGTCATTAGATTTAGTGTTTGATGACGAATTTCCCCACAAATCGCTATCACTCAATTCTGCAAGTGATTCTAATTTATTATCGCTGTTTTCTAGCTGGTCTAAAACCACTTTTGACATAAAGGGACACTTTTTGGTTGCTATGGACAATCTCCAAATTCCAGGCAGAAAAAACTGTATTTAAAATCTAAAAGTGCATGCAGGACACTGGACAGACCCTTAGGGACAAAGGGGATGTGTAATTATTTTATACAGTACTGTAATCTGTAAGATTACAGTATACTGTATGTGTATTGTGTTTTTACTTTTTTGAATTTGGCGCTGATCTCCGCCCCCCGCACACCGCAACGTCGCAGGGAACGGAGCTCGGCAGCACTGTGTGTGAATCGAGCGAGGAGACAGCTCGCACACTCAGTGGGGAGACATCGCAGGATCCAGGAGACAAGGTAAGTAACTCTCCCTGTATCCTGCGATGCAGCCCGAGTCTGGCTCGGGGCTACCGCTTAAGCCCCGTACACACGATCGGATAACCTATGGATTTTCGTCCGATGGATTTGTCCATCGGAAATCCGATGAAACTGTTTTTCATCAGTCTTGGCCACACACCATCAGTCAAAAAACCGACCGTTCCAAACGCGGTAACGTAAAACACTCCGATGAGCCGAGAAAAATGAAGTTTAATGCTTCTGAGCATGTGTCGACTTGATTCTAAGCATGCGTGGGTTTTTTAACCGATGGACTTGCCCATAGACGATCGGAAATTCCCATCGGTTTTTTATCCATCGGAAAATTTTAAAACAAGTTCTATTTTTTACAACCAATGGAAAAAAGACCAATGGGTCCCATACACGATCGGTTGGTCTGATGAAAACCATCCATCGGACGGTTTTCATCAGTCAAACCGATCGTGTGTACGGGGCTTTATGGTACTGAAATTCCACCCCGAGTCAGACTCGGGAATACCGCCAGGGAGGTTAAACACAAGGGGCAATGAAGGGGTTAAGTGTGCCCTAGGGAGTGATTCTAACTGTGAGGGGGGATGGGTTACCAGTGACACGACAGTGATCCCTGCTCCTGATCACAGGGAGCAGTAGATCAGTGTCCTGTCACTAGGCGGAACAGGGAAATACCTTGTTTACATAGGCATCTTCCCGTTCTGCAGCTCTGTGACACGATCGCGGGACACCGGCAGACATTGAGTCCGCAGGTCCTGTGGGTACGGTCACGGAGCTGTACGTTGCTTTGCGCAGCCGTGCTATTCTGCCGACGTATATCAGCGTTAGACGGTTGGCAAGTGGTTAAGGAGCAGATGGTGCCTCCATGGTCCCTGCATAAGCCTTGTGCAGTGATCATTAGAGTGAGGACTCATTCACACGCTAGTATTTTAGCGAATGCTCTTTGAAGAGCTGTGTTTGCCTGCACAACTGTCAAATTGGGAGAAATGGCTGTATCTTTACAGTTGCTGCATCCCTATGGGATTGCATGCATGAGGATGCACAGGTGTTCTGCTATAGTATGAGGCCTAAACTCGTTACAAATATGCATTCCTTTTAGTGCAGATCACAGGTTTGTTCTCTGATATAATCTTAACCTGGGCTGCAGCAAATCTGTAAAGTAAAAAAAATATTTATTTGCTTGTCATTGTAGCACACCAATCCTTTTGCCCCCGCTTACCTTCACCTGCGGGGGTAGGACACACCATGCCACAAGCCCGTGTCCTCCCTATCAGAGGTCAGGCGGTGTTCACAGATTTGGGTCCTGCAGCGAGTTACCTCTTTCCACTTGTTCTCGTCCCTAGAATGTAGGGAAAAGTCTATATTCTTTACCAAGAAGGCCAATGTCTACACGACTTTAACTCCAACAAAGAGTTTATTTTCCTTTGCTTCCGTTACAGCGACCTACTATCACTCGTCTCCTCTGTGGGACCGATCCTCCCCTGGCTTCCTCTCGGTCAGAGCGGGTACCCTCACCTGGGCACCCTGGGACTCCAATGTGCTGATTGTAGACCCAGTTAAAGGTACTGGGCCTACCTGGAACGTTGTAGCCCCGGGCTAAAGGTGCCCGAGACTACTCAGCCAGTCCATGCACCCCCAGGGGGCACACTCCCCCCCCCGGGACTCACTCCCCGGCACTCCTCTCGTTCACTCACCTGTAAACATGGCGTTTGCCCCTTATATACCCTCTCCCGGCATGCACAGCAGGCGAAGCCCCGCCCACCACATGGCAGCCGAGAGAGGACATCCAATCACGCCCCTGTGTCACCTGAGGTTCGACCCTAGGCCTGGGCAACAGTGCCACCCACAGGCCAAAGAGGAACTGTACACCAGACAACACCACAGCAGAGCAAAGTCCAGTATCAAATTAGAAGACCTGAGCCAAACTATTGTCCAGGCCGTCCCTTAAATTTGGGAATAGAGACCCCCTAAATTTAAGGGTCCGCTACATCATTTTTTGCTTTTAAATAAATACTCTTTTAGGTAATTGACCTCCCAACTAACCCCATATTATCTCTAATTGGCTACAGAATAATTCCTTCCCCTGCTAACCCCTGAAATATAAAAAAATCACTTTGACACAAATAATGACAAAATTGTTGGCAGACCAATAGGCCCATAGTTGTTTTGTAAAAGTAATCTGGATCATAAGGGTGCACAGCTACTAGTCCTGTATACTGACATTTTGATAAACTTTGTTAAAGGTTTGATAGACTTTCTTTTTCTCAAAGGAATTAAATTGAATAGTGTTTGGTTTTCAGGCATCATTTATTGTTTCCTGTTTCTATTCAACCATTAATAATATGCGCAATACATGTAAAATGTAGAAAGCAAAGTATATTAATCTAAAAAATTAAAACACAAAGGGCTCTATGTATAAAACGTTTGCTGAACGAATGTGACAAAGATCCACAATGCTCCAACAAAAAATATTGTATTCTGTGTAATATGATTATGTCATATAATAGTTAGCGCCGTGAAGTGGCCATAATCTGTTTTTTCATAATTGAGGTATTTTAAAAATATTGCAATTTGGCCAATAGATGGCAAATATGATCATAGGATATAATTATATTAAATAACACAGAATTTGGCAGGTTTCATTTGAACTGTGCAGTTGTTTTCTACATTCATTCAGCATGCTTTTAATACACAGACCCCTATGTGTTGTGTGGGTGAGATTTTGGTTACATAAGTAAAGCTACCCAATTACATAAGATGACATTCATTGGAATGATGCCTCATGTCTGTTTAGCTGGATACACACTATACAATTTTCTTTAGATTTTTTTATTTTAGATTTACCAAAACCATATACTATGAGGTCAAGCCTTAACAGTTTCAATGTGTATTCAACCAGGCAGGCCCTTGCACTACATGGTTTTGATAAATCCGAAAGAAATCAAAAAACAAAAGTTGTATAGTGTGTATCCAGCTTAAGTGTCTTGCAGATTTTTCCTACACACCTGACCACTTTAAATAGGGCCATACTACACAAGTGTTCTTGTCACTGGCTGCTCGGCTGCTGATATGGCACTCTCCATGTGGATGGATGCCTTCACAACAAAGAATAAAGACTATTGGGTTGCCACCCTCCTAGACCCCTAGTGCACAGGCAAAATGGGTCAGTTTTTGGAGCCCATCCATGAAGAGGGAAGGATGCAGCAATTCTATGCCATTTTCAGAGCCCAACTAACTTAGATCTTTCCAAAGGCTGTCCAACCAGATGTAACCATTGCCAAAGGACCACTTATCTCCATTGAGTTGCTCAATCACTGCCCAGCCTTCTAAGACATCATGCAGTTGCTGTTACTTAGCTAGGGAGAAAACTGCATTGTTCCTTGGTGATTTTGTCAATTGCAGTGTCCATAGTTTAACCTGTCTAGTGTATGGGCATCTTAACTTGTATTTTAATTCCTTAAAGTCTACCTAAAACTCAAACTTTTTTGAATAGATTAGAGAAGGGATAAAATCTCATGTTGTGGGCATGTCCAATGGAGACATTTGCCTTTTGTATGTGTCCAGTGACCATTGACACCAGTACCAAAAGAGAGGAATAATACTCAGAAACAAGAAAAATGCGGACAACTTCCAATGGGAATATTTGTTCTAGTGTCAACTGCCTTAGAGGGGATTTGCCTTATTTCACAGAGATTTCATCTTACCATTTCTTGTGTCTATGGGGCAAGAAGTGAAGTTAATATTCTCCAACAAACAGGAATTTCCATCACTTTGGAGAGATTTCCTCTCACTTCCTGTTCAGTCTGGGTTCACACAACCCCCGCATCCGTCTCACAGCAGGGTCCGGTGTTTCCTGGTTCACCGTTTCCCGTCTGATTTCAGACCGAATTTTGGGCTGGATTCGGACCTGAAACGGACCAAAAGACGCACAGCGTTTTTCTGCAAAATGCACCGGACCTGCTGCGGAGGTATGCGAACCGGCTCCATAGAGAGCCGGTCAAATTCTCCTGCTACTGCAAATTGGATGAGGGGAACCCGCATGGTGTGAACCCAGTCTCAAGCCCTGTACACACGATCGGTTTTACAGATGAAAACAGTCCGATGGACTTTTTTCATCGGACAAACCGATCGTGTATGGGACCCATCGGTCTTTTTTCCATCGATTTTAAAAAATAGAACATGTTTTAAATTTTTCCGATGGATCAAAGACCGATAGCAAATTCCGATCGTCTATGGGCAAGTCCATCAGATAAAAAACCCACGCATGCTCAGAATCAAGTCGACGCATGCTCAGAAGCATTGAACTTAATTTTTCTCGGCTCATCGGAGTGTTTTACGTCACCGCGTTTGGAACAGTCGGTTTTTTGACTGATGGTGTGTAGGCAAGACTGATGGAAGTCAGCTACATCGGATTTCTGATGGACAAAACCATCGGATTAGAATCCATAGGATATCCGATCGTGTGTACAGGGCTTTAGACTATGGGACAGGAAGTGAAGGTAAATCTCCCCAATGGGACACAGATGACAAAGAAAAAATTGAGAGGGGTTACAACAATCCCAAATCTATCTTTTTTTTTTTTGGACGATTATTTTTATTACGTTTTACAGCTTTAAAAAGAACAACATTCGGCGACTACAATAGATTTTGCCGTAAACTGGCCACGCAGGGCCGTGTAACAAAATAAACACACTTAAGCCTCGTACACATGATCGGATATCCTATGGATTCTGATCCGAAGGTTTTGTCCAAAAAAACGATGGAAAAAAGACAGATGGGTCCCATACACGATCGGTTTGTCTGATGAAAAAAGTCCATCGGACTGTTTTAATCGGTAAAACCGATCGTGTGTACAGGGCTATACACCTAACTATCTAATGAAACCTCCCCTCCACTTCCACCCAACCAAACTAAAATCAGTCTCCCACCATATCATGAAGCCCCATCGGACTGGAGCGTTAAAGCTAGATAATTCAGTTCCCATATCAAGTGTATAGTAGCTGGATGGCTCACTGATCACCAAATCTGTATATGTCACATACACCTGAGCCAATAATTGCGAATGTTATCTTTGATACCATCGAAGTAGAGGACCTTAATGTTAAACTATCTGTCATTATTATCTATTGTTATATTAGCCCCTGTCTGGCCCGCCTTACAAGAGGAAATCTACTAGTTTTTGCATTCCCCCCAATCTATCTTGAATAGCCCCTAGTGCTATTTTAACTTCTTTACTGTAATAAAGAGGGTTCAATAGAGATTTAACCATTCCCAACTCAAACCAATACACAGTGCTGTGAAAAAGTATTTGCCCCTTCCTGATTTTTGTTTTTTTTGCATATTTGTCAAACTTATTTAATTCAGATCATCAAACAAATCTTAATATTACACAAAGTTAACCCGAGTAAATAAAAAAAATTAGTTTTTAAATGACGATTTCTATTGTTTGTGGAAAAACTGTCCAAACCTGCCTGGCCCTATGTAAAAAAGCAATTGCCCCCTAAACCTAATAACTGGTTGTGCCACCCTTGGCGGCAATATCTGCAATCAAGCGTTTGTGATAACTGGCAATGAGTCTTTCACACCGCTGTGGAGGAATTTTGGCCCACTATTTTTTGCAGAATTGTTTTAATTCAGCCCCATTGGACGGTTTTCGAGCATGAACGACATGTTTAAAGTCATGCCACAGCATCTCAATCAGATTTAAGTCTGGACTTTGACTAGGCCACTCCGAAACCTTAGTATTTTTTGGTAAGCCATTTAGAGGTGGACTTGCTGGTGTGTTTCAGATCATTGTTCTGCTGCATAACCCAAGTGCGCTTGAGCTTGAGGTCACAAGCTGATGGCCGGACATTCTCTTTTAGGATTTTATGTCAGAACACAGAATTCATGGTTCCATCAATTATGACAAGTTGTCAAGGTCCTGAAGCTGCAAAGCAGCCCTAGACCCTCACACTACCACCACCACCATGTTTTACTGTTGATATGATGTTCTTTTTATGAAATGCAATGTTAGTTGTACGCCAGATGTAATGGCACACACCTTTGCCTCATCAGTCCACAGAATATTTGCCCAAAAGACTTGGGGATAATCAAGATTTTTTTGGGCAAATGTGAGATTAGTCTTTGTGTTCTTTTTGGTAAGCAGTGGCTTTCCACTTGGAACTCTTCCATGCAGACCCTTTTTGCCCAGCCTCTTTCGTACTGTTGAATTATGAACACTGTGTAGATATAAGTGTAGCGCTAACTTTTGTTATCTGTGTCTAGTAGTAAAACATACACAGATATAACTGAGATATATGATTGGATGTGCATTAAACCAGAATGAACTAGTGCAAAACTCAAATCAAAAACAGTGCTGAATAAATCATGTAGTTATACTTACAAAAAATTATTATACTAATCATTATTGATATATTCCATAATGGTCAACATATACTGTAAGAACCCAATAATCAAATGAAGTTCATAACAGAAAATCATCAATTTTGAAGTGTAAAGTGAAGATCAATCCAAAAAGAAAGTGTTCATTGAAGTGTAAACTTTGCAATTCAAATGCGGAGTGCTGTGAAAACCGCCACCAAGAGTGAGTTGAAGGAGGCTTACCGGAAATCTCAGACCTGGAGGGGCGTATGCCACCCAAGTCGAGATAAGTTTTGGGGGTTAACAAACCCAATGTAGATGGTCTGGAGTCCGGAGGGTTTTATTCCACTTTAATCAGACAGGACATCTAGTATGTTGGTCACGTGTTCGTGAGTATATGTAGAGGACTCGGTATCCGTATTTCATACGTATAAAAGTAGAGAGAAGCTCACATAGCGTGATACCGTATGGAAAGAGTTTAATGTAAAAAAGCAGATAACAATAAAACACTCACATTTGCGATGGTTATACAGGCATAAGTTCAGGTACAAGAGCGATATGTGTAGACACGTCCAACCGACTAGTTTCGACTAAACAGTCATCATCTGGGGTATGGCACATAATTTGTAATAAAAACATCTTTGCCATTCTGAAGCTTCCTTCCAACCACTTTGCATATTATTTTATATATACTGTGATTCTGTACTTTCCAAATATGCTGCAAAAATCTTGCTCCACAGAGTCTGGCTGCAACCATTTTAACAATGGGTAGCTGAAGCTGCTGCCTGTTCACTTCCTGGATTTACACAGACACACAGAGGCACACCTCCAGCTTTGCAGCCCTACAGCTCTCATTGGCCCTCTTATGAATCATCCCCCCTCCCTTCCTGGAAAACTCTCACAAGAGTGAGAGAGAGAGAGAGCTCTGCATGATGTCAAACGCCTAGGGATTTTCCCAGACAAGAAAGAGGAAGTGAGCTGTATACGGTATTTACTTGTATATAAAAATGTTTTACTATCCAAAGTTAAAGCAACAAGGGCAGAATGGAAAATTAAAAAAATGACTGAAGGTCCACTTTACCTGAGGCAATTGAGGCCTGCAGTTCTTTTATGACCTCCTGGATGAGTTGTTGTTGTGCGCTTGGACTAGTTTTGGTAGACTGGCCACTTCACATTCATCACTGTTCCAAGTTTTTTCTATTTGTGGGTAATGGCTATCGCCATGGATTGCTGGAGTGCCAAAGCCTTAGAAATGGCTTTGTAACCCTTTCCAGTCAGATATATGTCAATTACTTTGTTTCTCATCTGTTCTTGAATTCCTTTAGATTACAGCATGGTATATTGCTCTTTGAGATCTTTTAGCGTGCTTTACTTTGTCAGACTTCCATTTAAGTGATTTCTTGATTCAACAGGTCTGGCAGGAATCAGGCCTGGATGTGGTAAGTAAAATTTAACTCAGCTTTCCAAAAAATATGGTTAATCACAATCCATTCATGATTTCGCAAAGGAGTGGTCAATTACTTTTTCACATAGGGCCTAGCAGGTGTGGACAGCTTTTTTCCCTTAATAATGAAATCATCATTAATAACTGCATTTTGTATTTTCTCAGGTTATCGTTGTATAATATTAAAACTTGTTAGATGATCAGTGACAAATATGCAAACAAACAAAAAATTAGGAAGCACTGTATTAAAAAAGCTTTGGTTTTACATGTTCTTTAAATAGACTCTCATTTACCTCAATATTAGCTATGCGTATACTGAATCCTGATACATTACATGCATCTACACTCTTTCAGACGATATCTTTGGACATGGAAGTGAAGGGAAATTTTACAAATGCCATCAGTACCTTCATTATTTTGGGATTCCCCAGTTCCCCTCCTGTCCAGATGCTATTTTTCTTCATATTTCTTTTCATGTATATTTTGACCATTGTAGAAAACCTTTTTATCATCATAATAATCTGCTACTGTCCCAAATTACATAAACCAATGTATTTCTTTCTGGGGAATCTGTCCTTCCTTGAGACATGGTATGTGACAGTTACTGTCCCAAAATTACTGTCCATATTTCTGAATGGAAATAATAAGATTTCATATGTTGGTTGCATGTCCCAGCTTTTTTTCTTTCTTTATCTGGGTTGCACGGAGTGTGTTTTATTAACTGTTATGGCATTTGATCGATATGTGGCAATCTGCAATCCGTTACATTACCTGACTATAATGAACTGGCACTTCTGCTTTATTCTAGCTCTTTCTACTTGGCTCATTGGTTTGGCTATATCTTTTCTAAAGATTTACTTTATCTCTCAGCTAACGTTTTGCCATTCAGTAATCATCAACCATTTTTATTGTGATGTGTCACCTATACTTAATCTTGCATGCACAGATATGAAATTAACAGAACTTGTAGACTTTATTCTTGCTCTGGTTATTCTTTTGGTGCCACTTTTACTCACGTGCCTCTCTTATTTGTGTATATTATCCGCTATCCTTCAAATTCGGAATTCAACTGGACGTGAAAAAGCATTTTCGACTTGTGGCTCCCATCTGGTTGTTGTCATCATGCTTTATTCAACCACTCTTTTTATGTATGCTAGACCAAGTAAGGCTCAATCTATTAATTCTAACAAAATGCTCTCTGTTGTCTACACAGTGGTGACACCCTTTCTCAACCCAATTATTTACTGCTTAAGGAACAGGGAGGTGAAAGCAGCCATTGAGAAACTTGTCTACAGGAACTGATATGAAAAGTCAACTGCTTGTAGTTATTAACTCTGCTTGCTTTCCAAAAATCAGTCTTTTTTTTATTTTATGCGGCGCTCTAAAAAAGCGGTTTGCAGGATTTTTTCCAATGCTCAGCCAGCATAACGCTTCAGTGTGAAAGCCCTCAGGGCTTTCACATTGAGAATGCTGGGGCAGGATTATTTCAGGCGTTATTACAGCGCTATTTTTAGCGCGAAAACGCGGTAAAAACGCCTCAGTGTGAAAGGGGCCTAAATGTGACTTCTAGGTACTCCCTAGGAGGTGTTGATGCCCAGTCTGATTGGTCAATTGCCTTAAAGTACAATCTGGTTGTTTTGCACATTATCCTTTCCAGTTTGTTAATGCGTATTCCTAAGATGTACACTTTGAGGTTAATTTACTAAAGGCAAATAGACTGTGCACTTTGCAAAGTGCAGTTGCTCCAGTGTTTAGTAAATTAGCAGAAACTTTGCTGACTTTCATCATCCCATCACGTTCAAGCAAAAATGCTGGTTTATATTCCTTGCACGTGATTGGGTACTTTTTGCACAGTGAAGCCTGACCTCATTTACTAAGCTCCGGAGCAACTGCCCTAGTTTCAAAGTGCCCAGTCTATTTGCCTTTAGTAAATTAAACCATTTGTGCAAACGGTGCACCTGACTGTTAATTTAACATTGGAAACTTGAAAACCTTAAAAAAACTAAATGTATTAAAAAATGTAGACAGCTTCCCCTCTGGATGGTTGTTAGGATGCCAACTGACAGCTCGGTGGGCCTACCTGACCCATTCAGCTGTCAACTGGAGATTCCTGCCTGACAGTGAAATGTAAACAAACGGACAGGGATTGTGAAAAAATATGGCATGGGGATTCCCCCCAGTAATCATACCAAACCCTTCTGTTCTGGTATAGATTTTAATGGGGACCCCATGCAAAACACAAGAAAAAAGGGGTGAGGTCTCCAAAAAATCCATACCAGACACTTATCTAAGCATACAACCCGGTAGGCCAGGAAAGGGGGAAAATGGCCTCCTCCACTTTTAAACTATACCAGTTGTCTGGAATCCACATGACGTCATTGACCAAATACAGCAAACCCCCCTCCATCACGGGGGTTACGTTCCAGACCCACCCACAATAAGTGAAAATCCGCAAAATAGAAATACCCTATTTAAATACACACTAGGCATGTTTTTATAACTTTCACTGTACTTTTAAAAGCATTTTAAGGTCTTTAAACACACTTTTAAAACAATAGAAACCCATTAAAAAACAAAAAAGATACGAGAGACATAGCAAGAGCAATGGAAAACACAAAAATATTTAATCAACAATGATTTAATCAATAAAATAATGTTAATAGGTCTTACAGAAAAAAACGCAATATACCGGGACCGCGAAAACTGAACCGCGATATAACGGGGGTTTACTGTATTGTCATGTCCATATTTAGTCAGTGACTTAACCTTGGAGACCCACCCCTCTGTATACAGTACAGTATACAATACTCTGCCATTTGCAGTAAGTAAATGATGGACATGGATTGCACTTTTTTTTTGCTTTGGCGGGTCTGTGGGCCATGATTGACATGGATCTGCATCAACGTGTTTGATTTTAGATTTACAATGTGAACTTTTTTAATAAAAGGACTTGTGAAAAGCTGTCTTGTTCCAATAAGCCACCACCTGCAAACTCCCACAACCACTGGACCAGGATTGTGGAGAAGAATCCCTTGAGCTCATCAACACGGGGAGCCATTGGATAAGGGTCCGATGTGCTGTTTTCTTTTTTTGCATGGGGTTCCCATTTATTATTATTATGTAGAGATCTGTGTATCAATAGGGAAGGGCCGAACACCACCCGGTTAGATTTGCACCAGAACATGCCAACAGACAATAAATTTGTGCGAACATACGAACCCTATTAAATTCTATGGGACATGGACATGAAAAATCAAAAGTGCTAATTTTAAAGGCTTATATGCAAGTTATTGCCATAAAAAGTGTACGGGGACCCAGGTACTGCCCCAGGGGACATGTATCAATGCAAAAAAACGTTTTTAAAACAACCGTTTTTTCAGGAGAAATGATTTTTAAGAATGGTTAAAGTGATATAATAAAAATTTAATATTCCTTTAAATATCGTGCCTGGGGGGGGTCCCCTTAGTCTGCCAGTAAAGTGGCGTATCTGTCTGATGTCTGATGTGTTTTACTTTTCCTCTACATATTTTTGGTAAAAAAAATCGCAATAAGCGTATATTTATTGGTTTGCGCAAAAGTTATAGCGTCTACAAACTAGTAATGGCGGTGATCAGCGATTTTTATTGTGACTGCAACAGTATGGCGGACACATTGGTCACTTTGGACGCTATTTTGGGTCCATTGTCATTTATACAACGATCAGTGCTATAAAAATGCACTGATTACTGTGTAAATGACACTGGCAGTGAAGGGGTTAACCAGTAGGGGGCGAGGAAGGGGTTAAGTGTGTCCTAGGGATTAATTCTAACTGTGGGGGGGGGGCTGGGCTACCAGTGACACGACATTGATCACTGCTCCCGATTACAGGGAGCAGTAGATCAGTGTCCTGTCACTAGGCAGAACAGGGAAACGCCTTGTTTACAAAGGCATCCCTCCGTTCTGCCTCTCCGTGACACGATCGCGGGACACCGGCGGACATTGAATCTGCGAGTCCCGCGGGCACGGTTACGGAGATGTTGCTTTGCCTGCCTGTGCCATTCTGCCAACGTATATCCACGTGAGGCAGTCGGCAAGCGGTTAAGGAAAATTTAAATTTCTAACACATGGTCAAATGGTCAAACATAAGAATGTATATAGTTAGGAAAAACCTGCGCTAAACGGAAAGTATATTTAAAAAAATGGTGAATAAATAAATGATCCAAAAAATGTGGTGCTGCTGCAAGTAAAAAGTTAAAAATACTAAAACTCAAAAGACATGTGTAAAAGGACAAGCGCGCAACCACTGACATTGATTAAATAAAAAATGATAAATATATTACTAATAACACACTATGTGAAAAAACCACAAGAGAATATATACTGAATCTCAATAGTGAAAAAAACCACAAGAGAATATATACTGAATCTCAATAGTGAAGGTGAAATTGTTCTCCAAAGGCAAATATTAATTTAAAAATTAAAATTATAAAGGTGAGATTGAAAAAAATGTCCAGAACACATTTAAATTCCAAAGGTGAAATCCACTTGCTTCATATGGATAAGGGATATCCAAAGGGATCCTTACTCTATAGATGTTCAGTGATAACAGATAATCTTAAAGCCGCTTACCAGATAGACGGGACCTCAGATCATAGAGGTCACAAAGGCGTTTGCATCAGCCTGCCGGCAGCAATGGTATTCACCTGTTCCTTTATCCCAGGTGGCCTGTCCTCACTCCACCAGGTAATCAGATGTCTTGACACACAGTATCCAAAACGAAAAAGGTAGGCGGGAATAGAATCGCTCCAGCTTCCAAGTGTACTCCTAAGAGCTTGTTCAACTCAGAAGGAAGGATTAAAAAAAGGACTTCATGGTGCAGTATTTTCAAAAAATTCAAAGGATTTATTGTAAAAACACACAGCAAAAAAGCCAAAATCAAAAAGTCCACATCCAATCCACAAATAGTAAAATAGGCAAGGAAACAGCAACGTAACAAGGGTAAAAAAGGTTTCTAATGTTTCCGTATGCTAGTCAGAGAGCAAACATAGACTGCATCAATACATCAATATCCAATACGTGATGACGTTAGGAATCTTGGCTCCATTCCTAGCGTCATCACGTATTGGATATTGATGTATTGATGCAGTCTATGGTTGCTCTCTGACTAGCATACGGAAACATTAGAAACCTTTTTTACCCTTGTTACGTTGCTGTTTCCTTGCCTATTTTGCCTATTTTACTATTTGTGGATTGGATGTGGACTTTTTGATTTTGGCTTTTTTGCTGTGTGTTTTTACAATAAATCCTTTGAATTTTTTGAAAATACTGCACCATGAAGTCCTTTTTTTAATCCTTTCTTCTGAGTTGAACAAGCTCTTAGGAGTACACTTGGAAGCTGGAGCGATTCTATTCCCGCCTACCTTTTTAGTTTTGGATACTGTGTGTCAAGACATCTGATTACCTGGTGGAGTGAGGACAGGCCACCTGGGATAAAGGAACAGGTGAATACCATCGCTGCCGGCAGGCTGATGCACACGCCTTTGTGACCTCTATGATCTGAGGTCCCGTCCATCTGGTAAGCAGCTTTAAGATTATCTGTTATCACTGAACATCTATAGAGTAAGGCTCCCTTTGGATATCCCTTATCCATATGAAGCAAGTGGATTTCACCTTTGGAATTTAAACGTGTTGTGGACATTTTTTTCAATCTCACCTTTATAATTTTAATTTTTAAATTAATATTTGCCTTTGGAGAACAATTTCACCTTCACTATTGAGATTCAGTATATATTCTCTTGTGTTTTTTTTTCACTATTGAGATTCAGTATATATTCTCTTGTGGTTTTTTTCACATAGTGTGTTATTAGTAATATATTTATCATTTTTTATTTAAACATAAGAATGTACTTTGTTGCAACAATATCACAATAAGCTGGGACGGCTCTGCTTGAAAAATTGAGAGTAGTGGTTTAATACACTTTTTATTTTTCACTAGTTGCAAATACCACAATAATGACTACATAATACTACATAATGATCCAATTAGAATTGATTGGATATTCATTTGGTATATTGTAAAATACTGCTATCTATTTATATTGATTTTTACAGCTGTGTTAGCCTTAAAAATGCATTCACTGTAAGACATAAATAGTATGAAACAGCAATTTTATTGGGTTGATTTACTAAAGGCAAATAGGCTTTTAATTTGCCTTTAGCTTAGAATTTTCCCTTAGCTTAGCAAATGTAGTGAAAATTCACTTTACAAACAATATCCAATCACGTAGAAATAAATAAAAAAAACAGTAATCTTGCTTGCAGATGATTGGATGATGAAGGTCAGCAGAGCTTCACCTTATTCACTAAGCTAGGGGAAAACTGCCTTGCAAGGTTAAAATTTCCTTGAAAAGTAAACAGCATATTTACCTTTAGTAAATCAACTCTTTTGGCCACTATGGAGGATATAAGGCAGCCAATCATGGTTAACCTGAATCTGGAAACCTAAATGTTTATTTCTTCTTGTAGCAGCCAAAATCATTCATTCTATATACAGTATAATATTATTGTTATATATACACAACATGTTCTAATTTTTTTTTAAATTAAAGCCCATATGATGAGAAAAGGTTGTCAGGTTTTATTGCTGTCTGTATCCCAATGAAAACGTCTCAGAGAAAAATCTGTGTGCAATAATTGACCATAATATTTAAAGATATATAAAGACTTTAAAAATGTGTAGTGCTAGCCCGAAAAACAAAAAAACTTAAGGGACAGAGACCGCCCTATCGGGGTTCGTTTTCCGGATCCTGACCTGAGGGCACTCCTGGTCTCAGAGATGTGCGAGCTGTTTCTCGGCCTCGGGGCCTGCTGGCCTGAGGCTCTGCAACTGAGAGTAGGCCCAGGAGTTTCTGGGGCCTACTAGTCCAGGGATGGTCCTACGCAGTCTTGCCTGCGGGAAGAAGCGGGAACAATTGGGGACTCAATTGAAGGACGCATCCTGGCCAATTTACCTCACGGTGCTGCCGGCTGGCTGAAAGATTCTGGCACCGTGAGCTGTATACTTTATGAAGGAACTTTTACAAAGTGTCAGTGTGGTTGCACAATCTTGTGACAGAAGATTGTGAAACGACTCGACGGCACTCATCAAGTCTGTGGCAGAGACTTTGAACGAGCTTCGCACCGGTTGCTAGGCCAGTGAGAGTAGGCCTATCCGGTGGTTGCTGAATCCAGTGTGTAACCGATTTGTCCTCTGGATCTAAGATTGTGCCTGATCCGCAAAGCAAGGTACCTGAACCTCCCCTATCCCTATCCTCTGTTGGAACTGTTTAATAAAACTCTTGAAGAAAAAGCAACCAAGTGTTGGTGTGGACATTCATGAAAGCTCTTCAAGAAGGACCCCTAAGACGAGTCTGGTGAACAGAGAGGTAACGGCAGGCCCAAAACAAAACCAGCAGCTCCTGCGGGGGGTAGTGCTACATATACATATATAAAAATTACATAAAGACCTTTAAAAAGGGCTGAGTGCTTCTGACCCCTATACAAACAAATGCATTTAGAGGGAGAAAAGATAAGTGCCACCTCAGTGTAGGGATTAAAACATGCTTTATTAGCGCAAGGAATAGAAACACTTACAGTATAAAAGTAGTTTTCAGGCTCATAAAAAACCAAGGGAGATGGGGATGTTAAGCCTTAGCGTCCTTCCAGGTTCACTGTCATTTCCCAGGCTGTGTAGATGAATAGAGAGTCTTCTGTGCACCCTGTGGCCGCCAGGAAGCATGAACCACAACCAGCGTGGAGCGCGGCTGGAGTGGGCAGAAATGACATCACCAGAATGGGATACGGGGGCGAGGCAGGCAGAGAATAGGCTAATGACTGTGTTTCAATCTACATATGAAATTGATGGTCATTAGCACCTGCATGCTATAATTGGTTAATCATACACCTGGCACTTAAGCTTAGTACACATGGTTTGAATGCTGTCCGGCTCAATAGAAATGGCCGACATTCGGCCTGTGTGTATGGAAGCCAAAAAAGATCTGCCAACTGGCTGACCGGAGTGTTCCCTGTCAGAACACAATAGCACAGCAGGGGAGATCGCTGTACTAACATTTTATTGTTCCAATAAAGTTCCAATAAAATGCAGAAAATGCAATACTTGTGTGGATATTGCTTTATTCTTTATTATGAAGGCCTAAGGCCAGGAATGACATTAGCAAGCCTACGGGCCAGGAGTTTGACACAAGATAGCAAGGGTTCAGCCGGTGGGTTGTTGTCCTATCCAGGAAGAAACAGGGTGGGGTTTTGAGCAGTTTGGAACCAACACACAACAATCACAAGCCCCCTTACATGCGTATGGTGCATTGCCGTATAGGTCAAAACACACTTTTGTGATCGCAATCACCAAGACAATGCAGGTGCGGTGCACACGGCACAGTAATACACTACCATGTATTGTGGTGCACTGCATCGTAAAAAATTCTGCATATCCATATTTTGGTGCATTCATGTGCATTGGTAGCCAAAAAACAAATAACAAAGTGTAAAAAAATAAACTAAACATTTAAAAAATAATTTTTTGTGCATATGTGTAAGTGTGGAGTGAGACCACCATTTTATAATTTAATTTACGATATGGGCCTGAAAAGTAAACCATTAAAAAAATAGCACTAGCATCTTTATATAAACTTGCAATATTATAAAAAAAATATATATATATGTAGTGGCCTCACCCTCTCTCTCTTCTTTAGCGGTTACTTTGGCTTCGGTCTAGGGGTACCTTGAAGGGGAGAGCGAGGTGCGCCACAGCCCATGTCCTCTAGATTACTGCATGTAGAGGTGAAGGCCAGAATCAGATTACCTTCGGGCTGTGTATACGCTCAGAGCCAAGTCTGTTCTGCTGATAACCCCCTTTGCTCCCAGTAATTGGAGTACCACACACTGAAATGGTCCAACACTTATTTATTCCATAACGGCAAACAAATAGTCCTTTGCGAGCAGACAGTTTGAGACCCATAGAACAGTTCAGTATTGGTGGGGAGTAGGTCAAGGCACAATCCTCAAAGAAAACTAAACCGTTGAGGTTTCACCAACGGTTGCTAAGCACAGTGGCTGTAAAACGGACTTCTTGGCTTCAGAGTCTCTTCCAGTGACTCTAGTGAACAGGAACTGGAGTTACCTTCGCTACGCTGCAGCCCCTGTCAGGGGGAAGACATCCCTCCAAGAGAGTTACCAGAGGCCCCGCCGTCACCGGATTAATGCTGTACTGGGCTATTCGGAAGGGTTACACTCCCCGGCCTCCTCACCTCAGATACGGGTCCCAACACCTTAGGGCCCCTCGGACTCCTCCACCCTTGCGGAACCCAGTCGAAGTTACTGGGCCCCAGGCCTTGGTCATAGTACCTCACCCCAGGCTTAAGGTGCCTGGGATGGACTCCATCCCTCGCTCTGGCCAGGTCAAGGGCACCTGTGCCCCGAACTCTGGAACGCCAGCACCCAGGCTGAGGGTGCCTGGGTGTGGCCGTGTCCTCCAACTCTGAACCCCAAGGTCAGGGCGTCCGCCCCTTTTATCTCCTCTCCCTTTGCATCACAGCGGGTTCCCCGCCCCGCTGTACCGGCGCCAGGAAAGGACAAAAAAGGAACAGTCTTGCGGTGCAGGTTCAGCTCCGGCCCAGGGCGACAACGCCACCTGCAGGCCGCAGGGAACCTCGCACCACCAGAGTCCTCCAAGAACCACAAAAGGGATTCTCAGATTCCCTAACAATTAGTACATCTGGCTTGAATAACCCAGATGCTCCCCCCCCAAATTGAAATGCCCGCTACACACATATATATATATATATATATATATATATATATATATATACAAACAGTATATATATATTGTACATACATAAAAACAAATATATGACCACCAACTGTCATGGAAACCCTGTCAGGAACAGACGCCCTGGACTTCCTGGTTCCCGCCCCCGCAGGTGACGCCCGAAGGGCTATTTAAACTCTTCACTTACAGACAGTCCCTGCTGTCTGCTCTACAGCGTTTATCCCAAGTGACCTGATCTGCCTTGTTTACCTGTATCTGACCCGGCTTCCTGTGACCCTCCTGCTATCTGCCTGTACCTGACCATCGGCCTGTTTTCTGACTTCGGTATTGCCTGATCCTTTTGTGCCTCGCTGCCTGCCAGTTTACCCGACCCCGGCTTGTCTGACGATCCTGCCTGACCTTGGCTCTTGTTCACCTGCTGCTGCCTAGTGGTTCCAGTTTACCTGCTGTGCCTCCCGGTCTGGGTCATCTGCTGAGTTCCTGGTTCCTGTCTGCTCATCTGCTGGTTCCTGTCTGCTCATCTGCTGGTTCCTGTTTTACCTGCTGCTGCCTAGTGGTTCCAGTTTACCTGCTGTGCCTCCCGGTCCGGGTCATCTGCTGAGTTCCTGGTTCCTGTCTGCTCATCTGCTGGTTCCTGTCTGCTCATCTGCTGGTTCCTGTTCACCTGCTGCTGCCCAGTGGTTCCAGTCTACCTGCTGTGCCTCCCGGTCCGGGTCATCTGCTGAGTTCCTGGTTCCTGTCTACTCACCTGCTGCAGTTCCTGGTTCCTGTCTGCTCATCTGCTGGTTCCTGTCTGCTCATCTGCTGGTTCCTGTTCATCTGCTGCTGCCCAGTAGTTCCAGTCTACCTGCTGTGCCTCCCGGTCCGGGTCATCTTCTGAGTTCCTGGTTCCTGTCTACTCACCTGCTGTAGTCCTGGTTCCTGTCCACTCACCTGCTGTAGTTCCTGGTTCCTGCCTCCTCACCTGCTGGTTCCTGATCACCTGCGGTAGTTCTTGATCCTGCCAGGCACTCGTACCCCTTCCACCTCCGTGCTTCCTGTTATACCACCAGGGGCCGCCGGTGGGAGCCGTAAGGGAGGCCTCCCTCTGCTAACCGGGCTCGTCACCGCCAGGTACGTGACAGTAGCAGACAGCCATGTCTGAGCCCGAGCAGGGAGCCTCACCTATGGAGGAACTATGCCGACACCTGGCGGGACTGACCGAGGCCGTTAAGAGCCTCCAGCAAGGCTACACTCACCTGGAAGGACAAGTGCGGGCCCTCACCAACCCCGATGGAGCTCAAGGGGGTCCACGTGCCTCCACTTCTTCCGCCGGGGCAGGAGCTGCGCCCACGGTGGTCATGCTTCCCCCTGAACCCAGGGTCCCTACACCCGAAAGATTCTCCGGGGACCGGAGCAAGTTCAGGGCTTTCCGGAACTCTTGTGAGTTGTACTTTGCCTTACAGCCCTGCACCTTTTCCTTAGAAGCTACCAAGGTGGGCTTTGTAATTTCGCTGCTTTCCGGAGACCCACAGAACTGGGCCCACCGCCTGCTAGAACGCAAAGATGCGTCCTTGGACAGCCTTACACTTTTTTTGACGCCATTGCCCAATTGTACGAGGACCCTCAGCTCTCGGTCACTGCAGAGAACGCCCTGCGGACCCTTCAGCAGGGACGCAGAGCAGCGGAAGATTATGTAGCTGAATTCAGGCGCTGGAGCGCAGACACCAGCTGGAATGACGCTGCCCTCCGTCACCAGTTTCGCATAGGCCTTTCTGACCCATTGAAGGACGAACTGGCTAGGGTAGGAATACCAGAAAATTTGAACCTACTGATCGATCTGACAATTCAGATCGACCGACGCCTGAGGGAACGGAGGGTTGAGAGGGCCACGGGCTTCACCCGGCCGACCTGGATGCTTCCCCGGGTCCCCAGTCATCCGCACCCAGCTTCTGCAGCACCCTTGACCCCCTCGTACGATGCTCCTGAACCCATGCAGCTTGGGGTCCTCCGACCCTTCCCTTACTCCGGAGGAACGCCAACGCCGACGCGCGCACAACCTGTGCCTGTACTGCGGGGAGCCCGGTCACTTCGTTAGGAACTGTCCCCTGAAGTTCCGTAAGTGCTTGTCAGTATTCCCTGCTGTGATCAACCCTCAGACTAAATCCTCCTCTCACTTCGCTCTTTCTATCTCCCTGCAGCTCCCAGGAAGGACCCTGCAAGTCGTCGCAATTATTGACTCTGAGGCTTGTAGTTGCTTCATGGACTCAACTTTTGCCCGTACTCAACTTATTCCTCTACTTCCCAAGACCCATGGACTACGGGTTCACCTGGCTGATGGGTCCCTTATCAAGTCGGGGCCCGTGGTCGAAGAGACGGCTCCCCTACCTGTCACTGTCTTCTCCTCTACCGGGGTGCACCGAGAATATCTACGGCTGGATATTATCTCCTCTCCACTGTTCCCCATAATTCTCGGTATGCCTTGGCTACAAGCCCATAATCCTACCATTAACTGGGTCACGGGGGTGATCACGTTTCCTTCCTCCTACTGCCAACGGTCCTGTGGCTCACACAAACCCCCTGGGCCTGCCACCTTAATGTGTACCGACACTGAGGCCGGAATACGTCAGGCCATCCCTGACGCTTACCTGGACTTTCTCGATGTGTTTAGTAAACAGGGGGCAGAGACACTACCACCCCACCGAGCCTACGACTGCCCCATTGATCTACTTCCCGGAGCAGCTATTCCTTTCGGTAGGATTTTCCCTTTAACGGAGGTGGAACAGGGGGCCCTGAAGGACTACATCGATGAGAACCTTTTAAAGGGGTTCATTTGCCCCTCTACGTCACCAGCAGGTGCAGGCATTTTCTTTGTAGAAAAGAAGGACCATACCCTCAGGCCATGTGTGGACTACCGTGAACTAAATAAGGTCACCATTAAAAATCGTTATCCTCTTCCTCTGGTACCAGAGTTGTTCCAAAGATTGGGAGCTGCCGTTATTTTTACTAAGCTTGACCTCCGGGGAGCCTATAACCTGGTCCGAATCAAGGAGGGCGATGAGTGGAAAACCGCCTTCCGCTCCCGGTTCGGACATTTCGAATATTTAGTGATGCCCTTCGGGCTGTGCAATGCCCCTGCCACCTTCCAGTATTTAATTAATGATGTTCTTCGGGACTTTTTAGATCTCTTTGTGATTGCTTATTTAGATGACATACTAATCTTCTCTTCCTCCCTTGACTCTCATCGCAGGCATGTCAGAAGTGTGTTAGACCGGCTTCGGCAGCATAAACTATATGCGAAGGCTGAGAAATGCGAGTTTGAGCGGGAGAGCATAGCATTTCTGGGATTAATCATCTCTGGCGAAGGCATCAGGATGGACCCACAGAAGATCACCGCAATCTTGGACTGGCCAGCGCCAGTGGATAAGAAGGAAATCCAACGGTTCGTTGGATTCGCCAACTTTTATCGTAAATTCATCCGGGGGTTCTCCGCCATCATTGCACCCATTACTCAGCTAACCAAGCAAGGTACCCGCTTCCACTGGTCCCCTGAGGCCCAAAAGGCCTTTGAGGATCTCAAAGGGCTCTTCACCTCTGCATCCATCTTAAAACACCCAGATTCCTCCCTATCATTTGTACTTGAGGTAGATGCTTCTGAGGTTGCAGTAGGGGCAATATTGTCACAGAGGCAAGGAACCAAGGCTTTGCTTCATCCGGTGGCTTTCTTTTCTCGCAAATTATCTGCGGCAGAAAAGAACTATGACGTGGGAGACCGGGAACTCTTGGCGATTAAGTCCGCCCTGGAAGAATGGAGGTACTTACTTGAAGGTGCTGCTCACCCGATCTTAGTATTCACTGACCATAAGAACTTAGAGTACCTGAAAACTGCAAAAAGACTAAAACCACGACAAGCCAGATGGGCCCTGTTTTTTTCCCGGTTCTCCTTCCATGTGACATACCGCCCCGGTGCCAAGAACACTAAACCTGACGCCTTGTCCCGAATGTTTCATGGATCCAAAGAACTCTCCTCACCCGATACAATCCTCGCTCCTGGGAATTTTCTCCTACTTCAGGAGGACCTACTCTCCCGGATCAGACAAGCCACCACTAGACAGGAACCCTCTCCTGAACTGGATCTGCAAACCAAGGATGGATTACTCTGGCACCAAGACAGGATATTCATACCAGAAGAACTAAAGATAACCGTGCTAGAGCTCTGCCACGATCATGCCCTTGCTGGGCACTTTGGCGTGGCTAAGACCACTGAGTTGGTACAACGTACCTTCTGGTGGCCTCGACTACGCGAGGATTGCAGGAGGTTCGTGGAGTCCTGTACTACATGTACCCGGAATAAAGGGTCCAGATCCAAAGCCTGGGGACTACTGAAGCCCTTACCCGTTCCAGAGAGACCGTGGAAAATGCTTTCTATCGACTTCATAGTTGAACTCCCCCCGGCTGAGAATCACACCACCATCTTTGTGATTGTGGACCGTCTGTCCAAGATGGCACATTTTGTTCCTATGAGAGGGACCCCCTCGGCCCCGGAAACTGCACAAATGTTCATTAAAGAAGTCGTCAGGCTCCACGGGGTACCTGCTAATATAGTCTCCGATCGGGGGGTACAATTTACCTCCCGGTTCTGGAGGTCCCTCTGCAAGACTCTGGGAATAGAGCTATCATTCTCTTCGGCTTACCACCCTCAAACCAACGGACAGACTGAGAGAACAAATCAGACCCTCGAGCAATATTTGCGTTGTTTCTCCTCCTTTGCTCAGAATGACTGGCTCTCCCTGCTTCCGCTAGCGGAGTTCTCCTACAATAACTCCATCCACTCCGCAACTAACCAGACCCCATTTTTTGCGAACTTCGGGTTTCACCCCACATTTCTGCCCAACTCTCTCCCTGAGTGCTCAGTGCCCGCAGTTCTGGAAAAAGTGAATTTCTTCTCCTCTAACAACCAGCTTCTACGCGAAGCCATGGCAAGAACTCAGGAGTATAACAAGACGGTCTACGACAGGAGGAGACGGGGTGAATTAGCGCTGGCACCGGGCGACCAAGTATGGCTTTCCACCATCAATCTAAGATTGGCTTGCCCGTCCAAGAAATTAGGCCCCAAGTTTCTAGGGCCTTTTCCTATCAAAAGGAAAATCAACGAGGTGGCCTACGAGCTGGAGCTCCCCGACTCCCTGAGGGTCCACCCTGTTTTTCATGTTTCTCTATTGAAACCGTCAGTCTCCAACCCATTCCCAGGTCGGACCCCGACTCGCCCTGATCCCGTCATCATAGACGGGGAACAGGAATTCGAGGTAGAAGCTATTTTAGACGCACGAAGAAGAAATAGCCAGAGTCAATTTTTAATAAAATGGAAGGGTTACGGACCAGAGGAGAACTCCTGGGAACCCGAAGAGAACATTCACGCCAAAGACCTGATACAAGCCTTCAGGAGGTCTCACCCAGAGAAGTTTGCTCCTAGGGGCATCCGGAGGCTGCCCCTTGGGGGGGGGCAATGTCATGGAAACCCTGTCAGGAACAGACACCCTGGACTTCCTGGTTCCCGCCCCCGCAGGTGACGCCCGAAGGGCTATTTAAACTCTTCACTTACAGACAGTCCCTGCTGTCTGCTCTACAGCGTTTATCCCAAGTGACCTGATCTGCCTTGTTTACCTGTATCTGACCCGGCTTCCTGTGACCCTCCTGCTATCTGCCTGTACCTGACCATCGGCCTGTTTTCTGACTTCGGTATTGCCTGATCCTTTTGTGCCTCGCTGCCTGCCAGTTTACCCGACCCCGGCTTGTCTGACGATCCTGCCTGGCCTTGGCTCTTGTTCACCTGCTGCTGCCTAGTGGTTCCAGTTTACCTGCTGTGCCTCCCGGTCCGGGTCATCTGCTGAGTTCCTGGTTCCTGTCTGCTCATCTGCTGGTTCCTGTCTGCTCATCTGCTGGTTCCTGTCTGCTCATCTGCTGGTTCCTGTTCACCTGCTGCTGCCTAGTGGTTCCAGTTTACCTGCTGTGCCTCCCGGTCCGGGTCATCTGCTGAGTTCCTGGTTCCTGTCTGCTCATCTGCTGGTTCCTGTCTGCTCATCTGCTGGTTCCTGTCTGCTCATCTGCTGGTTCCTGTTCACCTGCTGCTGCCCAGTGGTTCCAGTCTACCTGCTGTGCCTCCCGGTCCGGGTCATCTGCTGAGTTCCTGGTTCCTGTCTACTCACCTGCTGCAGTTCCTGGTTCCTGTCTGCTCATCTGCTGGTTCCTGTCTGCTCATCTGCTGGTTCCTGTTCATCTGCTGCTGCCCAGTAGTTCCAGTCTACCTGCTGTGCCTCCCGGTCCGGGTCATCTTCTGAGTTCCTGGTTCCTGTCTACTCACCTGCTGTAGTCCTGGTTCCTGTCCACTCACCTGCTGTAGTTCCTGGTTCCTGCCTCCTCACCTGCTGGTTCCTGATCACCTGCGGTAGTTCTTGATCCTGCCAGGCACTCGTACCCCTTCCACCTCCGTGCTTCCTGTTATACCACCAGGGGCCGCCGGTGGGAGCCGTAAGGGAGGCCTCCCTCTGCTAACCGGGCTCGTCACCGTCAGGTACGTGACACCAACTTATTAAAATCCAAAAACAAATATGAACAATGATTATTTACTATGGAGCTCCTGGTAGTCCAAGGAGCCATGATCCAAAACACTCATCCCCCTAGAATAGGAGGTGTGAGTGGAGTGGTACGCTCCTGCCACCCAGTTGTACTCTACACATCTTACCGTCTCCTCCGTCAAATGTGTTTCCTGAAAACAAAATACCCCTGGGTGAAAAGGCACATACGTATCATGGTTCTCTTAAGAGGTGAGTGGAGCCCCCTCACATTCCATGAGACTATAGGAATCCCCGCCATTCAACAAGGTAAGTCATTATTGCAAGCTGGTATGCCCCTAGAAGTCTAAAGTACCATCTGATCATGCGGTGTTCCGAGTGTTTCTTGGGTATCATATAGTGGCTGTCCATATCTCCATCTATGACAGGGATTTGCAATTAGCGGACCTCCAGCTGTTGCCAAACTACAAGTCCCATGAGGCATAGCAAGACTCTGGCAGCAGCAAGCATGACACCCAGAGGCAGAGGCATGATGGGACTTGTAGTTCTGCAACAGCTGGAGGTCCGCTAATTGCATATCCATGATCTATGAGAACAGTGCTGGAAAACCACCAGCAAAAGAAATATAAAAGGAGGTCGCAAACTGCAAACCACACTAACCATTGTGTGTCCAGCCCTGCCAACAGGGCAGGGCAAACTTTAGCCCCTGTATTCAAGCGCAGAGGCCCATAGGAAGTTAAAGATTGTAAATCCACTGTACGATTTCTGAAACTCTCATCTTGATCTGTTAAAATATACTGTCCCTCAGCCAGAGGTCATCTGTAGAGATTTAGTAGAAAGTCCCCACACCGTAGAAAGGCACAGTAAGTGCCATTCACATCTCAGGTTCCAGCAAATAGCCGGCATCATTCCTCCTCTCCTTCCTGTCCACGTTGCCTCAGAGCTTGCTCATTTCGGTCCAGCCAGTTGGAGGCATCTTTGGCCGATTCAAAAAATTGTGCCTGTCCTCTCACGGTCACCCGCAGTTTGGCCGGATACAGCATGGCATATGACAAATGTAGCAACCTGAGTCTGCGTTTCACATCAAAGAATTTGAACCTGCGCCTCTGCACCTCCGCCGAGAAGTCGGGGTAAAAGGATACCCTGGCTCCATTATGTTGTATGTTAGCCCGTTCCCTCGCCTGTCACAGCACTGTTTCTCTGTCATGGTAATGAAGCAATTTTGCCAGCATTGGCCTGGGAGGCCCCCCTGGCTGTGGTGGGCGAGACGGCACTCTATGGGCGCGTTCCACCGCAAACAGGGGGAAAAGGCATTCTTCCCGAATATATCCAGCAGCCAGCTTTCCACATATGCTATAGGGCCTCTGCCCTCCACCTTTTTAGGGAGTCCTACTATACGGATATTGTTTCGTCTGAGCCGATTCTCCAGATCTTCAGCTCTGTCATTGGCTACTTTCGCCATTTAGTAAGCTGCGTTGGTATCCCTTGCTATGGGGGGTAATTGATCCTCTATTTCACTCACTCTGCATTCCACAGCCATGGTGCGTTCCCTGATTTTTTGCAAGTCCTGTCGCAGCAGACACTTCTTCCTGCATGCCCCCAAATTTCTCCTTCATTGTGTTCACTGAGGAATTACATATATTCACCGCCCTGAGGATGTCTGCCAATGTGGGCTGAACGGACCCAGTCGTGTCTGTGCCATTGTTATCATGGGCCATAGACTCAGCCTGGTCTGTCTCCTCATCCTCACTGTGTGCAGCTAAGATGGCCGCCTGTACATGTGTCCCAGATATGGCAGTCTCTGTATGCAGTGAGTGGCCGGCCTTTTCAGCCCCCGTGAGCCCGTTCATCTTTTGAGTGTAATACACCATATCCCTGGGTGTCTCCTTACCCTGTGCCTTCGGTTGCCTCTGCGCTTTAGGTCCCAGATCTTTCATCCTGTCTGTGCCTCGTGGAGTTCCCTTCAGAGTGAGCATGGCGACGCCATCTTGGATTTCGGGACCAATTTTAAACTGTCCTTTTCGGGTCATTCCTCTGGTGCAGAGGGCCAGTGGAGGTTCCCCTGAGGTCCCGGGATCAGTGGCTTGCAGCATATAGCTTGCTAGCTTGGAAACATGTCGCATGTGTGTGACATCACTGCCGGGCGCCGTGCTGTGATGCTCTCCAAAGCTCACCAAGCCTCACTCTGAATACACGGCCGTGTTTACTTCCTACTCTACAGAGACAGAGTGCACACTGAAACCACAGCACAGCTTGCCATAACCACTGACGCTTGTGCTTCTCCACTACACCTTACCTGGAACCCATATCTTCTTCAGACAGACTTTTTCTGATAGACCAAGATATGCCTAAGCCTGGATTACTGAAGAAAACCACGCTGTGCTCAGCCATCCCACTCCATCCTGCACGGATCTGATGTGGTGCCAGCTCTACAGGACTTGCTATGACTTGCAGTCCCACGCCATCTCTTCAGCCCAGCAACCGGACCTGAATGCAACTTACCTATTCTCCATGTGAGTGGATGTTGTTGTTTATTAAATGATTCTTATGATATATACTCAGAGGCGCCCCTTTTCTTGTTTTTTTCCTAGCATACTGGAATCGGCTTTTGGTTTTCTTGGTGGCTGCCCTGACTGATCCTCTGTCATATAGTTCTATGTGTGCATGTATATGTGTATACACACACCTTTTTACCTCTGCCTTTGGACTATTGGGTACTACTACTTGAGGTACCTGTGCTTTGCGCCTTTTTTGCTTGTTTAGCAGCATATAGCAGGGAAATGTCAGTATCGTGGCTGAGGGAGGATCGGTAACGGATCCGGCTCAGGAGCTGTGAGAGCTGTGTCCTCTCACAATGGCGGTCCAGGCCACGCCCCCAACGATGATTATAACTAATTACAAAAGTGACAAATATCAAATACAAATGTATTGTCTAAATGAAATTTTTAGGCTCCATGCACACTAGCTTTTTTTTAAGCTCCTTAAAGCTGTTATTAGCATTATATTTTCTGCTCCTAGAAGCTAAATAGTGTTATCCTGTGTCCATGCAAACTACTTTCGGCTATTAGCGTTTTTTGAGCTTCAGCATTCAGGGGCAGAAAAAAATAGTTTTTGTAGAGTTTCTTGGAATGTTTTTCCAGCAGAAACACTGCTAAATGCTCGTACAGTAAATGCTCCTAAAACATTGCTAAAATGCTACTACAAAAAGCTATTACCAGCGTTTTTTATTCAGCGTTTTCTTTCCAGCGGGTTTTATAGCTTAAACCAGTTCAGTGAGAGTGCTCCTGACAAAGCCATACACATGTAGGGTGTGGCCAGTAGGATACATCATTTCTGGGTTCTTTTGCTGCTGCAAAGGTCTTGGGTGTTTGTAGGCTGTTTGGCACCATCTTGTGTCTCAGCAACGTCTGTGAGGCTTAAAGTGATTGTAAATGTTTATTTATTTTTTATTAAAACAACAAACATGTTATACTTATCTGATCTGTACAAGGTTTTACACAGAGGAGCCCCGATTCTCCTCTTCTCAAGTCCCCCACTGGTGCTCCTGGCTTCTTCCCTCTGCCAAGTGAGCCAAACAAGCAGTTTTCTATGAGGGCTCTTTTGCATGCTTGCTCCCAAGCCCCGCTCTGTGTGTTCATTGACCCTCAGAGAACAGCTTGGCCTTGCCCCACATTCCCTCCTTACTGGCTATGATTGACAGCAGTAGGAGCCAATGAGGAGGGAGAGCTGAAAGCCAAGAAAGCCTTGGCTCTTGTGTACATCGCTGGATCAAGATCAGGCTCAGGTTAGGTAGGGTGGTGGAGGAGGTACGGGGGGAGCGCTGGGGGCTTGGGGGGTAGCTGCACGCAGAAGTTTTTTTTAGCTTAATGCAGAAAAAGGAATTAGGGTAAAAAATGTCTACCTTTGGAACCATTTTAAGGAGAAATGAGTGACACTGGCTTGTTTTAAATGCTTTTGTGGATAGGGTTAGTAAAAGCTTGAGACCTTTTGGATCAAAAAGGTACAATTAATATTACAAAAAGTACAAATTATAATTCAGAGTTTTTGTTATAACTTTTTCTTACCTCTAATTCTATATTTATTGTTATTGTATTTCTGTTAACCACATGCTAATACCATGGTATGTGTGTAGGAAATACCCAAGAGACAAAAGAAACTGTAGATTTAAAGTCTAAATAAAAAATGTTTTTTATTTACAGTGAGCAATCTCATGTTTCAATGGACATCATTACTAGAGAAAAAAATGCTGAGAAAACTGGTCACGGCTACACACAATTTGTAGAGCTGAGATATATCTTGATTGAGGTTCTATATTATACAGGGCAAGAAATGAGTGAGTGCTCATGTACATACGTGTTATTAGAAAAATGCTTTTACATTTTGATCCAATGCCAAGATTTTGTTATGCATTTTAGGCCCCTTTCACACTAGTGGACCGTATGTCCGCTTTTTCATCCATCCGTTTACGGATGAAAAAGGGATATACATTGGTCCCTATGAGATCGCGGGTGTCAGCGGATGAACATCTGCTGACACCCGATCTCCTCCGTGTCCGCAATCCCCCGATTCTGCTGACGGAGGAAAATCCTTTTTTTCTATCCGTCTGCAGAGCGGATAGGATGAACACGGACAGACGGTCCGCGTTAATCCGATCCCCCCATAGGGGAGAGCGAAGATCTGATAGGGCGGTCCCTGCACAGTGTGCGGGGACCGCCCTGTCATCTGCCGGCTCAGCAAGGATCAATGGAGCGATCCCCGCTGAGCAAGCAGAGGTTCACGAGGTGGATCCTCACGGATCCGTCCCGTGTGAAAGGGGCCTTACACTTTTTCAGGATAGGGGTCCCGATATTTCTCTGCTGCAGTTAACCACTTGCTAATCATGCCATATATACTGTATATACTCGAGTATAAGCCGACCCGAATATAAGCCGAGGCACCTAATTTTACCACAAAAAAATGGGAAAACGTATTGACTCAAGTATAGGGTGTCCATCTGCATGCCTCACTGTGCCTCACTTTGCCTCACTGTGTCCATGTGCATGCCTCACTGTGTCCATGCCTCACTGTGTCCATGCCTCACTGTGCCCATGCCTCACTGTGCCCATGCCTCTCTGTGCCCATGCCTCATTGTGTCCATGACTAGACTGACATTTAACATGGGAGTCTATGGAAGGGGTGCCCGGATTTGAAAAATCAGGGCTCCCCGGCCGTAGGTCCCCCAGACAAAACCCATTGCACACTTATATAGGAGAAATAGGGCTACATGTGTGCCAAGTATGGGGTCTAGGTGACCTACGGCCGGCCGGTACCGGGTCTCCAAAGTCACCGGAAAAATTACTGTTTAACATAGGAGTCTATGGAAGGGGTGCCAGATTTGAAAAATCGGTGCTCCCCGGCCGTAGATCCCCCGGACAACAAACTTTGCACACTTGTAGAGGAAGAGTGGGGCTACATGTGTGCCAAGTTTGGGGTCCGGTTCCCAGGTCCCTAAAGTCCGGGAGATCAGGCGCAAAAAGGTGACTCGAGTATAAGCCGAGGGGGGCATTTTCAGCACAAAAAAATGTGCTGAAAAACTCAGCTTATACTCGAGTATATACGGTAAATGATATCCTCAGTCATCAGTGGAATACCGGCGTTATGGCTACAGCAATATGCCATAACTCCCGTATTGTTTGTTTTGTTGAGGAAAGATGGCCTCTGCTCATCTCTATGGTCTTTCCATATATCTTGAGCTCTCTTTTTTTCTTAGCTCCTATAGATATAAGCTTACCCCTAATGTAGGCTTTATGCGCTTCTCATATAGCAGCCTTTAAGACCTCAGGTGTCTCGTTCAGCAGAAAATATTGTTCAATTTATTTTTTTATTATTGTACTTGTCTTATTCTGTATCCCCTTTAGATTCAACCTCATCACTACTGGAGCATGGTCCGAGAGCGATATTATCCCAATAGATGTTTCAACTACCGCTTCCAGAAGTCTATGTTCCACCAGTATGCAGTCTAGCCTTGAATACGTATCATGCACTGAGGAGTGGTATGTGTAGTCTTTTGTTCGCAGAACTTGAGCTCTCCAAACATCAACCAACTGACATTTACGTAATTATTTTTTTTACCAATCTTAGTTTCCATATATTTTTGAGGATATGTGTTAGGGCAATACATGTTTGCCAATGTGTACTCCATCCCCTGTAGTTTCCATTTTAGAAAAATAATTTGTCCCTCTGAGTCTATTTTCCTATGTTCCAGCATAAAATTGTCATTTTTTGCCAGTCCTATTGCTACTCCTTTTGCTCTTCTAATTGGGGAGTCACCGTAATACCATGTTGGATTTTTTTTTTGTATAATTTAAGGTTTGTATCTTGTACTATATATGTCTCTTGCAGGATAATTATATTTTCAGAGTACCTTTTAATTTACCTTAGTACGTTATATATTTTTTCTGGGAAATTGAATCCTCCCGGAATGGGGTTCTGTTCCAACCGGGCCACACTTTGAAGGTTTATGGCGGTGGGGATGAGGCCGGGGGATGTTGACGGCTACCCCTGTTGCTGCATTGGGAGGATGGATATGCCTGGAGCTCCTAACACAAGCTCTCTTCCGGCACCATGTTTAGGCTCCTCCCTCTACTGTGTTTACATTTCTTTTGATAGGAATAAAAGTGATAAAAAAATGTTTAAAGGGAGAGTGTAAAAATAAAAAAAGTAATAAAATAAATAATGACAATTTTTTTTTAAAAGGCCCTCCATCCCCCCATGCTCGCACGCAATGGCGAACGCATACGTAGGTCACGCTCACATATGTAAACGGTGTTAAAACCACACATGTGATGTATTGCTGTGAACGTCAGAGCGAGATCAATAATTCCAGCCCTATATCTCCTCTATAACCCTAAACAGGTAACCTGTAGACATTTTTAAAGCATTGCCTATGGAGATTTTGAAGTACCATGGTTTGCCGTTATTCCACGAGCGTGCACAATTTTAAAGCATGACATGGCGTAACATCATCTTTCATATTTTACACAAAAAAATAGGTTATATATTGTAGTTTTTTTTATATTCATTAAAGCAATTTTTTTCCAAAAGAATTGCGTTTAAAAAACTGTTGCACAAATAGTGTGACATAAAAAATTTCAACAATCTCTATTTTATTCTCTGGGCTCTGCTAAAAAAATATATAATGTTTGGGCGTTCTAAGTAATTTTCTAGCAAAAAAAAAAACAAACACTTATTTTTACATATATATATATATATATAAGAGAAATTTCAGAATTGGCCCAGTAGGCTTACTAGTGTAGCGGGGTCTCCTTTAAGGCCCCGGGACTACGTTATCCAGAACCCCGTTCGGCACCCAGGGTGCATGGAGCCACCGCAGAGACTCATGGGAGGGGCTATATAGGAAGAGGGAGAGGCTGAGCTCGGCCTCTTTGGACACCGCGCTGCAATCAACAGGTCTTCCTGTGCGGATCTGCTGCAGTGCAGGGCCTGAAGCCACGGCCTTGCACAACTTCCAGAGAGCCTTTCACCCCACTGCGGAGCCTGGGTGGCACCTGACTTTATCGAGTTTGGACATCAGTTGGACCGGAGACCCGGCCGTTGCAGACACTGTGTGCGGAGACACAGTAGGTGGAAGTCCCGGACTGGGATTGCATCCGGAGTGGTGAGCGAGCACCTGCTCATTCATATAAACAGTACTTTGACTAGGTCTAGAGACTGCCTTGGCCCTCCGGGCTCTACTTTACTGTCCCGCAGGAGACTAGTGGCGGAACCGTTTTGAGTAGTCTCCTGTGAGGGGTTCATTTGGCCCTCTTCATTTTTCTACCCTTTGGATTACAAATTACTGTTCCTGTTGTGCACCACCAGTCAAGTTGCATGCAAAGAAACTGTTCTTCTAGAGACTGAGTTTAAAATCTGGATCAGGCCTGATCTGCAGTTAGAATTTAAGTTGCTGCGCCATAGGGCGCATAGATAGAGATAGCAGTACTTGGCGGGTAATCGCCTGTGTTAGATTTTCTGCTGCAGTGTTCTGCAGATATATATGTGTTATGTGTTAACCTTATGCCTTTTACTCAAAGTAAAGAAACGTTATATTTTATCTCTTGCTATCAGTGTGTTGCCTTTATGCAAAGAGGTTACCCATGCAATACAGATAGATTGTGTGCATATACTGTTAGATTGTGATACTAGAGAAATCCCTAGACTAACTGTGCCAGAGTGGTTCGAGTAAATTGCCGGGCGTTGGCGGTGCTGTAGACAGGGCCCGAAACAAAATCCAGCGGCTCTCTTAACTGGGGGTAGCGCTACACATGGGGGCTCTCGAGTCCGGGATCCTGTTACAGCAAGTAACGCACCAAAAGTACCAGCATGGACCCACTGGAAGTAGAACAGTGGTGCAGGGCGGCCTACACAGATTTAGCCGCGGCAGTAGTCATAGAACTCCCAGGGACCTGGCAAGAAGAAGCGGTGAAGCGGCTAGTAATGTCACTGTCCTCGAACCAGAAGGTATAGGTGATGGATGTCAGAATGAATTCCACACTGACCCACGCACTAATAGCTTGGATGAAGGAAATCCCAGAACATTTCAAGGGTCCAAGTATAAAAGCAATGGATGATCAGACCTATAGCTTAATACATGCGCTGCCAATTATACCAGGAGGATGGGTTCAGACACCTAAACCATCATCCCCACAGGTATCTCCACCGCAGTCCCCAAAAGCAGAAAACCGGAAGGCTAAAGAGAGCTCCGGGTCCCCGCCTGCCACCCTCAGCGCAGAGTTATGCGCGGTCCTAGGGGAGATTGTAGCCCAGTGTAAGAAGGATCCTACAGACTATCAAATGTCAGGATACAGAAAACTCAGAATATTCTCTGGGAGGAAACCTGTACCTTCGGATGAAGAGGGGTTTGAGGAGTGGTTAGACGGTGCCACTCAGGCCTTAGAAGAATGGGAAGTCCCAGAACACAGAAAGAAGCAGAGAATTGCTGAAAGTCTGAAGGGGCCTGCTCTAGAGGCCATACGCAACCTCAAGATGAGCAAAACAGACTGTGATGTGCAGGATTATCTGGACATTCTACAGAATGTGTTCGGTGGAACAGAGAAAATCACTGAGCTCACTTACCAGCTGGAGCACTGCTACCAAAAGACAGGAGAGAAACTGTCAGAGTTCATGAGGCGCCTGGACAAGATCCTGCATAAGATGATCCTGAAGAAGGGGATCGACCCGCGGAAGGTGGATGAGGCCCGTGTTCAGCAGGTGATGAGAGGATCTCAGCCCCTGGACCCCATCGCATTGGCGCTACGCACAAGACAGGACGGGAAGAGCCTGAAGTACCCTGACTTGATCCGAGTGGTCAGAGAGGAAGAAGCGATGCTGGAGGAGAAGAAGAGGAACCAACTAGTTGAGTCAGTTAATCCTCCTCCGGTGATGGTCAGGACGGCCATGACCCTGGAAAGAGACTCAGAGGTGGATACCTTGAAGTCACAGATGTCCCAAGTATTTGGGATGCTGACCTCCCTGATGGAAAAGGAGTCAAGGGTACCAGAGAGGGAAAGTCAGAGGAAGGAGCTGTTTCCAGATACCTCAGCGCCCGCATTCCTACAAGATTGGGGGGACATGACTTGTTTCAACTGCGGAGGGGTTGGCCATGCGGCCAAAGTGTGTACCAGTCCAAAGAAAAAAAAGATGAATAACCGCAAGCCGCCGGAAAACTTCAGCGGGCCCCGGTGAAGGAGTCAACCGGGTGCCCATCATCTCCAGTGAACTCCAAACTGAATGAGAAGCACATAAAAAGAGTGGAGAAGACCCCTCAGAAGAAACACAATGTTCCTCAGTGGGAACGTACCCCAAAGAAAGAGAGTAATGTCCCTCAGTGGGTAGTTACACCCAATAAAAGGAGGGAGATCAATGCATACCAGGCCCAAGAGAGACTTAAGTCCAAAGAGAAATGGAAGAAAGAAAGTCCAAAAGGAAAACGCAAAGATCCAAGGAAAGAGACTCCTTCGAAGCGATATCCAGAGAAGCTGATAGGTCCCTCCCCGATAGTACCTGTCCAAGTGGAGGGAGTCTACACAAGAGCCATATTGGATACTGGGGCGCAAGTGACCCTGTTGTACCGGGACTTTTATGACAAGCATCTAAGCCACCTACCCATCCAGAGGATTGAAGAGCTGGAGATATGGGGGATTGGGACAGAGAGTTTCCCTTATGATGGCTATCTGCCTATAAAACTGACTTTCGACCCGTCCATAGCCGGGAAGGCCGAAGTGTTCGATACCTTAGCTGTGGTGTGCCCCCGACCGCCTGGAGCTAACAAGAGTTCCCTAATAATAGGGACCAACACGGATCTGGTCCGAAGACTCTTGGCCCCTCTTACAAAAGGAAAAGACCCCACAGCCACTGAGATCCACCCAATGTTGAAGACAGCCTACCAACGACTGATCTTAGAACAGAAGGCCCCAGAGGAGGGGGTAGGGAAGGTTTGGAGGCTGGGAAGAAGAGGAATAGTGCTGCAGCCCGGTGAAGTAGCCTGTTTGAAAGCCACTGTGAAACTCACATGGGAGCAGCCTGGGCCCTTTGTTATGTTGGAGCCCGACCCAAGGGGAGAGCATTCGGGCCTAGAAGTAGTCCCAGAAGTGGTCCCGTTGAGGGCTCTAAAGAAGGCTCACTGTAAGGTACCTGTGAGTGTCAGGAATACTACGGACGGCCCCATGGAGATCCCAGCCAGGATGTTGCTGGGCCAGGTGAGCCCTGCCACCCCAGTTGCTTTGTCGTATGTGGAGAAGACAGATGGAGAAAGCACTGTGTGGGAGAAACTTTCCATGGAGAACCCAAACCTGCCCAGGGCTTGGAAAGAGAGAGTTAAGGCCCAGTTGACCAGGTGGGAAAAGATCTTCTCCCAAGATGAGTTCGATGTGGGGTGTGCAAGGAATGCCACCCATCGAATCCGCCTCCAGGAAGACAAGCCCTTCAGGGAAAGAGTCAGGCGAACTGGTGTGATTCGAGAATCTAGAAGCCCCTATGCCTCCCCGATAGTGGTGGTCAGAAAGAAGAATGGGTCGTTGAGGCTGTGCATAGACTACAGGACCCTCAACAGGAGAACCATACCCGACCAGTACACCACTCTGAGGATAGAGGATGCCCTACAGAGCTTGTCTGGAGCCAAGTGGTTCAGTGTTATGGACCTCAAGAGCAGGTACTATCAAATCCCTATGCATCCAGAAGACAAAGAGAAGACGGCTTTCATAACCCCAGTGGGGTTCTTTGAATTTGACCGGATGCCTCAAGGTCTGTCTGGAGCCCCAGCCACCTTCCAACGTCTCATGGAGAAGACTGTAGGAGACATGAACCTCATCGAAGTCCTTGTATACTTAGATGATATCATTGTCTTCGGGAGAACCTTGGAAGAACACGAGGAGAGGCTGGAGAAAGTTTTGAAAAGACTGAGTGAGGAAGGATTCAAGCTCTCACCTGAAAAATGACAGTTTTATCAGTCATCAGTCAACTATCTGGGACACATAGTGTCCCAGGATGGGGTAGCCACAGACCCCGAAAAGTTGGAGGCAGTCACCTCCTGGCCAAGGCCCACCACAGTGACAGAGCTCAGATCCTTTTTGGGGTTCTGTTCCTATTACAGGAGGTTCGTGTAAGGGTTTGCTCGGATAGCCAGGCCTCTGAATGAGCTGCTCAAGATGGAGGGGGAAGAGGATGATTAGGGCCCCAGGAAGCCAGGGGAGTCAGTCAAGGACCAGTGGAATGAGAAGTGTGAAGATGCCTTTCAGATGTTGAAAAAAAAACGTAACCACTGCCCCTGTCCTGGCCTACGCAGATCCTAAGAAGCCTTATGAACTTCATGTAGATGCCAGCCATGATGGTCTGGGAGGAGTGCTCTACCAGGAGCATGAAGAGTAACTGAGGCCTGTTGCATATGTGAGCAGAAGTCTGACTCCCTCTGAAAAGAACTACCCCACCCATAAGTTGGAGTTCCTGGCCCTCAAGTGGGCGGTAGTTGACAAACTCAGAGACTATCTGTATGGCGCAGAATTCACTGTGAAAACCGACAACAACCCCCTCACCTATCTTTTCACCACAGCAAAGTTTGATGCCACAGGACATAGATGGCTGGCGGCACTGTCTGCCTTCAATTTCAGCCTAAAATACAGGCCTGGGGCTGGAAATCGAGATGCAGACGCCTTGTCTAGAAGATCTCATGTCCCCACCTGCAGTACAGAAGACTGGACCCAAGTGGCACCCGACGGGGTGCGGGCCCTCTGTCAAGGGGCTGAACTCCAAGCCAGTGGCGGCTCAAGAGCAGAAGCGATAGGGGTTACCATAGTAGGAGTTCCCAAGCAGTACTGTGGAGTAACCCAACTGGGGGGAGATAACTTGCCAAAATTGTCCAAAAAGGAGTTGAGATCTAACCAATTGGAAGACCCCATGGGGAGATTGGTGCTAGAGGCCCTGGAGAATCAGGATCCAAATAGACTTTTACGTAACCCTTCAAAGGAAGCTCGCCTGTTGAGGAAGGAGTGGGACAGGTTGCAGGTGAATCAGGGAGTGGTCTACCGAAGGGGACCCTCTGATGACCTGGAAGATAAATGGCAATCGTTCCTGCCCGAGAAACACCGAGAGACTGTCATGGTTGCTCTGCACGACAACCATGGCCACCTAGGGGCGGAAAGGACCTTCCAACTCATTAGGGACCATTTCTATTGGCCCTGCATGAGGGCTGAAGTTGAAGAATACTGTCACTCATGTGCACGATGCATCCAGAGAAAGACTTTACCCCATCAAGCTGCCCCAATGGGCCATCTGCAAAGTCAAAGCCCACTTGATCTGGTATGCATTGATTTTCTCTGCCTCGAACCTGACCTGAGTGGACTAGGAAATGTTCTGGTAATAACCGACCATTTCATCCGGTATGCCCAGGCCTTTCCAACCAAAGACCAGAAGGCTTCCACGGTAGCCAAAGTCCTCATGGAAAAATACTTTGTACACTATGGGCTGCCACAACGGCTTCATTCAGATCAAGGGAGAGATTTTTAAAGTCGGTTGATCCGGAAGCTCCTGGATTCTTTGGGGATTAAGAAGACAAGAACTACCCCCTATCATCCACAAGGTGATGCTCAGCCGGAGAGGTTCAACCGAACCCTGCTCAACATGCTGGGGACCTTAAGCAGTGAGAAGAAACAGCAATGGAGCAGCCACATAGCGGCAGTTGTGCATGCATATAACAGCACCACCAGTGACGCTACAGGGTACTCACCCTATAGACTTATGTTCGGAAGAGAAGCAAGACCACCGGTAGATCTGGCCTTTGGCACCTCCATAGACCATTGTTCTGCCACTACTCACAAAGGATATGTTGATAGACTCAGACACAATTTGAAATTGGCCTATGAACAGGCTCAGGTGGCCTCAGAACAAAGGGGGGCCCGCAACAAGAAAAACTTTGATCTGAAAGTTCAGATTTAAGATTTACAACCTGGAGACAGAGTGTTGCTACGGAACTTGGGGGTTCCTGGAAAACACAAGCTTGCAGACAGATGGAGACCTGAACCCTATGTTATTTGCAAGAGACTACCGGGCCTACCCGTTTACAGACTTAAGCCAGAGGGAAGGGTGGGGCCCTTAAAGACCTGGCATCGGAACCACCTACTCCCACTAGCTGAAGCAGTTCGGATTCCCCCTGCGATGAGTTCCCCCGAGCCAATTTCCATCCTGGATACTCCCAGACCGAACACTCGGTCCCAGACCCCTCAGATTGGGGATACAGAAACCTTGGAGCTAAGTGAAGACGAGGGAGAAGAACTTGATTGGCTTTGGCCTTCCCAGGCCCCAGAAACTTCTGCGATTGATCTTCCACCTGAAGAAGACACCATAGACGGAACACTGAATGCAGAATCTACTGAGTTCATCCCGTCCAGTCCTTTGTCGGATTCTTGGGAAAATGCCTGTGACATACTCTCAGAAGAGGATCCAAGAGATTCCCTGTACCTCCCTGCTCCGGAGTTAAGTGTTCCTGAACCTATGGGAACTCCCAAGTCGGTTCCACAATGGGAACCTGTTTTAGCAGAAATAGAAAACCCAAGGGGACAAAGGATGCGGAGGGCCATAAAGCTTCCCAGGAGATTGACTTACCCACAGATGGGGAGGAGCTCGGAAGACACTGTGGTTACTGCCAGGAGGAGTATGGAAGACCCTAATCCCTCCACTGTTCATTTGGTGGGGGCAACCTCAACTCACTCTCTGGCACAGTTAGGCAGGACACTAATGAAAGTGTGACCTGTGGGCGGGGAAGTTCACCTCCTTGTTTTTGGTGGGAATTTCCTCTGCCAACATCATACGCAACTTTGGTTGATGTTGTGCGTGCTATAATTTAATGTTATCTTTGGGGACCAAAGAGTTTAAGTGGGGGGAGTGTGTAGCGGGGTCTCCTTTAAGGCCCCGGGACTACGTTATCCAGAACCCCGTTCGGCACCCAGGGTGCATGGAGCCACCGCAGAGACTCATGGGAGGGGCTATATAGTAAGAGGGAGAGGCTGAGCTCGGCCTCTTTGAACACTGCGCTGCAATCAACAGGTCTTCCTGTGCGAATCTGCTGCAGTGCAGGGCCTGAAGGCAGGGCCTTGCACAACTTCCAGAGAGCCTTTCACCCCACTGCGGAGCCTGGGTGGCACCTGACTTTATCGAGTTTGGACATCAGTTGGACCGGAGACCCGGCCGTTGCAGACACTGTGTGCGGAGACACAGTAGGTGGAAGTCCCGGACTGGGATCGCGTCTGGAGTGGTGAGCGAGCACCTGCTCATTCATATAAACAGTACTTTGACTAGGCCTAGAGACTGCCTTGGCCCTCCGGGCTCTACTTTACTGTCCCGCAGGAGACTAGTGGCAGAACCGTTTTGAGTAGTCTCCTGTGAGGGGTTCATTCGGCCCTCTTCATTTTTCTACCCTTTGGATTACAAATTACTGTTCCTGTTGTGCACCACCAGTCAAGTTGCATGCGAAGAAACTGTTCTTCTAGAGACTGAGTTTAAAATCTGGATCAGGCCTGATCTGCAGTTAGAATTTAAGTTGCTGCACCATAAGGGTGCATAGATAGAGATAGCAGTACTTGGCGGGTAATCGCATGTGTTAAATTTTCTGATGCAGTGTTCTGCAGATATATATGTGTTATGTGTTAACCTTATGCCTTTTACTCAAAGTAAAGAAACGTTATATTTTATCTCTTGCTATCAGTGTGTTGCCTTTATGCAAAGAGGTTGCCCATGCAATACAGATAGATTGTGTGCATATACTGTTAGATTGTGATACTAGAGAAATCCCTAGACTAACTGTGCCAGAGTGGTTCGAGTAAATTGCCGGGGGTTGGCGGTGCTGTAGACAGGGCCCGAAACAAAATCCAGCGGCTCTCTTAACTGGGGGTAGCACTACACTAGTCTTGTCCACACCCCAACCTGTGACTAAACAGTGGAAGAAAAAGCAACAGACTGACAAGCTCATCTCTTGTTAGTCTGCTTTTTGCTCCTTCCAATATGCTTCTTGTTAGCATATGAGAACTACAGCACAACTCATTGGCTCCATTTGGTGCTTCTCTTTCTCTCAGTCTGAACTCTGCTGTACAGCGGATTGAAAGAGGCTGATACTGAATCAAATTTAGCTGCTTCCGCTGCTCACATTTAATTTATTGTTAAACTGTACATATCATTGCAACTACTTTGTGTATCAAGGAGAACAACACCTTATTTTTTACAGGACAAATTGGGCTTTCATTTGGTCTTGATAGTGGATGATTCCTTATTTTGTTTCATTATCAAAGAAAAAACTGGCCCAAAATGGTAAAAAACATAGCAGCCTGTTCCTTTCCATTGTCATAACCCACTATAAAAAAACAACCCTGGCATGCGTCGGGATACCACATATGTGTGCATTATTTGTATCTACATATAGCAGGGCCAGAAAAAATCATGTGCATTTAACCTTTGAGGGAGAAGTTAATCCAAATGTAATTTTCAGGCATCATGCATTCGTTATGATCACTTTATGGTGTCTAATTGACAAAATTACCCCTCCAAATGACCATCTTGCCATTAGGAACCAACAAAATATTTATCTTGTGGTACAGCTTGAGTTTTGACCCCCTTTGTTTATTGCAGAAATATTTTTGTAGAAGGGGAAAAAAAAGGAAAATTACATTATCCCATAAATGTTTCGCATTAGCTGTATGTTTGGGGCCATTGCCATGACTTATTACCAAAAATTAGCCCAAGATAAACAATCCTTCTGGTATGCATAGCGATACCACAAATGTGTGCATTATATGTTGTTTTACCCATAGTTGGGCCCAGAAACACTAGTGTGCATTTTGCTTTTAAGAAGGAAATTAATACATGTTTAATTTTCAGACACCATGCATTTATTACAGCCACACTTTCAAATTGTGTAACTTAGTATTATTTTCACTGAATTATATAATTTTCAAATTATAATAATTGTTTTAATATTTTGAGGTTATTGTAACTGTATTAGGGCATTGCAACAAGGAAAAACAAAAAAGTTTCATGGACAGTACTCAATTGTTCTTATAATGTTTTTAAAACTGTAACAGTATTTTTGGCAACTTGACAGATTTTATTCCACTGGGCTAGAGACAAACTTCTTTAACAAGGAAACTTGTGACCAATAATGAATGAACTGAAACTGTCAGCTTTTAAAAAAAGAGGATAAATAGATCTATATTTGTAACTTAGTATATGAAAGAACAATAATCCCTCTTACTGTAGAAATGATGACATGTGGTGTATATTTTGATAGATTAGTTGATTATTAAATATATACTATATGTTTAATTTTTTTTTTGTTGCTAATCTTCATCACTGGAACCAAGGTAATTTATAATAATTCATGTGATACTGTTCTGGAGTAAAACAGTTGAATTATAATGATAGTTTTTATATATCATAACTAAAATTTAAAATTTGAAGTACTGTTCTCTGCTTTTAGTGCAATGTCAGTTTGTTGTTAGTTTTGAAGCCTTTTAAAATGTGTTATAATAAAGGGTACAAATTATATCTTAATAAAGCAGACATGACCTAGAAATTATTGACTTTGGATATCCAAGATTCTTTGTAATAAAATTTAAATGCTAGAATTTACTCCACATCATGGCTGCTATTTATCATTTCTCTCTTTATTACACGAGATATAAACCTAGCAAGTTGAGTGAAGCATACAATACAAAAGACAGGTTAAAGCATAAGTAAACCCTGATGGGTTTTACTTCCTTTTTTGTTCCCTGCAAAGTAAAAGCATAATGTGCTAGTATGCACCACATACTAGCACATTATGTGACACTTACCTGCAAACGAAGCCTGCGGTGTCCCCGCTGTCCCCTCTTCCTTCCGGGGCCGAGGACGTCACTCCCGCGTGTGGGAGCTGCCAGTCACGGCACTCGCTAGTGAAGAATAGGCACAGAGGGTCCTTTCTTCACAGCGCATGCGCCGATGACATCATCGGCACAGTACAAAGTAAATATCTCCTAAACGGCGCACGTTTAGGAGATATTTACTGTACCTATAGGTAAGCCTTATTATTGACTTACCTATAGGTACAACTTGAAAATTTAGGTTTACAATCTCTTTAAGTGTGATAATCCACCCATGGGGTGCATTTGGGGATATATTTTAAATCTGCTTCTTTGATATATATATATATATATATATATATATATATATATATATATATATATACTTTTTAGATTTCATATCACCGCTTGGCCATTATAGACCAATATTCTGTCTTATGAACACATTGAAGAAAAGGTAAGTACTATCAGTCATCACACAAGATGAAACACAATTTGAACTGTCTTGCGGAAATACCAAATGCTATTTTGTAGAAAACAACACTTTTCAAAATTGTGGAGCATGGTAGCATTGACTATGTGAACAGAGTTAAAATTACAAACATACCTGAACGGGTCAATTCTCCCCAAAATATCTGCTCTGTTCAGACCAGGCAGTTAATTAATTAAAGAGAGGGGGTCACAAAAAGAAAAGGAGTGGGGGGACTCTCTTTTAAGAAGTTCAAGAATACTCTGGAAACATTTCCCAAATTTAGAAATGTTATTTTGGGTTTATGGGCACTATATCCAATGCTCTGAAACAATATCTACAGTGGGGCAAAAAAGTATTTAGTCAGCCACCAATTGTGCAAGTTTTCCCACTTAAAAAGATGAAAGAGGACTGTAATTGTCATCATAGGTATACCTCAACTATGAGAAACAAAATGTGAAAACAAATCCAGACAATCACATTGTCTGATTTGGAAAACATTTTTTTTTAAAATTATGGTGAAAAATAAGTATTTGGTCACCTACAAACAAGCAAGATTTCTGGCTCTCACAGACCTGTATCTTCTTCTTTAAGAGGCTCCTCTGTCCTCCACTCATTACCTGTATTAATGGCACCTGTTTGAACTTGTTATCAGTATAAAAGACACCTGTCCACAACCTCAAACAGTCAGGCCTCGTACACACGACCGATTTTCTCGTCGTAAAAAACACGTAGTTTTTTTCGACGAGATTCTTGTTAAGCTTGTCGATTTTCTCGTCAAGCTTTCTATGCGTACACACTGTCATTTCCCAATTTCCTCGTGGTTCTCTGCGCTCACGTCCAGCACGTACGACGGCACTATAAAGGGGAAGATCTTTTTTCTTGGCGCCACCCCTTGGGCTGCTTTTGCTGATCTCGTGTTACCGCGTGTGAAGTAAAAGTTTGGGAAGAGACGATTCGCGCTTTTCAGTCTTCGTACTTTTCAGATCGTTTTCTGCCGTTCAGTTTGTGCTTGTGGGTTCGTATCTTGACTTTCAGGGCGTCTAGGCAGGTCGTATCTGTTTTACAGTGCGTTCTTGCCTGTTCGTTTCTGATTTTCACTTCGTTATTCATAGGCCTTGCTGTTCTAAAGTGCGTTCTGTACTGTACGTTCTGATTAGACGACCGTTTCCTAGCCATGTCGCCTGGACGTTCTCGTCGTCGAGTTCGTGCTGTGCGTGCGCTTGATGTTGGTCTGCTTGTTTTGGACCAAGACCAGTCCATGAATGGTGTGAGGAGGAGTTCATGGACCAAGAATTGGTTGCTCCAGCGGGACCAATTCTGCCACATGCCTCTGCTGCGGGAGATCGTCGAGAATAATCCTGAGGACTACAGGAATTTTCTGAGGATGTCTGACCTCGTTTTTCAGGAACTGTTGGCTTTGGTGTCCCCCTATATTACCAGGAAGGACACCGTTATGCGGGAAGCCATCAGTGCTGAGCAGAGGCTCATCGCCACGTTGCGTTACCTGGTGACAGGGAGAAGTCTTCAGGACTTCAAGTTCACCACAGGCATCTCCCCCCAGGCTCTGGGCCTCATAATCCCAGACACCTGTTCTGCCATCATCCAAGTCCTGCAGGAGGACTATATTAGGGTAAGTTTTCTCCCTTAACATCACATTTTAGGTATTACATGTATGCTAATGTATTGTATTTCTTTCATCCTTCCCTAATTACCATGATTGTAATATGTTGAGAATGTCCCCTTTGTCCCCATGCATGTTGGAAGCTTTAGATTGCCCCTTTTTTCTCCTTCCTAAATATTTCCCCTCACTAACTTTTCCAGCAGGGGCGCCTGTTGCTCCAAATGTTGGGGGGTTCAAACCCCAATTTAGGAAATAAACTTCCTCCTTTTTTGCTCTGTTGCCTAATAAACGCCCCCAGTTGTCCCCTCCAATGCAGCCATTTTGTTCCCTCAAATGCAGCCATTTAGTCCCCTCTAATGCAGCCAGTTTCCCCCCAGCCCTGCACTTACCTTCTTGTGGTCAGCGCCATCCTTCTTCTGTCCTTGATGTCTTCTCCTTCCCTTCATGTTGCATCAGCCAATCATGTTACCATTAAACAGACTTGGTGAACATGATTGCCAGAGCAGCCTGTCAGTGTTTACACAAGGAATGCCCCCCTCCTTGCGTCCCCGATTTTTCTTTGAGGAAGCCAATTACATCCCTCATGTTGTAATTTGCAAGACTATTTTAATACCTGTTTCTGCTCTGCAATTTTAACCCCCTAAATGCCGCAATTAATCATATGTCGGTCGCTTTACAAGAGGCCATCCACCTGAATAGTGTGCGGCATAGACAATACATAGGTTCATGCAACGCATGAACCTATGTATTGTTCTGAGTGATGGGCACAGGAGAGAGGGGACAGTGCTCCAGCGCCCACTCTGGACGCACCGCCACTGCAATGCTATCCTGTGGCCAAACACATCTCCCCCCCCCCCAAAATAATTTAGTAATGGCCCATCAGAGGGGGTGATGAATATGATAAATGAGCCTTCCATTATACTTTTTTTACACACCTTAATAAACGTATAATTAGATTGATGTTGGTCTCTAATTTTTTGGGATAGAATTTCCTTGTAATGTATGCCTTTGTTTTTCTAATATTATTTCATCTTGTTTCACTCCACAGCTTCCTTCCACGCCACAGGAATGGCAGACTGTGGCATTGGAGTTTGCCACACGGTGGGACTTCCCCAACTGCGGTGGTGCCATAGACGGGAAGCACGTCCGCATCGTGCCGCCACCCCGTTCTGGGTCCTACTACTACAATTACAAGGGGTTTCATAGCATTGTGCTGATGGCGGTGGTGTCAGCACGGTATGAATTCCTCTATGTGGATGTAGGGAAGAATGGCCGGATGTCCGATGGGGGATCCTTCATCCAGACGGAGTTTGCCCTCCGTCTCCAGAGTGACGACCTTGCATTGCCACCGGATGCAGGGAATATTGAAGGACTCCCCTTTGTTTTTTTGGCTGATGAAGCCTTCGGACTCGGACGGCATCTTATGAGGCCATTTCCACAGAGGACCCTGACCCCAGAGAAGAGTGTGTTCAATTACCGGCTGGCCAGGGCCCGAAGAGTCGTTGAAAATGCCTTCGGCATAATGGCCAGCCGGTTCCGCCTTTTTATGACTTCCATCCACTTGGCGGACTACAAAATAAACTATGTAGTGTTATGCTGCTGTGTGCTACACAACTTTCTGAGCCAAAAATCTAATTCCTATATGGCCTCAGTTTTGCCAGAGGCTGGACTTTCCCCTACAAATCCCCTTCCGGGCCTGGAATCTGCCCGTCTTGGCTTGCCCCCCCAAAATGCCCGTGTGGTTCGGGACAAATACATGGAGTATTTCACGGGTAGGGGGGCAATTCCTATGCCAGCCTATGTCTAAGTATCCCAGTAAAAATCTTATTTAAACCTTTAATTATTTGTTCTTTCCTGTCTCCTAGTTTGTCTTTGTGCATTTGTAGTGGCAAGTGTATTTTACTTTAGTAAATAACAACCAATTTCACTATGTTACCTTACAAAAGAACCAAATAAGCTTAGAGAGTATTATAAAAAGAAGCTACACGTTGTTTGTGGTCAAATATTTTACTCTGTGCACATTCTCTTCATTTTTTTTTTTTGTTTTACTTTGGGGTCGGCCTGGCCACAACCCGGCAAATTTTGGCTTATGAAAATACAAAAATATCACTTGCATTTCTAAAATTACAACATTGGATACCTCTGAGCAATCGGAGACATTCACTTACACAAACTATGTCTCTATGTGCCCGTCCTAATATGGGGTCCTGCCACCCCTTGCCCAGCCAAAAATTCAATATGCACACATTTTTAAGTTTTTGCATATAGGAAGTTTACAATCCTGATCCCTATTGTCAACATGTGCTATCTGCCATCAGGGGTGATCAATGGACGTGTTTTGGGGGTGCATCCCCTTCCTCAGTTCACTGACTTTTGATACGAGGAAGGGGTTGCACCCACAAAAGACGTACATGGATATCCCCTGATGGCAGATAGCACATGTTCACACACTGTGTGCATATTCAATTTTTGGCTGGTTTGTTACTCAAAAAATTAGAAAAAAATATAAAAACAAACATGTAAAAACAAATGTGTTTGGATGGCTTATTGAATTCTCCCCAAAACATCGAGAATGTCTTTAAATGTTTGTTCCATCACATGGATTCTTTGTTTAATTAGGTCCAGTTCCGTGCTACATTCCATCACTTGCTGGATGAGGCGGAGGGCACTGTCAGCAGAGAACCGTGTGCTATCCTTCACAACATTTACATCCCCTAAAAACCAAAAAAAATAAATAATAAAACTCTGCAGGCCTACCTCGCTTACCTTAAGCTGTGGTGTCAGATACTGACCTGTTGTGGTGACCAGATCCACAACGTCATCCACCTCTCCTTCCTGCACTTCTCCTTCCTCCACCTCAACTTCCTGCACATCTTTCGGTTGTGGATCTTTGGGAGTTTGGTGTTGTTTGGAAGTTGTGGGGTGCATGTGCTCCCTGGAGTGTCCTCCTCCCAGTCTTCTCTCCCCTATGAGAATAAAACCAAAGGTCTATTTATCACACTGTAAATCTCCTTGTTAAACTAAAAAAAGGATAAATTGTTTGGAAGTGGGGTACAAGTGTGTGTTTGTGCGGAATTTAAAGAAGAATGCATTATTTATGACCCCCAAATATGTTTAGTATTCACATTTGGATGTAATTTTTGGGACATGGAGGCACCACAAATAAACTCTGATGCACCTGTGTGGGACACCCAAAAAAGGCGGGTCTGTTGGCCCACACTATAGTGCTCCAAAGTACAGATGTGGAAGCAGCTGCTGAGTGTCCTCTCCTTTACACTGATAAAAGTTTGCATTTCATTCTCCTTACAAACACATCATCTAGACTAAAAAATTATCCACAATACTTGATCAAAAATGGCAGATGTCTAATTACTTTTGTGACTCTTAAATAAGCCAAAACCGCGGATAGTGGCCGAACGAAGTGTCGGTAACGTAACGAACGATTACTGTGCCCAACCTAGTTCAAAATATTACATTTTGGAAGGGAGTCCAATATGATAAAAAAAAAAAAAACATGTCAGTTTATAAAAAGATTAATAGCAGAAACGTCGTCATTTTACTTACTTTTAGCGAGCATCCTCTTTATGCTCCTCAACTGGTCTGGCTCCCTCAGTTTGAGGTCTGACCACCTCTTTCTGAGCTGCTCATTTGAGCGTTTCACCCCGAACTTCGCCCTCAGACTCTTCACAACTTTAGTGAGGATTTTGGCCTTCCTTCTATTTGGTTTGCTATACGGCCCATGCTTGGCATCATAATCAGCCTTGACCAAGATGTCCACCATCTCCGCCATCTACGCCAAAGACATATTCGATGCCTTGAATCTCCTCCTTGATCGTGACGTGTCCTCGGTCTCCGGGCTTGTCTCCTCGCTAGTTGCGGAATTATCAGACACCTGCTGTAACTCCGCCATATCTGTCTGCGTGCCGAAAGAGAAGGGGCGGGGAAAAGATGTAAGTTAGAACGTCATGGGCGGGCGACGTGTGCGGAGCGACGTGTTCGAATTTTGACGCATGCGTGGTGTGTATATAGCAAACACACATGTGACTATAGTACGTTCGGTGTGCGGAGAGAGGAGTTCAAGTGACGGACGTGCGAACGAAGGTATGTGATTTTGTGACTTGGAAAAATTGTTGGCCTATACTGTCTTGAGATTGTTGGAGGATATATATGGTGACTAGGATGTGAAGGAGGTTAGACTGTTTGCCTCACATTATTTTAATATAATTTATTTTACTTGCAGATACAATATGAATGTCTTTATTAGCGACAAAGAGTTCCTGGTGGAATTTATTGACCGGGTAAGGGAGCTGCCGGCTCTGTGGGAGACGAAAAACCCCATCCATAAAAAAAAAGGGGTGAGAAAAGCAGCGCTGGAGAAGCTGCTCCCATTTGTGCATACCAAGGTGCCCACAGCCACAGCAAAACAAGTGGACACTAAAATTGGGAGCTTGAGAGGTACCTACAGGACTGAACGCTCTAAGGTGCTGGCTTCTCAGAGGTCAGGAGCAGCAGCAGATGATGTTTATGTCCCGATTTTGTGGTACTACAACAGGATGTCCTTCCTGGATGACCACATTGAGACAAGGCCATCACTCTCCACTCTTCCCCCCAGACTTCCCTGCAGCCAACCTGAGCCTTCTCTGGAGCAAGAGGAGGCAGCCATCCTGGATGATCCTGATTTGTCCATCTGGAGCCAGGTATACAGTAGTATTAACTGAAAATGTATTGGGATAAAATTAATGTTTCCCAAATATGTCAGGATGAGAAACATACATTATTTTGTATTCCACAAGTGAAATCAGGATCTGTAGACATTATTCTGCACTTAATTGTGTGGTAAATAGTCAAGCTGATGTTGTGGTAAATTTAAAGCAAGGATTTATGCATTTACATTCTAATTGCTTCCATCAGGATTACAAAGTTTGATGCAAAGATTAAACCAACATATTAAACTATGTTCCTTTTTCATACACAGGATGAAATCAGCCAGGAGGAGGGTCTGGAAACTGTCAGGCAGGAGGAGGAAGGGCCCAGTGGCAGCCAGGAGGTGGCAGGGCCCAGTGGCAGCCAGGAGGTGGCAGGGCCCAGTGGCAGCCAGGAGGTGGCAGGGCCCAGTGGCAGACAGGAGGTGGCAGGGCCCAGTGGCAGACAGGAGGTGGCAGGGCAAAGGAGAAGCACCAGATCCCAGGTGCCTCCCATCCGGTTTCACAAAAGAGGCAGGAGGGACAGGACCACCAGTGAGGCATAAATGGCCCTTATTAAAGAGGCCCATGCCACCCTCAAGGAGCCCACATCCCCTGAAGAGGCCATTGCCGGCCTAGTGGAGGCTAAGTTCAAGGTGATGAGCATGGAGCAACGCCTCCTATGCGAGCCCCTGCTCATCACCTTGCTCAACAAGGGGGTGATGGAGCAAATTACCCCCAATACCGCCATATGTGAGGTGGCCCAACTGACCCAACCTCAACCTCCACCTCCACCTTCCTCTTCTGCCCCACCCCCTTCTGCTACACCTCCCCCTTCTGCCCCACCCCCTTCTGCTACACCTCCACCTTCTGCCCCACCCCCTTCTGCTACACCTCCACCTTCTGCCCCACCCCCTTCTGCTACACCTCCACCTTCTGCCCCACCCCCTTCTGCTACACCTCCACCTTCTGCCCCACCCCCTTCTGCTACACCTCCACCTTCTTCTTCTGCCCCACCCCCTTATGCTACACCTCCACCTTCTTCTTCTGCCCCACCCCCTTCTGCTACACCTCCACCTTCTTCTTCTGCCCCACCCCCTTCTGCTACACCTCCACCTCCTCCTCCTGACAGGAGTACACCTCCAGTGGGCCAGCCTCCAGCCAAACGAAGAAGGAAGGCTGCAGGAAAGGCTGCAGGAAAGGCTTCAGGAAAGGCTTCAGGAAAGGCTTCAGGGAAGGTTGCCAGGAAGAAGAGGAAGTGATGGCCTTGCTTCATTGTGGTCGGACAGAAGGCAGCCTGTTGTAGTACCACACACTTGGGACATATATCTCACCTGCTGCTGTTCCTGACCTCTGGGAGGCCAGCATCAGATTGTGTTCAGAAATGTGGGCCTTCTCAAGCTCCCAATTTTAGTGTCCACACAGGGTTGCTGTGTGCTCTGGGGTCCCTGGGATGCACAAATGGCAGCAGCTTCTCCAGCGCTGCCTTCTCTTTATTTAATTTATAAACATGAATAAATGTGTTTTTTGTTTAAGTTCATACTTGACTATGTGTCTTTTTAAATAAAAAAAAACAAGCTTTGGAGTAAGCAGATACATTTGACTGACAATAAAAGGCACAGATATCACCCCCCAAAAGAATAACTAAATCTGATTAGCACAAAAACATGGTGTGAAATTTTTATAATATAGATTCCAAAATTAAATGGGAGATCGCTATCAAAACATTGAGAAATTATAATTAACATCATTTTGAAAAATCTAACCATTTAAATTATTCCTAAAAACTTGCACGATATAATACACATAAATCTTATAAAGAGCAGCATGAAAAAGGTTAAAAATAAGGCTCAACTCTGTGTGAATATCAGCAGCAAAAGAAGGTCACTCGTTTTGATTAATGTAACATTCTAACGAAGATTTCAATGCAGAACATTTAAACGATGAAATATTTATGAGCGTGACGAATGTGCTCTCTCCATTATGAAGGCTTGTTTTACCAGAAGATGCGCTCCCGTCTCATAGTTGCTTGTGAGCATGCACGCTTTTGGAAGAGTCGTAAAAGCATACACACGAACCATTTTCTCGTCACAAAACAGGCCGACGAGAAACACGTCGAGGAAATCTGGAATCCTGACGAGAAAATAGAGAGCAGGTTCTCTATTTTCTCGTCGAGATTCTCGGCAAGTTTCTCGTCGTAAAACCATACACACGAACGTTTTTCTAGACAAAAAAACTCTCGCGGCACTTTTCTTGACTGTTTTGGACGAGAAAATCGGTCGTGTGTACGAGGCCTCACACTCCAAACTCCACTATGGTGAAGACCAAAGAGCTGTCGAAGGACACCAGAAACAAAATTGTAGACCTGCACCAGGCTGGGAAGACTGAATCTGCAATAGGCAAGCAGCTTGGTGTGAAGAAATCAACTGTGGGAGCAATAATTCGAAATTGGAAGACATACAAGACCACTGATAATCTCCCTCGCTCTGGGGCTCCACGCAAGATCTCACCCCGTGGGGTCAAAATGATCACAAGAACGGTGAGCGAAAATCCCAGAACCACACGGGGGGACCTAGTGAATGACCAGCAGAGAGCTGGGACCAACATAACAAAGGCTACCATCAGTAACACACTACGCAGCCAGGGACTCAGATCCTGCAGTGCCAGACGTGTCCCCCTGCTTAAGCCAGTACTTGTCCGGGCCCGTCTGAGGTTTGCTAGAGAGCATTTGGATGATCCAGAAGAGGATTGGGAGAATGTCATATGGTCAGATGAAACCAAAGTAGAGCTGTTTGGTAGAAATACAACTCGTCGTGTTTGGAGGAGAGAGAATGCAGAGTTGTAACCAAAGAACACCATACCTACTGTGAAGCATGGGGGTGGCAACATCATGCTTTGGGGCTGTTTCTCTGCAAAGGGAACAGGACGATTGATCTGTGTACATGAAAGAATGAATGGGGCCATGTATCGTGAGATTTTGAGTGCAAACCTCCTCCCATCAGCAAGGGCATTGAATATGAAACGTGGCTGGGTCTTTCAGCATGACAATGATCCCAAACACACCGCCCGGGCAATGAAGGCGTGGCTTCATAAGAAGCATTTCAAGGTCCTGGAGTGGCCTAGCTAGTCTTTAGATCTCAACCCCATAGAAAACCTTTGGAGGGAGTTGAAAGTCCGTGTTGCCCAGCGACAGCCCTAAAACATCACTGCTCTAGAGGAGATCTGCATGGAGGAATGGGCCAACATACCAGCAACAGTGTGTGACAACCTTGTGAAGACTTACAGAAAACGTTTGACCTCTGTCATTGCCAACAAAGGATATATAACAAAGTATTGAGATGAACTTTTGATATTGACCAAATACTTATTTTCCACCTTAATTTGCAAAAAAAAAACTTTCCAAATCAGACAATGTGATTGTCTGGATTTGTTTCCACATTTTGTCTCTCATTGTTGAGGTATACCTATGATTGCAATTACAGGCCTCTCTCATGTTTTTAAGTGGGAGAACTTGCACAATTGGTGGCTGACTAAATACTTTTTTGCCCCACTGTATATATACTTGTCAATGTTTATACCAGCTATTATTGTCCAAGGACAGAGATGAAAATCACCTGATTTGGTTGAATTCATGTTCATGTCTATTGACAACTTTAGCCAACAGGACTTGAGGAAAAGAGAAAAGACAGGGTAAAAACAAAAATGTCCGGTCTCTATTGCTTGAACACTGGGGCTGTCTACACATGTCCCTTCCTGCATAATTTAAACAGGAATGCTTTTGCAACTGTTGATGGCCAAAGCTGTGACAAAAGGACAGACTTTGACAGTCAGTTTATGTCTGCATGTTTAATTAAACTTGACAATCGGATATCAAACTCAGATATCTACAGCTGGTTTCAGTAATGTATCATCTTTATTTCTTTTTCCTGCGGGTAAAATGTGTAGATTTCACATAATGAAGCGGCTACCATTTCCAAATTGTTGAATTAATCAATGATTTGCTAAAAATTATTTTACAGGAAAACTGTGGGATAATGGAAGACTACGCAAATATTACAAGAAGTATCAAAACATTTACTTTACTAGGATTTCCTACTTCTCGACCAGTTCAGATGCTTCTTTTCTTCATTTTTTTTTTCACCTATCTTTTAAACATTCTAGAAAACCTGCTTATTATAATTATTATCTGGACCACCTCTAAGCTACACAAACCAATGTATTTCTTTCTTGGGCACCTGGCCTTTCTGGAAATATGGTATGTTACTGTCACTGTGCCCAAGCTTCTTGCAATATTTGTTGTTGGCAGTAATAAAGTTTCAGTTACTGGTTGTATGACACAACTCTATTTCTTTATTGCTTTGGTGTGCACAGAGTGTGTTTTGCTGACTGTTATGGCCTTTGACCGCTATGTGGCCATTTGTAGTCCCTTGCATTATGTCACCACCATGAACTGGAATTCATGCGTCTTCCTTGCCTTGGGCTCCTGGTTTATAGGTTTCATTATATCATTTATCAAGGTTTACTACATTTCCCATGTAGCGTTTTGTCACTCTGATGTTATAAATCACTTTTACTGTGATATATCTCCTATTCTTAATCTTGCCTGCACAGGCAGAAGGTTGGCTGAGCTTGTTGACTTTATACTTGCATTGGTAATTCTTCTAGTCCCCCTGTTGCTCACATGTATATCCTACAGCTGTATTCTGGCCACCATTCTATCCATCCCAACCTCCACTGGTCGTAAGAAGGCATTCTCCACTTGTGCTTCTCATTTGGTTGTGGTGGTTATATTCTATGGGGCCACTATCTTTATGTATGCCAGACCAAGCAGGATTAGATCTGTGAATTCCAATAAACTTGTATCTGTTATCTACACAGTGATAACACCTTTACTGAATCCAATAATATACTGTCTGAGGAACAAAGAAGTTCAAGAGATCATGTGGAAGTTGCCATTTCTGAGAATTAAAATCAAAATGTAAATAGTACACACATCTTATTGTAATTTCTGTTTGGGTTAATCCAATACTAAAGTTAAATAATAACTTTAAATCTGCTGGTCTATGACCTCTTATGGTCTAAAACTGTACCATGTACTGCTGAAGCCACTGTGGGCTCCATATGGTTCTAACCAGCTTGTTTCTTCAGTTCCATTTTTGCCTGTTTGCTGTGGCTCTGTGTGAGGCGGAGGTGCTGATTATGGACCTTGGACCCTGGGTCTACTTAACCACTTAAGCCCCGGACCATTTGGTAGCTAAAGGACCAGAGGTGAATTCAGAATTTTGCACTGCGCTGCTTTAACTGTAAATTGTGCGGACATGCAATGTTGTACCCAAACGAAATTTGTGTCCTTTTCTTCCCACAAATAGAGCTTTCTTTTAATGGTATTTGATTGCCTCTGCGATTTTTATTTTTTGCGATATAAACGGAAAAAGACCGAAAATTTTGAAAAAAAATGATATTTTCTACTTTTTGTTATAAGAAAAATCGAATAAACTCAATTTTAGTCATACATTTAGGCCAAAATGTATTCAGCCACATGTCTTTAGTAAAAAAAATGTCAATAAGCGTATATTTATCGGTTTGCGCAAAAGTTATAGCGTTTACAAACTAGGGTACATTTTCTGGAATTTACACAGCTTTAAATTTATGACTGCCTATCTCATTTCTTGAGGTGCTAAAATGACAGGACAGTACAAAACCCCCCCAAATGACCCCATTTTAGAAAGTAGACACCCCAAGGAAATTGCTGAGAGGCATGTTGAGCCCATTGAATATTTTTTTTTTGTCCCAAGTGATTGAATAATGACAAAAAAAAAAAAAAAATTACAAAAAGTTGTCACTAAATGATATATTGCTCACACATGCCATGGTTATATGTGGAATTGCACCCCAAAATACATTCTGCTGCTTCTCCTGAGTACGGGGATACCACATGTGTGGGACTTTTTAGGAGCCTAGCCACGTACGGGACCCCGGAAACCAAGCACCGCCTTCAGGATTTCTAAGGGCGCAAATTTTTGATTTCACTCCTCACTACCTATCACAGTTTTGAAGGCCATAAAATGCCAAAATAGCACAAAACCCCCCCAAATGACCCCATTTTAGAAAGTAGACACCCCAAGGAAATTGCTGAGAGGCCTGTTGAGCCCATTGAATATTTTTTTTTGTCCCAAGTGATTGAATAATGACAAAAAAAAAAAAATTACAAAAAGTTGTCACTAAATGATATATTGCTCACACATGCCATGGTTATATGTGGAATTGCACCCCAAAATACATTCTGCTGCTTCTCCTGAGTACGGGGATACCACATGTGTGTGACTTTTTAGGAGCCTAGCCACGTACGGGACCCCGGAAACCAAGCACCGCCTCCAGGATTTCTAAGGGCGCAAATTTTTGATTTCACTCCTCACTACCTATCACAGTTTTGAAGGCCATAAAATGCCAAAATAGCACAAAACCCCCCCAAATGACCCCATTTTGGAAAGTAGACACCCCAAGCTGTTTGCTGAGAGGCATGGTGAGTATTTTACAGCTCTCATTTGTTTTTGAAAATGAAGAAAGAACATTTTTTTTTTTTCTTTTTTTTTTCAATTTTCAAAACTTTGTGACAAAAAGTGAGATCTGCAAAATACTCACAATACCTCTCAGCAAATAGCTTGGGGTGTCTACTTTCCAAAATGGGGTCATTTGGGGGGGTTTTGTGCCATCTGGGCATTCCATGGCCTCCGAAACTGTGATAGGCAGTGAGAAGTGAAATCAAAAATTGACACCCTTAGAAAGCCTGAAGGCGGTGCTTGGTTTTTGGGGTCCCGTACGCGGCTAGGCTCCCAAAAAGTCTCACACATGTGGTATCCCCGTACTCAGGAGAAGCAACAGAATGTATTTTGGGGTGTAATTCCACATATGCCCATGGCATGTTTGAGCAATATATCATTTAGTGACAACTTTGTGCAAAAAAAAAAAATTGTATTTTTTCCGCAACTTGTGTCAACATATAAAATATTCCATGGACTCGACATGCCTCTCAGTATATAGCTTGGGGTGTCTACTTTCCAAAATGGGGTCATTTGGGGGGGTTTTGAACTGTTCTGGCATTTTATACACAACATTAGGAAGCTTACATCCACTCTTCTAACCACTTGAAGACAAAGCCCTTTTTGACACTTTTTGTTTACATGAAAACATATTTTTTTTTGCAAGAAAATTATGTTGAACCCCCAAACATTATATATATTTTTAAAGCAAAGGCCCTACAGAATAAAATGGTGGGTGTTGCATTTTTTTTTTCTACACAGTATTTGCGCAGCGATTTTTCAAACGCATTTGTTTGGGAAAAAATACACTTTTTTTAATTTTAATGCACTAAAACACACTATATTGCCCAAATGTTTGATGAAATAAAAAAGATGATCTTAGGCCGAGTACATAGATACCAAACACGACATGCTTTAAAATTTCGCACAAACGCGCATTGGCGACAAACTACATACATTTTTAAAAGCCTTTAAAAGCATTTACAGGTTACCCCGTTAGATTTACAGAGGAGGTCTACTGCTAAAATTACTGCCCTCGATCTCACCTTCGCGGTGATACCTCACATGCATGGTGCAATTGCTGTTTACATATGACGCCAGACCGACGCTTGCGTTCGCCATTGGGCAAGAGCAGGGCAGAACAGGGGTGCTTTTTTTTTTTTTTTTTATTATTAATTTTGCTTTTTTATTTTATTTTTAAACTGTTGCTTCCATATTTATTTATTTTTATCACTTTTATTGTTATCTCAGGGAATGTAAATATCCCCTATGATAGCAATAGGTAATGACAGGTACTCTTTTTTGAAAAAACTGGGGTCTATTGGACCCTAGATCTTTCCTCTGCCCTCAAAGCATCTGACCACACCAAGATCGGTGTGATAAAATGCTTTCCCAATTTCCCAATGGCGCTTTTTATATCCGGGGGGGACATTCCCTCCCACTGCTTGTAAAAGCAGTCCAGAGGCTAATTTGCCACTAGGATTGCTTTTACATGAAAGCCGGCCGCTGGCTGAAAAGAATGATACCAAGATGATACCTAAACCCGCAGGCATCATTCTGGTATAAACATTCAAAGTCCAGCAACATATCAGTACGTTGCTGGTCCTTGTTGGACATGTATTGTAATCTTTTTTTTCATGCAGCCTGTTGGCTGAACGAAAAAAAAAGATTGATCGGTGGGTATGCCCACCATTAGAATACCGCCCTTCATCCACCCACTTCTAATGATGGGCATACATGCACCATTTATATATGCCGAAGCATGGGGGCATCTTCTCGCAATAATTATGCCGCGTACACATGGTCAGACTTTTCCACGGGCAAGCCTCCATCGGAATTTCGACCGTATATACGCGGCATTAGGAGCAAAATCGCTCCTCCGCTCCTGCTGCCCCAATGCTTCGGCATATATGCTTTTTTTTTTAACTGTGGTGGTGAAATCACCTCCTACAGCACTGGAGTCACAGGGATCAGGCCTGTCTCTGCGAACGCTGCAGTTATGTGTGTTGTGTTTTGCAAGTGACAGTGATCGATCGATACTGCACTTCGGTGGCCTGGGCTGGACGGAGGGGCAAAACGCAGGTGCTAGCAGGTATCTGGGCTGATCCCACTAACAGTGCGTTTTTGGGAACCCTAAACTGCTGGGGACGCTAGTATAGATCTGATCAGATCAGATATTGATCTGTTCAGATACTATACCACTAAGGGGGGTGTATGCTTCACGTGTGGGTGTTAGCGCTACTGGCACTAACCTGACGCTGCCTGGGGTGTGACGCAGACCCTCTCTGACGCTAAAACCTAACTGATATCACCCGCCGGGCGATCAGGGGGTTAAACCTTTATTGGGTTATATACGGCGGGTGCCCTGACACTATAAAAAGCAAACTAACTAACCAGCGTCACCCGTAACACTTATATGATGATCACTGGTGAAAGGGTTAACTAGGGGCAATTAGGGGGTTAAAACCTTTATTAGGTAATATATGGGGGTACCTGACGCTATATAAAAACCTGACGGCGAACCTAAAAAAAATTACTGGTTACCTATCGGCATCACCGACACTAAGACAACGATCATAAAAACGATTGCTTAGCGACAGTGGTGATAGGGGGTGAAAGGGTTACCTGGGGGGCGATCAGGGGGTTAAACCTTTATTAGATAATATATGGGGGTACCTGACGCTATAAAAACCTGCGGCGAACCTAAAAAAAATTACTGGCTACCGATCAGCATCACCGACGCTAAGACATCGATCAGAAAAATGATCGCATAGTGACGGCGGTGCTAGGGGTGAAAGGGTTACCTGGAGGGTGATCAAGGGGGTTACACCTTTATTAGGTAATATATGGGGGTACCCGACGCTATAAAAACCTGCGGCAAACCTAAAAAAAATTACTGGCTACCGATCAGCATCGCCGACGCTAAGACATCGATCAGAAAAATTATCGCTTAGTGACAGTGGTGATAGGGGGTGAAAGGGTTACCTGGGGGGGCGATCAAGGGGGTTAAACCTTTATTAGGTAATATATGGGGGTACCCGACGCTATAAAAACCTGCGGCGAACCTAAAAAAAATTACTGGCTACCGATCAGCATCACCGACGCTAAGACATCGATCAGAAAAATGATCGCATAGCGACGGCGGTGCTAGGGGGTGAAAGGGTTACCTGGGGGGTGATCAAGGGGGTTAAACCTTTATTAGGTAATATATGGGGGTACCCGACGCTATAAAAACCTGCGGCGAACCTAAAAAAAATTACTGGCTACCGATCAGCATCGCCGATGCTAAGACATCGATCAGAAAAATTATAACTTAGTGACAGTGGTGATAGGGGGTGAAAGGGTTACCTGGGGGGCGATCAAGGGGGTTAAACCTTCATTAGGTAATATATGGGGGTACCCGACGCTATAAAAACCTGCGGCGAACCTAAAAAAAATTACTGGCTACCGATCAGCATCACCGACGCTAAGACATCGATCAGAAAAATGATTGCTTAGTGACGGTGGTGCTAGGGGGTGAAAGGGTTATCTGGGGGTGATCAGGGGGTTAAACCTTTATTAGGGGGGGTTAGGGGGCTACACTGGACCTAAAACTAAATGTAGTGACACTTTTACAGTCACAAATGTCACTGATTGCAGTGATCACTAAATAAATGGTCACTGCAATCAGTGACACTGTGACTGGGGGCTGGGGGGGGCTGGGGGTGATCTGGGGGTGTCTGGGGGGGCCTGGGGGGGGCGATTTATGTGCCTATGTGTCCTGGTGTCAGTGTAGTGTTGTGTGTACTAACCTGGCATCTTCTCCTGTACGGCGCTCTGTATATGTGAGCGCCCCAGGAGAGATGACATCACTTCCTCCTTCCTGGCAGGCAGGGGAAGCTCTCTCATTCGCCGGGAGCGATCGAGAGGGGGTGGCCGGAATCGAACGGCCGTCCCCTCATGCCGGATCGCTCCCGAAGGTAAAACGACCACCCACTGTAAAGAAGGGGGGTCCGATCGGACCCCCCAACTATACAAAGGCAATCACGTATATGTACGTGATTCTGCCTGTCGGTGCCATTCTGCTGACGTATATTTACAGTGGGCAGTCGTTAAGTGGTTAAATTTGGTGCTGAAAATAGTATGCTAATTATTTCATAACTTTAAGGTACATTCAAAATTGCTAGAGCTCATTCGTTAATGCCCCTTACGCAGAGACAGCATGGTGTAAACAGTATGAATACTAAAAAGTTTTATATTTTATTTATATATATTTATATTATATATTTTAAGAATTATATCTCCCAAAAGATAATCCCTCGAGGCTTTAGAGACAGAGTTATTCCTGTGGAACATTTGCATAATGACAGGTTTATTCCCAAATGGAAGGATTTGATGAAATTGATCGTGGAGGAAGAGAGAGTGCAATTAGTAGATTTAAAAAGTGAAATTGAACAAAATAGCTCTGACCTGAACCCCTTAAAAAATGATGAGGAATTCACTAAACAGAATGACATGGTTAAGACGGTAATTGAAAGGGTACAGAAAAACATTAAGAACAATGAAACAGTCTACATTTAAAAGAGACATTCTCAACTGGGAAAAATACAAAATCTTTGATTTGTCTTCCCAAAAAAATAGGAATAGATCCAGACGTAGACGGGGCAGATCACCATTCCCCTGTCCTGAGACAGACATGACCATGAGTGACTTTGACAGTGATGGTTCCACTAGATCAGTGAGATTTTTAGATGAGATTTTTAGATGTCCCCAGTAAAGAATTTGCAAGAAAAAACAGGAGTCTTAAAGCAGAAGAAAAAGTCACCAAAGGAAATAGAAAGAGGAAAAGAAAGAGAAAACCCAGAACGCAAATACAGGACAAGGAGTAAACGTAAGAGAACTTAATACGTGACTCCCTCTTAGGCTGTCCAGACAATAAAGTGGTTAATCTCTCCTCTTTTCCTTTAATATATTAAAATTTTAAACAGAGGGCTATCCTTTTCACAGAAACAAAACATGGAGGAATTTACTGTGTATAAAGACATTAATCTTTAGAATCCGTAAGGTTCTGTTTCGCTATTTACATGAGCAACGGGATCAAAGCCCTGCAGCATGCAAAATCTTACAGGATGATGACAGAAAAGCAATAGATGATCTTCTAGCTCTTCTGGATACTGATAGGCTAGTGGATAAGGACACCAGGCTGCACATTGAGGGCAGATGGGACTCTGTCGAAACTGAATCAGAATTAAGGGCCTCCCTTTCTCTCTTCCCCCTCCTTTTTCAATGCCTATTTTGGGCATACGGACCCTATACATCTGAAACCCAGTCCTTCCTGTGTCTTATACCATCTAACAACTAGCTAGCAAATTTTTATCGCTTTGGACCATACGTGGGGCATCTCCTGTGGGGCATGGTCAGAATGCCCTTTGTGGGGAACCATCCTGTGCTCCGGGTTGCCTTTTCTGGGTGTGCCTACCTCTCTGGACTCAAACTGTCTGGCTCAAGACAGCAGCACTCTCTCCAAATGTTTTAACGTAGATGCAAACTCATTGTTTGTTTATGCAAATTTCATGACGTATTGTCGCCCTGTGTTCAACCACCTACCCCTGAACCTACCCCTGAAGAAGAGAACAATTATTGCCAACTCGAAACGCGTCGGGTTATCTCTGTTGTTCTATTTATACAACAGAATAGTGGTTGTTTCTCACTGTATTGTATCTTTGTATATAATTTTTTTGCATTCTGTACACTCTTTGTACTATAGATTTTATATTTAACTACTTTTCTAATAAATAACATAACTTTCTTATATCCATGGTTTTGCTTTATAGAGGAGTATCACCCTTTAAAGTTCCACTCAAAGGAACATTCTCCTTTTTGTAATCTGTTCAGTTTAGGGATGTGGGTAATATTTCCCCTTTTTTGGACAACCGGCACCATTTAGTAAATAGTCCTCAGACAGGTTGATCTAAGAATAAAATCTAAAAAGACGTTACCTCTTTCCATAAATACATTTATAGGCCAATTTTTTGACCTTGTAAGTAATGATTTAAAGAGTCTAAATTGGGAGGAATTTAATCAAGATGTGGTTTTAATGAATGAGGAGAACTGTGTGAAAGAAGTTAAGAAACAATTAGGTAATTCCAATATATGTTTAAAACTTTCAGGTTCTCCTTTTCTTAGTCTAGTTGATGAACTGAATTATAAGCTGACCTTGGCACAAGAAGAGGATTTGTTAACTAAGAAGGAGTTAACCTCCTTAGCGGTAATCCACGAGTGTGGCTCGGGGTGAATTTTTACTACCAAAAGCGGTAACCCCCGAGCCACACTCGGTATCGCATCGCAGGATCCATGTACAGGTTACTTACCTTGTCCTCTGAATCCTGCGATGTCTCCCTGCTGTGGCTGTGAGCTGTCTCCTCCTCCGCTCGATTCAAATTGCCCGAGTGCCGAGCTCTGTTCTCTGCGAGTGTTGCGAAGCACGGGGACAGAGTTCGGCGCCAAATTAAAAAATTAAAAATACAGTATACAAACGGTACACTGTAATCTTACAGATTACAGTACTGTATAAAATTATTTTACATCCCCTTTGTCCCTAGTGGTTTGTCTAGTGCCCTGCATGCACTTTTATATTATAAATACTGTTTTTTCTGCCTGGAAACTGGAGATTGTCCATAGCAACCAAAAAGTGTCCCTTTACGGTCAAAAGCGGTTTTAGACAAGCTAGAAAACAGTGATAATAAATTGGAACAATGAAGAAAAAATGAAGGAATCTGGAGAGCCGCACTCCAATCCAACATAGCGTTTATTGGAAAAATAAAATAAAATAAAGCAGGCACTACATATCACAGCAACGGGGTAACAGGAGCAGCTAACACGTTTCACACTTAAAAGTGCTTACTCATAGCTAGTGTTCATAAAAAATACCATCCAACATATATAAAATGCTAGTCCAAACATGTGATCAGAACACAGGTGATAATTAGCGTGATTGAGGGCTGAAAAGGCACCGCAATAAAAGCCAATTGTGTTCTGCTGTGATCAAAAGTGAAACACCTTTATATAAATGTGTTGTGTGTTTTAAAATGAGTATATATATATATATATATATATAAAAAAGTGTTGATCTTATAGATAAACAATCCATGGTGGTAATATAAAATAACACAATAATGGTACAATGCAATATTGAAACAGCACCCATCCACTAGATTTATAACGTGAGCACATATAGTGCAGGGAAGATCATTAATGAAGTGAAAAATCTCAGGATGGATAAATGGTCCCATTGTGAGCAGTAACTGTGTTGCATAATGTGCATTTATACCAGAATCATAAAAAAGTATATAAAACAAATGTGTATGACCAAAGTCCCTGACATTGGTCATACATTTTTTTTTTAAAACATTTTTTTATATAAGTGTGGGGTAAAAGGTGTGAACACAAAAAAAAGGGGGAAAGGAAGAAAAAAAAATGAGAATAAAAATGAAAATAAAAACAAAAACAAAATAGAAAAAAAATAGAAAATAATAAAAAATAAATAAAAATTAAAAAATGTGAACATTTAAAATTGTATGAACAAATAACATGAGTTATAAATGGATTGAGAGAAGTGGGGGTAAATGGATGAAGTGCACATACGAAATTACTGTGAAATAACATATATATATTATAAGTGCATTAATATCCATATAATGTGTACTAATTTTGTGATATGACATAATGTAAAATGTCAATTACTATTTATGTTTTTATTTTTACTTTCTTTTTATTTGTGTTATTTTATATATCTTATAAGTATATTTCCTTCCTTTTTCTTATGTGATTATCAATGTTATCCATAATCTATCTTAATTGTCCGTGTGTAATAATTATTTACGATTCTTATTTTTCACTTGTTGGTATTTAGTTCATTAGTTCTTAGTGTTCTATTATTGATTTTTAATATTTAGCTTTTAATTGTTGGATATTTTAAATATTCCGTCTTTAGTATACATTTATACATTTCTCCATTAAATCCATATGTTAAGGATGACGGGCATAATAGCCCGTAGTGAATGCATCCTCAAACTAGTGCCATAATCATATACATTTTCGTAGAATTAAGAAATATTTTATAAGTAGTAAGATGGCCTGACGTGTGATAAATTTTTTTTAATTATTAATAAAAAAAGATTAAATAAATAACACGCCAAGGCTAAAGAACAAAAGAACAAAAAAGGACAAAAGTTCAAAAATTGAGTGGACATATGTTGTTCATAAATAGTACACTTAAACTGTTCCTTATGGATGCATATTATATGTATGATTACATCTATACATATAAGTGTGTATATGTGTCCATTGGACTACAAATTCACAAACGAGTATAATACATGTGTGAATTAGGAAAATTAACTGAGAAATGAACAGCGAATAGCTGCTACCTGATGCCGTGTTCCAATGTGTATATGTATATATACTACATATGGTAACTTAGGGGTGTATTTACTAAAGGCAAATCCACTTTGCACTACAAGTACACTTGGAAGTGCAGTCGCTGTAGATCTGAGGGGGACATGCAAGGAAAATAAATAAATAAAACCAGCATTTTTGTTTGCACATGATTGTATTAAAAAACCAGCAGAGCTTCCCCTCATTTCAGATCTTTGCCACAGATTTACAGCGACTGCACTTCCAAGTGCACTTGTAGTGCAAAGTGGATTTGCCTTTAGTAAATCAACCCCTCAGTGTCAAAATGCACATGCATAGCCACAGATGAACTGTGACTCAAGCAAAAACCATAGCCACGTCGCAAATGAAGATATACCATAAACAATACTCAGATATGCACATAAATATAGTGGCTAAAATCTCAAGGATATCGTATATATTGGAAAGGAACATTGTTTAAAACATTGTTTTCAAATTTTCAAAGTCCAACTAAAAAGTAAATGAGATCTAAATAAAAATGGATAAAATAAAAAATCCAATTAGAAAGACTCAGGTGTTGAAACATAGCTATAGCAAAAACCAGTGAATCGGCAGGTGCAATGAATGTCAGGACCCGCATACATTTGTCGGTCCATGTCGTACCGTGTATGTGTGGAAGATATCTTAAGCGACCGGTTGGAGGACTACGTGGATCATGCATGGAATAGCCACTGTATATCCCGACATAATATGCACATGTGACAGTCCACCTAAGTATCAAAACTGGAAAAAACATGAAACAAAAAATAAGGACAACTGATATATATATATAAAAAAAAAAGGAAGAAAAAAGAAAAGAAAAAGAAAATATAAATAGGATAAAAGAAAGAGGAGCGACACAATATTAATATTAATGTAAATGTACTTCGCAGGTGAATAAATAGATAGATGAATGAGTAACTCAAGCATCCATCTAAATTCAGATGCTGGGTAAGTATATATCTGTCCCTTATGTAGAAAAGTATATCTCCCACACAAGGGCTAGAAGTGTGGCTCCTATCAATAAAAGTACAGAAAATCTACACTGGATGTTTTATGAATGGAGTGATGTGTATGAACAAAAAAATTATTATTACACATACGAATATCCGCTCTGATATTCCTATTGAATGTGAAAATGTATACAATACAAAAATAAGGAGGAGCGGAGAAAGATGTGTAATTAGCAGAAGCTTATGAATGAAAGCACTGAGAGTATAAATAAATATAAATATAGATATGCATGTAAGTCTCTCAGAAGTCTCATGAGAAAAACATCTAATTGCCGTTGGCTAGTGGATATGCACCAACTAGGTGTCCAAAAAATGTATATTTTGTTGATGAAAGACTTATAGAAAACTTGTAAAAAACATTGAAGGCAAAAAACATCGAAGGCAAATGAAGGGGGGGGGGGGGGGAGGCGAGAGAAGAGGGAACAACCAGAATAGTTGTACAACATGCGTGTGCATATATAGTAAAAATACAACTATGTAGAGGAATCTAGCCGGACCAATAGTCACCCTATATGAACACTAACCTCATGGAGTGGTCAAGGGTGACATGAGGGTATGAAGACTGAACAGAGCAAAACCAAATGAAGCAAAACCAAAACCAAAACAAAACCAGAACAAAAAAGCACCCCGGACGTAGCAAAAAGGATACTGTGCAAGCCAGGTAGCCAGACAATCGGATGGGAAATATTTGGGATGTATTGATAAGATGTATTAATCATAATAATGGGAGACATCCCATTCAAAATTAAGTCCAACCAGAATTCTGGTATGTAGTGAAAAGATATGGAATACCTCACGTTTGCACAGTATACGAAACCTGTTTCCACCTCTGACAGGGGTATTCACCTTTTCAGCCCCCTGGATGGAAAGACTAGACACATCTTTATGATGAACTGTGTTCCAATGATTAGCTACGTTGGTATTGTGGTTTTTCTCGATATCATGGAGGTGGTCATAAAGTCTGTCTCTAAGCCTACGGATGGTACGTCCCACATATTTTATATGACATATGTCACAGTTAATTACATATACAATGAATTTGGTATTGCAGTTAATAAACTGCCGGATCTCAAAATCCTTTTTCCTAGTGTGGAAGTGTATGACCTGACCAAGTTTAATGTATTTACAGTAGTTACATCCCTTACATCCGCATTTGAAAGTGCCTCTGAATTGCAGCCAATTAGAACCCACACTTTTACTTTGAAACAAACTGGGCGAGAGACCATCCCCTAATGTGGGTGCTCTCCGTGAAACATTTTTAATACCTTTGTTTAGAATCTCATGATATATGGGATCATTAAGTAAAATGGGTAGATATTTGGTGACGGTTTGTCTAATTTGATGGAATTCTGAGCTGAATGGAGTAGAAAAAACTGGGATGTTGTTGAATGGAACACTTCTATGGTCGTTAGGCTTAGCCGTGTTGTCTTGTAACAAAGATATTCTAGGAATAGTATTAACAGTAGACAATGCTTTGTTAGTAATTTTATCCAAGTATCCTCTATTCCTAAATCTTTGTGACATAGAATCGGCTTCTCTTACATAGTCATTTTCTTTACTGCATAGGCGCTTAAGCCTCAGAAATTGTCCATATGGGACCCCTCTGACTGTATGGCTAGGGTGTGCAGAGTCTGCCCTTAACAAGGTGTTCCCAGCAGTGACCTTTCTATGAATGCTGGTAGCAACCACGCCATTATGACTAAACAGTTTGATGTCTAAAAAATCAATACAATGGGGTTGCATGTTGCCTGTGAAATGAAGGTTGAATAAATTGTCATTGAAATAGACAAGCCAGGATTCTATATCGATGTCTCTGTCAGATGTTATAAACAAGAGATCATCAATGTAGCGACAAAATAGATGTAATCATACATATAATATGCATCCGTAAGGAACAGTTTAAAGGAACACTAAAGGTTCCCGTTTTTTTTTTTTAAAACAACAAACATGTTATACTTACCTCCACTGTGCAGCTCGTTTTGCACACAGTGGCCCCGATCCTGGTCTTCTGGGGTCCCTCGGCGGCTGTTTCAGCTCCTCCCCGCAAGGACTCCACACCATAATGCGAGCGAGCTCGCATGGTGTGGAGTTACTGCGGGCGCGCTCCCGTGATACAGCGGCGGCCATAGCCGCTGACTGTATCACTCGGCCCCGCCCCCGGTGTACCGCATCATTGGATGTGATTGACAGCAGCGCCAGCCAATGGCTGCGCTGCTTTCAATCCATCCAGTGTAGCCAATCAACGGCCGGGCTCAGGAACTTGGAGGATGACGGGAGCGAGCGCGGGACATTCGAGGGGCCAGGTAAGTAAAACGGGGGCTCGGGGGGCGGCATTGTCAAATGTTTTTTCACCTTAATGTAGGATGCATTAAGGTGAAAAAACATGTAGCTTTACAACCCCTTTAAGTGTACTATTTATGAACAACATATGTCCACTCAATTTTTGAACTTTTGTCCTTTTTTGTTCTTTTGTTCTTTAGCCTTGGCGTGTTATTTATTTAATCTTTTTTATTAATAATTAACAATTTTTTATTACATGTCAGGCCATCTTACTACATATAAAATATTTCTTAATTCTACGAAAATGTATATGATTATGGCACTAGTTCGAGGATGCATTCACTACGGGCTATTATGCCCGTCATCCTTAACATATGGATTTAATGGAGAAATGTAAAAATGTATAAATGTATACTAAAGACGAAATATTTAAAATATCCAACAATTAAAAGCTAAATATTAAAAATCAATAATAGAACACTAAGAACTAATGAACTAAATACCAACAAGTGAAAAATAAGAATCGTAAATAATTATTACACATGGACAATTAAGATAGTTATGGATAAAATTGATAATCACATAAGAAAAAGGAAGGAAATATACTTATAAGATATATAAAATAACACAAATAAAAATAAAGTAAAAATAAAAACATAAATAGTAATTGACATTTTACATTATGTCATATCACGAAATTAGTACACATTATATGGATATTAATGCACTTATAATATATATATGTTATTTCACAGTAATTTCGTATGTACAATTCATCCATTTACCCCCACTTCACTCAATCCATTTATAACTCTGTGTATACAATTTTTAATTTTCAAATGTTTTAATTTTTTTTTTTTTTATTATTTTCTATTTTTTTTTTCAATTTTGTTTTTGTTTTTATTTTCATTTTTATTTTCATTTTTATTTTATTCTTCCTTTCCCCTTTTTTTTTTTTTTTGTGTTCACACCTTTTACCCCAGACTTATATGAAAAAAAAAAATTCTTCTTTTTTTTTACACTCTATTTCTGCTCTTATTAGACCATTTAGTCTCATTAGCACATCTTATTACATGTCAGAGACTTTGGTCATACACATTTGTTTTATATACTTTTTTATGATTCTGGTATAAATGCACATTATGCAACACAGTTACTGCTCACAATGATCACATTTATCCATCCTGAGATTTTTCACTTCATTATTGATCTTCCCTGCACTATATGTGCTCACGTTATAAATCTAGTGGATGGGTGTTTGTTTCAATATTGCATTGTACCATTATTGTTATGTGTTATTTTATATTACCACCATGGATTGTTTATCTAAAAGATCAACACTTTTTTATATATATATATATGTATAATCATTTTAAAACACACAACACATTTATATAAAGGTGTTTCACTTTTGATCACAGCAGAACACAATTGGCTTTGATTGCGGTGCCTTTTCAGCCCTCAATCACGCTAATTATCACCTGTGTTCTGATCACATGTTTGGACTAGCATTTTATATATGTTGGATGGTATTTTTTATGAACACTAGCTATGAGTAAGCACTTTTAAGTGTGAAACGCGTTAGTGCTCCTGTTATCCTGTTGCTGTGATATGTAGTGCCTGCTTTATTTTATTTTTCCAATAAAAGCTACGTTGGATTGGAGTGCGGCTGTCCAGATTCCTTCATTTTTTCTTCATTGCCTTGTGCATTGCCAGCACCCTTGGTTCCTGGAGAGGTCTTTGTTGTTGGGGTGAGTCTATTTGGAGCGCCAATCTCTGTTTTGAATAAATTAGAACACTTGCAGAATTGAGCGATAGTGATTTGTGGGGAAATTCGTTATCAAACACTGAAAGTAATGACAGCGACAATTCAGCAACTGAGCACATTTCAGTGTTTTTGATTTGATTACATTATTGAATAATTTTTATTATTATTATATTATTATTTGTTATAATTATTTATAGTTATTTATTATATTATAATTTATGATTTTTTGTTTCAAAGTTTATCATCCCCGGGATGCCTACTAGACTCTTGTTTGGACAGATTTAAGTGTGTTATTCCTAAGAGTTACAGGCCTATAATATAAAATGCCAAATTTCCATGCGAAACAATTGTACTGCTTTGAGCATCAAAAATCTGACATAATCATACCGCCAGGGAGGTTAAGCTGTCTGAAAATAGTTGACTACAATACAGGGGGTCCCCGAGTTACGAACATCCGAGTTGCGAACGACTCCTACTTACGAACGGGGTCCTGCACTCCATCCTTAGCCATCCGTGCACATAAACACTTAAAAACAACCTAATTACATGCCTACCGGTTCCTCTCCATACCCTGCTGTGTCCTGTGCCTGTATTGCGGCTGTAGCCTGGTGCGGCCTAGTGCGGCCTAGTGAAGCCTGCAGATCCCTGGTCTTTCCTGCGCTGCTTCCCCACGGAGGTGCACCGCGGCCTGGCCTGGATTCGGTTGTGCAGACACTACTGCTCTCACCTGCCTCACCAGCCATCTATCTCCCTGCTGTGATCTGGTGAGCTGCCCAGCGGAGACTGCCTGTGTGGGCTGGTTGAAGTGTCCTGAAGCCCAGCATCTTTACATCCTTCTGCCTGTCTTTCAGCACTCTGGGCCTTCCCTGCCTGATACTCCCAGCCAGCCACCCTCACTGGACTGCAGACGTTCTCCACGCCCCACATACAGTACAGGACTGCATCAGAAGCGCCCTGAAAGTTGGTGAGATTACATACTGTACTGTTCTGTGCCCACTACTACAGTATATGCCCTGTACAGTACTGTACTTGTACCACACACGATTGAATGAGAGCTCCATATAGGCAGATGATATGAGCTCATGCTGGAACACAGGGATAGAATGTACAGTACATTCTATCCCTGTGTCCCAGCATGAGCTCATGTCATCTGCCTATGTGGCGCACCTAAAAAAGGTACTGTCCCGACTTACAAATAAATTCGACTTAAGAACAAACCTACAGTCCCTATCTTGTTCGTAACCCCGGGACCCCCTGTATTCCGGTTCTCTACATCATCCCTAAATTGCACAAAGACTTTGTGAATCCTCAAGTGAGGCCCATAGTTTCTGCAATTAATGGGCCCTTAGAAAGGGTAAGCCAATATATTGATGGTCTTCTGAAGACAATGGCTCCTGCCTTGGAATCCTATGTAAGAGATACTAAAGATGTCCTCATCAAAATGAATTTATTCTTGATCTCCTGAATTTTGTCCTGCATAATAACCTCTTTGAATTTAGTGAGGTCAACTATCAACAGGTGTCAGGCAACAGGTGCGCCTTGGGTGCCCTCATATGCGTGTCTACACATTTTTTTGGATATGTCTTATAACAGAAAGTAAAAAAAACATAGTTTTTTTTCAAAATTGACAGAAAACTGCAGAGGTGATCAAATAACACCAAAAGAAAGCTCTATTTGAGGGAGAAAAATTACATCAATTTTATTTGGGTACAACGTCGAATGACCGTTCAATTGTCAGTTAGAGCGACGCAGTGCCGTATCACAAAAAAAGGCCTGGTCTTTAAGGGGGTAAATCCTTCCGGGGATGAGTGGTTAAAGATGACATGTGTAATGTGTCTGCTGCTAAGCCAGTATGTCCTTCTGTGCCTCCTCAAGCAGATGAATCAGTACTGTGGAGTACCTGTGACTGGAACACCGATAGAACAGCATAGGAAAGCCTAGACTGAGACAGTTGGGCAAAAAGCTTGTTGTCTATAATAGACAAGGATTCTGCATGTGGCCGTGGGGTGGACACTATTTCCGTTGTGCCAGAGGAGGGTCTGAAAAACAGCCTGTAGTCAAGGATGCTTTGGCTGCTGCAGAGGTTAACCCTCTCAAGACAAAAGGATGGAAGGACCAATGGGGACAAGCAAACAGCAGATGTTTTGTCCATGGCCCATCAAAGTGATAATGATGTGGAGTGTCAAACTGTTGGTATCACTGGTAATGATTTGGAGCAGCTCACTGACACTAACCAGAGAGTACAACCATTATATACCTGGGCGTCTCCTCTTCGGTCAGATAAGCTGGTACTGTGGAGTACGACTAGTTGGAGCAAAGTATTGCAGGCTGTACTGGAAAAAAATGGTCACAACTAGAATTGTCTGACACAACCCCAGGATCCGTCTATCCATTTTACAATTACCGAAAGATACCGGAGGATTAACAGTACCTCATACGAAATTATATTTCCTTGCTGTGCAATTACAACACCTAGCAGGGTGGGGTACTCCAAAACCGTATAACCCGAATCAAGCCATTTCACTTCCCCATGAACCAAAATATCATCTCCTGGCTCAGTGGGAGGCGGTTGGGTTTAGCAATCTGTCAAAATACCCTTCTCTGAAATTGATGAATAAGGTGTGGGTAACTATTTGTACAAGACCAATTTAGATCCTTCAAGGATTTTCAAGGGGAATTTGATAGTTAGTTGGTTTTTTTTTAAACAAAAAAAACATTTTTTTCTAATACCTTTATTGATACAAGCCAAAAAAAAACAATATGGGATTGATCTCCACAAATGTATTGATTTCTTGGCTAATGCAGAGGATAAGAAGGGCCTTATTTCATCCCTCTACAGGATGTTGATAGACAAATCCCTGGCTAATAGACATGTGCAATTTGTTTCGGTCCGAATACAAATTCAAATGATTTTTGGTTATTTGGAGATTCAGATGTATCCGAATCTCTGAATGAAATAGTAATGAATGCTTAAAGTGGTTGTAAACCCTCCACAATAACTTCAGCTCTTTGTAATCTACTGTACTGTATATAGCACAGGCAGCTAAACGCTGCCTGTGAAAGTTCATTCACTGTTTCAGTTGCCATAGAAATCATTCTGCAATGTTGAGTGACGTCAGCCGTGCTTGCGCATTCCGTACATTGTTTAACGGCACACTATGTGTGCCGTTTCTGTATCCTCTGCATGCCGGGTCATTATCATGTGATAGAGGCTTGGTTTAGATGCTATCGGGCATGCGCGAGATTTGGACAGGGGAAGCAAAGTACAGGCGGAAATGACGTCCGCAAAGGATTCAGCAAACAGGAGTAACAATGGCGCGGCCAATACCCGGAAGAGGCTAAATGCTAAAAAAGATAATAAGGTATTTTCAAACCTCATTTTTGGTATATTTTAATGTGTGTGGCTTTGCAATACTTTCCAAGATGTATATATATATAAAAAAAAAAAGAAAAAACAAACAGGGTTTACTTCCTCTTTAACAACCAGCTATTCTTCACACATGCCATTTAATAATTACTATGATGTTTTTTGCTGCATTTTATGTAAATTTTTTGCAAAACACAGCACACTACATGCTGTGCAGGGATAATCGGCATGGTGCAATAGACATGCTTTGATTATGCCTGCTTTTTGACCTTCTCATCATTCGCTTTAAAGAGAGTTGTATGTCAGAATTGCTCAGGATTGTGATGCTGCTGTCTATTGTACTGTATTTTTCTTTTTTGTTTGAGTTTTTTGTGTTTTTTTAAGTGTGTTTTTATAAAACCTACAAACCTCTTAATAAAAAATATTTGATAAAAAAAAAAGAATTGTCTGATACAGTGGTTGTTAATGCTGCTAAGAAAATGACTCTCAGCAACCTGCTGGGTTGTTTCCTGATACTTTTGAGTATGGAAGGCACTCAAGAGAACTGTAGGATAACGCTTTTTATTTGGACTGATAGAGTTTACTTTTGATGCAATTTAATAACCACTTTTTTTCGCTATATAAACAAAATAAATACCAAAACGTTTGAAAAAACGTTTCTGTTATACATTTTTACAAATAAATACTCTTTCTTCATAAATGTAGGCAAACATGTATTCTGCTACATTTCTTTGGTAAAACTAACCCAAATCAGTGTACAGTATATTATTTAGTCTGTCTAAAAATGATAGAGTTTACAGACTATGATATATATTTGTAAATTGATCAGTCCTAATATACTGACTGCCTATCTCATTCCTGAAGCCCTAAAATACCAGGACAGTACAAATACCCCTCAAATTACCCCTTTTTGGAAAATATACAGTCTAAGGTATTTGGTGAGATGCATGTTGAGTTTTTTTAAGTTGTAGTTTTTTGTCACAATTCTTTATAAAATGAACAAATTAAAAACAACAAAATTCTCAAAAAGTTGTAATTTTAACAAGTTATTTCTCACACACAGCATATGCATACATAAAATGACACCCCTAAACACATGCCTCCTGAGTATGGGGATATCACATACTGTATGTGAGACTTTTTCACAACCTAGATGCCCCAAAATCCAAGGAGCACCATTGGGCTTTCAAGGAGTATAAATGACATAACATTTCCTGACTAACTATCACATTTTTGAAGGCCATGGAGCACCAAGACAGTGGAAACACCCACAAAATTTCCCTATTTTGAGAAGAAAACACTCCAAGGTATTTTTTAAGTGGCATAATGAGTCCTTTGAAAATGTAATTTCTGCCAAATGCAGGAAAGAAAATAAAGTATTTTTGTACACAAAGTTGTCAATTAATAAGATATTTCTAATACACATTATAGTAATGTAGCGGGGTGTTTCCCCTTTAATTAGGAGAAAGAACTACGGTTCCCAGAGCTCCACTGGTTCACAGGATGTTTTGAGTTATGCCCCAGAGACTCATGGGGGAAGGAATATAAGGAGGGGGCGAGGCCTAGCTCTCTCTCTTTGGACACGGGGAGGCAGAGAGAGAGACACCTGTGCGGATCTGTGCTGTTCCAGGCCTGAAGCCTGGGGCCTGTGGAGCGAACCAAAGAGCCTTCCACCCCCTTTGCGAGCCTGGGTGGCATTCAGACTCATCTCTTCTAAAGTTATCTGGATCGGGGATCCGATCGCAGAAGCCGCTGTGGACGAGGACCTACACAGCCGGTGGAAGTTCCGGACTGAGGGAAGTGTTCCGGAGTGGTGAGCGAGCGAAAGCTCATCTTTAAACTGTTACTTTTATACTTTGTGCCTACTAGACTTCCGAGGCCTAACACCTCCGGTGAGGGAGAATTACCCCCCCCCTATTGGATTACAAATACATGGTTTTAAATACTTCAAGTGCACCACCTTTACAGATCCTGTGCCAGTGAAGATTTGTGTTTCTTCTAAGACTGAGTTTCATGGTTAGGGATCAGGCCTGATCCGTTAGATAGTTATAAGTTAGTTATCACACCACAGGGTGTTTAGGTAAGGGTCGCCCCACGTGGCGTTCCCTTACCCCCCCCCCCTTTATTCTTATGGTGTAATGTGACTGTCATTGCAGGGCTCTGCATACAAGTTAAAAATCATATTGTCATTGCTGTGTGTTTCTTTGCATAACAAGAAGTAAAATCCGTTATCCCTTTATCACTGTTCTATGTTTGAATCTCTCTCTTTAAGTATAGGATATATGTGTGTATCCTTTAGACTAGCTGTGCCAGAGTGGGTAGAGCCGATTGCCGGTGGGTTGGAGAGCTGTACTCAGGGCCCAAATCAAACCTTGCGGCCCGCTTAAGCTGAGGGTATCGCTACACGTGGGGGCTCGTACATCCGGGATTACTGAGACAGCGGTGAAACCGCCAGAAGCTACCGGCATGGACCCGATAGAGGTGGGACAGTGGTACAAGAGATGGGGCATAGACCCAGCCAGGACGGCAGTTATAGAACTCCCGGGGATATGGCAGACACAAGCAATGATACAACTCATAATGTCCCTATCACCGATTCACAAACCATGGGTGATAGACGTGAAAACTAGTGGTGGACTTTCACATGTCTTACTGGAATGGCAGGCAGAAATTCCTGAACAGTTTAGAGGCAACAACATACAAGATGAGGACGATCAGGTCTATCATTTGCTGCATGCGCTGCCGCGCACAAGAGACAGCCCTCAGACAAAAATAACACTGTCACCGCAGCCATCTTCCCCGTCATCCCCACAGAAGGACACAAAGAGTCCCAGGACAAGCCCAGGCACCCTTAGTGCAGAATTATGCGCTGTTCTGGGGGAGATTGTAGCTCAGTGCAAGAAAGAGCCCACAGATTACCCGATGTCGGGGTACAGGAAACTCCGGATGTTTTCAGGGAGGAAACCAGTACCCTTGGAAGAAGAGGGATTTGAGGAGTGGCTAGACAGCGCAACTCAGGCACTAGAGGAATGGGAAGTTCCGGACCGCAGAAAGAAACAGAGGGTTGTGGAAAGTTTGAAAGGGCCTGCTCTAGAGGCCGTACGCAACCTGAAGATGAGCAAGGCAGATTGTACCGCACAAGAGTGCCTCGATGTGTTACAGAATGTGTTTGGTGGGACAGAGAAAGTCACGGAGCTTGCTTATCAGCTGGAGCATTGCTACCAGAAGGAAGGTGAGAAACTATCAGACTATATGGGACGCCTGGACAAAATACTGCATAGGATGATCCTAAAGAAGGGGATCAGCCCAGGGAAAGTAGATGAGGCCCGTGCTCAACAGGTAGTGAGGGGAGCTCAACCCATGGATCCAATTGCATGGACACTGCGTGCCCGGCAGGATGGGAAGAATCTGGAGTACCCTGAACTCATCCGAATGATTAGAGAGGAAGAGGCTATATTGGAAGAAAAAAAAAAGAACGCCTGATAGAGCTCGTCAAACAGCCGGTAGCAATAGTTACACCGGCCATGACTCCCGATAGGGGAGCGGAGGTGGACACTTTGAAGTTGCAGATGTCCCAGATGATGGAGATGATGACTGCTATAATGGCGAAAGGTCAAGGTGGAGCAGAGAAACCAAGCCCCAGAAAGGAGTTGTTCCCAGATACGTCAATACCGAGTCCCACTCGGGACCGAGAAGAGATGTTATGCTACAACTGCGGAGGCAGTGGCCACTTTGCCAGTAGGTGTTCCAGTCCTAAGAAGAAGAAAATGGATAATCGCCAGCCGGCGGGAAACGCCAGAGGGCCCCGGTGAGGGAGTCAACCGGGTGCCCATCTCTTTCAGTGAGCTCCAAACTGAATAGAAGGAAGAGGAAGAGAGAAAACACGACCCCTGAGAAGGAATTTAGGGTCTCTCAACCAAGATACACACCAGAGAGAGGGGACAAGACCCCTCAGAAGAAATTTAGCACTCCCAAGAAGGAATGCCTACAACCAAGAGACAATAACATCCCTCAGCGGGTTTGTAACCCCATTAGGGTGGCAAGGGTCGGTGCATACCAGGCTCAGGGGAGAACAAAGTCAAAAACCAACTGGATGAAGACAAGTCCTCAGAAGAGAGTGACCTCAACCCGGCCGTACCCAGAAGAATTGGTCGGCCCGTCCCCCACGGTATCTATCCAGGTGGAAGGAGTATATACGAAGGCCCTTCTGGATACTGGAGCTCAAGTGACTTTATTGTATAGAGACTTCTATGATAGGCACTTAAGCCATTTGCCTATACGGAAGATAGAAGAGCTGGAGATATGGGGCCTGGGAACGCAGAGTTTCCCTTATGATGGTTATCTACCCATAAAGCTGACATTCGACCCCTCTGTGGCTGGGAAGACAGAAGTATTCGACACCCTGGCGGTTTTGTGTCCTAGACCACCCGGGGCCAACAAGATGTCCCTCATCATAGGCACCAATACGGATCTAGTGAGAAGACTTCTGACCCCCCTGGTGAAGATGAGGAGCCATCAAGATCCAAACATCCATCCCATGCTGAAGACAGCCTACCAACGGTTAGTGTTGGAGCAGAAGACCCCAGGAGAGGGGATAGGGAAGGTGTGGAGACTGGGGAGAGAAGGAGTGGTGCTGCAGCCCGGACAGGTGGCTTGCCTCAAGGCCACTGTGAAGCTCACCTGGGAGCAGCCTGGCCCCTTTGTCATGCTGGAATCCGACCCAAGGGAAGATCACTCAGGCCTGGAAGTGGTACCGGAAGTGATTCCAATCAAGGCCTTGAAGAAAGCCAGGGGAAGAGTCCCGGTGAGTGTAAGGAACTCTAGAGAAAGGGCCATAGAGATACCTGCCCGGATGTTGCTGGGACAGGTGAGTCCTGCTGTCCCAGTCAGCTGGTCAGAGGTGAAGCAAGCGGGTGAAGAAGGAGATGTTTGGGAAAAACTTTCCATTGAGAACCCAAACTTACCTGGGGCCTGGAAGGAGAGAGCCAAGGCCCAGCTGACTAGATGGGAGAAGATTTTCTCAAAAGATGAATTTGATGTGGGGCGTGCGAGGAGTGCTACCCACCGCATCCGCCTGCAAGAAGACAAACCGTTCAGGGAGAGAGTCAGGCGGGTTCCGCTGGCAGATCTGGAGGATCTGAGAGAACAGCTTGCAGAACTGAAAAAGACTGGGGTGATTCGAGAGTCCAGAAGCCCTTATGCCTCTCCAATAGTGGTGGTCAGGAAGAAGAATGGGTCGCTGAGGCTCTGCATTGACTACAGAACTCTCAACAGGAGGACCACCCCTGATCAGTACACCACGCCAAGGATAGAGGACGCCTTACAGAGTTTGTCTGGAGCTAAGTGGTTCAGCGTGATGGACCTCAAGAGCGGGTACTATCAAATTCCCATGCACCCAGAGGATAGGGAAAAGACCGCTTTCATAACTCCTGTGGGATTCTTTGAGTTTAACAGAATGCCCCAGGGCCTATCTGGAGCCCCAGCTACTTTCCAACGACTCATGGAGAAGACTGTTGGAGACATGAACCTCATAGAAGTCCTAGTGTACCTGGACGATGTCATTGTTTTCGGGAGAACTCTGGAGGAACATGAGGCCCGATTGGAGAAAGTGTTGAGGAGACTTAGTGAAGAGGGGTTGAAGCTTTCCCCCGAGAAGTGTCGGTTCTACCAGTCTT